>ML663006.1:9442409-10042409 GCA_007570785.1 Antilocapra americana | reverse complement strand
GGATTCTCCAGGAAAGAATACTGGAGTGGGTTGCCACTTCCTACTCCAAGGGATCTTTCCAGTCCAGGGAATGAACCTATATCTCCTGAACTGCAGGCAGATTCTTTACCACTGCACTATCAGGGAAGCCCCATAATGGTAGATACCTGTTATTAAAACATTTATCAAAACCCATAGCTGTACAACACCAAGAGTGAGCCCTATTGTACACTGTGAACTGTAGTTTAAAATGATATATCTGGAACTTCCCTGGTGGTCTAGTGGTTAAGACTTCGCCTTCCAATGCAAGGAGTGTGGGTTTGATCCCTGGTGGGGGAGATAAGACTCAGCATGTCTCCCGGCCAATAAATCAAAACATAAAACATAAGTAATATTGTAAGAAATTCAATCAAGACTTTAAAAAATGGTCCACATAAAAAAAAAACTTAAAAAAATTTGCATCCATGTTGAGTCATTCACTGTAACAAATGTGTCACACTAATACCAGATATTAATAATAAAGGGAAGCTGTGTGCCACAGTGGGGGATGGGGCAGGGAGGCGCTCTTGGTACCATCTGCTCTGAGGTCAGGGCTGTGTCCGCCCTGTTCACCGCCTGGTGAGAATGGAAGAGACACTTGCTAAATGTCTATGGAGTGAGTGAAATGAGATTAATTCAGCTGGGCCAGGCGGGGTCAGGAAGGACAGGCTGTTAGCCTTGGGGGCAGGGGATGTTTACTGGAGCCTGACCGTGAGTCAGGCACACAGGGACTCCAAGAAGAGGAAACAGGCTGGGCAAAGGCTGGGAGGTGAGAAGAGCCACGTGAGGGTGAAAAAAGCAGCTGGGTGTGGCCAGAGAGGAGGTCAGGGGGATGCCTGAGAGTGTAGGTGTTTTGTCCCCAGGGTAGAGAGAAAGCTATTTTGTGGTCACTTGACCTTTGCATTTAGCACTCACTCCTGCAGGCCAGGATCATCCAAGGTGGTGGCCCTGGGCCTTTGGGCCCCTCTGCCTGGGGGTACAGTACCTCTGGGGGCAGTTTCAACAAAGATGGGGGGTTTAAAGCCCTATCGGTTTCCTGTTGCTGCTGTAACAAATTACCAGAGATTTAGTGACTTAAAGCAACACAAACTGTCAGTATCATCTGACAGTTCTGGAGGGCAGAGGCTCAGAATGGATTTTATGGAACCACCACCAAGGTGTTGGCAGGCCTGACTCCCTCTGGAGGCTTGTGGCTGGGGTTGAGGGGGAATTTATTTCCATGCCTTTTCCAGCTTTTAGAGGCACCTGTGTTCTTTGATTGTGACTACATCACTCCAACCTCTGCTGCCACCCTGATGTCTCCTTCTCTGACTCTGACTCTCCTCTTATAGGGGCCATTTTGGTGCCATTGGACCCACCAGAATAACACAGGATAATCTCTTCATCTCAAAATCCTTAAATTAATCCCATTTGCAAAGTCCCTTTTGTCACATGTTCGGGATTGACTAACACCAGACCACCGACCTGCCACCTGAGAAATCTGTCTGCAGGTCAAGAAGCAACAGTTAGAACCAGACATGGAACAACAGACTGGTTCCAAATCAGGAAAGAAGTATGTCAAGGCTGTATATTGTCACCCTGCTTATTTAACTTATATGCAGAGTACATCATGTGAAATGTTGGGCTGGATGAAGCCAAGCTGGAATCAAGACCACTGGGAAAAATATCAGTAACCTCAGATATGCAGATGACACCATCCTTACGGCAGAAAGTGAAGAACAACTAAAGAGCCTCTTGATGAAAGTGAAAGAGGAGAGTGTAAAAGCTGGCTTAAAACTCAATATTCAGAAAACTAAGATCATGGCATCTGGTTCCATCACTTCATGGCATATAGATGGGGAAACAATGGAGACAGTGACAGACTTTATTTTCTTGGGCTCCAAAATCACTGCAGTTGGTGACTGCAGCCATAAAATTAAAAGACGCTTGTTCCTTGGAAGAAAAGCTGTGACCAACCTAGACAGCATATTAAAAAGCATTACTTTGCCAACAAAGGTCAGTCTAGTCAAAGCTACGGTTTTTCCAGTAGTCATGTGTGGATGTGAGAGTTGGACTATAAAGAAAGCTGAACGCTGAAGAATTGATGCTTTTGAACTGTGGTGTTGGAGAAGACTCTTGAGAGTGCCTTGGACAGCAAGGAGATCCAATCAGTCCATCCTAAAGGAGATCAGTCCTGAATATTCATTGGAAGGACTGATGCTGAAGCTGAAACTCCAATACTGTGACCACCTGATGAGAAGAATTGACTCATTTGAAAAGACCCTGATGCTGGGGAAGACTGAAGGTGGGAGGAGAAGGGGATGGCAGAGGATAAGATGTTGGATGGCATCACCGAGCTCTCTTCCCATCACTCAATGAACATGAGCTTGAGTAAGCTCTGGGAGGAGGTAATGGACAGGGAAGCCTGGCATTCTGCAGTTTACGGGGTTGCAAAGAGTTGGACATGACTGAATGACTGAACTGAACTGAACTGGCCCCTCGAAACTCATATGTTGAAGCCCTGATGCCCAGAATATCAGTATTCAGAAATAAGGTCTTTAAAGAGTCAATTAAGTTAAAATGGGGTCATTAAAGCTCATCCAAAAAGACTGGTACCATATAAGAAGAGATTTGGATACAAACAGAGGCCAAGAGGCATGCACGCACTCACGCACAGAGACCAGACTATGTGAGGACCCAGCGAGAAGGTGGCTGTCTGCATGCCTAGGAGTGAGTCCGCAGGAGAAACTTGCCCTGCCGACACATTGAACTTTGACTCCAGCCTCCAGGAATATGAGGGAATAAATGTCTATTATGTAAGCCCACAGAATGTGTCAAGGCAGCCTGAGCTAACTGCCTTGTAAGATAGCATATGCTAAAGTATATGTACCTTGCACTATGTAAGGTAACATAGGATAGTTTTAAAAAATTTATTTGCCCTTGCCAGATCTTAGTTGTGACATGTGAGATCTAGTTCCCTGGCCAGGGATTGAACCCAAGCCCTCTGCCTTGGGAGCTCTGAGTCTTAGCCACTGGACCACCAGGGAAGTCCCAGGACAACATTTTTTTGGGGGGAAGGGGTGTTATTCTGCCCTCTGCAGGTGGATTTGTGAAGGTGAGAGCCCCTCCCTCACTAGGTTCAGGGGGAGATAGACCCTGGAGGGGAGGGAGGTTTGAATGGGACCCTCAGGGATGCTGGACCCAGGTACCAGTCACTGCGCTCTACAGACTCTGGGGCAGCACAAGCTGCTCATATATTCCTTTTCCTGGGTGCTTCCTAGCCCCTGGTGAGGGGAGGGAGGGCATGTGACTGTTTCCAACCAATGAGTGTGAGTGGAAGTGATGATTCCAGGCTGCATATTCATTTGCCAGCATGACACCTTCCAGAGCTCTCTTCCCTTCTAACATGCCATTCAACAAGCTGGGTCCTGGTGTAAGGACAATAGGGAGCAGAGTCCACAGGTGACTCACCATGGGCGTGTAGTACAAGGGACAGTCAACCTTTGTGTGTCAAGTCATTGACCTTACAGGGCTTTTTGTTACTACAGCATAACCTGTCCTATCCTGACTATTACAAACTCTTGTACCCAACCACCTGGGTAAGAAATTGCCCAAGAATCATATTGGCTTGGGGACTTCCCTGGTGATCCAATGATTAAAAATCTGCCTTCCAATGCAGGGGATGTGGGTTCCAGCCCTGACTGGGGAACTAAGATCTCACATGCCTTCTGGAAACTAAGCCAGCACACTACAACTAGAGAGCCTGAGAACTGCAATGAAGATACTGCAATTAAGACCTGACACAGCCAAACAAATTAATTAGTTCATTTGTAAAAGTTAAAAGAATCATACCAGCTTGGACGATGAGCAAATCCAGATAAGGTGATATGTGAGACATACTTAGAACAGTGACTGGCATAGAGCAAGCCCTCTGTCACTGTTATTGCTGTTGTGGTTGTGATTACCATCTGCAATGACCATATGGCTGGGAAAACATGGGAACTTTTTCTCTATGCTTTAGAAGGGGTAAGTCTACTCTAACCATTTGACCTTGGGAAGGCAAAGTGGCTTCTTGAAATCTAAGATTTAATTTCTTCCTCAGGTTTTGTGGGAGGCCTGCAAAGAGTCAGGTGACAAAATCTAAAGATGGGTACATTCCTTACCCTCAGAGAAAGAGTTAAACTCATACCCACACTGAGCAGTCCTCTTTTTTTTGTGGTAAAATTTTTCTTAACCATTTTAAAGTGTGCCATTTGTAGTTTCTTTTTTTTTTAGTGTTGTTGCTTTACAAGGTTGTGTTAGTTTCTTTGCTTTTGTGTTCAGTCACTAAGTCGTGTCCGACTCTTTGGGACCCCATGGACTGTAGCATTCCAGGCTTTCCGGTCCTTCACTATCTCCCAGAGTTTGAGTAAACTCCTGTCCATTGAGTCAGTAATGCCATCCAATCATCTCATCCTCTGTTGCCTTCTTTTCCTCCTGCACTCAGTCTTTCCTACCATCAGGACCTTTTCCAATGAGTCAGCTCTTTACATCAGGTGGCCAGAGTATTGGAACCTCAGCTTCAGCATCAGTCCTTCCAATGAATATTCAGGACTGATTTCCCTTAGGATTGACTGGTTTGATCTCCTTGCAGTCCAAGAGACTCTTAAGAGTCTTCTCCAACACCATAGTTCTAAAGCATCAATTTTTCACCACTCAGCCTTCTTCACGGTCCAACTCTCACATCTGTACATGACTACTAGAAAAATGATAGCTTTGACTGTACTGATCTTTGTCAGCAAAGTGCTGTCTCTGCTTTTTAATATGCTGTCTAGGTTGGTCATAGCCTTTCTTTAAGGAGCAAGCGTCTTTTCATTTCATGGCTGCAGTCACTTCAGCAAAATGAATCAGTCAGACCTATACGTATATCCCTTGTTTTTTGGATTTCCTTTCCATTTAGGTTGTCACAAAGCATTGAGTAGAGTTCCCTGTGCTATACAGTAGGTTCTCACTGGTTATCTATTTTATACATAGTAGTGTATGTATGTCCATCCCAATCTCCAAGTTCATCCCAACCTCCTTCTCCTCTTGATGTTCATACATTTTTTTCTCCATGTCTGTGTCTCTGTTTCTTCTTTGCAAATAAGATGTTCTATACCATTTTTATAGATTCCACATATATGCGTTAATGTATTTGTTTTTCTCTTTCTGACTTACTTCACTCTGTATGACTGTCTTTAGGTCCATCCCTGTCTCTACCTTTTTATGGCTAATATTCTGTTGTATATATGTACATCTTCTTTGTCCATTCCTCTGCACGACAAGGATAGTTCTAAACAGGGGAAGGGCCTGACCTGGTGGTTAGGTGATGGGTGGCCGAGTGGGGCAGGGTGGAGCTGGGGAGACCAGTAAGAACGCTGAGCCAAAGCCCCCATGCCAGGGCAGAAGCGTACTAGTTCTAGACGACAAACCCCTGCCTCAAACTCTAAGGCATCCAACAGGCATCTTATTATTATTTAATATTATTATTTTTGGCTGTGCTATGTGGCTTGTGAGATCTTAGTTCCCCAACCAGGGATCAAACCCATGCCCCCTGCAGTGAAAGTGCGGAGTCCTAACCACCAGGGAATTACCATAGTCGTCCTCTTACATTCACAGTTTCTGTGGGTCAAGAATTCGTGCAGGGCATAGCAGAGCCATCTTATTTAGCGGTTGGAGCTGGCTGACAGGGGCCTTGTGTGGAGCATGGGTCAGCACAGGTACACACAGCCTCTTTTCATGACTACTTGGGTTTCCTCACAACATGGCAGCCCCAGCAGTCACACCGTTTACGTGGCATCTCTGGGCTGTTGCATGAATGTACTTGCACCACCCTCCGTGACCACGCCTTGGATACCACACAGCATTCCTTCTACCACTTTCTGTAGGTTACAAGTCACAAACATGCCCAGATTCAAGAGAGAAGTGATACAAATCACCCCCTTAGTTGGGAGGAGTGTCAGGGTCCTATGGGAAAAAGACCCCATGGGATGGGGGATATTTTAGTAGCCATCTCTTAAAAATGCAATCTGTTCCTAAGGGCCTAAACTTACTCCTACCATACCCCTCCTCCAGGCCTGGGTCCTTCCCACGTTTCCTGTTGGCTGCTCAGAAACTTTTGTCTCATCCCTCAGGCTCTGAAGATTGCTCTCTGTGCAGTTCTCAGCAGATCCCGCCAGCCCGCAGGCTTCTCTTCTCCCGACCTGCCCTGTGAGGAGTCTGATCACTTCCAGGAGCAGCCCTGAGGCTCACTGTGCATGGTGCCTGGTGCTTTGGAGAGAGACTGATCTTGGCATTCTGGGGGAAAAAAATCTGCTTTCCTGCAGAGTTCTCCAGCAGGAAACCAAGAGCTTGGCTGCCTCACAGACCTTCTCCTGCCCCCAGCCTGCTGCCCCTGCAGAAATGTCAGGCAGCTCCTGCCTGCAGACCCGGCAGGGAATGGCAGCTTCAAAGCTTTGCTGTTGCACAGCAATGGCGATGGCAGGAGAATGGAGCCCCAGGGGCAGGGCCATCAGCAAGCTTCCCGAGCCTTGAGTGAGGCCAAGGCTGGTGCTAGGGACTGCAACGGGCAGAGAGCACGCTGTGGGTTCAAGACATCACTGTGCATGTTGCCACAATTAACCCCCCGCCCAACTAGTCTTCATTATTTGTTCATTCATTCATCCATCTATCCATCCATCCATTTGGTCGTCCTATTCTTTCATCCTATCGTCCTAGCAACAGGGGTACAGCAGTAGAGGAGACAAACCATAAACAACCAAAGAGATTCTGAACTCTGGGCAATGGGAAGAGAAGTCCATAGAAGGAGATGATGAAGAAGAGAGTGAGGGAGAAGGAGTGTGGCTACTCTAGAAAGGCCATTGGGAGCCGATTTTTTAGGTGATCTTTGACCCAAACTAAGATCTGGGCTATCTTAGTGGCTTAGCAATAAAGAATACACCTGTGATGCAGGAGCCGCAGGAGACTTGGGTCCAGTCCCTGGGTTGGGAAGATGCCCTGGAGGAGGGCATGGCAACCCACTCCAATATTCTTGCCTGGAGAATCCGATGGACAGAGGAGCCTGGCGGGCTTCAGTCCATAGGGTCACAAACAGTCAGACATGACTGAAGTGAAAGCATGCGTGCATGTGCCAAATCTGGGGAAGAATGTTCCAGGTGAGAGAACTGCAGGTGCAAAGGCCCTGAGGAAGGATCTAACCAGGCATGTTCAAGGTCCCATAAGAAAGCCTGCATGGCTGGAGCAGAGGTCCAGAGTTCTCCCCTCCCTCACCCCATAGGTCCCTGCTGCCTCCCAGTTCAGCCCAAAGGCCTCCACTGGGCACTTGGTACCCCCACCTTCCTGCCACACCTCCCCACTCTCTGTGGCTTCCCCAAGGTTTCTTGCAGCCTAACTTTTGCTCATATTGCATTAGGATTTGCAATTATTTTTTAAACAAGAAGTAGTGAGTCTGCATTCCTGAGGATAAGAACATTTTTCAGAATCACTCCCTTGAGCAGGGAAGTAGGAACAGCAGCTAGTCTAAGAAGCCCTCGAGAGAGGGGCCTGTCAAAGAAAAGCTGGGAGAGGGAAGGTGGGGGAGACTGAGTGAGGCTGGGATGAACAAAGTGGGGGGCACCACAATGCTCACTGCCAGAGTGTTTTGCCACTTTGCAGGCACTGACTTGGGGCAGGTCCACTGTAGGTCCACCAGGCTTCTCTGCCCATGGAATTCTCCAGGCAAGAACCCTGGAGTGGGTTGCCATTTCCTCCGCCAGGGGATCTTCCTGACCCAGGAATGGAAAGCAGGTCTCTTGTGTCTCCTGAACTGCAGGTGGATTCTTTACAATCTGAGCCACCAAGGAATCCCTCAAATCTCTCTGGGCCTGTCTTATCAGCTCAGGCTGCTATGAGAAAATACCATCAGTGGAGCAGTTTGAACAAACATTAATATCTCAGTTCTGGATCTTGGAATCAAGGTGCCAGCAGATTCTGTGTCTCCCTGGTCCCTGGTCTTGTCTGTGTCCTCACGTGGTGAAGGGAGCTTTCTGGGGCCTCTTTATTAAGGGCACTAATCCCATACGTGGGGGCTCCACCCTCATGACCTCATTACCTCCCAAAGGTCCCACCTTCTAATATCATCACATAGGGGTTAGTTTCAACATAAGAACTGGGGAGGAGGGGGACCCAAACATGAGAACAGCTGCAGGCGAGGCAGCTGGGGAATGAGTGTAAGATTGTTAAGCAGTTTCTGGACAGTTGAAAGATGAGTTCAGCTTTGCTAATGAGGTCAAAGCCGCCACCACCTCCTCCCTTAGGGGGCGTGGGAACACACCACACTTGCTTCATGACCACTTACAAGTTTATCTTAACCGCTTGCTTTCCAACTCCTCCTGGGGTAATGGAGACCCTGTTAGGTAATCTTGCCTGTCTCTAGATTCCCTGGTCCCTCCTGGGAGGGGCAGTGCTGCTCCTTCCAGCCACCACTTCCTTGCAACAACTCAGTTCATTCCACAGGATCCAGCACAACAGGGGGAGCTGGCACAACAAGGGTGAGTGAGCACACCCCTGTGAGTGCCAGCACAACAGGGGGAGGCCAACCTTGAACTCAGCAAAGAGGAATGCTTGACTCTTTCCAGTTGGAAGGCTGTGCAATGGCTGGGAATTTATGAGCCTGCTCTAAGTAAATGCTCAGCGCTTTTGTTAAGGGAGAAGGGAAAGTAAAACCCCCAATCAACACTGGATCGATGTGCCTTTCCCCAGCCATCAGCCCAAGGCCTCTGCAGCTTCCGCAGTTCAGGCAGCCAGAAAAAAAAAAAAATGCCACAGCCACAAGACTGCGGCTGGGGACAGCCATCTCTGCCCAGACAGTCCTTTGCTGCCATTATATTTTGTTCCCACGGTACAAGGATTATCCTGCTTCCCAGGGAACAGCTGCATAATCCCCTCCTGTGTATCAGGCACATGTTGACACCCTGTCGTGCACTAACTTCATACCATCTACCTTCCGAAGGACACAGCGCTAGTCTTCAGTTGACAAACTGGGGGCCCAGGGAGGTGGAGCAGTTTCCATATAATCCCATAGTCGGCCAGTTGGAACTGGGATACAAGCCCAGGTTGGGATGAACTCCAAGTCATTTGACTCAAACCCTGAATCCATAGAAGAACGTGTGTGTTGAATCTGCTAGGAACACACTTGGCTGTAAGTAACAGCAACCTGGGCGAAGAGTGACTTAAATCTTGAAGTCATTCATTGTTTATATAAGAGGGCATAAGGAAGTAGGCAATGCCCAGGTGGCTTCAATAGTTCCTCAATATCATAACATAGGGTTGGCATCTCTGAAATTGTCTTAGTTGTCTCCTCATGGTGACAAGGTGACTGCCACAGCTCCAGACATCAGCTGCTCACACAATGATATCCAAAAGCAGGAAGGAAAGTAGGCTAAAGGCTACGTGGTAGACTGGATGATTTGAAATGAAAAGCATTTCATCCACAGACAAAATATAAAGGATGCTGCATTTTAAAAAAAATTTGTGGAAAAATATATAACATAAAATTCATGATTTTAACCATTTTAAGAGTACTGTTCAGTGACATCGTGTACATCCACACTGCAGTGCAACCATCACCATTGTCCACCTCCATTACTTTTTCACCTTCCCAAAGTAAACCTCTATTCCCATTAAACACTAACTCCCCATTCCCCATTCTAGCCCCTGGCAACCACCTTTCTCCTTATGTCTCTATAAATTTAATTACTCTAGGTGCCTCATGTAAATGGAATTATACAGTATTTGTCCTTTTGTGACTGACTGATTTCATTTAGCATAACATCCTCAAGGTTCAGCCACACTGTAGCTAGTGCCAGAATCTCCATCTTTTTCTTTTCTTTTCTTTTTTTGTACAACTGGGGAGAAAAAAAGTGTTTGGCAGTTTATTTGCTTGGATCCCATGTCATCAGAAGTTATGCCAGTGGTCATGCCAGGTGGGTATGTTATAAAAAACACTGATTTGATTATTTCAGTGCCTTACCATCTCTGTGGGCTAGTCATGCTAAGCTCCTGTTTGCAAGGACAGCACCAATAACCTCCAGGGGCATTCTCAGCCTATCTGGCATATGGTATCCAGAGTGGGAGAGGGAATTCTTCTAAGGTTGAATAGTATTCCTGTATGTATATTCCACGTTTTGTTTATCCATTCATTTGTTGACAGCCTCTTGGGTTGCTTCCATCATTTGAGTATTAGAAGTTATGCATGGGCTCTTTTGTTACTTTCAGCGTCTTTAATGATAAAATGACAGCAGAGTATCAAGTGCTGTTGTGGATGTGGAAAAACCAAAACCTGTTGCTGGTGAGGATGCAAAATGGTACAACCACTTTCGAAAACAGTTTGGCAGTTTCTTAAAAAGTTTAGCATATACCTATTATATGATCTGGTCATTTCATTCCTAAGTAGATACTAAGAGAAATGAAAACATACATCCACACAGAATCTTGTATATGAATGTTCATAGCAGCATTGTTTACGACAGCCAAAAGAAGGAAACAACCCAAAGGTCCTTCAACTAATAACAAATTGTGGTCTATCAGTAGACTGTAATATTTTTCAGCTGTAAAAAAGAATGAAGTTCTTGTACAATGTTCTTCTGGTACAATGTGAATGAACCTTGAAAACATGCTAAGTGAGAGAAGTCAAAAACAAAAAGTCATATATCGTAGGATGCCACTTGTATGAAATGTCCAGAGTCAGCAAATCCATAAAGATAAGAAGCAGATTGCTAGTTGCTATGTGCTGGGGGCAGGGAACGGGAATGGCTACTAAAGGTTGGGGCTTTCCTTTCAGGCTGATGAAAAATGTTCTGGAATTAGATAATGGTGATGTTTGCATGGGAGCTTCCCAGCTGGCTCAGTGGTAAAGAATCTGCCTGCTAATGCAGGAGATGGAGGAGACTCAGGTTCGATCCCTGGGTCAGGAAGATCCCCTGGAGTAGAAAAAGGCAAGTCACTCCTGTATTCTTGCCTGGAAAATCCCATGGACAGGGGAGCCTGGTGGGCTACAGTCCGTGGGGTCGCAAAGAGTCTGACAAAACTGAGTGATTAAGCACGCATGATGGTTGCACAACCATGTGAATATACTGCAATCACTGAATCATAGTCTTAAAAAAAGATGAGTGTCAGTCCCAGCCCCAGCCTTGGCCCCAGCATCAAGAAAAAGAAAGAAAATGAGTGACTGTTTTGGAAACTATCGTTATTCCCATTTTATAGATGAGAACATTGAGACTCAGTGACCCTAGAGAAGGAAATGGCAACCCACTCCAGTATTCTTGCCTGGGAAATCCCAAGGAAAGAGGAGTGCTTGATGGGCCACAGTCCTGAGGTTGCACAAGTTGGACACGGCTGAGCGACGAAACTATGAGCACCACCTTGTTGGTGCAATGGTCATGATTCAAAGCAGTGTGAAAATGCCAGCACTTCACTAGGCACAAAGCAGATGCAGCATCTCTCCTGCCTTCTCCACTTCAGGAAAGAATAGAAAACAGCCGAGTTCTTAGGAGGGCAGACACAAGGGCTGGAGGAGGCAGTGGCTGCTCAGAGAGGCTTGGCCACCTCCCAGCAGCTGTCCCCAGGCAGGGACAGAGGCCACGGCACCATGTTCCCGCTGCCAGCATGTGGGTGTTTTCTGACACCCCATTTTGTGCAAATACATCCCGGGTGACGTTCCCGTTGCCATAGCGAGAGGCGCCCTCTTCTATCTAGAGTGACAGTCACCACCAGGCTGGGACCAGAGCCAGCACAGCCCAAGGGCAGATTAATTTTGCCATCACAAGTCAGACTCTGCAGGCTCTGCGCCTCCCGGGGAAGGCCAGCTGCCTGGCGCCTTCCCTGCTGGCTGACTGCTTCTCCCGAGGGGGCAAAAGGAGGGCAGGCAGAGCCTCCTACAGACTTAAACCCTGTTTTCCGAGGAACTCTGGGTGAGGAGAGAGTAGGCGGACACGGGTTTCAGTCCCGGCGCCTCTGTTTATAAGCTGTGTGACCTTGAGCTTCGGTTTCTCTTTTTAAAAAGTGTCGCCATCAATACCTCCCTGCAGCCTTGTTGAAGGCAATCGCTTATTCATTCAACCAACATTCGTTGTTCTGAGAGCAACACCTTTCAGCCCAGGCACTTCTTCCTCTTGAGCCTGCCTCCACCGCGGGCTGGACCCTCAGCTGACCTCCCTTTGCTTGGATCATTAGGGGAAGCCCCTGGGTGGGAGTTCTAGCTCAAAGAATGTTCCAGAAACTGGATCTGTTGCTCTTGGAACTGCACGGCTGGAGGAAAGAGGGATTCTGGTTGATTCTGAGAGGAGGTAGGAAGAGAAACAAACAGACAAATAGAAACTGCTCCAGAATGGACCTCTCCCTCTTCCCCTGCCACCAGCCCTGACTCCAACTTTCAGGAACAGTTTCTCTTGTTAAAGTCACAGGTGTTTGGGGTGTGGGGTCTCTTTGAGGGAGGCCCCGGCAGGACTGGGATCTACACAATAAGGCGAATCAGCAATGTGGGATCCAAGTGGAGAAGGGGCCATGAGATTAACAGCCCCTCCAGAAGGGGTCTCAGGGTGCAGGCCAGGAGGCCTGAGGCTCACATGCCAGCATGTATCATGGCTGGTAGCTCCTGCGTGGGACAGCATGGAGAAACGACAGACCTGCTGTGTCTGGTTAAATAAATGTCCATTAAATGATTAGCTCCAGTAGAGAAACTGCCCATCTCCCTGGCTCCAATGAAACAGGTTCCTGAGAACCACAGTAAAACTGGCCAATGACACCTCCTCCGGGCAGCCAACCAGTCTGCCCAACAGAGAAGGCAAGTGATGGGGCACGTCCACACTTGCATGCACCCTCGCCAACAGCTGCAGAGTGGCACACACTCCCAGGGTCACACCCAGGCAGACACACACTCAGGTCTGGAATGCAAGAAGGACTCGTGTTAACCCTTTCAAGGCAGTTCTGTTATTCTTTCTGTTTCAGGCAGAGGGAAACTGAGACCAAAAGGTTTTGTACTTTGCCTGGAGTTACACCAAGAAGTGGGAGAGCTGGGATTTGAACCCTGGAGGCAGAAATCAGTCCAGATCAGGTCCCTAAACCGTCTGCAGTCACGTGCTCCCAAGGCACGGTGGGTGGAGGCAGAGCAGGGCGGCTCCAGGGCCCTGAGCTCAGGGTGGCACTTTCATTTCTCTCCCTGCTCTTTTTTCTGGGTCTGAAGCAATGCTAAACTGGCATCGCTTCAAAGGCCACAGTAAGTAAGTGATGGGGAGGTTCCAAAGCAGGCATCCTGATTCCAGAGCACCACAGGCTCAGCACCCCCTCCCGGACTACCCCTCTCCCAAGCCACCCAAACCCTTCCTCAGGCACATGTCGATAGCATCCATCACTCCATTCCTAGAACACTAGAACATCACAGATCATTTATTATACCTTTTTTTAAAGAGGAAAAGAGGTGCATAGAAGCTTCCAGATTGTTCCAGATGCTTATTAGCTCATGTCAAAGTTCTGGCAAGAATTCTGGAAAACTGTTTGGCAGTTCCTCAAAAGTTAAGCAGAAAACCACCACATGGCTCGGCAGCAATCCACTCCCAGGTACTCACCCAAGAAAAACAAAAACGTGTATCCAGACAAAAACTTGCACGTAGCAGTATTATTTTTAAGGACACCACATTGGATACCATCCGTTGGTAAAGAGATAGACAATGGAATGTTATTTGACCCTATAAAGGAAAAGAAGTACTGGTACAGGCTGCCACATGGATGGACCTCGAAAACGTGATGCTACATGAGAGAAGCCAGATGTAACATGTCAGAGACTGTACAATTCCATTTATGTGAAATGTCCAGAATAGGCCAACCCATGGAGACAGAATGTAGCTAAGTGGGTGCTTGGGGATTTAGGGCAGGGGGCCATGTGGGTGATCTAATGAGTACAAGGTTTCTTTTAGGGGTATAGAAAATGTTCTGGAAATAGATAGGGGGTGATAGCTGTATAACCTTGTAAATGTACTAAATGCCTCTGAAATGTACATTTAAAGACAGAACTTTAGGGACTTTCCTGGTAGTTCAGTGGCTGAGGCTCCTTGTTTCCAATGCAGGGGTCCCAGGTTCGATCCCTGGTCAGGAACTCGAGCCCACACGCCACAGCTAAGGGTTCTCATGCTGCAGCTAGGGCCAACACAGCCCAATACATAAATTTTTTTTTAAAGGCTGAATTTCATAGAATGTGAATTATACCTCAGTAAAAACTGGCTGCTACTCTCTTGCCCCCCTGCTAATCATCTTCCGTTTATCTGTGCCCCCCTCCCACCACCACTGCAGGAAACCATGCATATGCCTTCAGTCCCTCTAGGCTGACTGCTCATTCTTGAACTTCACACAGTGAAATTGTACAGCCTGTGCTTTTCTGCATCTTGGCTTCTTTCACTCAATAGAATGCACTTGGGATTCTCATGTGTTGCTGTAGGAATTTGTGTCTCATTTTCCTTTTCACTGCTGCAAGGCATTCCCCAGTATATGGACATGTCCTGACCCGTTGGTCCATCCACCCACTGGTGGACATTTGGGATGCTTCTGGCTTACACCAAGGACAAAGAGGTCTGCTCTGAGCACTTGTGTCCAAATGAAAACAGGTGTAGCAACCAGAGCCCTTGCTCTCTGCACGGTGGTTCTAGAAAGGGTGAGTGCTCAAGGAGAGAGGTGCCTGTGGGCAGTGCGCTCACCTGCCTATGACAGGGGGACTGAAGAATGCTCTGCCGGGTCATCAGGACCCAGACCCTTAAAAACAACCCTGGGGAGTGTGGGACAGAGTCCCTGGGACCTGCAACTCTGTGGGTAAGGGGGCAGGAAGTCCCAAACTCTAGGGCTGGCCCCAGACTGATGTATCCACAGGTGGACTGAAATTCTGAGCGTGCACCAGACAAGCGCCTGCTCCTATTGGAATTCACGTGTGATTCAGCCTGAGCCTTGCTTTACCAGCTGCTCCCCCCACTGGGCTCTGCCCGCTTCTGAGTCGCCTTCAGCTCCTGCCTGGACTGTTGCAGTAGGCCTCCTCCCTGCTCTCTGGGCATCCACCTGGCCCTCCATTTCTCCTTACAGCAGCCAGAGGGAGCCTGGTCCTGGTGTTCCTGTGCTCCCAAGTCTCAGTGGGTCCCCTCTCACTTCAAGAGTGAACTCCCAAGTCTTCTCAATGCCCTAGCCCTGCAGGTCTGCACCCCACCCCTGCCATGACCACACCTCCCAGCCTTCTCACTCAGGCCACTGGAGGAGGAGGAAGCAGATGGAGTCTCACAGCTGGGCAAGGGCGACTCACACAGGACCCTGTGGGCCACTGGGAGGGGTTGCTGTCCAGTTGCTCAGTCTTGTCGTACTCTTTGTGACCCCATGAACTGCAGCATGCCAGGCTTTCCTGTTCTTCACCAAATCTGGGAGCTTGCTCAGACTCAGGTCCATTGAGTCAGTGATGCCATCCAAATATCTCATTCTCTGTTGTCCCCTTCTTCTCCTGCCCTCAATCTTTCCCAGCATCAGAGTCTTTTCTAATAAGTCAGTTCTTCGCATCAGTATATGGCCAAAGTATTGGAGCCTCAGCTTCAGCATCAGTCCTTTCGATGAATAGTCAGGGTTGATTTTCTTTAGGATTGACTGGTTTGTTCTCCTTGCAGTCCAGAGGTCTCTCAGGAGTCTTCTCCAGCACCATAATTCAAAAGCATCAATTCTTTGACTCTCAGCCTTCTTTATGGTTCAATTCTCACATTCATAAATGACCACTGGAAAAATCATAGCTTTGACTATACGGATCTTTGTTAGCAAAGGGAGGAGACCTTGATTTTATTTTCAGTGTGAAGAACTTGGATCCTAAGTTCAGCTGTGAGCCAAGCTCTTGATGTTCATGCTTATATCCATCCTCCCACCAGCCTTAGAGATCAGGAGCACTCGACACCCCCAGCGCACAGATGAACAGGCTGAGGCTCAGAGAGGAGAAGCTGCTTGCTCAGGTGTCCTGGCAGACACACCCTGCTCCCTGGAGATGTTCTGAGATGGCCCCCGGGGCTGACATTTCTTTCCCTCCCCAGAGGTGAATGACCCTGGCTTCAGGGGTGCCTTTTCAGGCAGGGCAGTTCCTTTGAAGTCCTTTGACGCCCCAGTCAGCCGCCTGAACAATCTCTTTCTCCATCTCACCTTCCTCCTGGACTCCTGCCAAGCTTCTCAGGGTTGCTGAGGAAGAGGTGGAGGCCCAGGGCAGGGAGAGTGTACTCTTTTGTTTGATTTATCTCTCTGGGTTTTTTCAATCACATATACATATGGTTACCTTTTTTTTCAGATGACACAGTGTAAAGGATATCTCTCTCCCATCTAATTTTTGGGTATCCGCTTCTCTGCCCCTGAAGCCTCTGCAGGGACCAAGTTCTGTGTGTCCTTCCAGAGGTGACCAAAGGATGCACACAGAGAAATGTACAAATAAAAATGTGAAATTATTCCTTAATGGACCAGTGGGAGGGCCCTCCCTTGGTCTTCTGTACCCACCTAGCTTTCTACCTTGAACAATAGAGTTTAAAATTTTTCTCAACATGCAACCCCAGAGGAAGCCTGAGGAAAAACAGCAGACCAATCCCAACGGAGGAACATCATGCCAAATCCCTGACTGAGGTTTCTGCAAACCACCCAGCTCATCAAAAACAAGGACAGCCTGGGAATCCATCACAGTCGGGAAGGCTCTAAGGAGAAATGAGGATTAAATGCAACATGCTGTCCTGAACAGGACCCTGGAGAGAAAAGGGCCATTAGGAAACACTGAGAAAACCTGAATAAAGTATGGACTTTAGTTAATAATAATGTATCAATATAGATTTCTTAACTGTGGGAAATGCACTGTATGGATGGAAGATGTAAGAATGGGGCTGGAGAAGGTGGTTCCCTGCTGGCTCAGTGGTAAAGAATCTGCCTGCCAATGCAGGAGACATAGGTTTGATCCCTCTGATCCAGGAAGATCCCACATGCCTCGGAGCAATAAGCCCGTGCAAGCCACAACTTACGGAGCCTGCGCTCTAGAGGCTGTGCTTGGCAGTAACCACTGCAATGAGAAGCTTGAGCCCTGCAACTAGAGAGTAGACCCTGCTCGCCTAAAGTAGGGAAAGCCCAAGCAGCAGCGAAGACCCAGTAGAGCCATAAATAAATAAATAAACTACATAGTTAAAAAAAAGGGGGGGGGTCGGGGGACTCTGAGTGTGGGGTGTTTGGGACTTCTGTGCTATCTTTGCAATCTATCTGTAAACCTAAAATCATTCTATAAAGTATTTATTTAAAATGTTTTTTAAATTATTTATTAATTTATTTTTGACTGCGCTTGGTCTTTATTGCCCCATGTGGGCTTTCTCTAGTTGCGACAAGCGGGGTCTACTCTCTAGTTGCATTGTGGGAGCTTCTCTTGTTGCTGAATATGGGCTCTAGGGTGTGGGGGCTTCAGTAGTTGTGGCGCATGGGCTTAGCTGTCCCGCAAGAGGAGTCTTCTCTGACTCGGACTCAGGGATCAAGCCTGTGTCCCCTGCATTGGCAGGCAGATTCTTAACCACTGGACCACCAGGGAAGCCAAAAATAGTGTATTTTTTTTTTTTTAAGGATCTATTTTTTAAAAATCCCTTGAGCTGTCTGCCAAAGGCCCTTTATTATCTGTATATCATCTCATAGTTAAAAAATACGAAACAGAAGCGATGTGTGAATGCAGATCTAAGAGGCTGCTCTGTGCCCTGGCTCTGGGGCAGCCTCACCCTTCATAATGCCCACATTGTGTTTCATCGTCCGGCCGTCTCATAACTGATATACCGGGTCCCCTGTGAATTGACACCAACCTTGTTTTCAGGCTTTCCCTGCTGTCAGCAACCTGGCTGAGCACATTTTTGTCTGTCCAAGCTTCCATGCCTCGTGCCAGCCTCTCTGCAGGATCAGGTCCCAGAAACGGAACAGTGGCCTCAAAGAGTGCCTGCAGGAGGAGGTAGGGCTTTGACATCACGGAAGAGATCTTCTTCCCAAAGGGGGTGGAGGGAGATGGGGCAGGATTGGGGGAGGGGAGGGGGCTTAGCAGTTTTATTGAGGGAGGTCAGGGAAAGCCTCTCCGAGGAAGATGACATTTGAGTAAGACCTAAACAAGGGAGAGCCAGAGTCATGCGAATGTGTGGGGCAGATGGATTAAGGCAGAGGGGATAGCATGTGCAAAGGCCCTGAGGTGGGGCCATTTCTGGTGTGTTAGAGGAAAGGTGAGAAGGACAATGAGCTGGATCGAAGTGGGTGGAGGGAGAGAAGATCATGGGGACTGAAAAGGCAGATCCTGGGGTCCTGATGCAGCCATGGAGAGGAATTGGGTTTGTATTGTGAGCAAGATGGAGAACTTTTTTCAAAATCTTTTTTCCTTTTATTGGCCACATCCGGGCATCTTAGTTCCCCATTCAGGGGTGGAACCTATGCCCCCTGCAATAGAAGTGCCGAGTCCTAACCACTGGACCTCCAGGGAAGTCCTGGGATTGGGAAGTTTTAAGGAGTGGTGGCAGACCTGATACAGGGTTTAAAAGACCCCTCTGGTTTCTTTAGGGGAAAAAGCACAGAGTAACTGTGGGGAGACTGGGGAGGAGGCTATTGCAATAGTCCAGGCAAGATAAGATGATGAGGAGGAGAAGGGGCCAATCTGGGGTGCATTTTGAAGTCAGAGTCATCTGCACTTCCTGAAGTCCTGGGGTACGAGGGCAAGTCACAGCTGGAGTATATTAGTTTCTTAGGGCCTCTGTAACAAGTACGGACCCCAAACTGGGTGGCTTAACAGAACCGAGTTCTCTCACAGTTCTAGCGGCTAGCAGTGTGAGATCAAAGTGTCAGCAGGATCATCCCCATGTGCAGAGTCTTTTTCCCCCCATATTTATGTATTTGGCTGCACCAGCTCTTAGTTGCAGCAAGAGGAACCTTCGATCTTTGTTGTAGCATGCGGGATCTTCAGTTATGGCATGCAATTTCAGTTGTGGCATGTAGGACCTAGTTCTCCGACCAGGGATAGAACCTGGGCTCCTGCATTGGGAGTGCAGAGTCTTAGCCACAGGGCCATTAGGGAAGTCCCAATCCCTCTGCAGATGCTAATGAAAGACAACTCTCTCCCCCCCCCCCCACCCTGACCCTGACCCCTCCCCTCTTCCAGCTCCTTCCCTGGAGGTTGCCCGCTATCTCTGCAGCTCCTTGGCTTGCAGCTGCATCCTTCTAATGCCAGCCTCTATGGTCACATTGCTCTCCCTGAGAGTCTCCGTCTTCATTGCAGCCTCCTTCTCTCTCACAAGGACGCCAGTCATGCTGGATTTAAGGCCCACCTTACTCTGATCTGACTCATCCTAACTTACCTAATTTCATCTACAGCGGTACTATTTCCAAATAAGGGTGGGGGTAGGGGGATTACATTCCAGGCAGAGGGAACCGTAAGTGCAAAAGCCCTGAGGCAGGAGAAAGGGCTATCAGTCTCAGACCCAGGTTTTCCTGCAAATCTTGTTCCTGAAGAAAAGACAGAGGCTGAATTCTGAGGGGGAGAGAAAGGAAGTTCTGTGCCCCCCAGTTCATTGACAGCCCTCCCTGAAATTTGCCAATTTCCCACTTCCCCAGGCTGCCCCCATTCTCCTTTCCTTCTCCCTCTCTCTTTCCGGTTCAGGCAGCTAGACTCTCTTATCACCCCTGCACAGGGTTTCCTTTTTAGCCCAAAGGTCGTTATTTTTAACACCTGTTGGGAAGACAAGCAGACACACTCCCAGGGCATGGAGAAGAGGGAGTGCACGGGAATGAGCTGCTGGCAAGGCTGACCTTCAGGACTTAGCCACGTAGTCTGCCTCATTTTGTGTGGTCTGGGATACCGACTGGAGCTGAATGATCCACGTGGTTTGACCCATAATGTTTGCCATCAGCTGGAAGGGCTGGAGCTGGCAGGGTCCCTCTCTGTGTTTGTAGTCTCTCCTTTCCTCAAGCTCCACTCTGTCCCCATGATCTCTTGTTCTTCTGGAACACGGCCCGAGTTTCTCTACCATGGCCGCAGCTGGGTCCCAAGAGAGGGAAAGCAGAAAGCAGCAGGTCTCTCCAGACCTGGCATGGAATCCCTTCTACCGCCTTCTATTAGTCAAAGCATTCACAGAGCCCACCCATTTTCAGGAGGCTCTGCCTTCTCGTGGGAGGAGCTTCAGGCACCTGCAGGGAAAGGAAGAGTTGCTGGTGGCCATCTTTGCAGGGAACCCTCACTCCCCTCCAGCCTGCATCTGCTGGCCTGGCAAGGCCTCTGATACTACAGAGGACAGCACGTCCCAGCTGTGAGATGCCAGTGAGATGTGCAGCCTCTGAGGAGTCTTGTTTTATACAAAAAGCGGGGAGGGGCATGATACCCCACCAGAGAGCCAACATTCGAGCCACCTGGCGCTGCACTCTGGCTGGTAGGCTGAGTACACAAATTAGATGTTTATGAGAATAAACAGTCATTAGAACTCGAGAGTTAGGAAGACAATAAATACCATCTCAATATATTTTGATAATTTGCCTCCGAACCCTGCCCGCCTGTGAATTGATTAGTTTCTGGCTTGCAGAGATGCACGTACACGTATGCACAAGTGTATGTGTACGTATGTTGTAAGGCCTCTAAATGAAAGCGTCTTTTCTGAGTGCCTCAGTCTTCTCCTCTGTAAAATGGGGACAAGAAGAGCACAAAATGTAGGGTTGTTATGGCAGTTAAATGAGAAAATACATACAAACTGATTAACACAGTGCCTGGAGCCTAACAGGTGACATACACATATGTCACAATTTTTAAAAATAATCTTATTTATTTTGTGCTGGGTCTTGGTTGCTGCGAGGGCTTTCTCTAGTTGTGGTAAGCAGGGGTCCCTCTCTAACTGGAGGGGCGCTGGTTTCTTATTGCAGTGACTTCTCATGCTGTGGAGCACAGGCTCCAGGGTGCTTGAGCTTCAGTGGTTGCAGCTCCTGGGCTCTAGAGCATAGGCTCGGTAGTACTGACACATGGGCTTTAGTGGCCCACAGCATGCAGAATTTTCCCAGATCAGGGGTTGAACCTGTGTCTCCTGCATTGGCAGGTGGATTCTTTACCACTGAGCTACCAGGGAAGCCTGATATGTCATAATTTTAATTAGTGCATTCATCAACTACTAAGAGGCCCCCAAGCAGGGGAGGCCCTTTGCCTAGTGTTCTGGATCCAAAGACTGTTCTAGAGTCCTTGTACCTGTGAACATCTCACCACAGGAGGTGCTTTGGGACAGGTTTCTTGAAGAATGAATGATTAGACCATGGACCTTTCCCTCCAAAGCTCTGGCTTGGAGAGGAGACAAACTTGTAAATAAATCATTGCAAAAATTGCAATGAGAAATGCAAAACAGCTCAAGGTATGGGTTTCACCCAGGGAAAAAGGATTGGTTCTGATGAAATTTTAGATCTAGTGGCCAAAGCAGGCAGGATACCCTCCTGGATCCCTGGTACCAGGTAAACAATGGCCTCTGACTCCAGTCAGGAGAGGAGAGAGAAGGGTGGGAAAGTCCTTGTACTATGGAAGATGCAGGCTTAGCTGGACCACAGGCCTTTCCCTTCCTTTGGGTTCACAGCTCCTGAACCAGGGGCTCCTGGTTTCCAGCAGGAGATGTGGGTGGCAGGTTTATATGGGTGAAGGTTTATATCAGGAGGGCTTCCAAGTTTGCTTGTGGGGCAAGTTAATGAGTGACTCTCAGTTTTGAATCAAAACCAGACATCACCTCACAGATGTCTGCTCAGAGCAGCTCTGACATCTATGTAGATTCTTCCATACAACACTGGGGTTGAAGAGTCACTGGGGGAATCCACAGGCCACAGCATTTGAAACTTTGAGTTGAGGCTACATCTCAGATCCCCACTGACTGCCAGGGACCCTGTATGTACATTTCAAATGGGGTCCTGGTCCAGACCAGCCACATCATTTGCTGAGTCCTGGTGCAAAATGAAAACACAGGATCCCTTGTTCAAAAACAATTGAGAATTTCAAGGTGGTGACTATAGAGCATTAAACCAAGCTTGGGGCCCTTCTGAGTGTGGCTCCCTGTGTGGCTGTACAGTGGCTCATTCAGGAAACTGGCCCTGTCCCCCTCAGCCCCCTGTAGCCAGAGCATACAGTAGGACACATGGCAGGTGCGAAAAGTCTAGATGTGCCTGGATTTGTGCGCCTCTGAGTTGGCCAGACAGGGATGGGAATTAGGATTGCTGGGTTCTGGAGATTTGGGGTTTCTCTGCCTCCTGCTTATTTTCTTAAGCTACCAAACTGTTACAGTCAATTCTGTCTTCTTGACACCCCAGGGGATGACAAAGCCCTGGCAGGAAATCAAAGTAAACTCTCCAAGGCCATAAAAAAACAAAGGGTGATTGTGCGGGCTCCTAGCTGCAGCCTTAGAAGCAGGTGTTGTGGGGTGCCTGGCTATGTGTGGTGCCAGCTGAGGTCAGTGCCTTGCATCCAAGAGGTGCTGACTAAGTGCCTGTTCCCACAACTGAGTTGCACTGTACAATTGGAGGTAGGATGGCACAACCCATACTTAACCTCTGGGACTTGTTGTGGCCTCTCCCTACCCTTGAGTGTTTGGAGGAGAAGGAAAAAAAAAAAAGGGAGGTAAAAAGTAGGAGAAGCAAGAAACATGAATACTTTCATCCCAGAGGCCCCCAAAATGCTGGATCCAGTTGTGGACAGAGGTCCCATATCTAGAATGATGAGAGGTTACCTTCTGCTCAGCCCCACAGGAACCAGGCACTCCTGATCCATCAGACTAAGATATAACCCTCTTCAGGCCCTGCAAGGTCTGTACTGCCCCCCTCCTCCCACTGCTTCCCAGCTATTCCCTGACTGTGCAAGTGTGTACCTGCCTCAGGGCCTTTGCACTTACAGTTTCCAATACCAGGCATTCTCTTCTCTAAGGTATTCACAAGACTCAGTTCCTCTCCTTATCTCAATCTCTGTTCAAATGGAGCAGCACCTCTCCCCAGTGCTCCTTTCCTTCTGTACTACTTTTGCTTTCTTCTTCTTTTTTTTTTTAAGATTTTTTTGTTTTGGGATGTGGACCATTTTTAAAGTCATTATTGAATTTGTTAACAATATTGCTTGTTTTGTGTTTAGGTTTTTTGACTGCAAGTCATGTGAGATCTTAGCTCCCTAATCAGGGATTGAACCTGCACCCCTTGTAATGGAAGGCAAAACATTAACCCATGGATCACCAGGGAAATGCCTACTTTAGTTTTCATCACTGTACTCATTATGATATTGTATTTGTTTGTTTGTTGTCTTTCTTCCCCTCGTCAGTTTCCTAGAGGCAGAGATCTGACCTCGTCTGTCTCGTTTACCCTTATACTGGAAAAAAAATACACACACACACACACACACACACACACATATATATATATATGTATGTATCTCCAAATGATGTAAGGTGACTCCCTTTTATACAATGACAGGGTTCCTCTCCCAATGTTTTTGATAAGTATAAAATTTTGGGGGTACAAATTAAATAGTCAAATGCTTATTTGCATGTTTATATTAGTAATAGAGTAATAACCATGCCTAATTACATTTATTTAAATTCACATGTTAAATAAGTAATATAATACATTAAGAAATAGGTCTTTCTGTTCCGGGCTTACATTCATGAAATAATGTTCTTTGAGCCCTCCACCTGTATGTACCCTTGACATTGTGTGTTGAATCATCAAATAGAGTTTGGCTGATCCCATCTGCTCCCCGTACGTCTAGAACTTTTCAGACACGGCATTTTTTGAATCTGCATATGATGCAGCCACTGGAAATGTTATCCCAGGCCACAAATACCCTTTTGCATAAATTAGGACACTGCTTGTTTCATTTGCTTTGTGGTGTATATTATTGATGAGCTCCAGCAAGGAACGCTTCCTATATTATTTTTTAAAGTGACCTTTAAAAGGTTTGTTTATAGTGACATCCAACACCTATGAATGCAAACTTATAATGGCGAGATCAGATTAAATTTCTTGGCATTCTCTCTGAATAAATGTCTGGGGGATATGACATAAGAATTCCACACAGCGTAATTTGAGGTGGTTTCGGGCAGAGGCTGTGGTTCTCACCTGGTGGTTTATTTTGAATCTCCTGGGGGAATGTCTTTACCTACATGGATGTCCCTGGTATCTGCCAATAAACCAATGGAATCAAAATTCTGGGTGGTGGGGAACAGGCATCTGCAGTTCTTTCTTCTAAAAAAGATATTTATTTATTTATTTGGCTGCGTGGGAGGGGTGGAGGTCTTAGGGGCTTCCCAGGCGGTGCTAGTGGTAAAGAACCCACTTGCTAATGCAGGAGATGTAAGAGACTCAGGTTCAACACCTGGGTTGGGAAGAACCCCTGGAGGAGGGCGTGGCAGCCCACTCCAGTATTCTTGCCTAGAGAATCCCATGGACAGAGGAGCCCGGCGGGCTATAGTCCATGGGGTCACACAGAGTCGGACACAACTGAAGCGACTTAGCACATACGCACGTGGAGTCTTAGTCGTGACACTCGGGATCTTTCCACTGCAGTGCTAGGGCTTCTCTCTAGTTGTGCCTGACACAGAACACCAGGCTCCATAGTTGAGGCGCAAGGGCTTAGTTGCCCCACGCATGTGGGATCTTAGTTCCCCAACCAGGGACTGAACCTGTGTCCTCTGTATTGGAAGGTGGATTCTTAGCCACTGGACCACCAGGGAAGTCCCAGGCATCTACAGTTCTAAAATGATGACCCTAATATCTAGCCAGGCTGAGACCCATGAGGCTAATTTTGATATGACAGACTAGTGGTTCCCAAAGTATGGTCCTCAGCTTCCAGCATCAGCTCTATGGGAACTTAACAGAAGTGCGCTTCTCGGCCCCAGCCCACACCCACTGAATCAGACATCTGGGGGTGGGGCCCAGCAATCTCCACCTGGAGGGTTTTCACACGGCTTCCAGGGAATCCTGATGCTTAGATTAAGGAATGGCTTCAAACCAGGCTCCTCAGAGCACCAGGAGCGCCAGGAGCCCCAGAAGCCCCAGAGTTTGCCCCGCCTGGGGGCAGAGAGTTGGACTTTTGTCCCTCGCTCCAGCCAGTACAGGCAGTCAGCAGTGCCAGGAGTTGTCTGCTCCAGACTAGCAGGTGAGCAGGCTCCGGTAGCACTACATCAGCCTTCAGAGGAAGGTCCCGGGTGTGGGCCATCAGAGGTCAAGTTCACAGAACCTGGGAAAGGTGGCGCAGATTCTGTGAAAGGCCTCCTGGGGATCAGGGCAGGACACCAATAGGGTTCTCTGCACCGGGGCAGGAAGGAGCTGGAATGTTGAGCCTCTGCTGGGGAGGCAGCCTCTCTCATCTAGAGCAAGTCTGAGACTTCCCTGGAGGTTCAGTGATTAGGCATCTGTCTGCCAATGCAGGGGACACAGGTTCGATCCCTGGTCCAAGAGGATTTCAGATGCCACGGGGCAATGAAGCCCTGCAGCTACTGAAGCCTGTGTGCCTGGAGCCTGTGCTCTGCAGCAAGAGAAGCCACAGCAACGAGAAGCCCATGCTCGCCAACAAAATTAGTCCCCGCTTGCCGCAACTAGAGAGACTGTGTGCAGCACTGAAGAGCCAGTGCAGCTAAAAATAAAATAAATAAATAATAAAAACACAGTCTCTTATCCTTAAGGAGAGGTGACAGGAGGCCAAAGGGGGAAATAAAACAGCAAGTCCAGGGAGAATGGCCATTGGGTTAGCAAACAGCAGCATCACCATAAGATCAAACCGCCAGATGGACCACACTTGACCTCAGCTGGCCTCTACAGCCAGGCCAAGGAGGTGCCGAGCACCCTCTCCCCATCCTTCTCATCCTTTGGGGGACTACCTGGGGCTTTCTCTGGCCCACTCAGTGCCCTTGGATTCATCCAGCCTGGAGGGGTGGGGGCCAACTGAACTTGAGATGCACCCACTGAAAGGGGAAGTCCTGTCAACATTGCTCACTGCCCCCCCATTGCAAAAAAAATATCCAAAAAAGAACAGGAATCTCAAGGAGGTGAGGGTGGAAGTTCCCTTGAGTTCTCTCTTCACCCGGCACACGGGAAAAAAAATGCAGGGTTACAAATGGATTACCGACCTCGGTCTATTAGTTCTCTTTAATTCCTCTTGCAGTCATAAAGGGAGAGGTTATTAACACGAGGTGGCTGGTAATAAGCTAATTATGGTGCCGGCAGATCAGGGGTGTGAGGAGAGGCAAAGCCGGGCCCCAGGTTTCCTCTGAGTGAATGGTTCTGAATGATTATGGTTGTCACCAAGCCATCGCGGGCGAGCTGTGCCGTGGAGCTGTTATTTACTTGGCACTTTTGGTGGGGCACCAATGCTCAGACAGGTGTCTTTAAAGTCTCTGACTGCAAATGCCTCCTTTCAGCCTAAGACGTGTGATGGGAACTCAAGGAACTGTGGAAAATGCAGAGACCCAAGGAGACAGTATGCTGGGTTTGTCTCCACTTTTCTTGACTCAGTAACCTTGTCAGTGAGACCAGGAACTTGCTTTCTCTCCCTTGATGGACAGGCTTTTGGCTTGCCTTACTGTGGGTTGTGGCCCCCATGTCTCACTGGAACTGTGTAGAAGGGGAAATGTGGGGGAGAGGCTGCAGAGGCCTGAGTGTGTGTGTGGTGGGGAACAGGAAGGGAAATGAGGAGTTAAGGTTGTGGGTTCAAATCCCACCAAAGTCCCTGGGTTATGACTCTTGGGCCCTGAACCAACAGAGGAAGGACGAAAGGCATAGATGACTCATGGCCGTGTGTCCCAACACAAGCTGGATGACTTTCCAGACCATAGTGGTTTGTCTGGGACTTTCTGGGTTTTAGCATGAAAGCTCCCACGTCCTGGGAAGCCCCTCTGTCCCGGGCAAACTGACGTGGTTGGTCACCTCATTCCAGATGTCCCAAGCAAGAGAGCTGCCTGGAGATGATGGGGATGGCCCACGAGTCAGACAGACCAGGGTCTGGACTCTGTTGCCTCCACTGATCCTGTGAAATGTAGGACCAGTGACCCTCCTACACATCAGTCTGCTACTGCTGCGGTGAGCGTGCTCGGTCATGTCTGATTCTTTGTGACCCAGTGGGCTGAAGCCTGCCAGGCTCCTCTCTCCATGGGAGTCTCCAGGCCAGAATAGTGGAGTGGGTTGCCATTTCCTTCTCCAGGGGATCTTCCCAACCCAGGGCTCGAACCCTCATCTCTTGCATCTCCTGCACTGTCAGGCGAGTTCTTTACCAACGGCGCCACCTGAGAAGCCCTGCACATCAGCCTCCCACCTGACAAATGGGTGGGGGAAAAGTCAAATCAAAGAATCAGTGGGGAAGTCAATGGAGTAACTCACAGAAACGTAAGTGCCTAGAATAGAGTGCGGTTCAGAAATAGCATTCATTTTTGTTGGTTTCCTCATTGCCGACTGTGGGAGACCAAAATGAAGGCCTCATGGAGAGAGAGAGGCCTCATGGGAGGGAGCTGCCCTTGACTTCAGGGAAGAAAATTAAGAAAATCAGAGGAAGGGACTTCCCTGGTGGTCCAGTGGCTAAGACTCTATGCTCCCAAAGCAGGGGCCTGGGGTTCAATCCCTGGTCAGGGAACTAGATCCCACATACCACAGCTAAAAGATCCTGCGGGCTGTAACTAAGACCTGGTGGAGCTGAATAAATAAATAAAGAAAATAAACATTACAAAAAAGAAAATCAGAGGAATGTTCACAAAGACGTGCACTGGGGGGTGTTTGTTACGGCATTACGTGATATGAAGAGACTGATACATCCTCTTGCCCTTCAGTAGGGGACTGGCTGATGAGGCAGGATTTATCTGGACAGTATGGGTTACTATGCAGCTCTGGGAAGAGCATGGAGGTGATGTGAAACTGATACAGAATAAGCTCCAATTACAGAGCATTCAGTGAATATTCAAGAAGCAAAATGGTGTGTATAGAAGTCTATGTTTGTGTTAAAAAAATAAAAAAAGAGGGTATGATTGCTCATCAAGGAAATGTACATCAAAACCACAATGAGACACCACTTCACATCCATCAGGATGAGTACTGCAAAGAAAAAAGAAGAAACAGAAAAGAAATGCTGGTGAGGCTGTGAAGGAATTGGAACCCTCACGCATTGCTGGTGAGGATGTAAAATGGTGCAGCCGCTGTGAAAAATAGTATGGCAGTTTTAAATGTTAAACACAGAATGACTCTATGACTCAGCAGTTCCAGTTCTAGGTGTATGTCCAGAAAGAACCCAAAACAGGGATTCAAACAAATCCATGTACATGAATGTTCACAGAAGTACTGTTCACAAGGGCCAAAAGGTAAAACATCACAAATGTCCATTGATAGATGAGAGGACCAACAAATTGTGGTTTTATCCGTATGATGGAATATTTTTCAGCCATAAAAAGGAATGAAGTACTGGCACTGGCTACAGCATGGATGAATCACAAAGATACTATGCTAATTGAAAGAAGCCAGTCATTGAAAAAAAGATGTCAATCATAAAAGGCCACATACTGATAGGCGATGTCCAGAATAGGTAAATCTATCTCTTGTTGGGGAAGGTCCCCTGGAGGAGAGCATGGCAACCCACTCCAGTATTCTTGCCTGGGAAATCCCATGGACAGAGGAGTCTGGCGGGCTACAGTGCATGGAGTCACAAAGAGTTGGACACCACTGAAGCGATGTAGCGCAGCATAGCACATAGAGATAGAAAGCAGACTGGTGGTTACCAGGACTGGGGGAGGGGAGAAATGGAGAATGACTGTTTCATGGGTATCTGTTTTGTTTGGAGTGATGAAAATGGTCTAGAGCTAGATAGTGGTGATAACTGTGACTATGCGAAATGTCATGGGTGATAAATTTATGTTATGGATACTTTACCACACATACTAATAATGTCAGGAAGAGGGTGTATACATACTCATACATACACATGAACATATATCCTGGGAAATGTACATAGTATCTCTGGAAGGAAAAGCCCATAACTGTGACTGTTCTAGGGGAGGGGGAGTCAGGGGGCCAGAAGTCCAGGGGAGGAGATCTTTGGACCTGTCAGAACTTGTTTTATCATATGTGTGTGTTACTTTTAACAAGTAATAAGGTATTCAGGTGAATTTTGCAAGATGAAGAATGTCAGAAATTCAGGGGAAATACTGGGATGTTAAAAGATGGATGCCTTGTGTGGGGCGGGGGGGTCGTGTGTTCAGGCGGCAGTAAGAACACTGAATCACGCATCCCCGTTGCAGTCTCTGCCTTCACCACGGAGGACAAATGTTCTTTCAAATACCACGGGAGGAAGACAAGTTCTACAGAGAGAGTTGAATTCGTGGTTGGCTGGGAGACAGTAAAAAAAAGAAGAAAAAGACACAAGAGAAGAGCCTGAAGATGGGCAAAGACCTGGATTTTCTAAAAGGGAAAAATAATATGGAGTCTGGAATCCCCAGATGGGGTATGTCTGACAGCCAGAGTTCTTAGCAGAATTCTGGAACAGAGCTTTACACAGATGGCTCGTGACTATTTAGAAGAAAATATGATAATCATGAGAAGCTAACACAGGTTCACTAAGCTACCTTGTGTTGACTGATGTCAATTTCCTGTTTTCATGGGGAGACCACCCTGGAAGAACAGATGGCCCCTTAGGACCCCACCCTCCTAAAGGATCTGTTGAATAGTGGTTTCATTATCTTTATAGTAGGAAATGGTACCAAGCCCTTGGTTGTCTGCCTTGTTTCTTCTGCACCTGCTTTATTTGACAATGCTGTTCCTTTCCCACATGTTTTTAGGACATTTCCCTTAATGGTTGTTTGTCTATTTATAAGCTACTCAGACTTATTTGAATATTTATTTATTTACTTAAACCTGTGCTAGTCAAGAGTCCTTTGACTGCAAGGAAAAGAAATTCAATTCAAAGAGCCTTAAGCAGAAATACTTTCAGGTATGGCTGGATCCAGGTGCTTAAATTGGAAATCTGCATCCTGTCATATGTTGGGTTTGCTTTCCTTTGTACTGGTTTCATTTTAAGGTTGGAGCTCTTCAAGTGGAGAAAAGATTGTGCCAACAGCTGTACAGTTACCTCTTATCACCCTGGCAACCTGAGCAGCAGGGGAGCACTTCTTGCCTGAAAGCTTCAGTTACTGGGAAAGCTCTGATTGGCCCAATCATTTCTTATACCCATTCCTGAAACAATCACCATGAGTCTGCCCAAGTTCAACCATATCCTCTATCCAAATCACATTAGAGATTATTTCTTTTAGTGGCTAGGAAAGAAAGTTTCCCTAAAGGAGATGCTATTATTGGGAAGAGAAGGAATGGATGCCTGTCAAGCAAAAACACAGCCTAATTAAATTATAATTAATTATGCAAATATTGTGCATAGCAGAAAATCCTAACTGTCATCCCAAGGTCAAAATGAATCTGCTATTATCTCCCTGTGCTCCATGCCTTCATTAATACAGAAAATAAGAGTTAACTAACTGATAGTACCCTGGCTCATGAAAACCAGACGGTGATTTGGGGGGATCTGTTTGTATTTGGGTCATACAGGTGAATACATGTGAGGTCCTTCTGTCTAGAAGTGAAGGGTGTGCAGGAGAGGCAGAGGTAGGGTTATAAAAAGGCAGCTGCAGGCTGGGCAAGCAGGACTGAGAGCAGAGAATATGGTGTCCAGAAACACACAGTGTGAACTACAGTCTCAGGTAGAAGCTGTCAACCTCTCCTCCCTCTTCTGCACACTCTGCTGGGCTTGGTGAGTCTCCTGGGTGTGCTGTGGTCAGAGGTGGGACCTGTGGCTTAATATCTTCCTGATTAAGACAGAGCAGAGCTTTAGATCTTGAATGCCAAGTAAATGTCATTCAAGTGCCAGCTGAAATTGTTTGCAAGCAACTCCCTTTGACGTTGTGTTCCAAGGAATTAAAGGCTTTACCTGGAATCAATGGACAAGGGCTCGACGATCGATTAGCAATGCCTGTCCTGGGAGCAGAAGCTGCAGTGATTGTAGGCTCACCTCCTGTTTGCTGAGACTGGGTTGGGTCTTCCCAAGGCTGTTCCAAAGAAAGGGGATGTCAAGAGGTCATTCCAGCAAGTGAAGACAGATTTACTCCCATTGAACGCTAAATGAAATAATCTCTAAGCAAATAGCACGCTCTATGCACCGTCTGTTCTCCTAAGCCTCTTTTCTTAGTCTGCATTATCAACAACAGGTGTTTGCTGTTCATTCGACTCCAACCACCAAAAATAGGCATGACAATAACGACCGAGTAAGACAGCTTCTAAGACTTCAGTCATTCCTGAAAACCTTCACATATTCATAAGCCAGTGTACCATTGATTCTATTATCAAGCTAACATTTTTCTTTAAAGTGCTTTACCTTTCTAGAGCTTTTTATCAAAGTATATTAGACATACAGAAAAGTTATGGGGTTTTTTGTTTGTTTTGTTTCATTTTGTATTTTTTCATCACACAGCATGTGGTATCCTAATTCCCTGACCTGGGACCATGCTACCTGCGTTGGAAGTGCGAGTCTTAACCACTGGACCACCAGGGGACTTCCATAGTCACAGGTCTTAAACATAGAGCCTAGAGAATTTTCATAAAATGAACACATTGGTGTAGACCAGCACTCATTTCAGGGAAAACCACCTTCCTAAGCCCCTGCATGACTCCGGCTGTCCAGACCTCTTTTCAGTTCCAAGGGCAACCACTATCCTGTCCTGACTTTTAAACAACAGATTAATTTTGCTTCAGTTGGAAGTTTAAATCAATAGAATCTTACAGTTTTGACTTCTTTGTGTCTGGTTTCATCCATGTTGTCTTGTGTAATTGTGGTGTTGCCTACCATGGGGTAAGTACACCACAATTTATGTATCCATTCTAGGTTGATGGGTATTGGGCAGAGTTTTTATTCTGGGATGTAATAAGTAAACCTTGTATAGACATCCTTGTGCATGTGTTTTTATGAACACACGGACACTTTTCTATATGTATGCATGTGAGCTCAGTCGCTCAGTCATGTCTGACTCTTTGTGACCCCATGGACTGTAGCCTGCCAGGCTCCTCTCTCCATGGGATTTCCCAGGCAAGAATACTGGAGTGGGTTGCCTTTTGCTTCTCCAGGGGATCTTCCCAACTTGACCCGTATCTCCTGTGTCTGTCTGCTTTGGCAGGCTGCACCACCTGGGAAGCCCAAAGAGTATATACCTGGGCTTGAAAGTGTTGGGGTCATAAGTGGGTGTGTGTTCAGATATAGTAGATAGAGTTTTCAAAGTGTTTGCACCATTTGACATTCCCACCCAAGTGTATGAAAATTTGGTTAAACTTTGTTTTTTTTTGTTTATTTATTTATTTTTAACTTATGTGTAATTATCTCAAGGGTCAGAATGGTGGGATATAAACTTATTTATTTGGTTGCTTGGCTTGCAGGATCTTAGTTTCCCAACCAGAGATCAAACCCAGGTCCTCAACAGTGAAAGCACTGAATCCCAACCACTGGACTGCCAGGGAATTCCCTAGATAGTGATTTTAAAAATTGTTATTTATTTATTTGATTGCATCAGATTTTTGTCGAGTCATGCGGGATCTTACATAGAGGCACACGGACTGTCTAATTGTGGTGTGCTGGCTCAGTAGTTGCGGCTTTTCAGGCTTATTTGCTCTGCGACATTTAGGGTCTTAGTGCCCTGACCAGGGATTGAACCCGTGTCTCCTGCATTGCAAGGTGGACTCCAAACCACTGGACCACCAGGGAAGTCCCTAAACTTGTTTTTAAAAGGCAACCATATAGCTATCACAAAAGAAAAATCAGAATCACTTGCCACAAACAAAAAGGTAATAATAATTACCGTAAAAACTGGTAACTATTAAAATGGTTCACCTAAAATCTGTTAAAAATTTTATCACCTAAAGTCACCACACTGCCATCGAGCAGTATAGATGTCACACTTCTGGAAAGACTAGTGGAGGCAGTCAGTACTGCTGGTTCTTGCCCAGCAGGACGATCCCTGATTTTATGTGGCTTCTCCACCAGCTGTAAGACCTCAGGGACAGCTGAGCCCTACCCCCAGTGCCAGAGAAGGGTCTGACTGGTGTGAGAGTGAGCCAATCCGCTTTGTCTGGGGTGGTTCAGGAATGGGGATGTGACCCGATGCTGGCCGATAAGGTGTTTAAAACTCTGCAAGGGGGCACACTGACTGTCTGCAGGCTGGATCTCAGGGCCTGTCAGACCTGGGTTCAGATCCTGCTTTTCTGCTTCTGCTCTTGGTAACCTGAGCCAGGTGGCTCTGTGTCTCTGGGCTTTACCTGTCAATGGTGGCTGATGAGGTTGAGAGAAGTCTTGCGTGCCAAACACTTAGCCAGCCCCCTGATCTTAGTGAGTACCTCTCAAAGTATCTTTGGTTTTGGGAAGAGGGTTCACATGGGTCTTTCCCCACCAGCTTCTAGGATGGGGTCTTGAAATGCAGTCATCGTGAGCAGCTTTTCATTTTAATTTGGGGAGAAACTAGAAAAAAACATCTGCTGTCAGGGCAATGGAATAAGAATTGATGCTCTGGGCCCCACCCTGAGAAGTAGGCTGAAGGGAAAGTAAGAGTAGCTGAGCTTTGCAGGCATTGACTCATTTTATTGTCCTAACAATCCTATGAACTAGGTTATCCATTTTACAGATGAGAAAATTGAGGCTCAGAGAATTACTCAGAGAACATGGCAAAGCCAAGATTTAAACCCAGGCCGCTGGATGCCTAAGTAATTGTCCCTTTGTTGCTGTGAGAGTCCTGATTTTATTTAAAGACCCATGCCTCTCCATGGGTGACACAGGAAAGTGTGACCCACCCCCAGCTCTGAAGAAAATCCAAATTGGTCTCAGACAATTTATCTGATCCCATTTCCCTTGCCAGAGATTGGTTAAATCATGGGCACGGGACACAGTTATAGCCAATGATACGTGAACTAAAGTCTGCAGTGGGCTTTGGGGAAAGGTTTCTTGTTCTCTATGCACTGGCTATTGTGTCTGGATGTATTAGCTGGAGCAGTGACAGCCATTTTGTGATCGTGAAGGAATCTGAGAGGAGAACAAAGTTGAGGATGAGAAACAAAACACGTGGAAAGAAACTGGGAGTCCATAACAATGGCACTTAATGAATCAAACTCAGAGCTACTTCCTGTTCCTGATTTCTTGCACTGTGAAATGATCTCATTTTTCAAGATGATTTGTGCTAGGATTTGTTAACTAGTGATAATGCATGTGTGGTCAGTCATGTCTGACTCTTTGTGAGCTAGCTCACCAGGCTTCTCTGTCCATGGGATTCTCCAGGCAAGAATACTGGAGGGAGTTGCCGTTTCCTCCTTTAGGAGATCTTCCCAACCCAGGGATCAAACCCAAGTCTCCTGAATCTCCTTGTACTAGCAGACAGATTCTTTACAACTGAGCCACGTGGGAAGCCTGGGATTTGTTACTTGGATTGTAATGCATATAACTGAATGACAGCTTCTTACAGACAGGGATGTCCTCCTGTTTTGGTTACTGCTTTATCATCAGTACCTGGAACAAAATAGGTGCTCAAGTAATATTTGCTGACTAATTGGTGAAACAGAGTGTTGGGAGCATCCAAATGCAGGTTCAAATAGTAAACACAGCAAAAGTCAGCATACTGAAAGAGTGATGACCGTAGGCTCTGCTGTCTGACAGACCTGGTTCAAGGCCAGTGCTCTACTTTTAAGCTGTGTGATCTTGGGCTGATGATTGCACCTTTGTTTTCTTGTTCATAAAATGGAAGTGATGGGCAGAATAATGACCTCCTCAAGGTTGTTCACATCCTAATCCATGGAACCTGTGAATATGTGACTTTACTTGACAAAGGGACTTCAGCTGTGATTCAGTTAAGGACCCTGAGAGGGAGAGATCCTCTTGGATTATCCAGGTGACCCCGTGTAATCACAAGAATTCCTGTAAGAGAGAGGCGGGAGGGTGAGTGTCAGTGAAGCAGATGCGATGGTGAAGCAGAGGTTGGAGTGATGCAGGATCACCAATTTCTAGAAGCTGCTAAAGGCAGGGAAATAGATTCTTCTCAAAGCCTCTAACCTTACAGACACCTTGATTTTGTAAGTCTCTGTAAGACTCATTTTTGGACTTCTGATGTCCAGAAGGATAAAGTAATAAGTTTATGTTGTTTCAAGCCCCTAAGTTGGTGGCAATTCATTATAGCAGCAACAAGGAGATTTATACCAAGTAGCTGATAATTGCATTTACCTCTAAGGATCCTTGTACAGATTCAGGAAGTTCAAGCATGAACTTCCAACCAGCTCTAGCCATTATTAACCAGTCCCAGTAGTAGTCATGCCTCTGACAGGAAGTCAATCCTGATTCCTCCAGCCCACACCCACCTTTCCCCTTCCTGATAACCAATAATAATGCTTGACATTTCTGTGGTTCCAACACTATGCTAAAAGGTTTTACATCAGTATCTCATTTAATTCTCAGTCCCAAGAGGAAAGGGCTTTTGACTCCAACAGGAAAGGGCTTGTATGATACCCATTTCACAGAGAAAGAAACTAAGGCATGCAGAAGCTAAGAAGGATCATGAGATGGAATGGGAGGAGGCCTGATCCACCTACATTGCACACCCTTCACTGGCTTGACTTAGCCACTGATGGCCTTGAGAACAAGATGGGCCTTGTAGCCTTGGTGTAAGCCTTTCCATAAATAACTTCAAAGGAACTGCAGGGAGCATAAATTGAAATTTTTTCTCCACGCAGCTGCCAAAGCAAACTGTTTTACAGGTACAAACGGGCTCCACTCCCTTCACCTGGCCTAGACTTGTCTCCGCACCCAGCCTTGCACGTCCCCCCTCTGCACTGGGATGCTGGGGGTGGGGGGATGAGTGGTTTACATCCGGCCCGCTGAGCCTCCCCGACATCTGTTTCCTCCTCCCCACTTCGCTGCCCCTGACCTGACACATCATTTCTCACTGCAAGGCCTCCCACCTCGTGCTGCTCAAAGGGAGAGCTGTTCTGAAACCCGACCACAGTCCCATTGAAAACCCTCCTGGGTCTCCCCAGTGCTTACAGGGGGAAGTCTGGACTCCTTATGTGGCCATTCAGATTTGCCAGGCTCGTCAAGTCTACCTCAGGACCTTTGCACTTACAGCATTCTTTGCCTGAAATGCCTTTTCCAGGGTTATCCTTGTGGCTGACTCTCTCCCTTCACTCAAAGGGGCCTTCCCAAGGATTTACTTCCTTGATGGTCCAGTGGCTGAGATTTCACGCTCCCAGTGCAGGGGCCCGTGTTCAACCCCTGGTCAGAGAACTAGACTCCACATGCCACAGCTAAGAGTTTGTACAGCACAACTCAAGATCCTGCATCCTGAAACTAAGAGATTCCACGTGCCACAACTGAAGAACCGTGTACTGCAACAAAAATCGAAGATCCCACATGCCACAATTAAGACCCAGTGCAGCCAAGTACATTTTAAAAATATTCAAAAATCAATATTGAATAAATACTAAATTTTATTAAATTAAATGTTAAAATGTATTTAATTAAATACATATTAATGAAACATTACAAAAAAGAGGACTTCCCTGACCTCCCTCTGTCACCTTCTGCTTTCTTCTTCTTCCTTCAATACTAGCTGGCATTACAACATGCCATTATATATATTTTTTAAGAATTTTATTTATTCATTTTTGGCTGCATTGGATCTTCATGCTTGGGCTGGGTCTTTGTTGCTGTGTGGGCTTTTTTCCAGTTGTGGCCAGCTGGGGCTACCCTCTAGTTGTGGTGTGCCTTCTGGGGTTGTGGTGGCTTCTCTTGTTGTGGAGCGTGGGCTCTAGGACTCACGGGCTTCAGTAGTTGTTATATGTGGGCTTAGTAGTTGCTGCTCTCAGGCTCTAGAGTAGTTAATCTGCAGCATGTGGGATCCTCCTGGTCCAGGGATCGAACCCGTGTCTCCCGCGCTGGCAGAACATGCCATCACATACGAATCTGTTTCTTTGTCTGATGCTGCTCGCCAGAAGATAGTCCCTGTGAAATCAGGAAGTGTGTCTTGGGTCTCTAGGTGATAAACATGAGGAGGAAACTTAAGCAGGAGAGGAGGATTGGGAGCTTTGGAGAGGGGCTTGTTTTAAAAAGAGGGCTTCCCTGGTGGCTGAGATGGTAAAGAATCCACCTGCAATGCGGAGAACTGGGCTTGATCCCTGGGTCAGGAAGATCCCTTGGAGAAGGGGTTGGCACCCCACTCCAGTATTCTTGCCGGGAGAATCCATGGACAGAGGCAGGCGACAGCCCACGGGGTTGCAAAGAGTCGGACATAACTGAAGTGACTTAGCACGCATGAGGAAGATAACCTTTTATCAAAGACATGTAGAAGATGAGACAAGTCATGGCCATCTGGGGAAAAACATTCCAAGTAGAGGGAACGGTCAGTGCAAAGGTCCTGAGGCAGCATCATGGATGTGTTTAAGGAGGCCAGTGTGGAGGAGGAGGAGAGAGTTCGAAAGGGGGAGACTCACCAGGATGGTCTTCCCAGGCTCTTTCCCTCCACCGTTGCTGTCCCTTTTGCTTTTCTTGCCTCTTCAACATTGTCTAGCAAAATGGATTGTTTTGGCATGGCAGGTGCAATGACAATGATGATTCCTACCAACCAGATTCTGGGTTACGTTCTAATGAACAGGGGACCATGGTGCGGACAGTGAGCAGCCATATCTTTGGGTACGAGGATGTCAATCCTGCACCCCCATTCCATCACCGGTAAGAATGTCTCCTGTGAGTAGTGGAAATTACAGTCAAAGCAAGGAGCCGACTGGGTCTTGTAGGATGATACAGAGAAGGCTCCAGAGTCAGATGGAGCTGGGCTTAAATGTGAATTGCTTCCCATTGATAACTTTGGGCTGGGGATTTACCTCTCTGAGCCTTAGTTTCCTCATCTGTGCCTTCGTTTTCTCATCTGTATAATGGGAATGGTAGCAGTGCCAATATTACCAAGTTCTTGGGAGGCTCACTGAAATACCGTGAACAATTGATGCTTATAACACTATATATGAGACACTGCCTGACACTATATATGAGAATTAATTTGTTTAATTCTCACAGTCATCCTGTGAGGAAGGGCCTGTTACTGTTCCCCATTTTACAGATTAGGAAGCAGGTTGAATCACTTGCTCAAGATTACTGTTCCGGAGCATGTTCTTAAGTCCGATTTGTTTGTAAGTCTGACAAAGTTAGCCTAGGTACCCAACTAACACAATCGGTTGTAAACAGTGTACTGTAATAGGCTTCTAATACTTTTCACACAAATAGGTACATAAAAAACAAACATAAAAAATAAAGAAAACAGGGGTGGGATGGCGTGGGAGGTGGGAGGGATGTTGAAAAGGGAGGGGACATATGTATACCTATGGCTGATTCATGTTGATATAGGGCAGAAATCAACACAATATTGTAAAGCAATGATCCTTCAATTAAAAATAAATAAATTTTTTAAAAAGGAAAAACATATATTTTAATTATTTATTTATTTTTGGCTGAGCTGGGCTTTTGTTGCTGTGTGTGGGCTTTCTTTAGTTTCCATAAGCGGGGGCTACTCTCCTTTGTGGGGAATCAGGAGTTATGTCACTGGGGTTTGGTTGCTCCACAGCATTTGGGATCTTCCCGGATCAGGGATCGAACCAGTGTCCCCTGCAGGCAGGCAGATTCTTTACCTCTGGACCACCAGAGAAGTCTAGCCTTTTTAATCTTACAGCACAGGACCTTGAAAAGTACGGCAACACAACAACTGGCACACACATTCACATCTTTGAAAGTTTGAAACCTGAAGGTTCATATGTAGGGGACTTACTGTATTCCTTCTTCCTTTGCTTGTTTGTTTTCTGAGTTCCTAAATCTTAAACAGAAGGGTATTAAGGGTATTAATACCAGTCAGGGGAGTGAGTTGCCTATGTCCTTGAGGCAGAGCTTCCAGACAGGACACTCAGAGACACGCTGCAGAGCTGGGTTGCCTGGAGCTCTGTCCCCTGTCCCAGGCAGGGAGCCACCCTCTGAGTGAGGTGCTGCCCCCAGATGCCAGTTCCAGAACCTGCCCCGCTGCTGCAGTGCACCCAGCTTAGTGGCCAGATCCTCTCTCTACCCCATGAACTCTGTTCTGAATTCTAATGCTACCTATGGATTGCCGGGACCAGGATCCACACAGAACCCTCACTACAAGGGAGTCTGGGAAGCATATGCGTGCATGCATGCTAAGCCGCTTCAGTTGTGTCCGACTCTTTGCGACCCTGTAGACTGTAGCCCGCCAAGCTCCTCTGTCCATGGGATTCTCCAGGCAAAAATACTGGAGTAGGTTGCTACGCCCTCCTCCAGGGGATCTTCTGGACCCGGAGATTGAACCCACCTCTCTTACATCTGCATTGGCATTTGGGTTCTTTACCACTAGCATCACCTGGGAAGCCCCCTGGAAAGCATACTTGTTGGCTTATGCCATCCAGAAGGCATGTCAGGAGGAGGCAGGGATGAACACTGACCTGCCAGGAAGCTCCATATGAGCTGGATCCTGGGCTCAGTCTATTAAATGTTTGTTGAGTGACTTATTGAGGTGTCAGAGTTGGAAGTTGAACCCAGAACTGTCTGATTCAAAACCATGGATCCTTTCCATCTCAACTTGCTCTAGCTTGTTACATGGACCCTCCCTTGGGATTGTTGAACTCTGTACCCTTTGCACAAGCAGTGCTGGGCCTTCGCTGCTGGGCCATCCTGAGGGTGCTGAGAGGCCTGGGGGGCCTTTCTTGGTCAGTTGAACCTGTCATATTGGTACTTTTAAAATGAGAATTATTAGTGATTTTGTTGGGTAAGAGCCAGAAGGGACAAAGGAGGGACACACAAGACTGTGAGCCTTGTCAGCTGTGGATAGGCCTCTGGGTTCTCCCCTTGACCAGGGGCCTGTGCTCTGGGCCCATATGTGGGGCTGTCCAGGCCAGGGCTGCTCTGAGAACCACGTGTGGTAACCACTGCGATGTGGATTCTTATACTGTCCGGACATCCGTGCCGCCGCCACCCTGGGAAGGCTGGGGCTTTTGCTTGGCTTCCCAGGCCCAACCAGGAGGTCAGGCCACCCAGGGGCTAATTCCTAACATTCTCTGGGAGGCTGAAAAACAGCAAATGTGGTGCAAAGATGCCGGAAAAGAGACCTCCTTGAATCTCAAGAAAAAAAAAATCCAGAAGCACATGCGGGGATGTCCAAAACCAGATGTCCAAACTTAAAAAAAAAAAAGAGAAAGAACTTTCATTATGCAACTTTAAACAGTCCACAGGGGATGTGGTCAAAGCAAATTGCCCCCCACCCCATCCCCCTGCCTCTGAACTCCAATTCCTAGGCACCCCTCTTCCACCCAGAGGCAACTCCTGGTATCAATCTCTCATGTTTCCTGTTAACCACTCCAAGCTCCTAGGACATCCCTCCATCCTCACTGCCCACTTGTTCATTCTACTGGCCTCACTCTTGTTCCTTAAACATTGTGGGAACCCACCCTAGGGCCTCTGTACTCCTGCTTTTACCCAGATGCTGCATGCATGGTTCCTTCCCTCACGTCTATGGTGTCTTCCTGTCCTGATTTACTTTTTCTCAGAGCACGTACCACCTGTTAATATAGCATATGATACATTGATTTAGTTTTCCTTATGCATCTGCACCTTCAGAACATCAGGTTCAGGAGGGCAGGGACTTTGCCTATCTTGGTCACTTTGCCGAATTCCCTGAGCCTAGCTAACATGGTGCCCAGCACACAGTAGGTACTCCTGAATTTATAAATACCCTTCTTGAAGTAGCCACACACAGATGAGCATGTGGCTGCACAGTTGATTCCCCTCGCTCTTCTGTGCACAAAAGGGACCCCTCTGCATGCCTAGGTCTGCACCTGCTTTTGTGCTAAACAATGTATCTTGGAGTTCTGCCCCCATCAGAACGTACAGCCTGTTCTGTGCTCCTCCACGGCTGCCGACTGTTCCATTGGAAGAATGCCCAGGCTCCACACGGCCTGCCCCACTGACGTCCACTCCAGCAGCTTGCCCTGGGGCCGCCGTGAGCAAGGCTGGGGGGACCTTCATCCTCCTTGGATGTCTCTGTTCTTACCCCACTGGCTCCTGAGAGCAAAGACACAAGCAGCAGATGGGCGGCAAACACCCCAGAAATGCAGCCCTGGGAAAAAGGGAGTTGTTTATCTTCAGAGGTAATCAGGCCTATCAGACAGGGGCTTGATCTCATTCCCTGCTTCCTTCTTTCTGAAATGCACACAGTGTCATAAATAAAAGCACAGACATCAGAGGAAGCCGGGGGTGACACGGCAGTTTCTTGCAGTGAAGGCGGGGGAGGGTGGCTGGGGGCCCTGGGTGACATTCTCAGTGATATTTTTGTCAGGCTGTGAGATTGGAGAAGAACTCTGGACTCCCTTATGCAGGAGAGGATGGAGATTTGGGGAAATCTGCCCCCTTCCAAAACTCTCTGTGTCCTGATATTTAACTTTCCTTTGAGTACCAGGGCATTTTTCCTTCCCTTTAAAGGGTTGTTAGCACACAGGTGATGATATAACTTTGTATTTTGAATGTCGACTCCCTGCCTGATGCCAGTTCCTGAGGGTTCGGCTTGATCTCCTTTGCTCTTCCCTCTCACAGTGCCCGGCATACAGGAAACGCTTACTAAAAGACACGTTGAGGGACTTCCCTGGTGGACCACTGGCTAAGACTCCGAGTTCCCAATGCAGGAGGCCTGAGTTCGATCCCTGGTCAGGGAACTAAGATCCTGCAAGCTGCAACCAAGATCCACTGTAGTCAAATAAATAAATACATATTTAAAACAAAATAAAATACATCCTGAATGACCAAAGCTGGGATGCATGCATTGAAACCAGGCTTTCCCTCCTCCTACCCACACCGGCTCACTGGGAAAGACTCTGATGCTGGGAAAGATTGAAGGCAAAAAAAGAAGGGGGCGACAGAGGATGAGATGGTTAGATAGCATCACCGACTCAATGGACATGAATTTGAGCAAACTCTGGAGACAGTGGAGGACGGAGGAGCCTGGCGGGCTACAGTCCATGGGGTCACAGAGTTGGACATGACTTAGCGACTCAACAATCACCCACACTTATAGAAGAGGGTCTCTTGTTACCTTAGGAAGCTTCTATTTCCTGCCCCTACTTGGCCCCTCAACTTGGGGTGGGAAGCACGGGTCACTGAGCAGAAAACCGGCCTGGGGAGTTAAGGTTTTGCCGGGGTCACAAACAAGCTGGCCCCTGCAGACTGCAGCCCACCCAGGCATTTGGTATTTGGCTTAGCCGTGCTTATGCTTTAACCAGGGTGACTCTGAGTGCCTCAGGACAGACGTGAGGGTGTGCCCGCAGGCCCCACCCACCCCATTACTCACCTCTCCTCTAGTCACAGGCTTGCTGGTCTTGCCAGGCCCTGCGGGCTTTTATGTTTGCCCTCTCCCTTTTATTTATTTATTTTTCATTATTATTATTATTATTTTTTTGGCGGCGCTGTGCAGCTTGTGGGATGTTAGTTCCCTGACCAGGGATCGAACCCAGGTCCACCACAGCAGTGAATGTACCGAGCCCACTAGGGACGGAACAACCACTAGGGAATTCCCACCCTCCCCATTTTGTGTGTGTGTTAATCGCTCAGTTGTGTCCTACACTTTGCAATGCATGCTAGGCTCCTCTGCCCATGGAATTCTCCAGGCAAGACTTCTGCATTTTAAGCCACAACAAAAGTATGAAAAGGGTAAGATCTTTTATGTATATGCTGTTCTGATGTGCACAGGAGGCTTGCTCCTGTGATGCTCATCCTGGTATCTTTTGAGTTGTCACTGACAGAGGTCCTGAGAATGAGAGGTTTCCTTCGTGGGGAGCTTTTGGGGCCACTGGAGTCAAGGAGGCTTAGGACTGGGAATTCCCTGGTGGTCCAGTGGTTAGGACCCAATACTTTTACTGCTGGGGGCAAGGGTTCAATCCCTGGTCAGGGAAATAAGATATTGCAAGCTGTGGCCAAAAATAAAATAAAATAAAAGCAATAGAAACTTAAAAAAAAAAAAGGCAGCTCAAGGCACCGTGCCCTGCAGCCTTCAATCTAACCCTCTAAATGCCTGGTTTCCCCAGGCTTGCCCAGGGGGGCATATTTTCAGGGCAGACCCACTTGGAGTGGCTGGAAGTTTGATCTGACACTGTGGCTGCCCATATGGGCTCAGTGACCCTGAATGGGATATCTTTAGGTGTCAGGCCCTGGGTCCTGTTCAGGGAGGCCCCCTAATCAACCCACCCTCCACTTCCCACCTAGAGGATGAGCTAGAGAGAGGAAAGTAAAGTTTCAGCTCTGAAATATCCCAGAGGAGTGAGTATTGGAAAACAGGCCAGCCATGCCCAATTGCTTCTAGATTCTCCAGGGCCAAGTCTGACACCCAGCCATTTTCCTCTGGGTTGTATTCATTTATTCATTCGTTCCTTCATTCTCAGTACCCTTTAACTTAGTGCCTAGTATGTGCCTGGGGGTACTGCAGTGAGCAGACAGATGAGGTCTCTGCTCTCACGGAGCGAACAATCTGATGACAAGACAATCTATAAGTGACAGGTCCAGGATAACTTTAGGTGGTGAAAAATGATGAGGAAAAGGAATAGGGGGGTAGGTTAGTGAGTGCCTCGGGAGTTTTAGATTGAGGGTCAGTGAGGGCCTCTTTAGGGAGGCGGTATTAACCTGGAACTCGAAGTTAGAGTCTTGTGTCAGGCAGAGGGAAAAGCGAGTGCAAAGTTCCTGAGGCAGGGCTGAGCTGAATCGTTTGCCAGGAGGGAAATGTGGAAGGATTGGGAAGGGAACAGCGGGATCCAAGCCTAAGGCCGAATTTGGTTCCTTTGGGGCCAGAGCTCGCTCAACGCATATAACATTCCTTCACCTGTTCTGATCTGGCCCGGGTCACTTAGTGGATGTCCTTACAGTGTCCTCTGGTGACTTCTCTAACTCAGTCTCATTCCCCTCAATCCATGAAATGGGTATATGGAAAGTCTTTCCCTCACGAAGGCTTAATGAACTGTTTGGCAAATTCTTAGTTAACCCTCATTCCCAAGGGGTGTAGGGGCCCTCCAGAGAGACTGTTTGGGGGCCGGAGTGGCGGTTTTTCAAACCTGCTATTCTTGTTAGTTACAAGTGGATCCCTGGGGCTGTCCCTCAGAGTCCAGTGGTGAAACATACACAACACAGAGTAGCAATCAGGGCATGGGATGAAATCTGTGGGGGGCTGGATGTAGAGGTCTCTTCCAGCTCATCCCTCCAGAGCTTGAGTTCAGAGCACCCATCTGGAATTGCTAGCTGAGTGAGTCCAGCTAGTTAGGTTCTTAACCTCTCAGGGCCTCAGTTTCCCCATCTGTATCGTGGGACCCATCTCAGGAGCCCCCGACCCTCCATCTAAGGACTTCTGGGGGCAATTCATGAACTCTGAGAACAAGCAGTTGTGTTGCTCCCTGTTGTCCATGAGGATGGGATTAATAATCATGAGAGACAAGAGTGGGCAAGAAAGAGGCCAGGTCCTCTGCAGAAAAATGCTGCCCCTTCTCCAGGTCTGGGCGTTTCCATCTGTAAGTTGGTAGGTTCAGAGGGTAGAGGATGGTTGAGTCTCTGCTTGACTCTTTGAGGGGTTTCCAAGTGAACCCCTCTCCAACCTCGGGACATTACAAAGCTGACAGTCCCCCTGCCTGCCTGACCCTCTTCTTCCCCCAGATTCAGTCAAAGCCCAATGGCAACCCTTGGGAGGCAGAAGCTGGGAGAAGGAACCCCTGAATTTACCCCCAGTACCCCCCTCCCCACCTCTTGGTGCCAAATCCCAGAACCAAATCTCATTGAAGGGAAAATCCCAGAGAGTGTTCCCAGGTGACATGTGGGTGGGGGTGGGGGTTTCCGAGTCTGTCTGGTGGGGTGGGACACCCCCTCCCAGTTCCTTCCCTTCATCCCCTCCTCCAGGCCCCTCTGGAGGGCTAGTCCTTCCTTCCCTAGGTCTGGCTCTTGGCCTGTGGATTCCCATGGTCTGGCTGGGTGCCTCGGGAGCTGGTGGGGCCAGGGTGCAAAGAGAGGGGACATTCATTGACCTGAGACCCCCTATTTCTGGTCCATCCCTCAGCCCCTCCACAGACACTTCTCTTTTTCCAGATTTTGTCAGTCTCAGGTGCTCCCCACCCCACCGTCCCCAGAAAAAAAATAAAAAGAGCCCGAGCAGCCTGAGGGGGCCACGAGGGGCACGTTGCTACCAGGGAGGCCGAGAACCCCTGCAGCACGCTGGAGGCGGAGGCCCGCCCTGCCCCTGGAAACCGCATGGCCGCCTCCCCACCGCAGCCATTCCCCACTCCCCCTGGGGGTTCTCAGATGTTGGCAGATGGCAGAACTGAATCTGCTGAGACGTCGCTCCAAAAAAGGAAAGTTGAACCGAAAAAAAAAAAATTCAAACTCTCTTACATCTTAGGGGAAAGCAGAGGAGGAGGGAGGGTCCGGGTCTGGGGCTCCCGGTGCCCTCTGCTGTTTAAAAAGATCTCCCCGGCTTTGAGAAAGCAGCCTGGGAGGGGCAGGAGGAGGGGGTAAATGAGGACACAGCGGTTGTCAGGGCTGCCAGTGGGGTTCCTGTTGGAGCGGTGAGCGCTTTCGTGTGCGCGGGCGAGTGTCCACATGCGTGCTGGTCCGTGACCCTGCCCGCTCGTGCCCACCACACACTTGCAGCATCTTGCGTCTGCGTTTGTGTCCCTGAAAGTCCCGAACTGGGAGTTCTTGCAACACATTGCGTCCCTAACTGGGAAAGATCAGGGAACAGATAGAAATCCTTGTCCTCTAGAGACGGACATTCTAGAGTGTGTGTGTGTGTGTGTGTGTGTGTGTGTGTGTGTGTGTGTGTGTGTCCGCCCGCATGCGTGAACTCCGGCCTGTGTCGGGGTTTGTTTATCTGCGGGTGACCTTATGTCTTAGGAGTCTATGTGCCAGGCTACGCTCACGTCTGCGGGGCGGGGTGGGGGGTGGTTGCGAGTTTTCCCTCGTGCCCACCTGGGTTAGCTCTCCTCTCTGAGGCCCAGTGTGCGAAGGTCCACTGGTGAGTCTTGCGCCCTACTGTGTGCCAGACCCCCAGAGCGAGCTCCACCGCGTGTGTCCCCTCGCATCTGTGTGGGTCCCTTAAAGGTCCTGTGTGTGGCCCTCCTCTTACGCCCCCTCCCCATCCACTGGTCACTCCAGAGTTAGACTGATAATTTAATAGCTGAAACGCGATTATACTTGGAGTGAAGTATCTGGGGCTGGGGAAGAGGAGGGCGCACGGCCCACAGGAGGAGGAGGGGGCGGGATGAGGAGGCGCTTTCCCCCTCCTTCCTCCTTCAGGGAGCTGCTAAAAAGAAACTCGGCGTCGCGCCCAAGCGTGTGCGTGTCTGTGTGGCAGCGTGTGCACGCGCGAGTGGGTGCGCGCAGGCCCGGGGGAGGCGGCGTGGGCCCTTTAAGGAGCCCGAGGGGGCCGGGCCGGGGCGCGTCGGTGCGGGCGGGGAGCCAGGAGCCCGGAGGCCGAGCCGCCGCCTCCCGGGCTCCCGCCCCGCCCCCTCCTCCCCCTCCCGCCGCCGCTGCCGCCGCCGCCGCCGCCACCGCCGCCGCCGCCGGGGAGCGGAGCCGCGGGCAGGCCGGGCCGCATCGGAGCCCCGTGTCCGCCCGCGCCCCGCCCGAGCCGTGCGCCCTCGCCCTGCGCCCCCGCGATGCGCGCCAAGTTGCGGCCCGGGGACCCGGGGCTAGCGCCCTAGGAGGCGGCGGCTGGAGGATCGCGCCCCGGCTGGAGGCCGGGCCTGCTGCGCGCCCCCAGCCCGATCTGCACCGCCACTTGCCTGAGCGCCCGGGCGGCCCGAGCGCGCCCCGAGGTCGGGCGCCGCCGCCGCCACCTCTGCGACGTGAGTTGGGGCCGGGGGTCCCCGCGGAGGGCCGGGGTGAGGCGCGGGGCGCGCTTCCGGGGAAATCGGGGAAGATCGGTCGGCGCACGCGGCGGAGTTGGCGGGGCCCCTGCACTCCCGAGTTGGCGCTCTCGGGGGGTGGCCTGCTGGGGAGCGAGGCGCCCCATAGACACTGCGGCCCGCGTGTGTGGGGGTGCCGGGGAACTTAGGGGAACTCCAGCTCCCCTGCGAGGGGACGGGAAGGAGGGAAGTGGCGTGGGGGGTGGGCGGGCGGGGGGGTGTCCTGGAACTGCGCAGGACAGCCCCCCACCGTGTGCCACAGCCCTGGGGGCATGGCCGCCATGCGCCTCCCTCTTCTCCAAGCAGCCCTGGACTTGGGGGGTGACACTGCGCCTTATTTTCCAGCGGGCACTGAGGCTCGGGGGTGCCCCTGGAGATGGCACCCTCGGCTCCCCGGCCTGGCTGCTGTGGAAGGCGCCTGGGAGGGGTTCCCGCCACGGGGGGCGGAGGGCTGCTGGCGAGGTCGCTCCTGCGTGAGGGGTCGGAGGGCTCTGGGTCGGGGTCCCCGGGGAGAGGCGCCCCTTGCTCCCCCCTCCCCCGTGGGCCGGTGTTCCTGGTGTCTGGGCCTGCCTCCCGCGGCTGGTGACGCCTCTTGGGGCCGCCTCCTGGTCCCTCCCCCGGGCTGTGCGGATACTTGGGATGCCACTACTTTGGGAAGTTGGAATTCAGAACTGATCCCACTTGGGCTGGACCCGGAGGCCCCCGGTCCTAGAGCTGGGGGAGCACCCCCGGAGATTTGGCGGGGAATATGGGGGGGGAGACGCGTGGGGCGCGTCTTCCCCACCCCGGACGCTTGCAGGAAAAAGCCCGAGGGAACGAGAAAGGTCTAGGCGGGCTGGCGGGCGGGCGAGACACGCTGTACCTGTGAGCTGCTGTCGCCCGGGCCCAATTAGCGTGGGGCGCCCGGCGTTATTTTTACATTGTAGGTTTATTTTTTTGGAAGCGAGGGCCCTCCAGCCGCCTGTCGCGCGCTCCTGCTCTCCGAGGGTCTGGTGCAGGGAGCGGAGGCGGATCTGTGCTGTCGGCTCAGCCTCCTCGCTTCCTCCCCCTCCTTCTCCCCCCTGTTGGTGAGAACTGGTTTTATTATGATTTTTTTTTTCCCTTTTGCAGATTTGGAGGAAGGATGTGTGAGGGAGGCAGGGAGGAGGGACGGGGAGAGGAGCCCTGTGGGCTGGATGAGGGAGTTCTGGGCTTGTTGGGGGTTGTGTTATCCGTGGCCTTGACTTTGCCCTTTTTAAACCAGATCTGGGTCCCCGCGGTTGCTTTGATAGAAGGGGTTCTCCTGGCCTGGAGTGAGCTGGGAAGACGTCCCTGGGCATTGTCATGTACTTCGTGGTGGGTGACCTTTTTTGGGGGGGGATTGAGGTGTAGGGGGAGAGCCCACTGAAAAAGTAAGAGACCTTGAACCCGGGGAGCTGAACCATTCACAGCCGGTTCTTGCAGCCTATCGCATTTGGTGGGAATCACACTTTTGCCACTGGCAGTGTGACTCTGGACAAATTACTTAACCTCCCTGTGCCTCAGGCTTCTCATCTGCAAAGTGGGATGATAATAATAATACCGAGTTTAGAGGGTTGTTATGAAAACTGAGGGTGGGAATACATAGAAGGTTCTCGTATGTGTATCACTAGTTACTGTTGTTATTATTATTATTCCTGGGTTCTGAAATTTGGTCTTTACTCCAATGGCCTGGAAATTTGATGAGAAGGGGCGGCCGCGCATTTTGCCAGGAGATGTGGTGAAGGGCGGGGGCCTTCTTTGCAACCCACCCCTCAACCCCTTGACTTTTCCGCGTGAGGACAGAGAAGGGCAGGTGGTGCCTTCAGCCCACTGAACAGATGCACAGACTGAGTCTGGCTGTGGAATTCGCACTGGGGCCGGCCGCCGGCGATGAGCCGGGAATTGGAGGCGGCGGTGGCGGCGGCTGCCAGGGCGTCCCGGGCGCTGTCTGGCTTCCTCGCGCCGGCTGCCTTGTCTTTGCTTGGAAATTTACCACCGCCGCCGCCGGGTGCCCGGGGAGTCTGCGGTGCCCAGACGTGGGGGCGGGTACCTCGCGGGCCCCAGCCCCCGCCTCTTCCCACCGAGCTATTTACGCTTGCTCTGGGATCAATACTATTGATAAAGTCATGTAAATGGTAATGTGGCTGTCAGGCCCCGGTGAGGGATGGAGACCCCCTCGTGGGGCAGCGCGCACCCTCCCTCCTTCCTTCAGCGAGGGTTTGACTACGTGGGAAGGATTTATTTGGCATAATCCGTTCTTTTTTCCCCAATTAATAATACCCATACCACCACCTAAAGATTTCTGAAGGCTCTGCAAACATGAATTTAGCTGCATGAAAGGCCCGAGCAGGGAAGGCTTGATTGTTCTCCGGGCATGGGGGTTGTGGGGGTTGGCCGGGCTCACACTGGCCTGCTGGCTGGCGTTGGAAAGAGGCCCCAGGAGTCCCAGCCCCCAGCCTCTTGCCATTCAGGCTGGATGGAGGCTGCCTGGCTTTATCCCCTCTGACTGCGAGGTGGTGGTGGTGGGGTACCTTGTGCTGTGTTCCCAACTCGGCAGTGGGTGGAAAAGTTGGTTCCCTCTGAGATTTTTTTTTTGTGGGGCGGGGTGGGGGGTGAGGGTGGGGGAAGTGCTGCTAGGCATCACCCAGCTGGAGGGGTCTCCCTTCTGTAAGAAGCAGAGATGCTCCAGCAAGAGACCTGGAGCTCTCACCCCATCCTTCCAACAGCTCTCTGAACCATAAATCCTCCACAGCAAACGCTGCCTCTGACAATAGGGGGCTGAGAGCTTTTATTTGTGTGTGTTTTTCCCTCCTCCTCTATTTCCTCTTCATCTCTCTAATGCCAACAGCAGCCTCCCCAGGTGACACCTTCAAGACCGGACTCCCTGCCAGGGAAACAGTTTGGAGGAACTGGTCATTGCCTGGATTGCCTGCTTGGGGAGGAGGGCCAGGCTGCCCAGGGTCAGGCCAGGGGAGTCCTCTTAAAAGGCTTGTTCCATGAGTGGGTATGCAGAGTCCCCCGAGGAAGTGATGCTTAGGAAAGGTCATCTGGCATCTTTGGAGGATCCTTGGAGGTGGGGAAGGGACTTTACAACCTGTCAAGTGAAGTTTTGGTTCAGGAGCTGAAAAATACTAAATATGATGCAATAATCCAATAATAACAGCTAACATATATAAAGTACTTACTATGTGCCAGGCCCACCCTCAGCAGGAATCTGTTCACTATTCATTATTGTGCTGTGAGGTCAGGGCTCATCTCATCCCATTTTGTGGATGGCAAAATGAAGCACAGAGAGGTTAGATGACTTGCCCAAGGTCAAACAGTTTGGATGTGGAACTAAGAATTAAGACCTGGGATTACTCATGGTTGCCTTGGTGCAGCAAGAATGAACATACTGCAGACCTGCTCAGTGGGGCTGCCATAGAAGACAGGAAGAAAGAAATGATGTTTCTTCTTTGAGCAGCACCTATAGATCTTTGCCCTACAGGGCTGGAGACTGAAAACTTGTTCTCCCCAGGATTTGGGGAGGGGGACAGTGCCAGAAGCAGGTCTGAAGTTCCTTTGAAGTCTCATTTTATCTTAAACATTCATGCAAATTCGGCATTCACTGTGGCGACAGGGCTGTGTTTATTTTGAAATGAAAACATGGTTCTGAATTATTTAGCATGGCATATTACGGGACTCCAGAAAACTGCATCAGATGAGCTCCTGCTCACTGGCGGGCAGCCCTGGGGTTCTTTGTAGCTGGAGACCTTGAGAAGTCCTGGGGCGGATGACAGCTTTTTCCGGTCTTACAGATGGGGGCACAGGTCAGAGGTGCCAGGCCAGCCCCAAGGTCACATGGTGGTGTGCCTTACTTAGGATGATCAAAATCATCATCACTGTCTTTCTTTTAATGGAAAGTGAGGCTTTTCTGCGGGGGCACTTCCCCACCACCACGCCCAGGAGGAGGGAACTTGGGAACTTTCGGTTCATAGATCCGTAAAGAATCATCCTAAAGCAACAGCAGAGGACAGTCTGGGAGTGCTTTGTCTGAGATTCGCACCACTGATCATTGCAAAGTTCCAGTGTGTTGCCATCCTGGCTTAGCCATGTGCAAGCAGAGTGCCCTGGGACTGATCCCTGTCCCCCTGAGAGTCTGGGTGCCCTGGTCTGTACAATGGGCATATTACCCCCTAGGGCAGTGGGGTAAGGGAAGAGGATTAAAGGGCAGAAAGCTAGAGCGTTGGGTTTAATGTTCAGCTCTGCAGTTTCAAGTTGTATGATTCTGGATGGGTTATATAACTTCTCTGGGCCTCAGTTTGCTCACCTCTAAAATAGGGATGATGATGATTCTACTTCTGGTTTTATTGTTATGAGGACTTGATGGATGTCATGATATATCACAGGAGCTGTTGTTATTTTGCTCCTCCCTCTTGCTCCTACCGTTGGAGAGGGGAGGCTTCCCCCCTGTAGAATTTTTGTTCAACCTAGGTCCTCACTGATGGGCTGGTTGGATGCAAGCTATTCCTCTTTGTAAAAGGCTGCTGGGAAGGATATTAGTCTCTTCACCTGAACCCTGCGCCTGGGCTTGTTGCTCTCTGGAGGCAGCAGGCTCCTCTCCTGTCTGGCTGGTTGATGATTCCCAGATCCGCCCGGGGAGACCTGGGCCTTTGAAGGCCAAGGTTTTCTGTTCTGCTTTTATTCCCTGGTGCCTGCTGGGAACTGACGTTGGAGGGCTCGGGAAGCCTGGAGAGTGGGGGGGGAAGACTGATGGGGAGGATGCAGGGAGCCTCTTGGGGGAGGGCTGAGCTTCCCCTTACTCCTGGGGGTGGGAGGTGGTTCTCAAAAGGGCTCCTTTGAATCAGACCTGGCTCAAATCCTGCTCCCCTCCATTAAAAGCCTCTCGGCCTTAGTTTTCTTATCCTTAAATGGGGGAATGGGGTGTGCAAAATAACACCCTTGGGAAGACCATCTAGGGCTGCACTGTCCTGGCACTCCCGGTAATGGTGGGGAATGTTCTGGACCTTTGCTGTCCCCTAACCAAACGCTGGGCTGGAGGAAGCACAAGCTGGAATCAAGACCACTGGGAAAAGTATCAGTAACCTCAGATATGCAGATAACACCACCCTTATGGCAGAAAGTGAAGAAGAAATAAAGAGCCTCTTGATGAAAGTGAAAGAGGAGAGTGAAAAAGTTGGCTTAAAGCTCAACATTCAGAAAACTAAGATCATGGCATCCGGTCCCATCACTTCATGGCAAATAGGTGAGGAAACAGTGGAAACAGTGGCTGACTTTATTTTTCTGGGCTCCAAAATCACTGCAGATGGTGATTGCAGCAATGAAATTAAAAGACGCTTGCTCCTTGGAAGGAAAGTTATGACCAACCTAGACAGCATATTAAAAAGCAGAGACATTACTTTACCAACAAAGGTCCATCTAGTCAAGGCTATGGTTTTTCTAGTGGTCATGTATGGATGTGAGAGTTGGACTATAAAGAAAGCTGAGCACCGAAGAATTGATGCTTTTGAACTGTGGTGTTGGAGAAGACTCTTGAGAGTCCCTTGGACTGCAAGGAGATCCAACCAGTCCATCCTAAAGGAGATCAGTCCTGGGTGTTCATTGCAAGGACTGATGTTGAAGTTGAAACTCCAGTACTTTGGTCACCTCATGTGAAGAGCTGACTCATTGGAAAAGACCCTGATGATGGGAAAGATTGAGGGCAGGAGAAGGGGACGACAGAGGATGAGATGGCTGGATGGCATCATTGACTCGATGGCCATGGGTTTGGGTGGACTCCGGGAGTTGGTGATGGACAGGGTGGCCTGGCGTGCTGCAGTTCATGGAGTTGCAAGGAGTCAGACACGACTAAGCGACTGAATTGAATTGAACCACGAGGTGGGCTTCCCTGGTGGCTCAGACGGTAAAGAATCTTCCTGCAATGCAGGAGACCTAGGTTTGATCCCTGGGTCGGGAAGATCTGGAAAAGGGAATGGCATCCCCCTCCAGTATTCTTGCCTGGAGAATCCCATGAACAGAGGAGTCTGGTGGGCTACAGCCCATGGGGTCACCAAGAGTCACACATAAACATATGCAACCACTAGGTATGTGTGGCTTTTGAGCACTTGAAATGTAGCTAGCGCTGACTGAACTGGTTATTTTATTTCATGTTAATTAACTTACATTTAAAAAGCCACATGTGGTTGTGTCTGATGGCTGCTCTGATCAGAAGGCCCGAAACTGGATGATGAAACAAGATTCAGTGTATAGGAGCAGGGCCTGACTCTCAGCAGCTGATTTTTTTCCTTCTTTCATGTGTTTTTTCTCTGCCTGGAGCCACCGGAGCCCTGTCATCTTGGAGGGACACTCCACATTCTGTGATCCTGTTTCACAGCAAAGCCTGAGGCTCTCCCAGGTGCTGGCCTGAACTCCACAGCCCGCCTTCCACTTTCCCTTGCCCACTGCCCTCATGTCCCCACCCCCTCCTGTCCCCACCCTCACCGCCAGCCTCTGGGGCAGCTCTGTCCAGGAGACCTTTCTGTGATTGTGTGAATGTTCCAGACCTGCCCTGTGTGCCCAGCACCTTAACCACTCCACAGGGGGTGCTGAGTGTCTCAAGGGAGGCTAATGCCACCTAGGATCGGAATGTTATTTGCTACTTGATTTTAATACATTTAAAATGTGATTTTCCCCATGGCTCAGCAGTAAAGAATCTGCCTGCTAATTCAGGAGACACAGGTTCAATCTCTGGGTCGGGAAGATTCCCTGGAGAAGGAAATGCAACCCACTCCAGTGTTCTTGACTGAAAAACCCCATAGGCAGAGTAGCCTGGCGGGCTACAATCCGAAGGGTCTGTAGAGTCGGACATGACTGAACGACTGAACATGCACACACAAAATATGACTAGTGGGCTTTGTTCCTCTTGGGCAACTTGCTGGTAGAGCCTTGCCTTCTCTGAGTTTTTTTTTTTTTTTTGTCTTGTGGCTTGTGGGATCTTAGTTCTACAACCAGGGATTGAACCCAGGCCCCTTGCGGTGGAAGCACAGAGGCTTAACCACTGGACCGCCAGGGAAGTTTCCCTTCTTTCTTGACTCAGGGCCAAATGCCAGAATTGAGGCCACTGGCTGGACATTATCACCCTTTCTGGTCCTACCAGGCCACCATCCCTGAGACTGGGGAGCTGGCTTAAGTGTCCCCTACTTCCTCCCCTGACTGTCATTTCTGCAGCAGGAAGGTAGCCCCAGGTGTGTGCAAAGTGTGGGCAGCTCCCACTGGGGGCTGAGTTGAGGTTCATGAGTCTTGGACTCAGGCTCAGAAGAATCTCAGGTTTGTAGAGACGATGGTTCAACCCCTACTTTGTCTGTGTCGGCACCTGCAGATACATTGAACAAGCCTGCTTCCCACAGGGGCTGTCATGGTCTGTACTTTTTTCCTGTTGATGTCTTTCCATGTTTATAACAACTAGATTAACTTTGGGTGAAGAGACGGCATTGCTTTTTATTTGTCATTTGAAAAAAACAGAAAACCCCAAAAATGATACACTGCTAGGGCTTCCCTGGTGGCTCAGCGGTAAAGAATTCACCTTCCAATGCAGGAGACACAGGTTTGATCCCTCGGTTGGGAACATCCTCTGGAGAAGAGAATGGCAACCCACTCCAGTATTCTTGCCTGGAGAATCCCATGGACAGAGGAGCCTGGCGGGCTGCAGCCTATGGGGTCGCAAAAGAGTCAGATACGAATTAGTGACTAAGCAACAACAGTGTACTCCAACCCTGCCACTTGCTTTGGGCTTTATAAAAGCTTATTTTAATAAAAGAAAAAGCATGGGCCTGTTAAAAAAATTAAAACAGAACACAGGAGGTGTCGAGGGAAGTCTCCTTCCTGTTCTTGGCCTTCTGTTTGTGTCCCCCGAGGCAGATACACACGGGTACGGTTTCCTCTCAGAGATACTCCGGCCATATGTCCGCCTCACAGGGACATAGATGTGTTCCCTTTAAAAACAAGCACACACATGGTATCACACCATATTTATGTCTTACTTTCCTCCTTTAAATTATAATACATCTTGATTTATTCTGAAATATATGGAGAACCGGGGTTCACAAACTACGGCCCGCAGGCCAAATCCAGCCCACCTCCTGTTTTTGTATGCCTAAGCTGAGAATAGTTTTTACATTTTTTTGATGGTTGGAAAAAAAAGAATATTTTGTGACATGTGAAAGTAAGTGAAATTCAAATTTCAGCGTCCACTGTCAGGTTTTGTTGGAATGCAGCTATTCCTGGTGGCTCAGGTAGAAAAGAATCTGCCTACAATGTGGGAAGCCAGAGTTCAATCCCTGAGTAGGGAAGATTCTCCTCTAGTAGGGAATGGCTACCCACTCCAGTATCTTGCCTGGAGAATCCCATAGATAGAGGAGCCTAGCAGGCTACAGTCTATGGGGTTGCAAAGAGTCAGACATGATTGAGCGACTAACACATGCTCATTCATTCGTGTATAGTCTGTGGTTGTTTTCAGGATACAGCTGCAAAATTGAGGAGTTATGACAGAGGCCAGAAGGCTGACAAAAGATGGAATATTAGTTCTCTTGCCCTTTACATTTGCTGACCCCTGATAGAGAGCTACCATGTTCTTTTTAACTTCAGCATAATCTTCCAGGGTCATGTCAGGGAAACTGGGGCCCTTAAGAGGGTTGTGAGTTTAAGGGTCACACAAAGTGGGCCCTAAAACCCCTTGTTCTGGTGACTTCTCTGGTGGTCCAGTGGTTAAGAATCCTGCCTTAGAATACTGGGGATGTGGGTTTGTTCCCTGGTCAGGGAACTAAGATCCTGGATGCCATGGAGCAACTAAGCCCACATGCCACAACTACTGAGCCCGTGCCACAGCTAGAGAATCTGTGCACTGCAACAAAAGATCCCATGTGTTGCAACAAAGATCTGACACAGCCAAATAAATAAATAAATATTCAAAGACAACAACAACAACAACAAACAACCGTTATTCTTGCCTGGTTCACTATTGCTGAGTTATGCTGATTTTGTTGTAGGATGCAATAGGAAAGTGGGGATGGTTAAGGCAGCTGACTTTTGGCATGGATTTTTGGGTTCTTAGATGATGTTTGAGGCTATAATCTCTCTGTCCAGGGCTGCAGAATTGCTATAACACATGGTGCTACCTAGTTTTCACAGTTTTTGCAAAGTCGCTTAGAACCCATCTTGTTTCCCTCTTTGCTTTGGCCACTAGGAAGCTCAGAGCTAAATTTTGCTGCCTTCCTTCAGCAGTCTAATCTAGTTTGTATTTTGGACTTCATCCTGATTTCAGATTGGTTCATCCCTGATTTTTCTTCTTGGGTTTGCTCTCTGAATTTTATCTTATAACATGCATTCCTAAAAGTTGTCTCAGTTCTTGAGAGGTGAGCTGGAGCAGACAGGAGCAAAGAAAAGGGAAAACACTTGCAAGATGTTTCCATGTTTGTTTCTCCTGAGTGCCTGTGGGGGTGGGGGTGGGGTGGGTGATTTCCTGATGGATAATTCTAGGGGAAGCCAAGGCCTGGCCCCATGGAGTGTCTTAACAAAGGTCATACCCTGGGCAAGAACCTGGGTCGCTGGGTATCCATCTTGGGCTGGGGCTTTGGCTTCTCAGGTGACTCTAGTGGTAAAGAATTAGCCTGTCAATGCTAGAGACACAGGAAAGCTGGGTTCGATCCTCGGGTCTGGAAGATGAGGGCATGACAACCCACTCCAGTGTTCTTGTCTGGAGAATCCCATAGACAGAAGAGCCTGGCGGGCTAGGGTTGCACAGAATCAGACACGACTGAAGCAACGTAGCACACACTTACACCTTGGGTTGGACTCAGGAAGATGACAGTCAGTAACCTGGAAGGTGAAATATCCCTATCGGAGGCCCTGGGGCCCTTGTGAACCACTTGGCCTGAAGGAAGGCCCTGTTATCCGATAGGTGAACACTTAGCACTCCCGGGGTGGAGTGTCACTTCTGTCTGTTCTGTAGCCAGGGCCCAGGGATTTTGGAATTGTTGCCGTGGCAATACTGAGGGTGTGTCGACACATAGGGGCCTCTGGGCTCTTGTTTCAACCTTGGCGCTCTGCTGATGCTTTTGGATATTTCTGCTTCCTTCTGTCGACCCTGGGATATTTTTCTGAGCTGGAAAGGAAGTGGGGGGAACAAAGTAAGCCACGGGTAGAATCAGATGAGACCACAGCCAGCTGCCCACCGGAGTGCACGTGTGGGTATATTTCCCAGGGACCTGTGGGGCTGACTCTCTGCCTCCTGTCTCCTGGGCTTGGTTTTCCGTGACTTGTGTTTGAGTTTTAGGGCTTGTGAACTGGAGCTCGAATGAGCCACGGGGCAGAATCCTGTGTCTGGCTGTGTGATGCAACCTAGGACAAGTAACGGAGCCTCTGTGTGAAGTGCCTTAGTTTACCCACCAGGGAAAATGGGGTGATGGATGCACATGACTTCAGAGGATATGGTGAGGCAAAGGGAGCTAAGGGGACATTGGAGGCTTGAGTTAGTCCAGCAGGCCCTGTCCTTGCCCCTCACTTTCCTGTCTGCAGCTCATAAAGCCATGGAACCCACCCTGGGGCCAGGCAGGCAGATCCAGCAGCCTCCTTTACATTGTTCACGGATGTCCTAAAGGGGCTTCAGAACTCCTCTGTCCCAAAATGTACCTACAGTTTCCCCTTGGCCCCCAGACTCCCAGCCTGAGCTTGCCCCTGGAGTGTGGGGCCAGGCCAGAGACCCGGGGGTCATCCCTGCTGCCCTCTCGCCTGCTCAGTGCCTACAGAAGCCTCCATTTGTCCTGCCCCCACAGCCTGTCCTGTGTAAGCAGCTGCCACCGGGGCAGTGCCCTGACCTTACTCAGAGCCCTGTGAGCCTGCAGGGCTTCCCAGCACTGCTTGCCTGAAATCCAGGCCCTTCTCACTGCCTTGGAGGCCTGTCTCCCCAGCTGCCCCCTGACCTCTGACCGCCCCTTGGCTAGCCACCCCTGCAATTAACTGTGTGTTATGTTGGAGTGGTGGGGCATTTCTAGCCAGGCAGGTCTGGAGGGATGAGTGGCAGGGGAGTGAATTTTTCTTGGTGGCCTGGGGGTTCCTCTCTGAGAGATGCTGGCAGTCAGAAGTCCCTGAGGCCAGCCCAAAGGTGCACATGGCAGGGACCCCATGAGGAGAGGGGTGCCTCGAGGGCCCCTGCTTGTCCTCACGCTGAACTCCAGTGCCTGCCACAGACCCTTTGGGAGCATCGCCCAGCGCTGCGGTGCTGTCTCCGTGGCCATGGCAACCGCCTGGCACTGGGGCCCTGCTTGTTAGGCTAACGAGGCAAGCCTGCCAGGCTGAGGTGGGGGGCCGGGGACGTGCTGCCCCGGGGCTTGGTGGGGTTTGTCTGCCAGGCCACCGGGCCAGGAGTGGAGCATGGCCTGGAAGATGCTGCAGAGCCCAGTGGGATCGGGGTCCTCCAGGGTCCTTGGGGGCTCAGGCTTGATTGGCAGGGTGGGGGTTCTGGTGGGAATTATGTGTGGGTGGTAACTCCTGTGACCAGTTAAACCAAGAGAGGATGAAATTGCAGGGAGAGATTGAGAGGCACCCACTTTTCCCCCGCTGCATATACCCACCAGTGTGGTCTCCCATCCTCCTTTTTATAATTTATCTTTTGGCTATGCCTTGAGGCATTTGTGATCTTGGTTCTCTGACCGAGGATTGAACCTGCCTCTCCTGCATTGGAAGCATAGCATCTTAACCACTGGATCACTAGGGAAGTCCCCCTCTTTAGTATTTCTAACCATTTTCACTTTGGCCACCTCTACTGCCTACTCCATCTAAGCCACTGTACTAGGTGGAAGAGGGTCCCCACCAGCACACTCCCCCAACCGCACCCCTCACCCCTGCCCCACCACAAAATTCATGTGCTTCCCTGAACCTCAGAGGGAGGCCTTATTTTGAAATAGGGTCGTTGCAGAGGTAATTAGTTAAGATGAGGTCATGTTAGAGTAAGGTGACCTTACATGCAATAATTGGACTGGTGTCCTTATAAGAAGAGAAAGCCATGTGAAGATGGAGGCAGACACTGGAGTGATCCATCTATAAGCCAAAGAATGTTGAGGATTGCCAGTTAGATCCATGAAACAGACTGTCTGAGTAAACAACCTATCCGACACCCTGATTTCAGGCTTCTGACCTCCGTAACTATGAGAGAATAAATTTGTATTGTTTTAGGCCACCTAGTTTGTGATCATTTGGTAGAGCAGCTCCAGGAAATTAATAGAGCTCCCATCATCACTTGCTGGGACTATTGCAGTATCCTCCTCACCAGTCAGCCTGATCGTATTCCCCACATGGCAGCCAGGGAGTTTTGTTTTAGACCTGTCCCTCTTGTAATCAGAGCCCTCCCATCTCAGGCAGCATAAAGGCCAACTCTTATTTATTCATTTTCTTTTTTGGCTGCACCACGAAGCATGTGAGATCTTAGTTTCTCCACCGGGGACTGAGCCTGTGCCCCCGCACTGGAAGCTTTAACCACTGGGCCATTGGGAAGTTCCAAAAGTGAACTCTTTATCTCGCCTACAGGTCCCTGCACAGTCTGCTCCTCCCTCCCCATTCCCTTTCAGACCTGTTTCCCTGATCTGAAACCAGCCACGCTGGCATCCTTGCTGAAATTCTGAAATTCACTGACACACTCCTGCTTCAGTGCCTTTGCACATGCTCTGCCTATAACACTCTTCCTCCAGGTGTCTGTGTGGCTGGCATCATTCCTTTGCCATCTTTGCTCAGCTGTCACCTTTACTGTGGGTCCTTCTCTGGGCATCTTATTTAAAATTGCACCTTCTCCACCTCAAGCCCTCTCCTCTCCTCCTTTAGTTGTTTCTTAGCACGTGTCTCCACGTGCACATATCTGTTCAAAGTGCTGTTGTCTGTTACCCCTGCTAGAAGGCATGTTCCAGAAGGCAGGGACTTTGGTCCACATTCACTACTGCATCCCGGTTCTAGAACACCTCTGGACACACAGTTCAGTTCAGTTCAATTCAGTCACTTAGTCGTGTCCGACTCTTTGTGACCCCATGAATCACAGCACGCCAGGCTTCCCTGTCCATCACCAGCTCCCAGAGTCTACCCAAACCCCTGTCCATTGAGTCGGTGATGCCGTCCGGCCATCTCATCCTCTGTCGTCCCCTTTTCCTCCTGCCCCCAATCCTTCCCAGCATTAGGGTCTTTTCCAGTGAGCCAGCTCTTCGCATGAGGTGGCCAAAGTATTGGAGTTTCAGCTTCAACGTCAGTCCTTCCAATGAACACCCAGGACTGATCTCCTTTAGGACAAGCAGTAGGTACTTAATAAATGTGTTGAATGTCAGGTGCTGGCTAGGCATGGCCTGACCTGCCATCCCACTGCAGGATGTTTTGGGACCTGAAGTTGTCTGTCTGTCCCTACATCTGATACCTTTGCCCTCACCTGAGACCCCCTTCCAACTCACTGCAATACCCATCCCCCTCGCCTCCCAGGTCTCTGGGCCTTCAGCTACTCCCTCCCTGTCTCTCTTGTGGGTGGTCAGGATGGTCCTCTGCAGAGCAGAGCTGGTTTCTCTGGAGAGGCCGAGGTTTGGGATAATAAGGTCCTGGTTACTCCAGGCCTCAATTTTCCCCATCTGTGAAATGGCACAATCAGATCACTGGTCTCTTGAGGCTGTTGGGAGGGTTAAGTGAGGCGGCACATGCAGGGGCTCACTGTCTGGCACTGAGAGCTCAGAGAAAGACTTCAGTTCAGTTGGTATTTGCTGGTGTTGGTATTTTCAGTTTGCTGTGTGGATGTTCCCTTTGCTGGTTTTTTGTAGGAAGGGTGAAACATCATAGCTAGATGACTCCAGGTGCCTGGGGAACTTTAAGCCGGTGTTCCCTTGGGTGGGTGGTCTCTGGATGTTCTTGAGACCTGGGACAGCTCCTTCCTGGCTCTGTACACCCTGGACCCCGTTCCAGGAAAGGGAGTCCTGTGCTTAGGGGTGGGGATGGGGGAGGTGTGAGGGGAGCATTCCCAGGGCCTAGAAGCCTGTCTGCTGTTCAGTGAGAGAGAAGACCCCAAATAACTCCACGAAACCCAGAGATGGGAGGACCCCTTCTCCCTTTCTTGGGCTGGATTCTTCTTTTGCTCTGAGCCTCAGTTTCCACATATGAAAAATGGAAGTAAATGTCCTCCTTGCCTCCTAGAGGGGTTGGGGAGATTAGGGCTCCTAGAGTGTCCTCACTGATGATGACCTTCCCTGGACAGGTGATGTGCATGCCATCTCCCTCCTCGAATTCTTTGTTTGGTCTCTGTGCAGGGCTCTGGGGTTGGAGGTGGAGTCTGGGTTGACTGAGGCTTTCCGGGCAAGCTCACTGCATGCTATTTCATATTAGCTCATTTAAGCCTCACGATAATGAGAGCCTCACGATGACCACAATCACACTTGTGGTCAGAACTGTTAATTTCCCTGTTTAATGATGGGGAAGTCAAGGCACAGAGGGCTAATGTCATTGATTCAGGGCACATAGCCTGTAAGCCCCTTCCTTGGTGTGTGGTTGTCACGGGGAGCATCTGGCCTTTCTTTCTGTCTCCCTGCCCCCCGCCCCTGGACTGTGGACCCTGGGAGCTGGCCCTGGGTGCCTTGGCCTGGCCTGGCCCGCCCCCCTTGAAGTCACCCTCTCAGGCTCCCCGCAGGCTCCTGGGCTCTGCCTTGCAGGAAGCTGACCCCACTATGGAGAGTATAAATAGCAGCTGCAGCAGCAGGCAGGAAGCTGCTCATGGCACCTGGGCTCTGGCTGCTGCCCCCTTGCCGCAGCACCTCCTGGAACTGAGCTTCTGGTGGAAATGCCAAGGTGGAAGTATGTGTGCACCCCAGGTGTTGCTCTGCAGGTTTGGGCCCTCCCTGCCCTCTCTGTGCCCCTGAGCTTCTGGCCATGTGTTTGGGATGCCTCTGAGCTCCCTGGGCCGTAAAGAGTGTCTCCCGGGTGTTTGGATGGCAGCCAGGGAGGTGTGGAGGGCTTGGTGGGTGGTTTGACATGGTGGGGGTAGTTTTCTCCTTGGAGGGGAGATAAGTGGGAGGAGGGCATTGATGGAGCCTGGAGAGGGGAGATGGGCCCTTTTTAAATGCAGGGGGGAAGGGGAAGATAGGGTAGAGCTGCCTGGAGGGTCCTGGACTGGGAGGTGGACCATGGGCATGGGCACTGGGCATTTGAGACCCATCTGGACTGCTTGAGACCTATCTTGGGTTGCTGTGTAATTCTTATACAACCTCTCAGGGCCTTGGCATTGTCCTCCTAGATTAATCTGGCAGGAAAGAGGTGCACAAAGGTTTTGAAGCAAGGAGACTTTGTCATTATGTCCTCTATCATCTTTCACGTTGATGGCTACTATATTAATGTCATTATGTTGGGTCATGGGACAGGGTTCACCTTGTCTCTGTCTGCACTGCCAGGTCCCTGGAGACCCGGCTCCAGGGTGGAGTCAGTGAGCTGTGGTCATCAGGAGCAATGGGGAAAGGGTGCTGACTCACTCCAGGAATGCCCCAGTTGGTTGTGCTGCTGGGTGCATTGGGTGGCCTGTGTTTCCCGGGTCCCTCCTTACCACCTACCCCTGTCTCTGGTTGATACCAGCTATGCAGTGAGGGCTTGGTCCTTGGGGCAGTTTTCCAAGTTTAAGTATCGTGCTACAGGTCACTGTACGTTGCAAAGCTTTCCATTTTCCCAGAGGTTGGGTGCTTGGTTAGTGCCAGTGGTGTTCTTGATCTAGAATGCAGGGACATGAAGAAGAAGGTTTAACAGGATGTCTTCCCTGTTATGGAACTTGCTGGAGTGGGAGATGTACAATAGGTTGATTTATGACTGGTTCCCCTCAAACCCACAAAAGTTGCCTGAGGAAACTGATGGATGAGTTATTTGTCATCTTAGAGAAGTCTCTAATGATAGGCCATAGGGCTCTGCTTGATTCACATTTTCATCAAAGGGTAGATTGAGCACCCAGGTGACATAAAGGGGTATGCCTTCTCTCGCTGTGTAGGTGTGGAGAGACTGAGTCACGTGGACTCAACAGTTGCCTCCTAGAGTTCAGGGTTTGTAGAGTGGGCCTTTGGAGTGGTTTCCTTGAGCCCCAGAGATTTTTGGAGCCTGTGGTAAGGCAGATGATGGTCTCCTTCAAAGATCCACACAACCCTAAATCCCACCTGTGATTGTTTTGGTTTACTTTGTTGTTCAGTCACTGAGCCGTGTTCATTCTTTGCCACCCCATGGACTGCAGCATGCCAGGCTTCCCTGTCCTTTGCTGTCTCCTGGAGTTTGCTCAAACTCATGTCCATGGAGTTGGTGATGCCCTCCAACCATCTCATCCTCATGGCAATGGGGAATTAAGGTTGCAGATGGAATTAAGGATGTCAGTCATCCTTTGACCTTGAGGTGGGGGACGTTATACTGGGTATTCGTGGTGGGCTCAGGGTAATCACAGATATTCTTATACTGAGGAGGCAGGAGATTTGAAGATGCTGTGTTCCTGGCTTTGAGGATCAAGGACGGGGCAGAGAGCTTAGGAATACAGGCAGCCTCTAGAAAAACAAGGAGTGCATTCTTGCCGAGAACCCCCAGCAGGGGCATAGCCCTGCTCACACCCTGATTTTCTCCGTTAGATCCATTTCGGACTTCTGACCTCCAGAACTAGGAGATAATGAATTTGTGCTGTTTTAGGTCACCGTGTTTGTGAGCATTTGTTACCGCAGCAAGAGGAAGCTCAAACAGAGCCTGCATCTTCCCCGAGAACCCTAGCAGCCGGGTGCAGCCTGGTCACATAGGTCGTATGTGTCCCTGGCTATTAGTAACCTTGGAATCAGACTGAGGGACATGGAGTGAAGACAGGAAGCTGCAAACCATAAAAAGGCTGTGCTGGAGGAAAAAATAAAATGCAAAGAAGAAAAGAAGTCTGGTGATTCAGTGGTCAAGGTCCACCTATTGATGCAGCAGACTCGGGTTCGATCCCTGGTCAGGGAACTAAGATCCTGCATGTCTCAGGGCAACTAAGCTCGAGCGTCACAACTAAAGAACCCCATGCGCTGCAACTAGAGAGAAGGTCATGTGCTGCAACCAAATAAATAACTATTTAAAAATTGGAGGAAAAAAAAAGGTCTAGAACCGGAGAGATGACCAGAGGTTTTGGAGCATTGCAGGAATGGTGCGAGGTAGGGATGTTTGTTCTTTCTTTCTTTTCATTCCTTCCAATCCATTGGGGGTACCTGGCTCAGATGAAGGGCCAGAGAAAACTCTGTGTCCCCAGCCTGTCTCCTCGCAGTGCTGAGCCACAGATGATTCTCCTGGGTGGAGTCTCCCAAGGGGCAGGTGCTGGACCTTCTCGGAGGAGACAGGCGATGCCACACACCGCTTCCTTCTTGGCTTTATTGAAAAGAGGAAGAAAGTGACCCATGCCTTCAGCCCCAAAGGCCTCTGGGCTGGCGTCCAGAAACCTGAAGCCTGCAATTAAACGAAACTGGATCCTTAGGTGGGGAGAGCTTCTCCAACCTGGGGGCAGAGGCTCTGGAGACCAGGTCCTGGGGACCAGCTGCTCGTGGATGGGCTATGTGGGGTCCAGGGGCAGAAAGGCTGTCACAGGGAGAGGGCAGAGGTTAGGAATGTTCTAGTAGCCTTGGTCCAGGAGCCTGGACTCTGGGCCACCAGCTATGGCGGCCACCTTTTTTTAATAAAAAATTATTTGGCTGTGCTGGGTCTTAGTTGCAGCACGTGGTGTTTAGTACCCCGACCAGGGATCGAACCCAGGCCTTGGGAGGATGGAGTTTTAGCCACTGGGCCACCAGGGAAGTCCCAGGTGGCTGCCTTTTATTCCCCCCCAAAAAAATTGCAGATGACCTTCTGGTCACCTGAGTCCCCTCCCCCGGAAACTACCACTTCTCCACTGAACATGCGCTCTTCTAGAAATGTTGTCACACTTGCAGGGGCCTCTGCATGTTTTCCCGAAGGACCTCGGAGCCCTGTCTCATCTCTCGGCAGCAAAGATGCACATGGCCAACGCTTTCTGTGTGTGCCCCTCTGCAGTTTGCTATCAGAACGAGCTGTGGGACTCTGCCAGTTTTGTAGGTCAAAAGTGGTCGAATATCGACAGCGTTTATATAACTCAGCCTAGTAATTTCCTCTCCACGCTGAGACAGACAAGCAGACGGAAGTGGCTCTGAGCAGGGATTCTGATGGCATGGGTTCCCACCCCCTCCATGGCCTCTTACCAGCTGCGAGGGGTCGCCCTGTGCCTCAGTTGCCTGTTATGTAAAATAGGGACTGAAGTAGTATGTGTTTTCTAGAATCGTTCTGAGGATTAAAACTGTAATACACAAGACTGTGTACCTACTGTGTGCTAAGTCGCTTCAGTTGTGTCCGACTCTTTGTGACACTATGGTCTGTAGCCCACCAGGCTCCTCTGTCCATGGGATTTTCCAGGCAAGAATGCTGGAGTGGGTTGCCATGCCCTCCTCCTGCAGATCTTCCCTATCCAGGAATCAAACTCAAGTCTCCAACAGCTCCCGCATTGCAGACACATTCTTTACCACTGAGCCACCAAGGAAGCCTGTGTACCTATTACTGTTATTTAAAAAAATTCCCTGGTGGTCTAGCAGTTAGGACTCTGCACGCTCACTGCTGAGGGCCCAAGTTCAATCCCTGGTCAGGGAACTAAGATCTCACGAACCACAGAGCACGGTCAAAAAAATTAAAAATTAGGATTTTGTGGCTTAAAAAAAAATTGTTTTAAATTTTTTACTGGGATATAGCCGATTAACAATGTTGTGATAGTTTCAAGTGACCAGCAAAGGGACTTAGCCATCCATATACATGTATTCATTCTCCCCCAACCTCCCTCCCTTCCAGGTTGCCATGTAACACTGAGCAGAGTTCCATGTGCTATACAGTAGGTCCTTGTTGGTGATCCATTTAAAATGTAGCAGTGTGTGATTTGTGACATTTTGACGCAGTTATATCTCGTTGATGAATTTTAACTTCTGTAGAGATAGCGTCTTGTCATGGTGATACAGGACACGTGATCAGTGTATTCCCCAGATGCCACTAGGGTGGGTTGCAGTGTTTGGAGCTTCTCCAAATGCCTGCAGGTGCTCTTGCACTATTTTCCTCTGTGTATTCCTGGGAGTGAGACTGCCAGCTTGTGGCTCTCCTAGATGATGCTGGCAGGCTCTGCAAGGGGACTGCCCTGGCTGGCTCTGTGTGGGGGTGTAAGATCTCCCAGCAGCCAAGGCCTTGGGTAAGATATGTGGTTTGACAGGTACCTTACAAAAAAGACTTTCTTGGTTTTTTTTTTTTTACATTTTTTAGTGGTGCTGAATGACATGATAAATCTTAGTTCCCTGATCAGGGATCAAACCCACAGCCCCTCCATTGGAAACATGGAGTCCTAACCACTGGACCACAGAAGTCTCTTTCTTGGTTTTCAGAAGCAGAACAGACGTGTCTTCTATAAATTGGGAAATGAAGGAACCAAAAGAGCCTGCATATTAAACAAAAAAAAAATGCAACCACATTCCCAACCCCTAGAGAGAGACTGTTGGCATCTTAGTGTCTGTGGGTTTGGATAGAAAGGACCAGTTCTGACCTTTGCTGCCTGGACGTGACCATGGGGAGAGGGAACGAGGAACTGTCTAGATTCTGCAGTCCTTTTTCTAGACCTGCTGGGTCAGAATTTTCAGGAATAGGGTGGGTGTCTGGCGCTCTGAAATGGGGCTTTGAGTCAGTTGCACCTGGGACCTGCCTCTGCCCTGCAGTCGCTATGTGACGCTGAACACAAAACCTCGCTTGTGACTTGTCTCCTTGCGTGCTGGAGGTGCTCAGTTAATGCTTGAGTGAATGTAGTACCGCAGGATTTCTTGCCTGGGCATTGCTAATGTTCGGGGTGGATGCTTCTATTTGGGGGCTGTCCTGGGCACTGTGAGATGCTTAGCATCATCCCTGGTCTTTACCCTTGGCACCCTCCACCCATTGTGATAACCAGAAATGATGGCAGAAGTTGCCCAGTGTCCTCTGGTGGGGGGCCCACAAACACCCCCCAGGATGCCTGTGGTACATGAAGGCTCTTAGGAGGGCAGAGAGGCCCTGTGAGGGAGTTTTCCTCGAAGTCTGTGCCCAGTGTGTAGATTTTGTTCATTCGGATGCTCACACTGAGGGGACCTGCTGGGTGCCAGGAGCTATCCCAAGTTCTAAGATGTGGCTGGGATTATGTCAGGCAAGTGCACCCTGGCTGCGCCCCCTCTGCCAAGGTGTTAGCTGGACCTCTGCTCACCCGCTCCTGATTTGGCATCGGGATATGGTGGTGACTTAAGTCCTGTTCCTGTCTCAGTCTCCCCATCTGTGAAATGGAGAAAGCATTGTTCTAAGGGTTGCTGCTGATCCTGCAGGGAACCCTGTCACCTTTGTGGGCTTCCCAGGTGGCACTTGTGATAGAGAATCCACCTGCCATTGCAGGAGACATAAGAGATGTGGGTTTGATCCCTGGGTTAGGAAGATCCCCTGGAGGAGGAAATGGCAACAACCTGCTCCAGTATTCTTGCCTGGGAAATCCCACGGACAGAGGAGTCTGGTGGGCTACAGTCCATGCGGTTGTAAAGAGTTGGACATGACAGAGCAACTAACGCTAACCCTTCCCCGGACACAGGGCACACAAGCTGCTTTGTGATGGTGAGCAGATGATGTGTGCACAGACTCACAAGGCCAGTGTGCACACATCTGCCTTTGGGGGGTCGCTGCAGTGGGCATTGCGGGGGTGGGGTTGCCTGTGTGAATGAGGTGTGGGCGGGTGGCAACAGTGTCCTCTCCATGCCTGGCTTTGCAAGTGGGGGTCTTTGCTGGAGAGTACTCAGCTGCCCTCCTCCCTGAGTCCCTGAGGAGCCGGCTCAGTGGAGATCCCTAAGGCGATTAAGTGGGTTCATTTGATCCTGAACGTGAACTTGAGCAGGCGGCTTATCTCCTGGAGATGAAAGCCGGGCTGGTGAGGAGCCACCTGGCCCAGTTGGGGAGTGCGGGATTTTCTCCTCTGCCCCCTGCCTACTTGGGGCCTGTGCCAGGGCGCTTTTGCCCCATCCACCTCCAGCCCCTCCAAGCTGCACTCAGTGAAACGGGGCTGTGTGCTTTTCTGTGTCGAATAGCAGCAGGCACTCGCTGCATTCATCCGTTCAATCCCCTCCATTTCGAGAGCTAGAGAGGATCACATCATCACTTTCCCTGTGTTTTAGGCAAATGGCTAAGGCTCGGAAAGGTTGGCTGACTTACCCAGAGCCACACAGCATCCTGACAACCCCTGAGGATATTTACAGCATAATCTTGGAAAATCCCCTTTACTCCTTGGCACAGAGATTCCTCCTGAATACAGTCTTGACTTTGCACAGAATTAACCAGAACAACAACAATCAGTGTACGCCCCATTGTAGTATAAGAGGAAATGGGAGGAAGTTGCTGCTGGCTCCTACTCAGCATGAGTAAGTGTCGATTCGAGGCAAGTGAGATCAGAGGCGTTTCGGTTCTGGAAACACATGAAAGTGATGTTCAAGAAAAGGCTAGTGTTTGGATCAGTTCTGGCAGGTTTTTTTTTTTTTTAACGGCCAGGTTATTTGAAAATTGTGTGGGGAGGGTGCAGTGTGGGACTGTCCCACTGGCTGAGTGCCAGTCACAGGACAGCCAAAAACATCTTTGTCTGTTTCTGAGATGTTTCAGAGTGGGGACCCTGCCTAGGAGACCCCCTAATAGTACAAAAATAACAATATGCTGTTAGTGGTGGGATATGGGACCACTGTGGTTGAGACCTCTGCTTTCGCAACAGCAGGCCAGGCACTGTGGTCCTCCTCCCTGCTCCACTGTCTGACCTGGGCACCCATCCAGTCTTCTCCTGGCCTTGGAATCCATCTATTCTTGTTCCTACCATTTTCTTCATGCTTTCCAAAAGAGAACGAGAATCTTCAGCTCCTGGTCTCACATTCTTCCCTCCCTACTTTTCCTCCTCTTCTGAGAATAAAACCAGAGACTTTGAACATGTTGGGGAGCTGCCCACCCGACCCCCCGCCCTGCATTGGTGTATTTCCAGCCACATCCCTCCCCACCCTGGCCTCTGTACTCAGCCTGTCTACTTGCTGTTCAGCCGCCAGGAATGCTGTTCCCTGTGATCGGCATGGCAACTGTCATCAGGTCTCAGGTCACATGTCACCCCCAGGAAGTCTTCCTGGCTGCCCAGTCAAGCACTGCCCCCGACTCCAAGCCACTATCTCAGCCCCTCACTCAGGACTGTAGTTGTTGATCAATGAAGTTTCTTGGTTGATTCTGTTCCTTGGTGTGTTGTTGGCCTTCCCACATCAGGTCACTTCCAAGAAAGCAGGGGTTGTTTCTGTCTCATCCACAGCTGAGCCGCCAGTGCCTGGAACGGTGTCAGGACATGACAGGGGCTTCCTGCCAAGGAATCCATCGGCTCTCAGTGTGGTCTCTCTCTTGGCAGGGAGACCAGGCCTGGCCTGACCTGGAGAAGAAGGAGAATGGGTCCTGGACACAGGCTCCTTGTCCCTTCAGTTCAGGATTCAGGGTTCTACCCTGTCTGGAACTGGCCAGACTGGAGGGGCTGGCCCAGGGGAGGGGTGGGTACCACCCACTGCTATTTCCTGCCCAGGAACAGAGGCTCTTAGTGGGGACCATGGTGGGGATGGGGTCAGCGGGGTGACATTGCCCCCAGGATTATTTGTCAATGTCTGAAGACATTTCATTTGTCCCAACCCGGGGGAGGTACAACAGGTGTCGTGGGTCGAGGCCAGAGATGCTGTGAACATCCTCTAGTGCACAAGTGTTCGTGCCAAGTCTCTTCAGTCATGTCTGAATCTGTGCGACCCCCTGGACTGTAGCCTGCCAGGCTCCTCTGTCCCTGGGGTTCTCCAGGCAAGAATACTGGAGTGGGTTGTTGATCAGACCCAAGTGTCTTAAGTGTGAGGACCTGGCATCAGGCCTTAGAAACTCACATCCTGGTTCCGCCCTGGGCAGGGGAGGGCAGGAACGCCTAGGTTCCCTTTTCGTGCTATGTCTATATTTCTGTGGCCTAGAGTATGCCGTCTCCCCTCAACCCCCACCTCACTTCTACAGGGACTCTGAACATCCCAGAGTTGCTTGTCCTAGCTGTCACCAGCACAGGGAAGCCTGGAAGTTCCCTGGGTGACATGTCCCATGCCTGCTGGGTTCCACAGTCTGGCTGCCACAGTTTCTCTCGCCTTTCTGGTGGGAAATCCCTCTGAGAGCGTCCTTTCCAGTACCCTTGTTTACAGATGGGGAAGTGGGGGCCAGAGAGGGTAAGGAGTTGACCCAGGGCCGCACAGCACAACACAGCCTGGATATGGGAGGCCTGACACTTGAGCAGGAAAGGCCCCGAGGGAGGGACTGTTAGCTTTGGGGCTACTATGGTCCCCTCTCTCCAGCCAACTGGTTCTTCCTTCTGGCCAGATTCCACACTATATCACTATAGTCATTATGGTTATTTTATAACATTGCAAGTTTTAAAGTATTTCACATCTGTGTGTATTTATGTATATTATCAGATTGCCTTTCTGTATTATTCAGGACACATTCTTATTTAAAACGTAAATAGTTGGCCCATCCCTACAATGGAATACTATTCAGCCATAAAAAGGAATGAAGTGCTGATCCATGTTGTGATGTGGATAAATCTTGAAAACACGAGGCTGAGTGAAAAAAGCCAGATGCAAAGGGCCATATATGGTGTGGCCCCATTTCTATGAAATGTCCAGAATAGTTAATCCATAGAGACTGAAAGCAGCTGAGTGGTTGCCAGGGGCTGGGAGGAGGGGAGGGGGCGTGGAGGCAAACTGCTCAGTGAGCAGGGGTTTTCTTTTCTCTTTTGGGTGTTGGAAATGCTTGGAATTGGAGTTGGTGACCTCACAGCACTGTGAATGTAATCAAGGCCAATGAATTTTTCACTTCGTAATGGTTACTTTTATGTTGTATGAATTTCACCTCAATAAAAAAACCCATCTGGGAACTGAAAAAGATACGTCTTCACTGGGCTCTTACTGCTCAGCAGTCTGTATGTATACTTTCACTGAGTCTCTGAGTCCTGTGAGATGAGAATTTCCATTTCACAGGTGAGGAACTGGCTCAGAGATGTTAAGCAACACACCCGGGGTCACCCAACAGGAAAGCAGGGGAACCTGGATTTGAAGCTAGGTCTCAGGCCAGATCCTCAGGTCACCACAGCTGTGCTCTGTGGTCTTTCCTGCCTGCCTGCATCATCCCTGCGGGCACTTCCCTGATGGGGCCCCGGGTGGGGGGTGGGACTGGATGTGGCACAAAGGCCCTGGGGCAGTTCACTGCTTGCCTAGTGGCTGTGCTGTGCCCCTGGCCCCCACTCCGACTCCACCACAAGCAGGAACTTTCCAACACGGAGCCTGGCTGTGAATCAGCGCGACTCACTCTGGAGAGTTTGTGGGGCCTCCAGGGCTGTTTTCAGTTTCCCTCGAGTTTCTCACTCTGACTCAGTCTTGGCCCCCGCCGTCCTGCCCCAGCGACCTGGGCTTTTGAGCACCTGCGGGACATCACAAAGAGCCGGCTTTGAGTCTGCCCTTTGCCAGGTGCTCCGGCCTCAGTTTTCTCATCTGTGTAGTGGGGGCAGTGAGGGAGGTTGTTTACTGGCTTCAAACAGTGGATCCCAGGGTCCGCATGTACCCAGGGTGTGCATGGAGGGCTTTGGTGTGGACATGAAGGGCTGAAAGCTGGGAGCTCCTTGGGGGGACTCAACATGTACCACTCCAGATCTGTCTTCGGAGAGTCTGGGTGGAGGGCTGTGTGTGTCCAGGGCGTTCTGTTCTCTATGACAGGCCAAGCCCAGTTAAGGGATGGTGGCCACGGCAGACTCCGTCTCCCACTGGGTCCTACTTCAGAGGCTGGGCGGGGGTCTGTGCTCCAGGTATTGTCATTATGACCAGGCTAGGGGCCTAAGCCTGGGTGTCCTCGGTTCTGGGGGGCTGGGCCTGGGTCCTTGGGGTGGCAGGCTGGTGAACCCTGAGGGTGAGTTTGCCCTGAGCCCCTGCTGTGTGCCAGGCTGTGTATTTATGCTCAGAGTAACCCTTGGCATCACCCCCCATTTTACAGATGAGGAAACCAAGGCTCAGAGAAACAAAGTGACGGCCTCAGGCTTAACAACATGGTAGAGCTTAACAACATGTGGCAGTTGTGCCGGCCTGGTTTTTGTTCCCCTGCGTATCACCTCCCTCTTAGAAAAGCATAGGAGGCAGTCTCAGAGGTTTAAGCAACAGGCACCGAGTCATCTAGCTAGAACTTAGTGCATCTGGGTCTCTGGCCGGATCCTGGACTGCCAGGACTCTGTGTGTGGACTCGCTCGCCAGGCGTCTCTGTCCCCTTCTGTACAGGATGGGCTGGTCTCCCTGGTATGCAGGTTGTGGATGCCGGGGTGGGTCAGGGGCTGGTGTTGGGGAGGGGAGGGGTTACCCGAGGAGACATGAGCTTTTGCCAGTGTGCAGTGTGTAGAGGGTATGGGGGTAGGGGAGGGGGAATGGAAAGCTCCAGAGGACAGCTCTCCCTCCCTGGACCCGGTCAGTGGGGACCACCCTTCCCTCCTGCCCGGGGCCGCTGGACTCTTCAGAATATTCCCTGTGCCCTCCAGGTGACAAATCTCTTTCACTATCTCTTGACCCAGACAATTAATTGCTTCTGACGACCCATCCACGGTTCCTTGACCCCCTCTGCTCTCCCAGCCTGCTGCCCTCAAGCCCCCACACCCCCAACCTCCCTCCCTGACCTGCAGCTGCTAATGGCCCAGATCCTGCTCCGGGGCAGGGAAGCCTGGGGCTTGGGGGCCCAGCCTGGGAATGTTGCAGTGGTTTTCCCTTTTGGCTGACCGTCAGGCAGCCTCTTCCCCAGGGAACCCTGCAGCTAGCACTTTAGGGCACTTGCCCTGTGTTCTTACACGGTAGAAACTGAATTATCTTTACAGAGAGTCCAGGATGGGACCTCTGAGGGACTTCCAGAGGCTTCTAGAAGTTTCCACCCCACGCAGTCCTCAGTGCCCCATTCCCAGAAAGCCCTCTCTCTTAGCTCCCATCCCTCGGGGGACTCCCATGCAGAGGTGACGTGTGGTTAAAGTGGACACCCGGATGCAAATCTTAGCTGTGGGAACCCTGGGTACACTTTCTTGCTTCTCTGCCTCATTGCTCCCATCTGTAAAACAGGGAGAGTCATGGTAACTCATGTGTACAATGCTTGTAAGAATTAAACCAGTTAGTAAGCTAGAGGGGCTTAGCATGGTGCCCACTCAGAGAAAGTCACGGGGGGTTCCAGGTGTCTGCCACTGGTGGTGCTGGCGATGACCGACAGAGGGCATCTCTTGGGTCTCTGCAGGCCTTGAAGCAAAGCCGCCACTCCGCCCCACCTTGGCCTCCACGCAGCCTGCCTTGCCTTGACCTGGGCTTGGCTGGGAGCCAGGCTGCCCACCCTGGGTGTGGCCCGAGCCCCCTCCCATCCCCCCTTCTTTCCAGAAATGGGTCGATATCCTGGCTCCTTCCTGGCGTCTAATTGCTCCTGTTGGCTGCTGTCTCGCAGATGGCCCCACACCCTGTAGTGAGAAGATGGGCGGGAGGTTTCTGAAAAGTGTGTTCTGAGGTCAAATTGAGGGTGGAGGGGGGGAGGACGGGGTGGCCAAGGGCAGTCGCCTGGGTCCCCATCTCTCTGCCCCTTACCGGCTGTGCCAGCTCGGGCGGATGGCTGAACTATTTTGGGTCTCAGGTTACCCATCTGTGAAATGGGGTCAGGATAGATGGCCCAGAACCTGGCACACCGTCAGCGCACTTACGGGAGGGACTATTATTATTGCTGTGGTGACCCGCTGTGCTTGTTTTGCCTGCAATCAGTGCAGGTCCCTAGGGAGCCCGGGTGGGTGATTTGGAGGCTGGGGCACTCATGGGCAGGGCTACTCCTCCTCCTGACTGTGTGCCTCCCTTGGATGGCCCTTGAGCCCCGCAGAATGGGGTGGGTGCCCCCCATGGTTAGGTGGGCTGGGTCCTCTTTGGGTGGGGCCATGCATCCCCTTCTGTTGGGCCACAGCCCCTCCTCCCCACTTTGTCCTCCCCCAGGTCCTGTCCACTCAACATCCATGCTGGCCGTGGTCTTGACTTGGCTGCCCCGCCGCCCCACCCCCCGCCCCACCCCTCGGCTGTCTCTGACTGCTGCAGTCTGGTGGGGAATCAGAGACCTGGGTGAACTCTTGGTGACTGCCTCTCCGCAGTTTCAAGGAGAGCCAGCCTTAGCTGTCATTTGAGAAGGAAAATAAAATACCCCAGTGGCTTCTAAATGGAAGGGGCCGCCTCCCTCTCGCTCTGGCTGTCTGGCCTGCTTACTACTGCAGTGACAGGGAAGGGCGACACCTGGCCCCAGGGGACAGGGGAGACTTCCCTGCTCATCTAGTGTGAAGAGATGTGCCCGGCAGGCCCAGGAGGTTCTGGGAGGGGTGTTAGGTACCACCCCCCACCCCCCTGCCACCCTCTAATGCCTCAGAGCCCTGGCGTGCTCCCGCCCTGGGTGCCTAGGTCACACTGCACCTGAAGTCCCCAAATTCAGCCTGCAGGGACAGCTTCCAGAAGTTATGCCTGCCGCTTGGGGGCAGTGCCCAGACCTGCAGGGTCCTGTTTAGGGCCTCCATAGAGCACGTTTTGTGACTGACTCATCTTGGCCTAGCAAGTTCACGCTGCCACGTGGAGGCTCATGTGGGGGTCACTTCCCTTTCCTCAAAGTAGCAGGCATTGCAGTGGTCCCCAGGCCCTGGGTGATTTTTGTGGCACATGACCTGTGCCACTGAAGGAGTTTGAGGTGGGAGGGCAGGGGCTGCTGGTGAAGGAGCGTCTTTTCTCCAAGACTGACCTGGAGGGAGACCTAGTTCAGGCCCTGAGGGTCCTGGCTGGGGACCTTGTCCCAGCTCCTAAGCTCATTGGCCGAGTGATTGAACTTGACCTGTGCCCACTGAGGATGCTGAGATGAAATGACAGGGACTATGGGTGGAGCTTCTCCTCGCTGAGGGGCAGTACTCAGGGTCCAGTGCTGGATGGGCAGAGCCTGGGCAGGGAACCTGCCCTGGGAGGGGAACCTGTCCTGGGAGGAAGTGATGACTGGGCGGGGCTACAGTGGTTAGTTGTGGCTCCTGTTTCTGGTTGGGCGCTGGCTTCTGGCCTCTGCACTGATTGGGAGAGAGTTGTGGAGGACCCGCCCACTGGGCGGACCACTGAGGTGAATGGCAGCCTGGCTGTGCAATCCCTTCTTGGAGCCTCAGTCTGTGCATCAGGGAGATGGGCAGCAGCAGCTCAGGAGGATCGGGTCAGGTTACTGCTGCCCTCAGACTGAGGGTCTGAGAACACAGAGGAGGGTACCGCTAACAGTAACAGCGCTCAGCCCCATGTGTGCAGTTAAGGCCGCCTGGGCACCTGTCCTGACTTCTCTCACCAGCCATGTGAGCCTGGGGCAAATGACTCAACCTCCCCAAGTCTCAGATTCCTCATCTGTAAAATGGGGATAATAAATAACCCACCTGAGGGACTTCCCTGGTCGTCCAGTGGTTAAGAATCTGCTTTCCAATGCAGAGGATGCAGGTTTGATCCCTGGTTGGGGAACTAGGTCCCACATGCCACAACTCAGACCCGGTGCTGCCAAATAAATTTAAGGAAAGGGCTTGTTGAGGTCTACACTGTGCCAGGCACTGTTCCAAGAGGCTGAGCTGTATTGACTCATTTAATAATCACAGCAACCCTCTGAGGGGACACTGTTACCACCCCTCAGTTTACAGATGGGGGGAGGGAGAGACAGAGGCACAGGGAATAAAGTGACTTGGGTGCCCAGTGCAGAAGTGGCTGACCAGGACTGGAACCTTCACTTCTCCGTCACTGCTTACCTGTAGGCTGAAGGCACCGCAAGGGCTCTGTCAACACCTAGAAAGTGTGCCCCCAGGGGGCCCTGCCGAGAGTGCAGCCCGCATGGCTGAGGGCCGGGAGGAGGCAGGGCTGGGAGAGAGGATTTGTTCTGAGCCCTTGCTTGGGCAATCGCTTTTAGCAACTTGCCCAAGGAACAGGTGGAGGCAAAGGCCAGGTGTTGCTGGGGCCTCAGGGGGCCCGCAGAGTCAGGGCCTTGCCCCTGGGTGGCCTGGGGAGAAAGGCCTGGAGGTACTGAGGCTCAGCTACCAAGCACTTAACTGGTAATGAGGCTGGAGCCCTGAGGTTCTGACCTTAGGGGAGAGCCTGTGCAGGGAGACGCTGGGCTTGGGGAAGAGGACACTGACTCCATGGAGCCCTCAGGGATTGACCTAGAGGTATCTTCCTGGCCCTGCCTCATACCATTCTACTTGGTGATATGTCAGTTCAGGACGTGCTACTCCCCTCCTGTGGCCTTACTCTGGAAATAGTGGTAAAACCCTCACCTCCTGGGACACGCTCGCTGTCTTCCCATTCTCCTCCTCAGCTGCCATCACTCTTGTCATTCACTGCAGGTTTACCCTGGTTTGGGCTTTACTTGTGGCTCAGTTGGTAGAGAATCCACCTGCAAAGCAGGAGACCCCAGTTCCTTCCCTGGATTGGGAAGATCCCCTGGAGAAGGGAAAGGCTACCCACTCTAGTGTTCTGGCCTGAGAATTCCATGGACTGTATAGTCCAAGGGGTCTCAAAGAGTCGGACATAACTGAGAGACTTTCACTTTCACTTTTACCCTGGTTTATGTCTGTTACTTCAGTCACTGCCTTTTGATGTCATCTTGCACTTTTCTTTTTTTTCCCCTTTTTCCTTTTAAATTTTTGGTCGTGCCTTGGGAATTCCCAGGTGGTGCTAGTGGTAAGAACACCCCTGCCAATGCAGGAGACATAAGAGAAGCGGGTTTGATCCCTGGGTGGGGAAGATTCCCTGGGGAAGGGCATGGCAACCCACTCCAATATTCTTGCCTGGAGAATCCGATGGACAGAGGAGCCTGGCGGGCTACAGCCCATAGGGTTGCACAGTGTCTGACACAGCTGAAGCAACCTAGCATGTGTGCATGAGCCCATGAATACGTGTGTGTGTGTGTGTGTGTGTGTGTGTGTGACTGAGGGTGTGCACGAACAGCTGAATGTGGGAGCACAGGTGTGACTGAGACCTGGAATGAGGGGGTCTGCTCCCTGAGTCCAGTCAGGGAGTCAGAGTCCAGTCCAGGGGTTAGAGCTGCCTGCCTCCTAGGAGGCCAGGGCAGGGGGACATTTCCAGGCCCAGGGAGGTCCTAATAGGTGTGGCTCTGGGGGGAAATTCCTGCAGCTTGGGGTCAACCTGGGGGCTGGAGAGGCCATCTCCCCTCTCCCGCTCCTCCTGTTCACGCCCAGGGAAGGTCTTCCTGCACTGCACACCCCTCTGCCCATCCCCCACCAAGTGACCTGGCTCCCGTGGCCTGTATTTGAATCCTGGCTCCTTTCCTTCCCAGTGGGATGACCCTGGGTGAGTTACCCCCACCCTCAGTATCAACTTCCTGGGCTGAAAACAGAGGCCACCCCTACCTCCCTCTCTCCCAGGATGGTTATGGGGATTATATGGGGTAATGGGGAAGCAGCTGGCACCCGGAAAGGCTACAGGAAGTATATGTGGTTCTCCTTCCCTCCCCATCCCAGAGCTGTGTCCAGGCCAGGAGGCTGTGGGAGCCCAGCATGGCCACCATGCTCCTCGTTCATCCCCTGTCTGTGTGGACGCTACTTGCAAAATGGTCTCCATCCTGTCCATTTGTCCCACTTCCATCTCCACCCATTCTCCACTCCAGAGCCCGAAAAACGCACTCTCCAAATTCCAATGGGACCGGTCCCTTCTCTGCATACAGAACCCTCTGAAGGGTCTCCCTGCCCCGGGGAATAAAGACCCCAATCCGCCGGGCCCAGCGTGATCAGCTCTGTCTCTTCAACTTTCACTCACACTCTGTTCCAACTTCTGCCCTGGGATCAGCTATTCTCTGCCTGCGCCCCCCATCTTCTCATGTTGCCCTCCCATCTCCTCCCCACCCCAATTTGAGCCAAGCACACCTTCCTCCTTGGTGCTTGGCGTGGCTTCTCCCGGAAAGTCTCCAAGTTCTCCAGGCCAGGAACCGCTCTCTGGACCTGCATGTTGCCGGTGTTGCTGTAAGAACTCCATCTGTCCTCCCAGGGCTTGTGACCCTGGGGCTGCCCCAGGCTGGTCTTGACCCCACACCGTCAGAGGATTCCATCTGGGGACTGGCTGGAGTTGGGAGAAGGTGGGATCTGATCTCCAAGCTGCCCTTCCAAGGTGGTGCCTGGGGAGAGTGCTCACCCACCTGACCCTGCCTGAGCCTTTCATAGGACCTGCTGCAGAGGACTGGCCGTGGAGGCCCCCAGAAGCCCGGGGGGCGGGGGGAGGCTATGGAGACACACCTACTCTCCTCCCTACTTCCAGCCTTCCCGCTGGGCCTTGTCTCTGCACCTGCCCAGGACAAGTACCTAGCCTGGAGGCATCATAGTGAAAAAAAGAAAAAAAAACTTAAAAGAATAGGAGAGAAGGGGCAGGATCTTCCCCCTTGAGCCACTGGCGGCCTCAGCCCCTTTTAGGACTTTTGGATCTTGGAGCTTAGCTGCCAGTCCCTGCATCGGGATAATGTAATGTCCAGCAGGAGCTGAGCCCACGTTGGCTCTGCAAGCACTTTATCTCCACGGTGTCCCTGTAAGGTCAGTGTTTTTATCTTTCGTCTTTCCCATTTTATTTTTTAATTAAAAATAATTTTTTTTTGGCTGCACTGCATGGTTAGCAGGATCTCAGTTCCTCAACCAGGGGTCAGACCTGGGCCCTCGGCAGTGAAAGCTCAGAGTCCTGACCCCTGAACTGCCAGGGAATTAAATTCCCTCGTCCCCATTTTAGAGAGGAAGAAACTGAGGTTCAGGGAGCTGAAGCTACTTGTCCCAGGGTGCACATAGCTAGGAGGGGCAGAGCCCAGATTTGAACCCAGGGAGCTTGATTCTGGAGCCTGAGCCCCACATGCAGTGGTCTTGTGAGTGCCTGTAGCCTCAGCTCCACTCGCCTCTGATGTAGAGGAGGTTCCCTGAAGGTCCAGTCAAGGCAGAGATGTTTGTGAATGGACAGGTCTCGGAGATGGCCTTGGGGAGTGGGCCCGTCTTCTGGATGGGAAAACTGAGGTCAGAGAGAACTGAGGGTTTGCCCAAGGTCACAGCCATTAGTAGAAGAACTGGGACCACAGCCAGAGTTTTGATCTCTGTCCAGTGGCCTGCCCATTACTATTTGTTTGAAGTGTGTTGGCTGCTCAGTTGCGTCTGACTCTTTGAGACCCCTTGGACTGTAGCCCATCAGACTCCTTTGTCCATGGAATTCTCCAAGCTAGAATACTGAATGGGTTGCCATTCCCTTCTCCAGGGGATCTGCCTGACCCAGGGATCGAACATGGGTCTCCTGCCTTGCAGGCAAGATTCTTTACCATCTGAGACACCAGGGAAGCTGACTGTTTGTTTACCTGTTCTTTTTGTGTGTGTGTGCAGAAGCGAACGCAGTAAAGAATGCATAAACACCTGGGTGCAGATTGATGAATAATTGAGATAGGTGAATAAAGCAGATAGGTGATCAGTGTTCTACTTTTTGTGGGAAACATCGTGTTTTGTTTTAGGGTGACTGCCTCTGCAGACTTCTTGTGAAAGTGGAGTCTTGCCTTTCCCAGATCCTATAAATGGAATCCTAATGTGAGCTTAGTATCTGAGTCTGACATTCTTCCATGTGGTTGTGTGTCTGTAGTTTGTTCGAATTTATTGTAGAGTAGTAGTCCATGGTATGGATGTACTGCTGTTTGTTTGTCCCTTTGTCTATGGATGGATATATTGTTTACAGTTTTTTTTGTGTGTAATGATGATGATGAATAAAGCTGTTATGAACATTCACGTATTGGTACAACTCTGTGTGTGAGCATATGCTTCCATTTTTCTTGGGTAAATACCCAGCAGTGAAATTGCTGGGTCGTATGGTCACCCAAATGTATGTTTAAACTTTGTAAGAAACTGCCAAACTGTTTTCCTAAGTAGTTGCACCATTTTGCATTCCACTAGCAATGTCTGAGAATTCCAGTTGATCTGCATTCTTGCCAGCACTTGGTATTGTCTGTCTTATTTTGGCCATCCAGATGGTTGCTTAAGCTGTCACTTGTTCTTATTTTTAAAAATATTTATTTGTTTGGCTATGCCAAGTCTTAGTTGCAGCAAATGGGGTCTTTTAGTTTTGGCATGTGGGGTCTAGTTCCCCAACCAGGGATTGAACCCTGGGCCCCTTGCATTGGGAGTGGGGGGGGGTCTTAGCCATTGGACCACCAGGGAAATACCTGGTCTCTTGTTTTTTAGTTTGCACTTTCCTGCTGACTAATGATATTGAGCATCTTTTTATGTGCTTGTTGGCCATTTCTATATCCACTTTTGCAAAGTGCTATCAAGTCATTTTGCCCATTTTTCTATTGGGTCGACTGGTTCTTATTTATTTGTGAATGTACTTTTTATGTCCTGGACGCTTGTTTTTTTTGTGCTGGCTTTGACTTTGAAGAGTGACTCAGGAATTCTTGAATGAGAGTAGTAGGCCCACCCCTCCTTCAGGTGTCCTCACTGACTTTTTATGGGGTCCCCTGGGAAGTTAAGGGGGGATTTCATGGCAACATTGTAATCTGGGCCTGGGGTGCCCTGGGGGGCTTTGCTGGGGTGTGGGCTGCCTTTGTATCCACACAGTTTGGATTGGAATCCCAGCTCCATGACTTCCTAGTTGTGGATCCTGGGGCTTGACACTTTGATTCTCTGAACCTCAGTTTCCCTCTCTGTCAAATGAGCTAGCAGTACCGCTTCATAGGGTTGTTGGGGAGAAACACTTAGCCCCAGGCCCAGGCCAGGGCCTTGCCATCTACCTGCACTTTGATGTGGTCATGCCCTGGGCCATGCGTGGAGGCTGGGATCCTTGCTAACAAGACCCGCATTTTCCCCTGCAGGTCCCCAGGAGTCTTTGAGGAATCCGAGTTGCTGGCGAGTCGCTGGCGGCTTTTTCTGGTAGGTTCCTGTTTGTCCCCACTTGCTGTCTCTGGCATATTGCTGGGACCTCCTTGGGGTGGAGGGTCGGAAGTTGCTGGGTTGCCATATTCTACTGGTGGGTGGATATGGTTGGGGTGGGGGGGCTCCGTATGGCTTCATGGGGTGCGGAATGGGCAGCACCATTGCCCACTGTGAAGGCTGTGGGGTCCTCCAGGATGGAATATTTTCTAACTGGATGCAGTGCTGTTCAGAAGGGGCCTGGGAGAAGGAGCTGCCCCGACAGTGCAGCTGTGGGACTGCATTTTCTCCATCTCTGGGGTTCACGGGCACATGGCTTCTGTGAATTGATGGTAGGCTGCAGGCTCAGAGAGGGCGGGGCCAGTGTGCAGGCCCTTAAGCTGGGACGTTGGGAGTTGGAGGAGGGTGCGGGGCTGGACACCAGTGCACCACCGTGGTCACTGTGCCCAGTGGGAGAAGAAGTGACCTGGGTCCCAGGCTCGGCCACTTTCATGCCGAGCGCCCAGGGCAGGTTACTCACCTCCCTGTGTCTCCATCTCCCCTTCCAAAAAACAGGGGTAATGAACAATCCCCAGTGGGAGTCGCTGCTGTGGGACAGCGTCTGGCCCAGAGGAGGTGCTCAAAAGTCCACCACCATTTAGGGTTTTCGTGTGACGCCATTTTGTCACCCTCATGGTGATGCTGCAAAACAGACTGTTACCTGGAGGCACGCATATATCACCTGTTCCGTGTCTCAACTGGAAGCAAAGAGCTGGCCGAGACTAATTCTTTGACCCTCTCAGGGAACCCGGCGGATTCTTCCTCAACGCACCCATTTCACAGCCGTTTCACTGGGCAGACTGAGGCCCTTGTTGGGCATGTCTGTGCCCACTGCGCTCCCTGCCTCCACCACCCACCTGGTGCCTCTGAAGGCAGGGGTCTCCCCAGAGAGCTTCTCCCCCAGAGGGACTGGAGGGAGGCCATAGGGGGCACTGGCAAGGTTTGGGGTGTCAGGGGAAAGAGAAGGCAGACCAGATGTGGGTCAGCAGGCTGGGCACAGGCTTGTTTTTTCTTTGGCTGTGCAGTGCAATTTGTTTTATCTTCGTTCCCTGACCAGGGATTGAACCCAGGCCCCCTACAGTGAAAAGCACCAAAGTCCTAACCACTGGACAACCAGGGAAATCCAAGCACAGGCTTGGCGGAGGGTATTCAGGTACTGGCCTGGCTAGCCAGAGAGGGAGGCATGTTTTATTTTATTTTATTATTATTTTTTTAACCAGGAGAGGCAAGTGGTCCTGAGCACAGACCCCAGAGCCTGATTGCCTGAGTGCATATTGCCCTCTGCCGCTTGTCATCTGTGTGACTTTGGGCAAGGCCCCGAGCCACCTCATACCTCAGTTTCTGCATCTGTAAAACGAGGATGAAATCAAATGCCCCCAGAGAACTGGTGATGAGCAGATCGTTGCTAAGGTGGTGCTTTGTATTTTTGTTGAAGCAGTCAGGTGCCCTAGTGGAGGAGGGGGCTGAATCTGCAGGTTCTCTGCCTGTGTGTTGTCCTTGGCTCCCAGGACAGGGGTCTGCCAGCTGTCCCAGGCCTGGGAGAGTCAGTCATGTACCCCGGAGACCACTATGGGTGTGATGAGGAAATGCCACTCCCTCCCCTTCCTCAACCCCCAGCTCTTCCAGAGAGTCAGGAATTTGGGGGAAGAAGCAGAGACACATCCTGGAGGGTACATGGGGTGCCCACCCAATCCGTGCCAGTGAGGAAGGGCTGGTCAGTGGGTGCGGCTTCTGGGGAGCAGGCACTGGCCCCTTGCAGATGTCAGCTTGGCCCCTTCCCAGCTCTGTGCCACTGATTGGGATTGGTGTTCAGCCACTGGGGCTTGGGACATAGGGCATGGGCTATTGCAGGCACCAGTTCTCAGCAGGCAGGAAGCAATTACTTAGCACCCCCAGCATTTTTCTTTCTTTTTTTTTTAATATATATTTTCTTAGCCATGTGCTCAGGATGTGGGATCTTAGTTCCTTGACTGCAGACTGAACTCACGACCCCTGCACTGGAAGCGTGGAGTCTTAACCACTGGCCCAGCAGGAAAGTCCCTCCAGCATCTTTCTTTACCTCTTAGTGACGAAGCTGTTCTTCCAGGACTGGAGAGGGTTGTCAGCCAGGCCTGGCTCCAGGGAGGGTTGGAGGAGGGTCAGAAGAGCCCCAACTTGGGCCTTTGGTGTTCACGGTGGGGTCAAGATCTGTTACCTTCTCCTCTGGCTGCTGAGTACCAGTCACTGCTGTTCCCCCATCAGGGCCACGTGGTGCAGTTGGGACTGGGGCAGTGTTCTGAGAGGGACAGTGGGAGTGTGGTCACTTATGCAGCCCCATTCTGCAGAGGAGCAAACTGAGGCCGAGAGATAGAAAAGGGTCTCTCTCAGGATAAAACACTGAGAGGCAGATTGAGGGTGAGTTTTGTTTGTCTGTGATACCCAGCCCCAGACTGGCATCTTGAGTCTCTGGGGTGGTTTTGTAGTGGGTGGACCTCTTGTACTACATGTGTGCTGAGTCATGTCTGACTCTTTGTGACCCCCTGGACTGTAGCCTGCCAGGCTCTTCTGTCCATGGGATTTTCCCATGTACAAGATTACTGGAGTGGGTTGCCATGCCCTCCTCCAGGGGATCCTCTTGAGCCAGGGATCTCCTGCATTGGCAGGGCAGATTCTTTAGCACTAGTGCCACCTAGGAAGCCTCCTGCAAACCTGGGTGCAAGTCCCAGGAAGCTGAGACACTTTCGTGCCTTGGTTTCCTCATCTGACCAATGGGTGTCCTCCAAGGGTTGCTGAGGGCACTGCTGGGCACTTCCTGGATGCTACTGGGAGATTTTATTCTTCTGAATACATTCATTCATTGAATGATTCTTTCTAAAGCACCTACTGTGTGCCAGGCCCTGTTCTGGGGGCTGGAGTTAGAGCTGGGAGTAAGACAGACAAGCATCTTGTCCTCCTTAGGCGAGACAGACAGTTCACAAGTCAGATACACTGTGTGTCCTTCAGTGGGGAGCGCTGGGGTGAAGAACCAACAGAAAGGGTGTCTGGGGGCTGCAGTTTCAAATTGCAGGGGGTCAGAGTGGCCTCCCTGAGAAGGTGGCATTTGAGCAAAGACCTGCAAGAGGTCTTTGGAGGAAGGGTGACCTGGGCAGAGGGAACAGCCTGTGCAAAGGCCCTGAGGCTATATGGAATGGGCCTCCTGGTCTGCAGGAGTCTGTATGAGTCACCTAGTTGGGGTTTTCTTGAGTCAGGCCTTGTTCCTGAGCTCTCCAGGCAGGAGGGAAGGATGGCCTTGGAGGCTGTCTGCCTCCTGAGGCAGGCCTCTGGTCCCACAGCAGTGATAGGTTTCATCTTGGAGGCAGGGAGTGTGGGCAACTCTAGTGGTGGTCCCCACAGCGGTGATCAGCCCAGCCGGGCTTTCTGCCTGGCTTTCCTGATGCCTTTGAAGTTGGAAGGCAGGCGGCCTTGCCTGGGGTGTTTTTCCCTCCTTTCCTCCTCTGCCTCTTGGTCCTCCATCAGTCCCCATTGCAGGCCTAATGGAGAGCCTTCCTCCTGTGGCTGAGTTATCTGCTTGTCACGCCAGTGGCCCACCTGAGGACGATAAAAGGGCTTTTTGTCTGCAAGCACTTAGCTTCCTCCTCTGGGGCAATCCATCACGTGTGAGGGAGGTGGGAGGCAGACAGCAGGGAGGGAGAGAGGAGGTCCCTCCCCCTGCTGAGGAAGCCAGTGCTCCCAGGAGCCCCCCTGGCAGGACCCACGTGGCTCCTCAGGCCAGAGATGAGTCCTGTCTGGGGACAGGCGGAGGCAGCTGGAAGGGAGGCCCCCGGTGGGCATGGAGGCTGGGCAGATGCCCTGGGCTCCCCTCCCATGCCCAAGAGCTCCCAGATGGAAGCTCAGGGGCCTTCTGAGACCCTCCTCACCCCACCATTGGGGGCTGGGGGAGGGGTTCTGGTGGGGCAGGAGTCAGGTTCAGGGAAACAGGCATTCCTGAGAAAAAACCACAATGAGAGGCAGAAGGGAAGCTGTGTATGGGTCAAGGGGGATGGAAGTCCCTAATGATCATGAAACAGTAGCTGCACTCTGTTTCAACACTCTGCTGTCCTTATGCCCATTCAATAGCTGAGGAAACTGAGGCACTAGAGGTGATGTGTTGGAGGAGGTGGCATTTGGGCCCCTAAGCTAGGTGTAGGTTTTGACCGCGGTGGGGAACTGCTTGAGTGTAGGGTATAGATGGGAAAGTGGGGTTTGCCTGAGTCTTGAGTTGGTGATGGACAGGGAGGCCTGGCATGCTGCAAAGAGTCGGACACGACTGAGTGACTCAACTGAACTGAACTGAACTGAGTCCCAGTGTGGTGCCTGGTGGTGTATACATGAGGGGTGAGGAGTCGAGTGTGGCTGAAGGCTGAAGGTGGGCGGGAGGGGGGCTTTCTGGATCTCCTGGCGAGGAAGATCAGGACCAACCAACCCCCAGGCAGACAAGTGGCCAATTGTATGTGGCGGGGATGGGGGGAGGTTCAAGGGACTGGGACAGGCAGAATCACACCTGTCTGGATTCTATTTGCCCCACCTGGGCAATGGGTCGATGGGCATGTCCCTACTTGGGGGGACCATGGTCCCTCCATTGGGTGGAGGAGGAGAATGCATGGGTGGTTCTTTCTCCTTCCAGTTCAGGGTGCTCAGCCCTAGCAAGCTGTCCTTCCCTCACCTTCCTTCCCCTTCCCCTCCTCCCTCCATCCCTCACTGCTCCCTGCTCCTCCCTTTTCCTTGCCTTCCCCTTCCCACAGCCCCCCTCCTTCTCTCCACAGGCTACCCTCAAATGACAGCAATTAATGGTGCCTCTGATGGCGGCTGGGAGGATGAGGCTGACAGTTGAGCGTGTCTGCCTGCGGCTGGCCCTCTAATCGGGCCCGGGGGACGTCCCTCCCGCCCAGGCTCCCAGGCGCTGCCTGCCCGCTCCATCACTCACAGGGCAGCCGGAGCCGCCCTCCGACAAGCGCATGGGAGGCCGGCACAGCATCTGCACCTCAGTTCCCAAAGTCCCCTCCCCATCGTCCTTTTCCCATCATCGTTTTTCCTCCATAAATGAGTGGGCTCCGGGGTCACCCTGTCCCACCCCAGTTAGTGTATTCATGACGGCCTGACTGCCAAGGCATCCTTCTCTACCAGGAGGTCCTAGGCAGTCCTTCTCTACCAGGAGGTCCTCTCCACCAGCCAGCTCCTGTCCCCAGATGACCTCTCAGGGTGTACCACAGCGCCCTCAGGGCGATGGCCTTCATCCTTTTGTGTTCGCTCTCCTGGGAGGATTCAGTTGGGTGGAGTCAAGGAGACTTGTCCTGTCCTGGACAGCAGGCGTCCATTAAACGCTGGAAACTTGGCAGTCTGGAACCCAGTGATGGGGGCAGCTACCTGGACCTGGAGTCTTGTCTGGCAGTGAGGGGCTTGTGCATGTCTAGGGGCAAGAATCCTGGCCAACCCTGTCCGTAATGGGCCTGGTCCTTGCTCGTTCATCGTTTTGCAGCTGCAGTAATGAGGCCCCTGCTGTATGCCAGGGCTTGCAGCAGGTACTTCACCTTGGTTCGTTTTACGCCACAATAACTCTCCGATGATCATGCTATTTATAACCCTGCTTCGGTAGATGGGGAACCTGACAAGCAGAGAGGCAAAAGTGATTTTCCCTAAATGACTCAGGAAGGAAGGGATAAATCTGGTATTCAACCCTGATCTGCCTTGTCCAGGGCTTATAAATCAGGGCCGTTGGGGAAACTTGAGGGACAGTAAAGGAATCAGCAGACCTGAGCTGGAAATGAGAATATAGCCCCCGGGCATGGGGATTGGAGTTAGTGGTGTTAATATGCATATATTTTTCTGTTACAGTTAAAAAGAAAAACAGCCTTATTGAAATGGAATTAACCTGTAATAAGATACACCCATTTTAAGAGTTCAGTTCCACGAGTTTTGGCAAAATGTAAACATTGATACAACTATCACCATCAGGACTTAACACCCCCAAAAGAATCTCCATCCCCTGGTACCCACTGATCTGCTGTCATAGAGGTTATAGAATCTTCTAGGTTTTTGTATGAAAATTATCCTAAAGTATGTACTTTTTGGTATTTGGCTTCTTTCACTCTGTGTGAAGTTTTTGAGATTAATTTGTCATTGTGTGCATATACGATTCCATCTGTTTATTCATTCATGAGTTGATAGACCTTTAGGTTGTATCCAGTTCTTGACTTTTAATGAATGAAGCCAGAAAGTCTTTAGCCACTTTGCTTTCTCTTGCATGATTGCATTGGCTGAGGGAGGCCACAGGGTAGCGCTGACTAGAGGCATTTGGGGGTTTTAGGGTTAGCTGGCTGTAGGTGTTGTCCTCGATACTCCCATTTGGCAGATGAGGAAACTGAGCCTCTGAGAGGACAGGTGACTTATGGAAGGTCATTCGGTGAGAGTGGAGTGCTCGTTCTCCATCTCCAAGCTGGGAAGTACCAGCTCTGTTGTTCTACCAGTGTGCTTGCTGGTCCAGAGGGTCACCTCAGAAATCAGTGGCCAGGCGGAGGTGCCTAGAATCACCCTTCTTTCCCCTGGGTTTCCTCTGCTGGATAGATGAAGATATAAAGGACATATTGTACCTCCTGCCTTTCAGGTCACACACTGTTTGTAGGCACCCGGCACTGTTGAGTGAATGTCAGCCTTTGTGTTTCAGTCACAGAGACCTTCTGGGGAGCTGTTTTGGGGTGAGGAAGCCCAGGAATGGGGGTGGAGACAGAGTAGAGGGTCCCCTCCTTCCTTGCCCAAGGAGTGTGAGCTAAGATGACTTTTCGGGGAAGAAGGCCTGTAAATTAAATAAGCAATCCCGTAAATAAATAAGTAATGAAATTAGTGGGGTGCCTAATTACATCAGATTCCTAATTATGGATGGATGCCTGCCTGGTAATTGTACTTGTTTTTAATCTTCGGCTCTGACATGTGTCTCCTTCTGTCTGATAGGATTCCCTGCCCTCAGCTGATGGGAGGAGAGAGGGCCTGCTTTTTGGGGCTCCTGGTGAGCCTAGGTGGTGGTGGGGTCCCCCAGGCCGCATGGATCCAGGTGTACTTGTCTTTCCTGCAGTCAGGTTTCTAAGCCTTTTGAGATTGCAGCAAATGACAGCAGTAACAAGAACAGGGTTTATCATAGTAATCATGCTGTACTTTACCTATTATAATTTATTTACTTTTCCAGTCCTGCCTGTGAGGTAGAGATTGCTGTCATCTCTACTTTGCTGATGAAGATACTGAGGAATAGAGAGGTTAAGTGACTTGCCTGAGGTCACACAGCCAGTGAGATTTGAACCCAGACCATCTGCCCCAGAGCCTACATCCTTCTGGGTCTCCTGTCTTAGCCTCTAGGTCATCTTGTGTGGGACACACACACCTGGAGAGCTGTCTCTGCTAGGCATGTGCCCTCAGAGGGAGATGCTAATTTAGGGGGGCTCAAGGCCCCAAGAGGTTTAAGTGCTGGAAGGATCAGGTCGTGCCTTCCACAATTGCTGTAAATCTGAACAGAAACTATTCTGAAACATGACATGTAAAATTATGTTTTGTGTAATGAGAAAGCAAGCCCATTTGCAGAAATTAAAATGACTTCTTTCTAGATCTTTCTCTTTTTGTGGCTTTGATTTGCTGGCTCTTTGGGCACTCCTGGTCCTACCTATGGTAGGTACTGGTGCTGATGATCATTAGACCCAGACCATTTTCCAGATGAGGAAACTGAGGCTCAGTGATATACAGGGACTTGAGTGAGGTGCTGGAGCTGGCATTCTAACCAGCTGTTACCATCTGGTTTGGGGCCACGTCAGGTCCCTGATATGAAGGGGGGGTGCCTCTCTTGTCTGAGAAGTGGAGGGGCCATGCACGACAAAGGCTGGCTTCACCGGGTCCCTTGTTGTGCTTGGGAGCCAGGAGATCAGCTGCGCCTACCTCACTTGGGGGACAGAAAGGATGAGAGTGGCTGTGGGGGCATTCTTGTTCTCACTTGCCATCTCTGGAGACCCCAGACCTCCCAGCCAAAGTCACTGCCTGTTCTTGGACATCTGACCCTCTCAGGGGCAGTGGGCCCTGAGCCCTTGGGACACCCAGGCCTCCACCAGGAATTGCCCCTTTGCAGACTGCAGAGGAGGAGCACCCTTTACTTTCTGGGGTGCCTGATGGGGCCTGCATTTCTGAGAATCCAGCAGGAGCTGCAGTTTGGGCTAGTATGCAGCATGCATGTGCTGACTTTAGTCTGGTGGGGTTTGGGGGCTCTCCTGTCCCTCTTTGTAGCCTGGGATGGAAAGGGGAATTGAGGACAGACTCACATGAGGAATTGTGTGTGTCCATGTTGTTCCTGAGGGTTGGAGCAATCTGGGGAGGCTGCCTGGAAGAGCTGGAACAAGCCCGTTGAATGAACAAGCATACCTTTGATGAATAAGAAACATACTTTGGAGGAACTCATGTGTAAAGCACCTCTAACAGGCATAGAGAAAATGCCACATTTATTACTCAAGCTAACACTTCCTGATTTTTTTTTTTTGGTTGCCTTGGTGCTATGTGAGAGTTTGCTGTTATCATTATCACGAACCCTAGAGTTTCTAATGATTCCTGCCCATATATTTTATGCGAGACTGTGTTCTAAATCATGTCATATACACCCACTCACATTCTCCCCAAGGCTGCCGTATAGGGTAAGGGCTGAGATTACCAGCCCTGTTTTATATGGAAGGACGCTGCAGGCACAGAGAGGTTAAGTGATGTGCCTGAGGTCACACAGCTGGCAGCTGGCAGAGCTGGGATTTGAACCCAGGAAGCTTGGCTCCATGGCACCTGCTGTTAATTGTGGGGACCGTGCAGGCACCACCTGCAGCCCTCCCTGAGCCTGGAGCCGGACTGACTCTCTTGGCAGAGCCGCACCGGCGGTGGGCCAGGCTCCATGTGTAACGTAGGGCCCTCAGGCATGCAGCAGCTGCTCTGGGCTGGGCAGGACTGGGCAGGACATGAGGGGGTCTGCTTCCTGCCTCCTTGCAGTCAGCCTGATGTCCCCATGGCCTCCTGGGAGAGGGGGTGGGTTGTGATACTCAGCCAACAAGACGCCAGGCCCTTGCCTTGTGGATCCTATGGGCCGATGAGGAGATGGACAGTATAGTTAACACACAAACTCTTACAAGGCAGGGAAATGCTGGCTGTGGAACAACAGAGTGGGGCAATTCTGCTTTTCGGGGGGGTGGGGTGGGGGTGGGGGGCTACTTGCCTTAGGTCAAGGAATCACAGGTAGTTTCCAAGGAGATGGCAGTTGAAGTGGGACCTGGACCGAGAGAAGGAACCAGACCTGTACAAGGAAGAGGGATGAGCCAGCTGGGTAGGGAGATCGGTGTATCCAAAGGTCCTGGGGTCATTATGTCCCAGGAATGCTGAGGAGGCCTACCTGGCTGAAACAGAGTCAGAGGCACCAGGTTAGTTCTCTGGATCTGAGGCTGTTCTGTAGGCCTCAGGGGTTAGGCCCTTTATCACATTTAAGGCAGAAATCGATGGCTTTTGTTTCCTTCTTTTGTTCTCTTGCTAGCTGCTTAATTTACATTTACTGGGCACATGGAATATTCCGGAGTCAGAATGATGGAAAAAGTCAGGTATCATTTGTGCCTTTGAGGAGTTTAGTGTCCGGAGGGAGAGGATCAGTTAAATAAGTGACATCAAGGGTCACACGGACAGAGTTCAGACCATCACTGGAGTGTAACAAGTTTCGAATTTGCCTCTGGGTCAGGACAGGCCTCTTTGGACAAGTGTCAATGGAGGCGAGACCTGAGGGTGATTCGCTAGGACTGAATCGTGGTGGAAACACACTTAGGCTGGTTTAGGCCACAAGGAGAAATCAATGGGCACTCCTAATGGCAGCGTGTCCAGGGTAAGGCAAGTTCAGGCATGGCTGGATCCAGGGGCTCAAACCACACCTTGGAGAGCTGGCTTTGTGTCAGTTCCACTTCCTTCTGTGTGGGCTTTGTTCTCAGGCAACTTCATGCCACCAGCACAGCAAACCAGGAGGAGGAAGAGTCGCCTGAAGCCCCAAGAACAGCCCCTCTTGCTCTTTGCCATTTCCTTACTGAATGAGGCCTTCAGTGTTTGTTCAGCTATTTTTACTGTTGGGTGGAAGTGGCCAAGGTAAGGGGAAAGAGTGTCCCCAACTCAGATGCAGTCAAGGAAAGGATGAGGCAAATGGGAGGGGTGGGGATTGTGGCTAACCAGCCTGCTGGATATTCTGATTTTTTTCCGAGAGAAGCTGGAAATCTGGATTTTATAAGCAATGCCCTAATTTAAAAACAAAACAAAACATTGTGTGTGCCAGAAAGAGCTTCCCTGTTGGCCACAGCTGCCCGTCATCCTTCTGTGGCCTCTGTGCTTAGCGGTGACTTTCATTTAAAAATATTTTGCCCTCCATGATCTAGGCAGACTGGTCCATGGAATGTCACAGAAGGTCCTAAGACTTGGGAAGTCACGTTTTAGGCCTCCAGAGAGATGCCATCTCCATGAGTGGAGGCCTGGGGCTGCAGAATGTATCCCAGAGCTCTCCAGAGGAGCTCAAGCTGGTCTGAGAGACAGTCTAGCCAAGTGGTTAGCGACTGGGGCATTCAAATCCTGACTTTGCCACTCCTAACTGTATGCCCTCGGACAAGTCACCTCACCTCTCTGTTCCTTGGCTTCCCCGTCTGTAAGACGAGAATGACAATACCCTTTGGGGTTGTCGTGAGGCATCAAGGAACATGTGGGAAGCCTGTTTTTCTCAGCGCCTGGCACGTTGGGAGGGTGTGTGCCCCTGGGCTGGTAAAATTTGTCCTTCCTGGGTTGAGTCCTGGCATCTGGGGCTGGGGTGGCCAAGAGCTGGACACCTCCTTCCTCTGCTCCTGGGTGTGGGTCCCCCTCCCCCAGCGATCTTTGCCAGGGCCCCTGGCTGCTGGATGGCTCTGCACTTTGATGCTCAGTAATTAGCCCTGCCCGAGGCCAGTTCCCAGCTGTTGCCGGTGGGGACAGCCCCTTTTTAAAATAAAAGCAGCGCATAGGAAACCAGCCCTAGAGGCCAGCATGGCCAAGGGTTTAATGTGACGCTTTTGTGCCTGGAAGAAGTGATGAAGTGCAGTGCATTTGGTCTGGGGAAGTCTTCCCCTCAGGGAGATCCCCTTCCTGCCAGCTGCCTATGAGTGGCTCATGGATCCCTCTTTTAGGGAAGGGTACCTGGGCTCTTTGGGTCTGTTCTTGTCTGGCTCAGCCTGGGTGGGAGGCCCTTGGGGGAAGGGATGATTTCTTTAAAATGCTCGAGCATCTACTGTACATGGGAGTGCTCCTCTCTCAGTTCATCCTCCCCTCTCCTGCTCCCACCTCACTGTTGTCTGTTCTCCACGTCTGCGTCCCCATCCCTTCCCTGCAAATAGGTTCATCAGTGCCATTTTTCTAGGCTTCCATGTATGTGTGTTAATATACGATGTTCGTTTTTCCTCTTTCTGCCTTCATTCTGTATGACAGATTCCATATTCATCATATCACTGCAAATGACCCCATTTCATTCCTTTTGATAGCTGGGTAATATTCCATTACATATGTGCTGCAAATTCTCTATCTGTTCTTCTGCCTGAATTTTATTTGAATCACACTTAGAGATCTGTTTGTGAACTGTGAAGCCCTACAGGCTCCCTCCAGGCCAACCTCCCCTGCCATGCTTTGCGGACATCTGGCTGCTCCCGGGACTCACCAAAGGCAGCAGCCTCAGGGCCTCTTCCCTGGCTGTTTGCTCGGCCTGGGACACTGTTTCCTGAGAAGTTTCCACATCTCTCTCTCTTACTCCATCCAGGCCGCTGTTGAACTGTCACCTCCCTAGAAACCACCCATCCATAGCTGCTGCCGTTCCTTGATGTCATCACATCTTTTCTGTTGCTGACTTCCTCACCTTTTCCCCAGTCACCCCCACAGGGGCAGGGATCCTTCTCTTGTTCCTGCTGTATTCTTCATGCCTGGTGCATATCACCGGCGCTCCCTAAATGTCTGGTGTCTCCAGGTCTGAGGTCACGGACTCTTAGAGGTGGGCACAGCTTTCAGAAGGTCAGTAAACTGAATGGAGTCTGTTTATTTATTCATTTTACATTGTATTTATTTTGAATTTAGACGAAATTCACATCGTGTAAAATTTACCATTTGAAAGTGCACAGTTCAGGGACTTCCATGGCGGTCCAGTGGTTGAGTCTGTGTTTCCATAGCAGGGGACGCCAGTTCTATCCTTGGTTGGGGAGTTAAGATCCTACATACTGTGCAGTGCAGCCAAAAAAAGGTGCATGACTCGTTGGTGTTTAGTATGTAAACAGTGTTGTACAATCGATACTACTGTCTAATTCTAAAACAGCTCCATCACCCTGTAAGGAGCCTCTGAACCCATCAGCAGTTACTCTCTCCCTTCCTCGCCTCTGAACCCATCAGCAGTTACTCTCTCCCTTCCTCCTCGCAAATCCTGGCAGCCACCAGTTGGCTTTCTGTCTCTTTGGATTTGCCTGCTCTGGACATTTCCTATAAATGGGATCATACAAAATGTGACCTTTCGTGTCTGACTTTTTGCCCTGGGCATGATGTTTTCAAGGTTCATCCACGTGGTTGCATGAATCAGTACTTTATTCCTTTCTCCGGCTGAAGAATATCACATTGTATGGATGGACATCCACAAAGTCACCTTCTGAGTAGTTGATCAGGTAATCACCCGCCCAGATCTGGGAGCCCTGGGCTTCAGGAAAGGAAAGGAAGAGGTAAAAATAGCCAGATGTTTCTTTTTTTAAAAAAAGTTTTATTTGTTTTTGGCTGCGCTGAGTCTTCATTGCTGTGTGCTGGCTTTCTCGAGTTGTGGCAAGCCGGGCTACTCCGTAGTTGCGGTGCGCGGGCTTCTCATCTCGGTGGCTTCTCTTGCTGCGGGGCACGGGCTCTAGGGTACGTGGGCTTCAGTCGTCGTGGCGCACAAGCTTAGTTGCTTCTCGGCACATGGGGTCCTCCCAGACCAGGGACCGAACCTGTGTCCCCAACATTGGCAGGCAGATTCTCATCCACTGCGCCCCCAGGGAAGTCCCAGCCAGATGTTTCTAACTCATTTTTCTCTTTCTTTTCTCCCAGACCCTACTCTATCTTAGAGCCTGGGCGGTTCAGGAAGCAGCCACAACAGGAGGGAGTGAGCAAGGATCCCCTTCCACTCAGAGCTGGAGGCTGAATGGGAGCCATGACCGTGGGTCCCCTCTGGTCTCCTGAGGCTCCTCCCAAGACAGATGTAGTTTCTGCTGACCAGGCAGGTGTGCCCCCATTTCACAGCTGAGCAGACTGATGTCTGCAGAGGCTGAGATCTTGCCCAGGGCCACTCGGCCTAGGGACCCTTCCTGCTTCTGTGGTCCCCATCACCGTATATTCTGTAACGTCACTGATCTTTCACATCGTCCAAAGCTTTGCCCACTGACAGGTTCCTGGAAGTACATGTTGGTGAATCTTGGATTTTTAGAACACTGAGGGATGCTCGCCATCAGAGTCTTGGGGCATGAGGACTTCTTTTGCTAAGCAGACGTCCACACACTAACATATTCTGAACATGAGCTTGGTTCTGGTGGCTGGCTCTATCTCAAGGGGGCTGCCTGGGGCTGTTTCTGGTCTGTGATGATTTGCCATCTCCACAGAGTCACTCAGCAAACCATTTCGTTCCCTGGCTCCTTGTGGGACAGAAACAAGAAGTGACCGTGGAATGACCCGGCCCAGCGTTGAACCTGCCCAAAGCATAAATCCCGCTGGTGGGGGTTTGGGGTGTTACTCCTGATTCCAGGGCCAGCTTCTGAGAAAGTCTGGGGGCAGGTCTGTGTCCAAAACAAACAGAAAAGAACAAAAGGAACCCATGCCTTCTGACCCAGCTGCTTCGGGCTCCACTGCCTGCCTGTGTTTTGGTGGGGCTAGTTTGGCTTGCTCTTGAGTTCCTCTGATGGTCGGGGGGAGAGTGGATGGGCGGGATCTTCGGTTTAACAATACAGCATTCGATTGCTCGTGTCTTTCTGTGCCTCGGTTTCCCCACCAATAAGAGAAAGCAGATCTGCAGAATTCTTCCATAATCCTCCAGGAGAGGCTGAAGGGTGAGCTGATGAGAGTCGGCACACACGTGGCCTCCCCATGGGCCTCTTTGGGGGTCTCCTAGTGGCTATCCTTGCCCTTCAGCCGGTTCAGTGGCCACAAGCCTTTGTCACATGCAAATCTGATCTGCTGCAAACCCTCTGTGGCTCTCCGCTGGTGGAGGCAAGCCAGATTTGTGCAGTTCAAACCTCAGTTCAGCCACTTCCCAGCTGTGTGACCTTGGGCGAGCCAGTTAACCTCTCTGGGCTCGTTTCTTTCTTTGTATATTGGGTGCCCCTGCCTTTCGTTGTGCTGTCCTGAGGACAGAAGAGTTAACTGGTGAAGTGCTTACAAAGTGCTTGGGACCCAGGATGAGTTGCTATTACTATAGTCATCACTGTTTAACATATTTTTTTTGTTTGTTTTGGCTGCGCCTAGTCTTTGTTGGTAGGATCTTTTTTTTTTTACTTGTGGCATGTGGGGTCTAGTTCCTTGACCAGGGATCGAACCCGGGCCCCCTGTATTGGGAGCGCAGAGTCTTAGCCACTGGACCACCAGGGAAGTTCCCTCATCATCATTATTACTTTCTGGGGTGTCTGTAGTCCAGGGAGTTAGGTGATTTGCCCAGAATTTTCATGCTCTCCCTCCCATACTCCTCTTCCATCACTCCCTGACCTTGACTTCTAATGCCATCACCGCATCCCCACTGGACTTGGCCACATCAGTTTCCTCTCTGCTTTTGCAATGTACCCAAGTTGATCCTGCCTCCAGACCTTCGTCCTTGCTGCGCCTCCTGCCTACGCTGCCTTTCCCCTCATCTGTATCCCGAGGGAGCCCTTGGCATCACTCAGGATGCCATCTCAGGCAGACAGCGTTGGGCCTGACTCCTGGCTGCTGGGGGCAGGGGAGTGAATCTAGAAATCCCTCTGGATCTTCTCCTGACACCTCGTTGCTGCTGCTGGGGGCACTGGGGAAGCCAAGCGGAGCCTGCCCGGCTGCAGAGGGGAAATTGACACCCAGAGCAGCTCAGACTTGTATCTGAGTCACACAGCTAGCGGCAGCCAAGATCCAGACCCCTGGCTGACCACCAAGTCACCCATTTTGGCCAGTGTGCATGCGTGCGTGTGAGTGTGTGTGTCTGATGTGTGTGTGTGTGACTGTATCTTTTTTAACCCTCTGGGCCTGTCAGCTGTGATGACCCTGGCTCAGAATACCAATGTGAAGGGGTCATGTTTGCTTTTCCTGGAATGACAAGGACAGAAATATGTTAAAGGCAGAGCCTGCCCAGTGGCCATGTCACCCTGGAGACCGGAGGGCCGAGAAGGGATGGGAGGAGAGGCGTCGGTTCACGCTGGGTCCGGGTCGGGGCGGCCATGCTGCCTTCTGGGTGGACGGTCCAGCTCGGCGGGGGAGACTGGGTTGAGGAGGAGACGCCGGCGGGGAGCTTGCTTTCGCCTGGGAGCGGTGAACAGTGAGGAGGTTTTTCTACCGAGCTATAAAAAGGCCTCCCCGTGTTTCAGCTCCCGAGTGTCGGCTGGAAGCCCGCCAGGGTTACCATGGCAATGAGGAATTATTACTTACTGCCAAGGCTGGGAGAGAAAGCTCGTACTTTTGGCTTCCCAACAAGAGGAGTGGACTTATGTAATTCCCTGTGTTTATAGGCCCGGAGTGGCAGGAGGCAAGCAGGGATCCTGTGGTTCAATACCACGTTTTCACCCTGCTGTGGGTTGTCCCTGGGGGGGTGCTCTGCTTGCCCTATCTAAGGGGGGCATCGGGCAGGGAGCCTGGGGGCGTCGGGTCGGCTGCAGGCCCCGGTACCCCGTCCCCGAGCCGCGGTGGAGCCCGCAGTCTCGCGGGAAGGCAAGCGTGGCTGCTCCGTGGGGTTGCCCCACTTCCCGGGTCAGCCCTGAGAAAGGATGGGTTTGAGGCTGGACACCATGTGTCCTCTGGAAGCCAACAGCCCGGGCTGTGTATGTGGACTCCGCTGACCCACTTGCTGGCACCTTCTACTTCTTTCTTTTCCTTTTCCTTCTTTTTTGTTTTTTTTTTGTGGGAGAGTTACTTCAAGTTGTGTTTGGAGCTGACGTGAGCGAGAGGCTGGTCATGTGCTCGGGTAAGAGAAGTTTCCGGGCTTGGTGGTGGGCAGGGAGATGCGGTGTGGCCCGGTCAGCCAGCCGAGGAAGGCTGGGCAGAGAGATTGGGGGCCACAGATCATAGGAGGACCTTGAGGTGGGATGGGGACCCTATATGGGGGCTGATGCTTTCGCGTTCTGGCTCCCTGGGTCTGTCCGGGGAGGCTGGCCAGGAGGTAGTGGCCCCCAATGTCTTATCAGAGTGGCTGAAGCCCCAGAATGGGTGCTGGGTGGGCAGGTGCCCCAGAAGGACAGGCTGCCCCCTGGAGTGGATGCGTGGATGGTGCTGCTTTCTGGAGCCCCTGTACCTCGTCCCTGCAGGGAAGCAGGCAAGACCAGGGATCTGGTGTCCATTCATTGGTGTTGGCCCCGGGGGTGGGCGTGGGGCCTGGGGATTTGGGGGGCAGGCGCCTCAGTGGCCAAGGAGCAAGGGAGAGGGCCAAGTGCAGGCAGTGCCTTGGCTGCCCTGGCGCCCAGCTCCCACCGCGGTGGCGCTTGGCTGGGTGCCCGTGTCTGGTTTGAAATCAGCGCCACCGGCCCAGGCTTGCCCAGGGACCTGGCAGAGAGGAGTCGGGATAAACACTGGGAAGTTGGAAGGGCTTCCTGAGCTCACAAGGAGCCTTCAGTTGCAAGTGAAGGGGATGAGGGAGTGATTTGTCCTGAGGTCTGGGTGCGCTGGGGCTGTTGGGAGGCAATGGGCCGTCTCGTGGGGCGTGTGAGCAGAGGCCAGGGAGGGCTGTTTCCAGACGGCGGGGCTCGGTGGCCGCGGACCCGGGTTTGAATCCTGGCTCTTTCCCTTTTTACACTGGGCCTCCTACTGTGAGCCTGTTTCTTTGCCTGTCAAATAGGACCGTGAGGGGGGCATGAGGATGAGGTACCTGCTTGGCTCTGTTGCCAGACTGCCTGGGTTCATATCCCAGCTGTGTGACTTTGGACCAGTCGCTTCACAGCTCTGAGCCTCAGTTTTCCTATCTGGCAAATGGACACTCCACCTGTCTCCATCCCTAAGTTGTTGAATGGCTTTAAGAGGCTAATGAATGGTTCCTGCCCCACCTCTCATGAACAGGGTGATCTTGTGCAGGTCATGGAACCCCACGGAGCCTCGGTTCTCCTGTCCATCCAGGGAGAGCTCCCCACAGAGGTACTTTGGGGAAAACGGAGACAACGCCTGCAGGGGCCTCAAGTGGGCTGATGTGCAAAGATTCTGTAAGTTTAGATGACGAGGTTGCATTTAAGTTAGTTATTAATACATCTTGGACTCCATTGGTTTGTCTCTTCTCTATTGAGCGCCCTCCCATTTTATAGTCGGTTCCTCCCCAGCCCCAGGCTCAGTCTGCATTTGGACCTCGGCTGGGGTCCCTGGGTACCCTCCCCCACCCCACGTATGCCTGTTCCTACCCCGTCCCTCACCAAGACTGGGCCAAGCACCCCAACAGCAATCTGTGTGGCCTGGGGGCAGGGCACACATGGCTGGCTCTCCTGCCGAGGGTGGCAACTGTCCTGTGTTTGTAAGTGACACCGGATGCTGGGCTGGTGGCTGGCTCAGGCCTTCTCCTCTGGGGCCAGCGGGAGCCAGCAGGGACTTCCCTGGGTGTCCAGGCTGCCCTCGCCAGCTTCCCGCTGTCCGATTGTCCTCAGGCCTCTCCTGGGGACCTAAGGAAAGGCCGGTGCAGCAGGGGGCCCCATGAATGTCCCCTTGCTGCCTGTAAGCCCTTGGTAGTCACGTGGGTTAGCCCCAGAGCTGTACTGTCTGTGCCCTGTCCTGTCCTGAAGGTCTCAGTGACTCGATCCCCTATCCACGGAGAAAGACAGTCACGTTTGGTGGTTCAGACCAGAGCTCGCACAAGAGACCCTGTGACAGAACTGTCTTGCATCAATGGCTGTGACCACAGGAGTCTACACTGAGACAGAAGTGCGTAAATCTACACACACACACAGACACACACACACACACTAAGTGAGTGCATGTAAACCCCTGAGATCTGAATAAGGTCAGTTACATCAGTGTGTCTCCAGGTTGCAGGTATTATAAGGATGTTGCCATTAGAGGAAGCTGGCTAAAGGGTCCATGCGACCCAGCTATATTGTTTCTTACAGCTGCACATGAATCTTATTCAGTTGCTAAGTCGTGTCTGACTCTCTGAGACCCCATGGTCTGCAGCATACCAAGCTCTTCTGCCCTTCGCTGTCCCTGGGAGTTTGCTCAAACTCATGTCCATCGAGTTGGTGATGCTATCTAACCATCTCATCCTCTGCCACCCCCTTCTCCTTTTGCCTTGGCGATCTTTCCCAGCATCAGGATCTTTTCCAATGAGTCGGCTCTTCACAGTGATCTTAAAAGGAAAGAGAACACAGACTCGGAGTACTGACTGTCCTGGGTTTGATCCGCTCGTGCCCCTTGGTAACCATGTGAATTATACCGGGTGGCTTAACCCACTGCCTCAATCACCTCACTTGTGAAAGGCGGGTAGTGTCGGGTACCTTGGCAGGCTTGCATGAAGACTGGATGCGTTGGTTCATGCTGAGTGCTTAGGAAGCTACTGGCAGGTGTTGGGGGATGGAGAGGTGTTGTCACTGGTACTCTTATCACCCCGATGGGATGGCTGTGGTTTGCCCTGTGCTGTCTTAATTTCATACCTGAGTCAGCCGCAGGAAGGGAGGGTGCTGCATGATCCCCACTTCTAAGAGGAGGAAACCGAGGCTTGGCTGTGTGCCTCCCCCACCCTGCACCCCGCAAGGGCACACAGTTTGTAAGGACCGAAGCTGGGACTCAAACCCCAAGCCAGAGCCTGTGTGTGGAGTTTCCTCTGGGTGACCCTGGGGAGATTCCTTGCCCTCTCTGAGCCTTGGTCCCCTCCTCCTCTCCTCACCTGTCAGCCTGACAGGGGGCTGGGCTCATGACCTGTGAAAACGAGGAAGCCTCGCCCCTTTGCTCACTTCCAGGGCCCACCCAGAGCTCACACTTCTTAGCCACGTCCTCTGAGGTCTCTCTTTGCACCCCCAATGTGGGGCTGGGTTTCAGTTCTGTCTGTGGGCTCACTCCTGACCTCGGCCTCCTCTCCAAGCACTTTGACCCCCTCCCTCTGTCCTCTGGGTGCAGGCTTTACCTCCTGCTGTTCCCTGAGGCAGCTACTGGTTTCCCTCAGGCTCCTCCCTACCTCTAGCAGTGGTGAGAAAGCCATTGGGGTGTAACTAGTTTACTCTTTCCAGGTGACGCCAGTGGTAAAGAACCTGCCTGCCAATGCAGGAGATATGGGTTTGATCCCTGGGTGGGGAAGAGCCCCTGGAGGAGGAAATGACAACCTACAGTCATCTTAATTGGGAATTCCAAGGACAGATGAGCCTGGCGGGCTGCCGTCCATGGGGTCACAAAAGAGTTGGACACGACTAAGTGTGCGCGCGCGCGCGCACACACACACACACACACACACACACACACACAAAGCCCACCCTAGAGTGAGCTGGGTTACCTTTGTTGGCACTTAGCATGAGAAAGCTGATCCGAGGGTAGGCACTTCTCCAGAGCTCTTGGGAAAGATCATCAGATGGTTGTGCCCCGTACTGCTGGTTAGTGAGTGAGCATGGGCCCTTGGGCATCCCAAGAGGTCCAGGCAGGGCAGGTTTTGTGCCTCAGGATTCAGGAGAGTTTCAGAGCGTCCCAGGCTGGGACACGTGGGTGCCTGTGGTGCCCGGGGTGGGGGGGGTCTGAGCTGCTGAGAGGGAGTGATGATGACGATCATGATGGAGTGATGCAGGCTTGTGTCTCGGGGGAGGAGACATTGATCACATCTCAGGGTCTTGGGTTCTGGCTTTGCCCAGCAGAGCCAGGAGGGGCAGGGAGTTGGGTGGGGGCTTAGGGACGTTTCAACTGCTGGAGGCTCTTGACTGTTTCTCAGGAGCTCCAATCAGGGTTCCTCCTTGGGACCTTTCCAGCTGTTGTGCTCTTCCTGGGATGCCCTTCTCTGAGATCTTCATACCCTCCCCTCACTGAGCTTCTGCTCAAATGTCACATCCTGAGAGAGGCCTCCACCTCTCCATCATCACTTCTGTTAGCTTGCTGCTCTCATGACGTGCCATTTACTGTATGCCATGTCCCCCCAGCCTCTCTATGTGGGATTTTGTTCATCTCGGTCATCACTGGGTCCCCGGCCCTGGACACATAGTAAGCTATCTTAGAAAACTTCCCTCGTAGGTCAGGCATTAAGGAGACCCAGGTTCGATCCCTGGGTTGGGAAGATCCCTTGGAGAAGGAAATGGCAACCCACTCCAGTATCTTGCCTGGGAAATCCTGTGGACGGAGGACCTTGGCGAGCTATAGCCCACGGGGTCGCAAAGAGTCGGACATAACTGAGTGACTTTCACTTAGAAAACTATTGTGCCTGATTTGGTGTTTCCCACAAACCATGGACTTGGGTCTGTCCCCTCAAGGTCCACGGGGACAGATGTGCACTCCTGCAAGGGCTCTGGCTAGGGAGACGTAGGTCCCTCGAGCTGGAATTCCTGGTAAACTCACCTCCTTGCACCCCAGGACGACTGCTCCCAAGGGTTGAGAATGCACTGAGATGGGGGTGGGTATTCTTGGAAAACTAGAGTCTTTGGAAAAAGCAGTTATTGTACGTTTACTGAAGAATGCCTTGATGGAACCTGCCAAGCATCCCCAGAAAGTCTGCACCTCCTGGATAGTAAGGAGGTGGGGCTGGTGAGCAAGGAAAGTGTCCCCCGCAAGGGAGTCAGGGTATGGGAGCGGGGTGCTGACAGCATCTGCTTTGTGTGTTGAGGACTGACACTGTGGAGTGAGCATTCCGCATACCTTCGTGTATCAGGTCCTGCCCACAAGCCTCTCCAGATGAAGCACAGAGAGGGTAAGCAGCTTGCCCAAAGACACATAGCTGCAGACAGCTTACTGAGAGGCATGATTAATAGGTAGTGGCATTTCCTTTGCGGCTGTTTCTGTGCCCCTGGGCACTGCTCAGCTCTTTAAGCGGATGATCTTATTTCATCCTCAGGAGGCCCTTTGGTGTCCCTGTCTCAGAGGACAGTGGCACAGCTGTTGGGGAGACAGGCTCTGGACCTGGGTTCTGTTGGCGACCTTCCTCAGAGCAGGTGCTATTTTCTGGGAATCTGGCTTGGACCTGGGGAAGGGCCTACTTCCCAGTCTGAGAGCCTTGTTGGACCCAGATCTAAGGATGGGAGATGCCCATATGCTTCTAGAAGGCAGGGAGTTGGTTTGTCAGTGTAGCTCTGAAGCTGGAAGGCAGGAGGGGCTGTCCCTACCGCCCCCCCAACCCAGTCATGGATTTGCATGACAATGAGCCCTTTGTCCCTAGGTCCTGCCTCCTTCCCAGGCTAATAACACAATTCCAGGCCTGTGATGTCATAATGGGCCCTTTCTGCGCAGAGTGGGAGGCTGGGTGGGTAGCTGTGTGGGCCTGGCCAGGGCTGGGAATAAGGGAGGTGGCAATTTTCAGGGGGCAGAGGCTCTCCTTCCAGGATCCTCTTTCATCCTTTAGCAGGTGGGATTTGACACAGGAGCAAACTGAGACTCTGAGGTCTGTGTCTTCCCCCTCCCCCTGCCCTTCCCCTCCCCGCCTCCCTGCCGCGGAACCACTTCTTGGCCTGTGAAGTGGGGGGGTGGGGGGTGAGTCATCACCCGTGGGTCTTCTCCTGGAGGCGTGGGTGTGAGAGTCTTGTGCTTCCTCTAAGTGGGAGGGAGGCCCCTGTGCCCTGCTCAGAGAAAGAAGATTCAAACTCTGGGCGTGTGGTGCCTCAGTTTGCTCATCTGCTTCATGGGAATTGTGCTGGGCCTTGCCCATGGGGCCAAGCAGGGAGTGAGCTCTCAGTAGATGGGCAATCAGAAAAAACACCGAGGCCCGTGTAGTCGGGTGAACGGTAGCCCCCCAGACTAAATGTGACCTGCTTTGAAGATGTGTCTTGAGATGAGGTGATCCTAGGTTATCTGGGTGAGCCCTAGGTTCAGAGACTGGTGTCCTTGTGAGAGACAGAAAGAGGAAGACACACAGAAAGATGGCCATGTGAAACCAGAGGGATGCAGCCACAAGCCCAGGGGCACCTGGAGCCTCCAAGAGTTGGAAGAGGCCAGAAAGGATCCTCCCCTTGAGCCCTCGGAGGGCGTGGCCCTGCAGATGCCTATATCTCAGACTTCTGGCTTCCAGAGCAGTTAAGAGAATAAATTTCTATTGGTTTTAAGCCACCCGGATCATCATTATTTGTTTAGAGTGGATCTGGGGAAACTAATACAGCTGGTGACACCCCCCCCCAATCTTTGGAGGTTGGGGGGAGCAATCCCTGGGAGGGGTTTGTGTGAGGCTTGTCCCACCCAAGGCTGAGGGCCCAGGACCAAGGTAATTGAGTGCCCAGTGGTGTGAGGAGCCCCATATGAAGAGTCTGGAACCCACTTCCCTCACCCAGAACACAAATTAATGCTTAATTGCTCAGTCTGATTCTTTGGGACCCCCTGAACTATAGCCCAGGATCCTCTGTTCATGGGATGCTCCAGGCAAGAATACTGGAGTGGGTTGCCCCATTTCCTTCTCCAGGGGACCTTCCCGACTCAGGGGAGAAGATTTTTTAAAACTTAAATGTTTATTTATTTGGCTGTGTTAAGTCTGAGCTGCAGCATGTGCTTCTCCCTAGTTGTGATTTGTGGGCCGCAGAGTGCGCAGGACTCAGCTGCAGCTCGCAGTCTCAGTTCCTCTTCGGCATGTGAGATCTTAGTTCCTCAACCAGGGAGCGAACCCACATGCCCTGCTGTGGAAGCCGGATTCTTAACCACTAGACACCCTGAAAAGTCCCTAAATCCACAAATTCTTAACCTGACCATCGCCTGCTGCTAACCTCTCCCATCTCTAAGGAGGAGGCCCCTGATTCTACGCCAGACCCCTCCCCAAGCCCAGAATGCCCATTCCCCTTATGCCTGGCAGCTCACCAGCACTCGGATTGTCACCGTTCCCTGGGACGCTGCCTCATTTGTCAGGCGCCCTTGATGAATGGAGACACCGAGGCTCGGAGAGCACAGGCTACCTGGGGGAAAATTGCACAGTCCCTTGGTGGTGGTGAGAGCGTTTGGAGACCTAGTCATGGCTAATGGATGGGCTGGCACCGTGGCTTCCGGGAGGGAGGGATCAGAGTCCTGGGCCACGTTGACAGTGGAGCGGGCAGTGTGTATGTGGATCAGTTTCTGGGACACGCTGGCCCAGTGTAGATGACATCCTGAAATCTGGCTTTAAGTAGACACCGTCTTGGCCTCAGTTTCTCTGTTTGCAAAGTGGTCTTTGATCTTCAGCTCAGTGCCTAGAATTCTGCTCTTAGAAAGTTTGTGGGGCCTGCTGTGTGTGATGTGCTGGGACTCAGTGATAAAGCAGAGGTGGTTCCTGCTTTCATGGATCTTATGTTTGGGTTTGTGAGGGGATGGGAAATAAGGCAGCAGGACTTCGTGAAGGAGGATTCCAGGCCCCGAGGAGGGAAGGAAGAGGGCGGGGGGCTGGGGTGGGGGCCAAGATGTTGCCTGCCTTCTCCTTCTGGGGCTTGGGGTCAGGGATTTGCAGCAAGCTTTGGGGGCTGACTGGGTAGATGTAAAGATGGTTGCGGCCCTTCTCCAGAGATCCATGGGTGCCTCCAGCTGGCAAAACTTGGCCTGAACCTATGAGCAGTGATGTTGGGTGTGAGACTGGGAGCCTGGTTGCGGGGATGGGTCTCCTCCAGTCCAGGAAGAAAGACAGGGGTACTCTGGTGATGACAAAGTGGATAAGAGTTGAATGCTGGAGAGAGCTTTGCATCCAGGCTGTGTGATCTTGGGCAAGTTGCTTAGCCTCTCTGTGCCTCAGTCTTAGTCCCAGGGATGTTGGGATGATTCAATGAACTGATGCCACCAAACACTGTGTTAGGGATTAGCTGGGATCGTGAGTGCTGGACACTCACTTTTGGATCTAATACAGTGGTGACTGCTTAGAACCTGGAAGCCAAAGTCGTGTTTGTTAATATTTCTGCTGCCCCATTCCTACCTGGGGGACATTGGACAGGCTTCTTTGCTGTCAGACGCTCAGTCCATGAAATGGGACCTGCTACAAGCCTGTGGTCACATGGAGGTGGAGGAGGAAAGTGGATGGTGGGAGAAGTTGAGGGCGGGGTGGGGCCAGGATCTCCATCTGCTGGTTCAAGTCTTGGCCACCTTCCCAGCCAGGAACGGCTGCCCGTTTTACAGCCCAGGAAACTGAGGCCCTGGCGTGACTGGGACCCAGGGTGCACCCCTGAGTGGGCGGAGCCCCCTTAGCCTCCTGGCTGCAGACCACACCTGCCTTCTGGCCCTGCAGGTCTGCCGGGACCTGCTTAAGCCAGTCTCTGTTTATCAGCCAGTCTCTGTTTAGTTCAGGGTAGCAGATGTTCAGAGAGAGAGAGAAAGTGCACTCGTGATGTTACTCCAGAAACCAAGGCTGGGGGCTGTATTTACTGCCTGGGGCAGTGTGGGTGGGGTGTGCCTGCGGTTGGGGAATGACCCAGATCTGAGTCAGCCAGGAGTGGCACCTTTGTCTGCAAAGCCACTGTCTGCTGTATCCCCATTAGAACCACTGATGGCTCAGGCTGGGCTGGGAGACACCACTTCTGTCAGGGTGAGAAACAGGGCAAATGGATCCCAGGCTCCTACCTGGCCCCTTCTACACTGAATCTGCCCCAGGCTCCATCTCAGTTCTCTTCCCTCCTCTGGCTGTTTTTAGACCTCTCCCAACCTATACAGGGCAGCTTCCCTGGTGGCTCAGTGGTAAAGAATCTGCTTGCAATGTAGGAGCTGTGGGTTTGATTCCTGGGTTGGAAAGATCCCCTGGAGGAGGGAATGGCTACCCATGCCAATATTCTTGCCTGGAGAATCCCATGGACAGAGGAGCCTGGCGGGCTACAGTCCATGGCGTCGCAAAGAGTTGGACAAGGCTGAGCAACTGACACTTTCACTTTTACTTTCACTACCTGTACAGGTGAGGGAACCAGAGGATGGGAGAAGTCTGAGTCCTGGGAGATTTCATGATTGGAAGTTGGGTTTTAGGGTGTTTCTATGGTAGGTCTCTTGGTTGCAATTGGAAGACTTTTCTGCTCCTCCTGTATTTAATACAGAAGGCTTGGGGTAAGCTTCAGGAACTGTTGGATCCAGGTGCTCGGGTGACAAAGTGCTTTTCATGTCCAGTCCGTGGTAGCACAGACTCGTCCCTAGTCCCAGTGGAAGGTAAGCATGTTGTTCCCGATATCCCAGCTAAAGTCCTGGGAATGAGATTGATCAGCTCAGAGTTGAAAACCCCATCCAGACCAATCACTGCAGCAAGTGTGCTCAACTGGTGCTGATTGGCCAGACCTGAGAGGTGGGGTCAGCCTACCCCAAGGCCAGGACTGAGGGTACAAGAGGGACCTCAAGAATACTGGGGTGTGGTTTGCCATAAACACCTCCATGGGTTGGAGATGAGCCCGTCCTCCTCTCACATCCAGTGTGTGTCCTGTTGGCACTGGGATGGTGTTGCTGCTGGGTAAGTGGGCCCTGTCCCTCCCACTCCCTGTTGTAATTAGGGGTCCCCTGGGCCCCCCTCCTCCTTCAAGCTCCCCAGACTTTGCCAGGCCCTCTCTTGTGGCTCCCAGCTGACCACATGTCAGAAGCCACAGGTCACATCCTGGCAGCTCATGGGCTGTATTTGGATGTCAGGCTGATTTATTGCATTGGGTTTCTAGTCCAGTGTTTTTTTTAAATAAAAACTTCAAATTGAGGGATGTTTCAAAATCAGAATTTCTTCTCTCTCCCTTTTTAAAAAATTAACCTATCTTTTGGCTGCCCTGAGTCTTGGATGCAGTGAGGGCCTTCTCGAGTGCGACGAGTGGAGGCTCCTCTCTGGCTTTGGTGCACGGGGTTCTCATTGCTGCGGCTTCTCTTGCTGCGGAGCACGGGTTCAGTAGTTGTGGCTCACAGGGCTTAGTTGCTCCGTGGCATTTGAAATCATGCCAGACCAAGAATCAAACCTGTGTCCCCTGACCGGCAGGCGGAGTCTTAACCATTGGACCACCAGGGAAGCCCCAGACTTTCTTCTCCTGAAGGAATCAGAAGCTATGATGGCCTAGGATGGCCCCTTCCTGTGCCCCCGCACACACACACAGCTCCACCTGTCCTTCCTTGTCATGGTTCCAGCCTGGCCCGAGGTACTGCAGGTGGCTGGTGGGTGTCGACAGTCCCTCTTTCTCTTTTCCTCTCCCTACTTCTGGCCTGGGACCCTCTGTCTTGGTGTATTTATTTATTTTTCCTTTCAATATTTAGTTGTATTTATTTATTTATTTGGCTGTACCAGGTCTTAGTTGCAGTGTGAGGGATTTTAGCTGGAGCATGTGGGATTTAGTTCCCCGACCAGGGATCAAACCCGGGGCCCCTGCATTGGGAGCGCAGAGTCTTAGCCATTGGACTACCAGGGACATCCCGCCTGGAGCTTTTTAGAGTCTCCTTTCTCCCCAAAGGGATAATCAAATCCCAGGGGCACTCTTGCCACTCCTGGGCACTGAAAGCGCGTTCACCATCTGGAACTCCTGGCTGCAGGGCTGGAGGGCCTTGGATTTCTGGTCATTTCTCCATCATCAGACACTCACTCGTCAGCGAAAGCCCTGAGGCTATTTCAGTGGCCCATTAAGCATCCACATTTGAGAGTTGAATGGATCGGATCAAAGTGGGTCCTTTGCCCTTTGGCCTGGGCCTCTTGGTGGCAGTAGGGGGTCTCGCAGCCAGGCCTGTGGGAGGTGGGCCCTCGGAGTCCAGACGGGTAGTTTGCTGGGGGTTGGGAGAGAGGTGATGTATGGAAGGGGGGTGATGAGTGGGTGGCCTCCTGGCCTAGAGCAGCTATTCTTAGCAGCAGAAACATTTGTCCTTGTTCACATGTGGTGGAGGACATCCCCCAGAGATCTGCCCTGAAATATTAGAGGCGACCCCATAAATTCCTCGGAAAGCTGTCCTTGAGGGCCTGTGTGCGCGGAGGAGGCTGGGAGCAGGCGTTTCCGGCAGCTGCACAGCTGTGGACACGTTTGCCAGATGTTGGTGCCGGAGAGTCGGTGGGAACCCAGGGGCTGCCCGCCTCACCCTCGGGGTCTCTGCATGTGCTTTGAGCCACGGGATGGAGACCGCAGACCAGGGGGCATTGAGAGAGTGGTTTTGGGCCTCGGGTTTCAGGGTCTAAGGGCCCATCCGAAGAGGCATAGAGTTTCTAGTCAGCCCTGCCCTGCATCCAGGCCATCTGGGTAGACGTGACTGGTCAGTGGAGAGCTCAGTTTATGGGGCATTGCTGAGGGACCAGAGCTGTGAGGCACTGGTCTGTAGGCCCAGTCGAGTCGTGTGGCCATCAGATCCTGCCATCAGCCCTTGACTGTGGTCCCACTCAGCCCTTGGCTCTGAGGGTCCACTGAGTGGTAGGATCCCTGGCAGTATTCTTGGCAATACTGTCTTTTCATGGGGCGATTCTGACAGTGGGAACCCCTATAGAGCAGCTAGATGCTCTTAGCCCGCAATCAAGGAGGCCTCCCTGGAGGAGGTGTGTGTGTGTGTGTGTGTGTGTGTGTGTGTGTTAAAAAAATTTTTTTTAAACTATGGTACAGTTTAAACACACATGACAAAAAGTTTACCATCTCATTGATTTTTTGTTTGTTTGTTTGGCCATGATGCTCAGCATGTGGGAATGTTAGTTCCCCAACCAGGATTTGAACCCCACACCCCTTGCTTTGGAAGCTCAGGGTCTTAACCACTGAATCTCCAGGGAAGTCCCTCAGCCGTTTTTAAATATACAGCTCAGTAGTGTTTTAGTACATTCACAATTGTGCAACCATTACCACCCTCATCACCAGAACTTTTTTATCTTGCAAAACAAATTCTGTGCCCATTAAACATGAACTTCCCTTCTGCCTCCCCCAGCTCCTGGCACCTAACCTTCTATTATACTTTCTGTGACTCTTGACTACTCTGGGGTTCTCATTTGGGTGGAATCTACAGTGTTTGTCCTTCTGAGTCTGGCTTATTTCACTCAGCAGAATGTCAAGAGCTGTGTTCTGCGGCCTGTTTTTGCCTCGGTTGTTGGTTCAGTCCCATCCAGGCTGAAGTCAAGTGGACGGACCCAGGACCCCAAACCCCTCATTCTTTTGAATGCCAGGGTCCCTCCAGAATTAGTAACCAGGTCACAGCATCTCACCACCAGCAGGCATGATGCTGAGCCCCACATAGCTCACCCTGTCTTGTGCCTGCAACCCACTCCATAGCCCCCTATCCCCATCCCAGCCTCAGAGCAGGGGGTTAATTGGTTTCCCCGGGTCACACAGCTGGTGCCAGCGCCCCCTCCCCCACTGCCCAGACACCAGCCTCTTCTCTGTGTGTCCCCCCCTGCCTTCTCTCTGCAGAGTAAATTGCCGTTTGGAAGGCCAGATGGAGGAGCTTGGTCTAATGGAAACCACGTCCCTCCTGGGGCGCCCAGAACTTAATGAGGAAGAGCCAGGAAAAATCCGGCGTAATGTTTGTGAAATACCCCGGAGGGAGGGCGCGTCGCACGGCAAGGGTTCTCGTGCGGAACCCAGAGACCTGGTGTGCCAGGAGGGTTTGTCAGGGCTGTGGCTTCCCTCTCTCTCTCTCTCCCTTTTAAAATTAAAAGGTGGGGGGGAGAAAAAGGGTCGAGGAGGAAGTGATTTTGAGCAGATCTTGCCCTGGCAGGGGAGCAGTGCTGGACAGCCGAGCTGGCCACAGCCCAGCGGACACAAATGTACCAATTAAATTGGAAACAGAAATGGGCCTCCTTGATGGCTCCAAGCAGCACCACCTCCCTTCTGCTTGCTTTGGGAGGGGGTAAGGGGTGTGGGGGTGCTGTCGGAGGGCGGTGGCTGGGCTGGCGGTTTAAGGGATCAGAATGAAGCTTGGCTGCTTCCTCTCTGTGTGACCTTGGGCAAGTGAGTTCACCTGTCTGAGCCTCCGTTTCCTGTTCTGGTGAATGGGGATAGTCGTGTTTGATTTGGGAAATTGGATTCTTCCGGTGAGTGTGTGCTGGTGGATGAGGCAGAACTGCCAGTAGTGAGGAACAGCTATGAGGACCCTGGGAGGGCTTCTCCAAGCAGAACGAGTGGCAGTGGGTGCCGGTGGGAAGTTCTCCCAGTAGCTGGGGATCCTTTTTCAGGGAGGTAAGAGGTGGGGTGGGTGCCAGGGGTGTGTTTTTCCTGGAAGGTTTTTTTCTTTTTTTGGCTACACTTGGTGGGATTGCGGCTTGCGGGCTCTTAGTTCCCCGACCAGGAATCGAACCCGTGCCTCCTGCAGTGGCGGTCAGAATCCTGACTTCCCTGGTGGCTCAGCTGGTAGAGAATCTGCCTACTATGCAGAAGACCCTGGTTCGATTCCTGGGTGGGGATGATCCTCTGGAGGAGAGCATGGCAACCCACTCCAGCCTTCTTGCCTGGAGAATCCCCACGGACAGAGGAGCCTGGCTGGCCACAGTCCACGGGATTGCAGAGTCTGACACCACTGAGCGACTAAGCACAGCATGCACAACCACTCAACTGCCAGGAAGTCCCTTCCTTGGAAGGTTTGATGCAGGATGTGGCGTTTGGGGTGGGGGTGGGGATCTCATCCATGTTCCCCCAGCCAGGTTGCTGAGGTATTTCTGTCCCGAGACCTGGTTATCCTGTGCAGCTGGAGCCCTTCCCCTGCCTGGCACCTGGGCTCAGCGCAGGCCACTCCGTTCAGCCCATTCCCGCTCCCGCCCTGGCAGGGGAGCAGTGCTGAGCCGCCCTGCCTCAGGACGCCTGCACCATGAAGGTGGAGTGATGCAGTTTAGGAGCGCAGAGTCGGGCCAGGAGGCGCCTGCTGACCCTCTTCCTGCTTCAGTTTCCCATCTGTAACAAGAGGGTGTTGAGTGAGCTGCCCTGTGGCCAAGGTCGCAGGGCGGGGAAGGGCAACCCCCTCCTCCTTGTTTCCAGGCTCTGTGAGGCCCCGCTCACCCCGGGGAATCAGCCCTCTGCTTTCTCTGTCGTCAGGTATGGGGCTCCCTATCCCTTCCGACCCCCTAATTACAGACTGACCCCACCATTTGGTCGGCTCCCTTTCCCTGGCTTAAGTTTGCTCATCTGCAGCATGGAGACAGTCATGGTAACTACCTCTGCCAGTAACATCAACACCATCATGGCTGTTAACTTGCCTCCCTTCCTCCCCCTAGTATTTGTAGCAATGCAGGGTGGTGGTAACAGCCTTACCTCAGATTTGGGGGGGGGGGGCTCATTATTATTTAAAAATATTTTTTAGCTTTTTATTTATTTGACTGCTTCAGGTCTTAGTTGCAGCATTCCCCATCTTCATTGCGGAGCATTGTCTGGCACAAGGGCTTATTAGTTGCCTCGCAGCATGTGTGATCTTAGTTCCCTGACCAGGGATGGAACCCTTGTCCCCTGCCTTAGAAGGTGGATTCTTAACCATTGGACCACCAGGGATGTCCCTGGGGACTCATTTATGGGCATTGAACTTTCCATAGATCTTTCCCCAAAGAGTCATCTTTCCACTGGCCCTAGGGAGAGAGTCTGACAGATGGGATGTTAATAAAGCTCAGAGAGGACTTCTCTGGTGATACAATGGAGAAGAACCTGCCTGCCAAGGCAGGAGACCCGGCTTTGATCCCTGATCCAGGAAGATTCCACATGCCCCGGAGTAACTGAAGCCGGTGTGCCAGAGCTACTGAGCTGGAATTCTAGAGTGCTCGAGCCACAGCTACTGAGTCCAAGTGCTGGAACTACTGAAGCCTGGGTGCCTAGAGCCCGTGCCCTGCAATAAGAGAAGCCAGCGCAGTGAGAAGCCCATGCACCGCAGTGAGGAGTCGCCCCCGCTTGCTGCAACTAGAGAAAGCCCAGGCACAGCAGCGAGGGCCCACCCCAACCAAAACGAAAAAAGGCCCAGAGAGGTCAGTACTGTGCCCAGGGTCACACAGCCACATAGTAGCAGAGTTGGAAGTTGAACCTAGTTGGCCACTTTCCACACTCGGCAGTGTGTGGGCAGGTGGTGGCTTGGACGAGAGGGTGCATCTCTAGGGTGAGGGTGACCTACTGCAGGGTACCACCTTTTCCCTTAGTGCCTGAGGGGCTGTGACTCAGCCCACAGCCTCCAGGGCTCCTGCTATGCAGGTGACCCAAGATGGGGCTCCAACTGCTGGCTGGGAGCTCTGTCCGGAGGCTGGGAGACAGTGGGTAAACAGAGAGCAGTGGTGCGTGGCGTTGGGCCCATGGGGGTGGCAGGAAGAGAGAGGCTCTTGGGAACCCAGGTTGGGGAGCTGGAGTTGGGGGAGGGTTCCTGGGGAGTGTTGATGGAGGCGAGGGCTCCATCCATGCAGCAAGGCCCGAAGGAGAAGGGGAACTGAGCTCTCTGTCATCGAGTCCTCTTTGGGGCTGGGGATATAAACAAAGGTGGCAGACTGCGAGGGGACATGGCAACCAGGAGAGGGGTGTCCATCCCACGTGGGTAGGCCCTGCCTACCTCCAGCTGGTCATGTCCCTATATGATTTTGTTGCAGAAAAATACACGTAAGATTTACCATTTGAACCATTTTAAAGTGTATGGTTCATGGATGTTTAATAGATTCAGTGGCGTGCCACACTGTCTCAACTGTCTCATCCTAAAATGTGTTCATCGTCCCAAAGGAAACCCAATACCTATTAACAGTCACTTCCCATCCTCCCCTCCCCTAGCCTCTGGTAGCCACCAGCCTGCATCTGACTCAGTGGATTTGCCTCTTTTGAACATTTTGCATAAATGGCATCATTCAATATGTGCTTCTTCCTCTTGGCATAGTGTTTTCATGGTTTATATGCTCCCCCCGCCCCTTTTAAAATAATTTCTTTTTGGCTGCACTGGGTCTTCATTGCTTCGCAGACTTTTCTCCAGTTGCACCGAGTGGGGGCTACTCTCTAGTTGTGATGCTGGGGCTTCTCATTGCGGTGGCTTCTCCCCTGGAGCACAGGCTCTAGGGCTTGAGGCTTCAGTAACTGTGGCTCATGGGCTCAGTAATTGCAGCTCCCCGGCTCTAGAGCACAGGCTCAGTAGTTGTGATGCATGGGTTTAGTTGCTCCACAGCAGGCTGGATCTTCCCAGATTAGGGATCGAACCCAAGTCTCCTGCATTGGCAGGAGGATTCTTTACCACTGAGCTACCAGAAAAGCCCTATGTACCCATTTTTATGGCTAGATAATATTCCAGTGAATGGATCCATCACAGTCTATTTACCCACTCATCAATTGAAGAATGTTTGAGCTGTTTCTCTTTCTTGGCTGTTGTGAATAGTGCTGCTCTGAACATTCATGTTTGTTTTGTTTCATCACCTGCCTTCATTTTCTGGGCTGTGTGCCTGGGAGTAGAATTGCTGGGTCACACGGTATCTCTATGTTTATCTTAGTGAGGTGCTGCCAGACTGTTTTTCGCAGAGGCTGCACCATTTTACATCCCTGCCTGCGACGTGTGTGAGTCCCTAGTTTTCAGAGAAGCCAGAAATTAGGGGTGTTTCTATGAACTCCCTCTTGGTAACGCTTCGTGTTGAGCTGGTCCCTGGAGCCTGGCTCTGCTGGATGGGGAGAAGGGGAGTAGGTCCCTGGAAACCTGCCCGGCGGGAACAGATCTGGGGGTATATACCACATTTTGGGCCCACTGGAAGCTGTTTTTCTGGCGGTTGCTTGGTGCCTGAGTGTGGTGTGATGTGTTGTGATACCCAGGGCTGTAAATCCCACTGGCCACAGGGAAGATGGTTCTGAGGCTGCCGTCAGTGGGCTTGTCTTTTCTCCTCTTCCCCAAGAGGAAGGGGTGCTGGCTGTGGGTTGAGAAGTGGTGCCCAGGGGAGGGTGGGCCTTGAGTCCATCTCATTGGGATTCTGGAGATTGGAGTCAGAGGCAGCTTTTCCCCTAGGTTTCTGTGCCCAGCATCCTGGGGCTGGGGGAGCTCTTGTGTGGGCTTGGGAGGGGGTTCATGGGGATGATGGTGCTCATCTGTGTCTCCCATTGGTGGCTGGCAGGAAGCCTGACATGTGGGGATATTAGTGGAATAAAAACAAGCTTGGCTCTGGGGGTTGGTTAAAAAAGTAACCTCTGAAAAGTGGAACAATTAAATCGATAGCCATTGGTTGATTGGTCCATCCATCCATTCATCCATCCTTCTCCCTCTTCATCCATCCCTCCATCCATCCTTCCTTATCCACCCACCCATTCCTCACTCATCTCATTCATCACCGTCATCCATCCATCCATCCATCTGTCCATCAATCCATCCATCCCCCCTTCATCCATCCCTCCTTCATCTATCCATCCTTCCTCCCTCATCCACTTAACCCTCCATCCATTCCTCATTTATCACCTTCATCCACCCATCCATTCCCCTCTCCATCCATCCATTCATCCATCCATCCATCCCCCATCCATCCGTCTTTCCTTCCTCCCTCTCCTCTCCCTCCCTCCCTCATTCATCTTACCCCCCATGCATCCATCACTCATCTCATTCATCACCTTCATCCATCAACCCCCCTTCTATCCCACCTATCCATCCCTCCATTATCCACTCTCCTTCCTCCTCCATCCATCCATCTTCTTTGAGTACCTGGCTGGGACCTTCCCCTATTGGGACAGGTCAGTCATTGGATGTCAGCTCTGATCGGTAGGCCTTTTTGTATGACTGGTTCACTGCTGAGCTCCAGTGATTGGAATACTGCCTGTACATTGTAGACACCCAAATAATTTCCTGATTGGCCAGAATATGTGGAGATTCCCATTGGCATGGGTTTGGCTAACCTGGTACCAGATTGGTGGGAAGGGGCAGGTGGCACCCCTATGGGCGGCATTTTGAGTTGACTCTGAGAATGGTGACCCTTGGCCACTCTGGACCACCACCCCTTGGGCCAAGCCAAGGACAGGCTGTGGTTGGGGTCCTGGCTCCTCCTTAGGGAGCCCAGTGACCTCTTTGCCAGGTGAGGAGCAGGGAGGCTGGTCTTCCTGCTGGGGTGGCCCAGGTGGGCAGGGGCCCATTTTGTAGGATCCTGGATGGTGTTTTTTTTTTTTTCTTTTTATTTTGCTACACTGCTTGGCATGTGGAATCTTAGTTCTCCATCTAGGGATTGAATCTCCGTTCCATGCATTGGCAGTATAAAGTTTTAACTGCTGCACCGCCAGGGAAGTCCCTGGATGGTAGCTTTAATAGTGTTAGGATTACACGTGGGCCAGCCTTTTTGCCTGTACCCAATGCACAGAGGCCTGCGCCCATGGCTATAGACAGGGGGCACAGTTGAAGTTTCCTTGAGCACAGAGATGCTGGGGACAGGCTTGGCATAGGAAACCCTTCACATTGCCCCAGCCCACAAAGTGTCATCCTTCCTTTCTCTCTTGAAGTGCAAGCCCTGTGTGACTTCCACTCTGACCATCTGGGTCTCCCTGCTGTTCCTACCTCAGGGTCTTCGCCCTTGCTGTTTCCTCTGCCTGGAATACCCTTCCAAGACATCTACATGATTTCCTCTCTCTCCTCTTCCACGTTTTTGCTTAAGGACACCTTCTGGTGAGGCTGTCCCTGAGCACCCACTTTAAAGTTGCACCTCAGCCCCCATTCCCTGCCTACCTACCTTACACCTCTGTTTCTCTCCATAGCACTGACGCTGTCCACTATCCTATAATTATTCCCATGTCACCTCCTGGAATGCCAGTTCTGAGATGGTGGGTGGGGAATTTGAGGCTGTCACTCACTGCTGCATGCCAGTACCTGTCCCACAAGTGAAAGTGAAAGTGTTAGTCACTCAGTCGTGTCCAGCTCTTTGGGACTCCATGGACTGTAGCCCGCCAGGCTCCTCTGTCCATGGAATATTCCAGGCAAGAATACTGGAGAGGGTAGCCATGCCCTTCTCCAGGAGATCTTCCTGACCCAGAGATTGAGCCTGGGTCTCCTCCATTGCAGGCAGATTCTTTACTACCAGAGCTACCAGGGAAGCCCAACAAGAGGCGCCTATAAATCATGGTTGACAGTGGGGGCTGGCCAGGGCACTGGGCAGGATCTCTGACTTTGCCCCCATCCACATGGGCTGTTCTGGCTCCTAAAGGCCTTATGACTTGGTTCAGAGTCGGGTTCCTGGGCATCCATTCTGCACCATGAGCCCCTGTTGAAGGCGACCTTCAGAGAGATGGTCGGTTCCCGATTTTTACCGAATGTCAAAAGCTAGAAACATAAAGTGTAAACAGTCAGCTTCATTCCAGCTGGTGTTTCTGCAACATCTTCACCTCACATTCCAGAACTGTTTTTATCTTCAAGTCCTGTCCTATTTCTCCACCCCTGCCCCAGTGCTGGCTTCCAGGCCTCTATTCTTCTTGGGCCACTGAATGCCTACTTTGTGCCAGGCTTGGAGATATTTTAGTGAACAAAGCACATATTTATTGAGCACCTTACTGTATTGGGTTGGGGCTTTCCAGGTGGCGTTAGTGGTAAAGAACCAATGCAGGAGGCATAAGAGATGTGGGTTCAATTCCTGGGTCGGGAAGATCCCCTGGAGGAGGAAATGGCAACCCACTCTAGTATTCTTGCCTGGAGAATCCCCATGGACAGAAGAGCCTGGAGGGCTACAGTCAGTAGGGCTGCACAGAGTCAGACATGACTGAAGTGATTTAGCATGCATTGTATTGGGTTAAGTGGTGTCCTCCTCAAGTTCATGTCCACCTGGAAGCTATGAGTGTGACTTTATTGGAAGAGTGGGTCTTTGTAGATATAATTAGTTAAGCTGAGGTCACACTGGAGAGGCTAGGCCTTAAGTCCAATATAAGTGGAATCCTTATAAGAAGAAGAGGCCAGGGTCTTTCCTGATTAATACCGCACTCCCAATGTTAGGGGCACAGGTTCAATCCCTTGTTGGGGAACTAAGATCCCGCATGCTGCATGGTATGGCCCAAAAGAAGAGGAGGCCACATGAAGATAGACACAAAGAAAAAAAAGGCCATGTGAAGGTGGGCAGAGATTGGAGCAGTGGGGCCACAAGCTAAGGAAACCTGGAGCCACCAGGAGCTGGAAGAGCCAGGAAAAGGTCCTCCCCTGGAGCCTCTGGAGGGAGTGTGGCCTTCTTGACACCCTGATTTTGGACTTCTGGCCTTCAGATCAGTGAGAAGATCCATTTCTGCTGACTTTAGCCATCCAGTGTGTGACTCCAGGAAAGCGATACACCTACTGTGTGCACCGTGCCCCTTGTGGGGGATTCAGCAGTCACTTAAAACAAACGTTTATGGAGCAGCTACTATGTGTCAGATGAGCTGCCCTGGTGGCTCAGCAATAAAGAGTCTGTAGGTTTGATTCCTGGGTTGGGAAGATCCCCTGGAGGAGGGCAGGGCAACCCACTCCAGTATTCTTGCCTGGAGAATCCCCATGGACAGAGGAGCCTGGTGGGCTACAGTCTGTGGGGTCACAAAGAGTCAGACAGGACTTTGTGACTGAAGAACCGCGTGTCAGACATCGAAGAGGCCGACGAGGTCTCTGTCTACAGGCTCCCAGATCATCTGTGTGTCTCTGACCCGAGAGAGTCTGGGTGGGGATGGGGGTGTCATAGACCAGATCCCTTCTGTGAAACGGTGGCTGCTCTGAGCACAGTGGAGGGTTCTGACGAGCGCTCGTGTGCTCATGCTGGGAGCCTCCTCGCTCCTGCCTGGCAGCTGATTTTAAATTCTGAGGCTCCTCCACCCGCTGCAGTTTCCAGCGTGGGTGCCCATTAGCTCCAAGAAAATGTCAGGCACGTGCGGTGCAGACAGCTCCCCTTTCATCTTCCAAGGCTCAGGTCTGAAGGTTCCCAGGCACATTTCAGCTTCACTTCCGGGCTCTTAACAACCGATCCCCCCACTTTCCTGAGCTCTTGGAGACATCCCAGCCCCGGCAGCCGTGATCCACCCTCCTGTGAGCCAGGCTGCTCTGGATACGGAAAGTCCATGGACCGTGACTCAGTATGGCCTCCCTGGCTGTCTTGCCTGGGGCCTCAGAAGGATGTCGGGGCAGGATGGAAACTTACCCTCCCCCCCACCCAGAGGAAGAGACCTCTCCCCAGCAGGGCTGGGGACTGGGGATGCAGGGGTGGTGGGCTCTGTCCTCATCTTCTCGCAGAGGTTCATTCATTGAGGACCTGCTGTGTGCCTGGTGCTATGCTAGGCTCCCGGCAGGCCGCAGGGGGCAAGGCAGACCCAGAATCCAAGGCAGTGGCAAGCTCCCCTGTGGATGTGGAACATGGGGTTGGCAGCATTGTGGGGGTGCTGCCGAATCAGAGGCACAGCCTATAGGGCTCTCCTGGGGCGGCTGCCTGACCCTGGCCGGGTGTCTCCCCCTGGGCAGGCATGGTGGGGGTCCTTCCGTGTGCATGGGAGCTGCTAGTTTGCAGCCCTCCTCAGGCTGATTCTGCAGGGCGGCAGGGCAGGTGCCCCCACCACGGTTTGTGGTTTGGATGTGCGAGGCCCAGCGGGGCTTGCGGTGTTCCCGTCCCATGGGGCTCAGGAGTGTCCTATGCCGCCTGGTGAAGCAAGCCCTTAACCTCACCAGAGCGCCCCCTCTTCTCCCTGGAACCCTGACCTGGCTGAGTTTGCCTTATTGAGCACCCTCTGTTCAGCAGGCATCACTTCACAAGCGTGCTATCCTCCTGGGTATGCGGAACAGGAACACGCATGGTTCCCGTCTGCCATTGAGGAAATCGAGGATCAAAGCCCCGAGGCGTCTTACCAGATGAGGGGAACCATGGCCCCCATCCCTGGGGGAGCGCACGGCCTCCTTCACTGCCAGAGCAAGGTGTTTCTGAGGCCAGCAGTCTCCTTCCCAACTTCCACATAGTATGCTTCTGCTTCTTCATCCCTGCTGCCCTGATCCCACCAGCATCATCTCACATATCTTGTGATAACCCCCCCGTCCCCCTACCCTGGCCTCCTGGTTCCGCCCTTGCTCTTCAAGGCGCCTGCTTGTCAAATATTCTGGCCCTTTCTTCTCTTCATCAGCCACTTTCTGTAGCTCCCCACTGCCCTTCAAACAAAATCCACCCTTTCCATGGCCCATGGGCCTTGAATGACTCAAGGGATTTCTCAAGCACACAGTGCCTGTTCTCATCGCTCGGTTCTTGCTTACATGGTCGCCTCTGCCTAGAGCCCCGTCTACTTCCCTGTCCCCTGGCTGTGTCTTGTTCACACTCCAGGAGGTTCTCCCTGGCTCCCTCTTTGCCCTCCTCAAGGCTTGCAGAGCCCCAATCTGCACTCAGAGGTCACTATTTACTGCTTGTCTGCTCCCTGCTGCACCCTGCTGGAGCGCCAAGACCATCTGTGGCCTGGACCCTGCCTCATTCAGTAGCATGGGGCTGAGCTCTGAGTGGGGACCCCAAAGTGTCTGGGGAACAGTGGATGCCCACCATCCTCTCCTGACCCCAAAGCCCCAGACCTGCAGTGATGTTGGGGCCACTGCATCGCTTTCCTGCTCTAACCTGGATCCTGTTCTCAGAACCCTGTTCAGCCAAGGCTAGATTCAGGAGACCCCCTATGTTGCCCCATGGGTCTCTCCCATCCTCTCCTCCCCTTGTCTTTATGTTAATTTATTTGGCTGTGCCAGGTCTTAGTTGCAGCACTCAGGATCTTCGAACTTTGTTGCAGCATGTGGGATCTTTAGTTGTGGAATGCAAACTCTTGGTTGCGGCATGTGGGATCTAGTCCCCTGACCAAGGATTGAACCTGGGCCCCCTGCATTGGGATCGTGGAGTCCTGGCCACTAAACCACCAGGAAAGTCCTCCTCGCACCATTATCTTTGGTGAAACAATGTCATACTTTTTCTTGTTCTGCACCTCCCAACATTGCTGATGAAGTCAACACTTAATCCCCCAATGTTATGCAAACACCACCTTTATCTAGTTTCAAAACTTGCCTGGTAACCCTTACATCTATCAGCACCCTCCCCACCTCCATCCCACCCCTTACCCTTGGCAACCACCAATCTGTTTTCTGTCTCTGTGGATTTACTGTTCTGGACATTTCACATCAGTAGAATCATGCAGTGTTTGTGCTTTTGTGTCTGGCTTCTGTCACTCAGCGTCCTGTTTGCAAGGTCCATCCACGTTGTGGTGGGTGTCTGTTTTTCGTTCCTTTTTAGAGCTGAATCATATTCCATCGTAGGTATAGACCATGTTCCGTTTGTTTATCTGCTCGTCCATTGACGGACCCTTGGGTTGTTTCCACCTTTGACTATAGTGAATAGTGGTGTTGTGACTACGTGTGTGTACATTGATTTGTTTGAATTTCTGTTTTCCATTCTTTTGGGTTTATGCCTAGGAGTGGAATTGTTGGGTCATATGGTAATTCTATGTTTAACATTTTGAGGAATTGCCAGACTATTTTCCTAAAAAAAATTTTTTTTTTCAAGTTGGCAAAAAAATCTGGCTGAGGTTGGGAGGAATGGAAATTGAGCTTATTAAAATAAGCTCGTGGTAAATGTGAGAAGTGTGAGGTCCCAAGGGTGCCCTGGCTTTGGGGACACCCTGCACATGAGGATGCTGGACCAGGGAGCTGGTGGAGTGCCTTTGGCAGGTGGGTGGCAGGGGTGTCAGCCCCTAAGCTCAGTGTTGGATGCTCTGTGAGTGTTGATGGAGTGGGAAGCCAGCCAGGCTGGGCTTGAGGAGATCAGGAGGTGGCCAGGGATTCTCCAGGGCTGGTTTGAAAAGGTGTCACTTCCCTGGCTTCTGGAGTCCATGTGCAGTGCACGATGTGAGCATCTGTCCAAGGCTGCCATCCCTAGTCGGCATATCATTAGACAAAGAAGGTTAGAAAAGCTGTGGCTGCATCAGACTTCTTACCACCTTGTGCAACGCAAAGCCACAGAGCAATTTGGAATTTGCCCATGGTGCTCTTGGAAGAAAGGCAAGCAGAGCCGGCTTCTACCGGCCCAGCCGCTGTCCTCATCCTCTTGCTGGCCTCTCTGGGTTGAGAGAGACTGGGATAGATTTGGCTTTGCTGCATCGGACCACCAGGGTTTGCTAGGCGTTGTGACAAGTTGGGACAAAGGGAATTCTGGAACAGGGTCCAGCACTGGTGGCTACAACTGACCCCTCTCCGGAGGCTGGTCTCTTGTCTCTCGGCTGCAGGACAGATGCCAAATCGCTCTTGGTGTGGACTGTCAGGGGCAGCTTGGTCTCCCTTCCGCGCCGCTGTGACTGGGCTGCGGCTACTGCAGTGAGAGTACTAGTGGTTGTAATCATAGTAGCTCCCGTTTGCTGGGTGAGGCTTGTTCCCACATTCATAAGAATTACACGGTTTATTCTGTCTTGATGGCTGGGAGAAGTCCATGTGGGCTTTTCTCCTGCGGTGGCTCTAGGGGTGGCAGCTTTGGCTCTGAATTCTTTGGCTTTGCAGTGGCGGAAGGCTGGACAGCACCCGACGGAAGGGTTGCCTGCTCCAAGGCTCCTTTTTGCTCTGGAGGAGTCAGAACTTTTGATGGCAAGTGGCAGAAACCCAGGTTGGGCTGGCCAAAGCAAAATGCATAGAAGGAGAGCCCTGACTTCCCTGAATGAAGAAGCAGCCTTCAGGATGGCTGTCATCAGGACCCGACTGTTCTCTCGCCACCCTTCACTTTTGCCTTTCTGGGGGTATGTTCTTGGATAGGTTTCTGCTACACAGTGGCCCTGCAAGAGCCCCAGGCTTTCGTCCTCCTAGCTTACAGCCCCAGTGGAGAGTGCCTCTTTCTGGCTCCTTCTCAAAGTCTCAAGACCCAACAACTCTCATTGGCTCATATTGGGTCACATGCCAATCCCTGAGCCGCTCACTGATCCAGGGGAAGCAGGAATCTGATTGGCCAGGACTGGATCATGTGATCACTCCTGGAGTCTGGAGAGGGAAGATGGTTCCTGAAAGGAAAGTCAAGTCTACTGTAGCAGGAGATGGGGGTGAAGAGCAGGAAGCAGTCAGCGCCCCCAGATGGAGGGGAAGAGGGATTTGTTCCTCTTCTGACCACAATGATCTCTGTCTTCCCTCTTGACATCCCTCCACATCAGATCTCTGCTAGGCAGAGCACCAGTGAAGGGTTTAGGGCATTCATGCCCTTGGAGAAGGATGATCATCAGTGGAGAACAGGGCAATGAGGGACATTGTGATGAAATTACAGGGAGCTGGGGAGTACACGTGAGGTGCAACCCCAGCCTCACCTGGGAATATCCAGATGTTGAGTGCGTGCGCCATCTTGGATTTTCCTCAGCTTCTGAGTAGGGGCTGTGAGTGGGGTGTTGCATGTGGCAGGGGCCTGATGGACCCCGCTTTTCTCTCTTTCTTTTCTTTTTCTTTTTGATGTTGGGTGTGATTTATTTGGCTCTTAAACAATACAAATGCAACAACCCACGGTCTCCGTCCCTTCCCCTTTCAGAAGGCACTGTCATTTTAGCTACAGGGACAAGCAGAAGATTCCACATTACCAGAGCTGCCCCCAACCTCCTAGGTCTTCCCTTCCATTCTGTTAACCACCCCCCTCCTCCTGTGTGTGGTGCTGGTCTTTCTGAGTGGACACCCCGTTTTGGAGTGGCCCAGTGTGGAGGGGGCCCAGGACCTGCCAGGCTCTCGATCCTGGCCTGGGCGGAGGAACCGGTTACAATCCTGGGGAGGCTGCCTGCAGCAGTGGCCAGCAAAGAAGAGAGAGAAGGGTCCTGGGGAGAGTGGGGGCCCCTAGAGATTCCTGGGCAAAGGCCTCTTCTGACCAGAGGCTGCCTTACTCTCTTGACTTGAGTCCTTTCTTCTTTCTGAGTCTCAGTTTTTCCATCTGGAAAGCCAGTGGACTGTTTCTTGAGATTCCTTCTGTTGCGCACACAGGAGTGCTTTCTCCCTGTGGAGGTTATCCTTTGCCGGCCCCCCAGGAGCCGCTTGGAGCCCACTTGGGTCCATGTCCTCGGCTGTTTCCCCTATGTGGCCCTCAGGTTCCCAGTGCCCTCGCTCTCAGCTCACATCCTTTCCAAGCTCGTATCTGTCCTGGTGTCACACTCCCCCTACCCAAGGGTCACCAGGAGGCCCAGGCAGGCCCAGCTTTGCCTGTGGTCACAATGTGAGCTGGGTTCTGCCTGAGCTGACCCTGTTCACCACTGCCCCCTCAAGCTCGTGTGGACCTGTCCCCTCCTGGGACAGGCCCGTTAGTGTCTGACTGAGCTGCCAGGTGCTTTTGGGGAACTTTGCCCTGGTGACTCAAAGTGGCAGAGGACGTGGGGTGAGGTTGGGTGGGTCAAGGGTGTTCGGGGGTCATTGGGGTGGTGGGGCCAGTGTCCGCAGAGTTGAGCTTTCGTGGGGTGAGGTTGGGTGGACTGAGGGTTCTTGGGGGCCATAATGGAGGTAGGGCAGCACCTGTAGAGTTGGGGTTCCCATGCCTGCTGAGCAAGGACCTTGGCAGTGGGGGAGGGCACGACTGTCATCCACGTGGCTTATGCAGCAGCTGCTGGCTTGGCCTGTGGCTTGGAGGGGCCTCTGACACCACTTGGCGTCTCCCTCTGCTGTCAGTGGGCAGGGAGTGTGCCAGTGGCATGGAAGATGGTCCTCAAAGATCCCTGTTTGCTCTCGCTCCCTCACAGGGGCCACAGGAATGGCTTGCGGCCCCTTCAGGGTCCGCCAGGAGCAGCTGCCCCATGGCTGATCTTGCTTTCTTTTCTGTTCTCACAGGTGCCTGGGACAGGGTGGTCTGTGAGCAGATGACGAAGACTGGCTTTTAATCATTGTTGACCATTGAGAGGGAGATTACAGGGGCCCAAGAGCCCCCCTGGATGCCCACCACCATGTCGGGATCCACGCAGCCTGTGGCACAGACATGGCGGGCCACCGAGCCCCGCTACCCGCCCCACGGCATCTCCTACCCTGTTCAGATCGCTCGGCCGCACACGGTAAGGGGCACGAACGTTCGTCTGGGGTCATCTTCAGAGTTTGCTTTTGTCACCAGGTTTCTGTTTCTCTTTGGAGTCAGCGCTGTTGTGGCTCTGATGGTGTCCATCCAGGGCTCACTGTCCCCTGTGGGGAAGTGGGATGACTGGGCAGATACCACTGACATCTCTGGACTTGCCAGGTCCTGGGACATCTGGGAAAATCTCTTAGCTCCCACTTTAAAGCTGGGAAGGTGGAGCCCAGGGCCAGGCTGAGCTGCGATCCCTGCCTCTGGGTCTGCTGTGGGGTTTGCATGCGGATGTGGAGCTCCTGCTGTATACATTGTCTGCCTAGCCTCAAACAGGCTCCCTTGCTTTAGGATTGGAGGGACTTCCTGGGTGCCATGGCTCGCAGACCCTCCCTTTCTCAATCCTCAGGGCCTGGCGCCTATTCACTGAGTGGCGCTCAGAGCTCCCAGTTGACAAGGCCAGCATGTCATTCTCTGAATCTCTGACATGAGCAAGGGGCAGGGGGCGAGGTCCAGGGGGTTGGTTCTGCTCATGGGAGAGCTGCCCCAATGTTGGGGGTGGTAGCCTGCTGGGGAGGGAGCAGGTGTGCCCTTGGTCAGCTTTTTAAAAAAATTTTTGGCCATATCATGTGGCATGTGAGATCTTAGTTCCCCAACCAGGGATCAAACCCGAGCCCCCTGCACTGGAAGCCTGGAGTCCTCACACTGGACCACCAGAGAGGTCTCCTTGGTCAGCTTTTCTGAGCCGCACCCGACTCTGTCTGCCTCCTAGTGGGGCCCCCTTTCCTGACTTCACCTGTGGCTGCCTGTGGTGCTGAGGATGGGCTTTGGTTCTGCTCTGTTGGCACTTATTGGGCACTTAGTATATACTGCATCTTCAGGGGCTTGCCAGAGGGCCCTCCAAGTCCTGGGCTTCCCCTGTTGGACCTCCTAGCTACTCAGTGAGGGACCGTGAGGGTTTGCAGCCGACCCTGCTGGCCCCGGTGTGTACATGCTTGTGTCTGTTCTGCTCGGGTGGCATGGTCCTCCTCCTGAGATGCTGAGAGGAAATGGCGTGGAGGGCTTTTCCATTCTCCGGGAGCAAGATGTTTTTGCATATGAGCCCACTGGCCCAGCCTGGGGGTGCCTCTCGAGAATTTGGGCCCCAAGATGCTTTTGAGAGCTGGCTGTGATCAACGGGCACATTATGGATGGAGCTGCTGAATTCTCACAAACAACCTAATGAAAGAGCACCTCACATTATCCTCCCATTTTGCAGATGAGGAGATTGAGGCTGGGAGGTTAAATAATAGGCCTCAGGTTCAATCACTGTGAGGAGGCAGAGTCGGCTTCAGCTTCAGGACTCTGTGTGCCTGCATGCTCAGTCGCTAAATGGTGTCTGACTGTTTGCGACCCCATGAACTGTGGCTTGCCAGGCTCCTCTGTCCGTGGGATTCTCCAGGCATCAGTACTGGAGTGGGTTGCCATGTCATCCTTCAGGGGATCTTCCTGGACCAGAGATTGAACCTGCGTCTTTTGCATTGGCAGATAGATTCTTTACCACTGAGCCACCAGGGAAGGAGTCTGAGCCCCCGTGAGACGGATGCTTGCTTCTGTTTATTGGTCACCTACTGTGTGCCCAGGGCCCAGCACTATGCTCCTGGGGGTCATTTATTATTACGTATCGTCATCAGCTTTGTCATGATCACAGTAGCAAAAATAAGCATTCTCAATTCACTGAGTGCTTGCAGAGCAAGCTTTATTTTGTTTTTTTTGGTTTTTTTTAGTATTTATTTATTTGGCTGTGCCAGGTCTTAGTTGCAGCATGTGGGATCTCGTTCCTTGACTGGGGGTCGAACTCAGGCTTGCTGCATTGGGAGTGTGAAGTCACTCCCACCCGATCACCAAGGAAGTCCCTAGGGTGAGCGTTTTGTTTATGCTCTTTGTGTATACAGTTGCCCTTGCTCCAGGGGGAATATTTTGCAGGTGAGCTAATAGGACGGGTTATGTAACGATTCTGAGCCTTGGTTTTTCATCCATAAAATGGGGTAATGAGAGCATCTGTTGCCTGGTTTCTCCTGGGGATGAAACGTGATGATCTGTGGAACATCATTATGGCACATGTGTCCAATTGCGAAATTGTCACTGTCATTAGAGCTGACTGGGTGAGGGGGCCCTCCCCCCTCGCCCCCCCACCCCCGCCCTGGGCCCAGCCTTGGTGAGTTCTCGCGTCCCCATGGCCCTTGCCATCCTGCCGTCCCCCCCTTCTTTGCCCCAGCCTGGCCCTCTTGCAGTCATTTGGAGTCACCACCTGATCGCAGATACTTTCTGTGTTTTTCTTGCTGGACTGCCAGTGATGCAGGGTGTGGCTGGGCAGAGCTGAGTGGTCACTTCCTCCGGGCAGGAGGCTGAGGTTGGGTGGGTGGGGCCCTGAACAGCTATGAGGTGGGGCATCCTTATCCTGTGTGGTGACCGCAGTGGGGCCCTGCTTCCTAACCACCTTGCCTGGTGCTGGGGCGGCCCAGCTAGGGGCCCTTGCTTGTTTCTGGGAAGGCTTTAAAAGCAAGATTTCTGGGTGTCCAGGGTGGGTGGTAGGGTCTTGCTCTCCCAGGCATGTGTCCAGGGCTTTTCTTCAGCATGTGAAAGGTGAGCATTGGGACTGTAATCTGGGGGTCCCTCTGCAGCCCTGAGCCCCTTAGCCCCTTACCACCAGCCTATTATTGTACAGGTTTTTGAGAATTCCCCCCTCCACCCCAAGTTTTTGAAAGACAAATGGCGAAGAAAAAGGGGAATAAAGGCACAGAGAGACAAATGCCCAGTCCAAGGGCCAGATGGGGACCCAAGGTCCCAGCACCTTGTACAATAGTTGAGGCAGGGATGCTGGGATGAGGGGCGGGGCAAGAATGCCCAGATGTGCCTCTGAATCCCTGTTTCTCCCAAATTGCTGAGTGACATTGGGCTGCATGGGGCAGGCTCAGTTTTCCCATCTATGATATGGCTGTTGCGAGTCTGAGCATCACTGACAGATGTTTGCAAGGTGCCTAGGGCCGTGTCTGCATGTGGCAGCTATTTTTTCCTCCTGGGAGGCTGGCGGGAGACTGAAGAGGGTCTGGATTCTGAGAGCGGGCTGAGAGCAGCCTCCTCTGCTGGCCTGTGCTTCGACCTACGTCATCTCCAGGCTGCCTGGTGTGTTATGCCTGGTTCAGGTGGAGGGCTTAATTCAGGTGTGTTTCTCCGAACTGGCGTCAGACACGCTCGAGCCTCTCTCCATGGTCCTATGCATGTGGCTTGCTCAGTCCCACCTGCTCCTCCTGTACAACCTCTCTGTGTCCTGTTCTTACCATCTCTGTGGTCTTGGCTTTCCTCCCTCACAGTATCAGGACCCCACAATTTTCTCTGAGGGTCCTGGAGTCTGACGGTCTCCCAGGATTGAGGGTCCCAACACATTCTCCCCTTCTTGTCTCTTTTCATGCTTTCTACAAGCTACCTCGATTCTGCCATCTCCCTCAGGTCCCCTGGGACCCCTTGAGCTCTCATAAGTTCCTTCATGCCTGTGCTGAATGAATGCATTAAAGCCCAAAGACACAGGCTCTGAATCCAAATGCCACTCCTTCCTGCTGTGTGGCCTTGGACAAGTTACTTAACCTCTCTGTGCCTTAGTGTTAGAAGGGCGTTCAAGTGCACAGGCTCTCAAGCTAAACCCCTTGCATTCATGCCCTGCCTCAGTGATGTTCTAGCTGTGAAGCTCTAGTTTAGTGGCCTGACCACCCCTTGCCTCGGTTTCTCCATCTGTTGAGTGAGGGTAGTTATAAGCCTCTGAAAATGTTACTCAGTCGTGTCCAGCTCTTTGAAACCCTATGGGGTGTAACCCTCCAGGCTCCTCACATTCCAGGTGTCCATGGAATTCTCCAGGCAAGAGCACTGGAGTGGGTAGCCGTTGCCTTCTCCAGGGGATCTTCCTGACACAGCGATCAAACCTGGGTCTCCTGCATTGCAGGCAGCTTCTTCAAGCCTCTGAGGACCAAGTTAGTTGACACGTTCAGAGGCCTCTGCACAACACCTGGGAAGGTTAGCGTGACTGATACGGTACTGTGTTGATGACTGATGCTGCTGCTGTCATGACAACAATGTGCCCCTTAGCATCCTTTTCCGAGTGGCCCCCAGGGTACACGGCAGGCTTTTCCTCCAGAGGAGGGGTTGGCAAACCTCTGTAAATATTTCAGACTTTTCAGGCCATGCAGTCTCTGTCACAGTGACTCGTGGCTGCTGATGTCCCAGCGCAAAAAGTAGCTCAGCCAACACAGACCGGAGTGGCTGTGGCCGTGTGCCAGTGACACTTGATGAGACAGGCCGAGCCTGGCTTTGGCCTTGGGCCTCGTTGGCCCCAGACCAGTGCTTATCAGGCTCTCCGTGGGAAGGACCGGTCTGTTTCATTTCCAGTTCGTCACAAACGGATACATGGGCCTTCTGCATGTAACCCAGTTTGCGGCTGTGAGGACAGGTTTAGGTCGAGGCCAGCAGGACCGTGCTGGCCATGCGCTCAGATGCCGTGGTCCTGTCAACAGGCTCTCAAGAAGGATCTGAATCTGCTCATCTGTAGTGCTTCCCCGCAGACCAAGGGTCATGGACTCAGGAGCCCGCTTGGGTCACATACATGTATGGGGGCAGCGGGCGGGGCTGGAATGGTTTGAAACCCGTGGAGGGTTCTCTTGTTCCGAGACGTGTCTGGAGGATTCCGGCAAGCGTGCCTGGCGTCTTCAGACTCCTGGGATCACAAGGAGCCTCACTTTTGGCCTCTCTTGGGGTCTCCCCAGTTCTTGCCTTCCCTTGGGGGTCCCTGGACTCAGAGCCCTAGGGTGGAGATCAGTGTGGGTGGCCCCCAAGATGGTCTTTGGAGGGACTGTGCTCTAAGCTCATCCCACTTGACTCTTAAATTGGGAAACTGAGGCCAGAAGGGTTCATGCAGCGGCCGCCCCATGCCCTTGTCTCAGGGGCCTCGGGTGCTATGTGCCTTCCTCCGCCTCAGTTGGCGGCGGTAGGCATGCCATCCTGCCCAGGCCCTCTCCCGAGGGATTGGACTGTTTGCCTTTCTGCCGCTTTGTTCGTTTTGCTTTTGTGTGAGAGGGGATTTTCCTCCTGGCAGATTGCAGTGCTTGCTGATTTCTTCTCACACCTCTGCGTGCGTGTGCACACCAGATCCGTGCCTGGCAGCCTCGCCAGTGGGATCCCAGAGGCTGCCACCCACTCCCTCCAGCCCTTTCTACTTCTTCCTTTGAGAGCACCTGGTAGACATCCTGGAGTGTGGGGAAGTTCAGGGGAGGCTGAGCCCTCCCCTGCCTCCTGGAAGCTGCCGTCAGTCTTGGGGGAAATCCTTGGAGAGTTAAGGGGGATTTGTGGTTGGAGGCATAGAGACCTCCTTCAGTCCAGGTCAAGCATCCCTTTCAGTTTTCTTTTCTTTTATTTGGCCATGCAGTGTGGCACACGGGAATCTCAGTTCCCTGGCCAGGGACTAGGGAGCCCATGCTCCTACAGTGGAAGTGAGGAGTCCTAACCACTGGACCACCAGGGAGTTCAGGCATCCTCTTTAATGGTGAAGACCCTGAGGCTCAGAGGGTTTGAGTGACGGACACATGCCTCTAGCCTGAGGCCTTGTAGCTTCTTGATTCCAAGTTGGGCTGTCCAGGAAGGCCCCTCCCTCAACATTTCCAGCCTCTGAAGTTGACAGGATTCCTCTTGATTCTAGTTACTCATCCCCTCCAGCTTCCCAACCTCCCAGCCTCCCAGCCTCTCACATGCTGTTGTTTTGGAGGGTCTGAAACATCCATTCCCAGCACACCTACATGGTATCATCTAATTCTCTTTGCAGAAATAATAGCTTAAAAAAAAATAAGTCAGACAGCAAGAGAATGACTAGATTTTTACGGAAGATTGGGAGAATTCAGGAAGATGCCAAGAAGAAAATAAATTACCTACCATCCCACGCTTTCCCAAGCCTTACTCTTGCCAGACATCACTAACTGATTGCCACCCACAGTGTGAATGTTCTCAGCAGACAGAAGTAATCGATTTGGACTGGCCCGAGTAGGAAGCCTGTCCTGTTTTCTCCTTTGAAAGACTTCTCGTTTCAATCTTTTTATTTTTTAAACATTTTAATATGTCTCCAGTCAGCGTGTAGTTGCTAATCGGAGCGCATCTAATTCGTTAGTGTTTTGTTTTCCCCCAGATGATAATGGGTGATGATGGCACATTACTAAAGAAGGAGGGCTTTGCCTGGAGTCTATCCTTTTGACTTTGAGCTGTGCTTGTGTATGCGACACACGTGTGTGGGTTTTCCCTCTGCAAATGGGGGACTCCCATGCTGACGGTTTGTTTTGGAACCTGGTATTTGAGCCTTGCAGACTGTCAGTGTTTGCTGTGTCACCCATTTCCCCTGATCTGAGTCTTGCTTTGTCTCCTGCACCAGAGACAGACACGCAGGTTGTGCCTTTTTCTGGTTTTCTCTGCTAACACATGGGCTTGGTCGTCTCATCTGAAAAGAGGACGGGACTGGGAGATGGTGACAGGGTGGAGCGCTCTTTAGTTGAACGGGTCACTTCTTGGTGGCCACTGGCCCCACGAATGGCCTCTGGCCGGACAGGGACTGTGGGCCAGGAGAGGCCGTGGGAGGCTCCCCGGGTGGAGGGGCAGCGCCGGGCAGGGGGCTCTGGCCCTGGGTCGCTGTGTGGGTCACACTGCAGTGGGGTGGGCGCTCACTGGCCTGTCCCCTGCTGCAGGATGTTGGACTGCTTGAATACCCGCACCACCCCCGTGACTACACCTCACACCTGTCGCCCGGATCCATCATCCAGCCCCAGCGGAGGAGGCCCTCCCTGTTGTCTGAATTTCAGCCTGGGAATGAAAGGTGAGGAGGGGCTTGCGCATCCATTGCTCAGATGGGAAAGTGGAGGCCTGTGCTGATGGGGAGCTTGTGGGGATGGGAGGTGTTCAATGAGGGAGTGTCAGGCTGTGACTGGGGCAGGGCTGGAAAAGGGCAAGGAAGAGCCTTGTGGCCCCTTGGACTTCCTGCCTTGGCCCTGCAGGGGTCTCTGGGTGTGTGGCCCAGGCAGGAGGGGATGACCACCTAGAAGTGGGGGAGCGGGGCTGAGGTGCTGGTTTGGAAGGATGTGCCTGCAGCTGGCTTCACACGGGGAGCCCCCTTCCCCCTCCCTCCCACCTTTGTCATCCCTTTTTCTCTGAGTCTTCTTCCATTCTTCAGCTGGCAGACGAGGTCCTCTGGGCCTGCCTTGCCTTTGTGAAATCCAGTTGGGAGGGAGCAGGCCATGTGGCAGGTGGGGACCCAGCAGGGGCAGGGCTGAGGCTGTCAGGACAGGCCAGAGCCCTGGGAGAACCTGAAGATGCCTGAGATAGTCATAGCACTCATTGCTAAGAGTCCTGAGCTTTTTTTGTTGTTACTGTTGTGCCCTGTGGCTTGTGGGATCTCAGGTTCCCAACCAGGGCCTCAACCTGGGCTACACAGTGAAAGCCCGTAATCTTAATCATTAGGCCACCAGGGAACTCCTGAGAGTCTTGAGCTTCTAACACGTGATGAACTATTGAAGGCTGTGGCTGCCCACAGGCACCTAAACGGACAGCCTTGCCTGCAGGGAGCCCATGGTCTTAGCAGAGGAGATACAGCAAACACACAGGATGACTTTGAAATGGGGCAGGTGACTTGTTTCCTACTGGGCGGGGAAGGGCTGCGATTTGGCTGGAGTGGCTGGGAAGGGCCTCTCAGGGGAGAGACACTTGGCACTAAGTAGCCAGTCATTCAGAGAGCCATTTGGAGAGCGGAGTGACCAGCCATTCGGAGAGCAGGGTGAAGGCATTCCAGGTGAAGGGACTAGCATGTGCAGAAGCCTGGAGAGTGAGGTGTCCTTGGAATGTTCCAGAAAGGCAAGGAGGTCAGGTGGCTGGGGTGAACAGGTGATTGGGGGTCTGGAGGGTAAATGTCACAGAAACCAATGGGAGGGTTTTGAGCTTTGCTGGGCAGGGAAATCACTGTTAGGAGGAGCTGCTCCATGCACTGAAATAGGAATGAGAAGAGCTAACATGGAAAGAGCTGATATATGTGTGTGGTCCAGCCTAGCCAGTGCAAAGGCCCTGGGGCAGGAATGCAGCAGGCAAGGTGAACAGGGGCCAGATCAGGCAGGGCCTGTGGGTGGGAGGAATGCATCTGGATTCTTATTCTGAGTTTATTGGGACAAAAAAGTATGCCCTTGAAAAGCGTTTCAGCAGGGGCAGTATTTGGACTGTCCAGGTCAGCAGCAGTGGCTGGAGGTGGACGCTAGGAGCCCTGGGTCTGCTGTGTGTGCTCAGGCAAGGACATGTCCTCTCCGGGCCAGTTTCCTTCTTGGTCCACTAGGGAGGAAGGTTAAGGAGAATTAGTCACAAGTGATTAGGCTGGACAGCTCCTATCTCTGCGTAAGACTGCTGGGCTGAGTTGAGAAGGGGGCAAGGCCAGGTTGAACAGCCAGGGTGCTGGGATCAACTAGTGATAATCTGCTCTGCGTTAGTGATGCGCAAATAGCATCACGTGTGTTAACATCTGTGTTAGATCCACAGTGTTTTTCAGACTTTCCCTATGAATCACCCAGAATCTTGTTTCAATGCAGAGTCAGATTTAGCAGGTTGGGGTAGGACTTAAAAGATTGTGCATTTGTAACCAGCCTCAAGAGGGGCTGATGCTACTGCTCTGGGGACCACACCCAGGGAGCAGGCAGTCACCAGGACCTTCTCTTGCTATAAACGTTGTCAGTGAATGCTGACTCGGAGGAAGACAAATCTGTGTTTGAGTCCTGTCTCACTGTGTGCCCTTGAGCAGATGGGCACTTCTTGCAGGGTTGAAGAGGGCGTGGCTCATGGCCGTGCTCAGTAAGGAGGGCATCAGATGTGATGTTATGTGTACCCCCTCAGGTCCCAGGAGCTTCACCTGCGACCCGAGTCCCACTCATACCTGCCTGAGCTGGGCAAGTCAGAGATGGAGTTCCTGGAGAGCAAGCGCCCTCGCCTGGAGCTCCTGCCCGAACCTCTGCTACGGCCCTCGCCCCTGCTGGCTGCTGGCCAGCCTGGGGGCTCCGAGGACCTGTCCAAGGTAAGGCTTGGCCCCCAGCTGGGAGCTTCTCCAAGGATTTGGGTGGTGCTGCGATTGGGTGGGATGCAAGGGAAGGGGTGGGTGTGTCAGGCTGGGCTGGCGGTACATTTTGGGTAAAGGCTGGGAGGAGGGACTGAGAACAGGGTGTGTAGAGCCTGGGCCTCTAGAGGAGGGTCTAAGGACCAGCTTGGCTCCATGGGCTGTTTCTTGACTGGAGAGGGACATCTCCCCTACCCCTGTTTTCCTCCCACAAGTGTTTGCAGCCCTTGGGGACCATAGTGCCCTGGACGGCTCTTGCATTTCACTCTTCTTTAAACAGAGAGTCGAGCTGAGATGGAGGGGGAGAATGTGCATAGATAAAGCGCCCATAGTTTGCTGCTGGGAGAGGTTTTCTGCCATTCCAGTGACCCTCAGGACTGACCCCTAGAAGCTCATTTGGTCTCCATCTAAATGGAGGAATCACAGCCAGTGGTTCAGATGCTTCTGTCTCCCAGGGTCACCAGCTGCCTCAGAGGCTGTCATTTCCCTGTCACTGCCTAGGGTGCAACAGGGACTGCGGCCAGGTGACATGCTTGTCCTTGGCCGGCTGCATGATGGGTGTCCTTTCTGCATGTGCTGAGCAGTGTTATCGTGGTCTTTCATGACCGCTGGGGACACACATTAGCTCATTAACGGCTGCCCAGCTGCCGAGTGAGGTCAGTGCTCTTCTTACTGCAGCCCCCGCGGGGGTGGGTGGGGGCTGGGAGCCAGGCCAGGGGAGGGGAGTGGTCCACTCCGACCTGCTGGATCTTCTTCTCTGCCTGACACTGGATGGGACTGGATGGTGAGATTTCAGGCTGAGGCAGGTTCTTTCATAGGGGACTGGCAGGAAACGGGGTTCCTGGGTTGGTCATGATAATGATGATAAACTAACACGGATGGAGTCTCTGCCTGTGGGCCGGGTACATTTGAGTGTCAATCCCAGTGTGCTATCTCAGCTGGATGAAGACTGATCTGTGGTCATCTTTTTAAAATATATATGTTTTTATTGGGCTATGCCGGGTCTTAGTTGTGGCATGTGGGATCTTTAGTTTCTGTATGTGGGATCTAATTCCCTGACTAGGGAGTGGACTCAGGCCCCCTGCATTGGGAGCACAGTCTTTGCTGCTGGACCACTTGGAAAATTCCTAGAATCACCTTTTATATAGGGGACCCCAGACTGAGAGAGCCACTCGCCCACAGTCACTGGAATGTGGCAAGCGGGCACTGAAGCCCATGCAGCCCAGGTCTGCCCAGTATGCTGTCCCCATCTTGGGCTGTCCCTCTGGTCCTTCGAACCTGCCATCCTGCCATCTCCTTGTTCGCATCCTCCTCTTAGATTCTGTGACCTCTCAGCCTCCTGGGAGGGATGTTGCTACTGGAAAAGCTATTCCCTGAAGGGGGTCTTGGGTAGTGGGGGAGCGGGTACGTGTGTTGGGGGACACAGGGCCATACCAGGGAGGCTTGATGTCCTCCCAGAGGGATCAGAGCCCCGAATGGGCCATGTCCCTGTGCTCACATCTGGTTCTGCCTGGAGAATGGGCTGATGTGGGTCTCTGGCTAGCCCCCATCAGACCTCTGCTGCCTGCCTCATGGCTCTGCAGAACTGGGCTTCAAGCCCTCAGGCCTGCGGGTCCTTCTGAGGGTCTCTGGGCCTGACAGGGCTCTGTGAGTCCTTCTGCGTAGAGTGCCCCGGGGTGCTTCCTCTCCTGTGAATCTTTCTCAGTCTCTGCTTCTGTCTCTGTCTCTCTGTCTCTCTGTCCCTGTGTCTCTGTCTCTCTCTGCCGGGGTGTGTGTGTGTATCTGTGAGTCTGTCTGTTTCGCTCTCTGTCTCTGTCTGTTTCTTCCCTTCCTGGACCCCATGGGTGCGGGGGAGTGATGGGCCCAGTGGTGGGGCCTGGCTGGACCAACTCCTGTAATTGCTCCAGGCTGTTGAGAGCATTTGGAAAGTATGAGTGCATTTTGGGCAAGGGAAGAAGCCAGGGGAGAAACACAACTCTGAAGGAGTTCAGATGTTTTTTGCGTCTGCTGTGTGGAATTTAGCTGGATGCGTGAGACAGGAATTTGATGGGGTTTTTTTTTATTTTTTATTTTTTAACAGCGCTGCCCCCTTCCCCTCCGGCTGTGTTTCTTTTTCATATAAAAATGTTCAATTTTATAATGCTTCCCTGCCCTCGAGCCTCTGGAGTCCTGTGGTATCAGAGGCTTCCTTTGAAATTCACCAAACTTGATTCTGGGGACTTTAGAATCATCACAAACGGCACCATTTCTGAAAGTCTCTTTGTCTGTTGGGGCCCTGTTGGCTGAAAGGGACAGAAAATCCATGCAAAACTGGCTTAGGCAGGAGTCCTGGCTCATATAACTGAAATCCCAGGATTGTTGGCTTCAGGCACAGCTTGATCCAGGTGACATGTCCCTGGGTTCCTGTCTCTGTCCATTTCTTGGCTCTGCCATCTTGCATGTGGTCTTGTTAACAAGAAGGCAATTTGAGATTCCAGGCCTTCTTCTTTGCACATTCAAGGTCAACAAAAAGAGCTTTCCCTGTGTTTCCACATTTCCAGACCAGGGCTGTTTATCTCCCCGCCTTTGGGTAAGCCCCTACCTGCCCTGGAATCCTTCATGGTGACTGGCAGAGTGGACTTTGGGTGCCCGAGCCTGGCCCTGCCCTTTCCTGGGTCTGAGACAGGGGGAGCCCCAGGGGGTCCTCTCCAGCTCTCAAGGCTTTTGCTTACCTCTGTGTCTGTAATTTTACATAATGAGCTTTTCTGTTCCACGTTGGCCTGAATTTTTACGCCAAGGGCATCTGACGGGGAAAATGGTGCCAACTGCTACCTAGCGACTGGTGAGGGTATTGGATTGTTATTTTCCTCCTGTGGGTTTGGACTGAAATGAAGGCCAGCCACCATCGGGAGAACCATCTGGAGGCCCAGTAGCCAGGCTCCCCTAGTCCCATTCCTGGAAAACTCAGCACTGCAGAAAGCACTGTTTGCCCTCTGGTATGCATCTTCTATTTGGATGGAGGTGAAATTCACGTAATATGAAATTCAGCAGGTTGAAGTGAGCAATTCAGTGGCATTTAGTACCTTCACGGAGTTGTGCACCATCTCTGCCTAGTTCCAGAGCATTTTCATCATCCCAGAAGGAAACCGTGACCCATCAATAGCCACTTCCTCCTCCCCAGCCCCTGGCAACCACCCATCGGCTTTCTGTCTGTCTGGATATTTCATACCAATGGAATCATCCGATACGTGGCCTTTTATGTCTGGCTTCTCATTCAGCATCATGTTCTCAAGGTTCATCTGTGTTGTACCAGGGGTCTGTACGTCACTCGTTTTTACGGCTGAATCATATTCTATTATATGGAGAGACCACACTTTGTCAGTTGATGGACCCATCTGTGCAGTTTTGCTGAGAATAAAAGTTAAGCCCACACCTTGAGGAAGAAACCATTGAAGAAGACAGCTTTTCCCCATCAAGAATTTAAGAAAAAGTTTCCAGCAGTTCCTGGTCATGGCCAACTGCTTCATCCAACCCCTCTGCTGCCCTTGTCGGCTTTGGGGACGGAATCTTTTTCCTCATGACATTTTATTTACAAAATTTTTGTTTCTTTCTTTGGCTGCCTGGGCTCTGCGTTGCAGTGCGTGTGGTCTTTATTGCAGTAGGCTTCTGTAGCTGTGGTGTGCAGGCTTAGTTGCCCTGGGGCATGTGGGATCTTACTTCCCCGACCAGGGATCGCATCCAAGTCCCCTGTGTTGGAAGGCGGGTTCTTTACCACTGGACCACCAGTCCCACTCATGTCATTTTGAGACTTATCCCCAAATTAGATGAACTGTTTCGGGGTGTCCTGGCCCTGAAAGCCTCCTGTCCACAGTCCTCCTTCATGCTCTGCTCCTCTCCCTCCCTTCTTTGTCCTGGTGGAAGATCAGAGCGAGCAAGGCAGGAGAGATGTTTCCTACAGCAGATAATAGGACTGGGCTCTGGGAACCATGTCACCAAAACCTTTCATCTCAAGAACCCTGAGAAATGATGGAGGCTGTTGGGGGAGACCAGCCAAGTGCCATGGTGCACAGAAGGAAGGGGCAAAGCTCAGATAAAGGTTAGGGGTGGGGGCATGGATGGTGAGTCTGATATGAGGTGGCACACAGGTAGAGTCCTGAGAGGGCACAGCTGGTGCAAAGGCCCGAAGTTGCCAGGGTACGTGAGCAGCTTCTGGTTTGGCATCTGTGGGGTCAGATGCCTGCAATCCCTGTGTTCCCCAGCTCGTCCCTCCTACTGGGGAGCAGTCACACACACGCACACACACACACACACATTCATACACACACCCTTTCGGAGTATTTCTCTAGAGGTTGTTTAATTCTGTGCACAGTTTTGCTTCTAATTTCAGGGAGTCGTGGACCCTGGAAGGGACCGCGTCTTGCTTTCCTGCCTAGCCACATGGCTCCGAGGGATGAATGAATGTGTGGTGGGGACCTTGTTTCTGCTGTAGCAGCCCCTGCCACCTGGTTTTGTGTTCTGCCTGCTTCTGGAGAGTTCTGATTGCGACCTGGTCCCTGCCATCCTGAGTCCTCCAAGCCAAAGCTCTATCACTTTGTGACTGGTGACCTCAGGCATGTCGCCGAACCTCACTGGATCTTTAATTTCATCTGGAAAATGGGGAAAACTGTACTTCCACTTCCAGCGTGGGCTGTGACAACTATATGAGTTAAGAGCATAACAAGCTCCAATCCTGGCCCTCAGCTTGGGTTTGTAAATAAAGTTTTATTGGCACCCAGCCATGCCCATTCCTGGGTGTCCTGTCTTTGGCTGCTTTCCCACTGCAATGATGGGCGAGTGGTTGGAACACAGATTGTCTGATCTGCAAAAACTGAAGTGTTTTTACACCTGGCTGTTTACAGAAAGTGTGCTGGCTGCCGGCTTAGAGCCATGCCAGACCTGTGCCTGCCAGTTCCTTGTCCTTTCATCTGTTCTATGGGGATGCAGTGGCAGTCCCCTGGGAGAACCACAGTCAGAGTTGAGGGGTAGGGTGTGCTGAGTGGAATGCCTGGTTCAGTTTCCTGGGTGTCCCTGAGGAGTGTGGAGGGCCACATCAAAGCCATGTCAGGGCCACATTCGGCCGTGTTGGAGGACTTGGGGGCTCTTCTGCCTTTTCCCCAAGAGTTCTGGGTGTGTGGAGGACCTGAGAGTTTCAACACCTGCTCTCCCCCACGTCTCAGATGGAAATGATAAGGCCAGAGTGATCCCCAGACCCTTGGGCCCTGTGGACTTCAGCGTGGTCTGTGTTTGCAGGACCGAGACCCCGAGGACAGAAAGAGTGGACTTAAGATGGCACCAGAGGGCTTCCCTGGTGGCTCAGCTGGTAAAGAATCTGCCTGCAATGCAGGAGAGCTGGGTTCAGTTCCTTGGTCAGGAAGATCCCCTGCAGAAGAGAATGGCAACCCCTTCAGTTGTTCTTACCTGGAGAATCCCATGGACAGAGGACCCTGACCGGCTATAGTCCGTAGGGTCGCAGCGAGTCACACACGAGTGAGCAGCTAACATACACAGAAGATGGCACAGCCTCTGCTCAGCTCAAGCTAGGGGCGTGGGGGGAGGGTGGTGCTTGGCAGCCCTGGGGCTGCAGTTGTCCCCGGGAATAATGTGTCCTCTGTCCTCCGGCTGCAGCTGCTGTGGGGGTGGGGAGGCAGCCGCCCGGAGCTCCTCCTGGGGCCTCCTCTGCCAGCAGCTGCTGGCTTGGCCTTGAGGATGGCACAGGGCGGGGGCCAGGTTTTGGGGAGGACGGCTCCAGCCCATGTCTGTGGAGCCTGAGAGTGCGCCAGGCTCTGAGCTGAGCGCTCTTCACCTAAGCACTCATTCAAGCCTCAGGGCAGCCAGAAAGTGGGAATGGTCCCATTGTGCAGATGAGGAAACAGAGGCAGGTGATGTGCTTGTGGTCACAGTGATCCTGGGTGGAGATTTGAACCCGGGGCCACATAGGTGAGTGCTCTGGGAGCAAGGACTGGGTTTTATCTTACTTCCTCCTCATTGTGCTCCCAGCAACCTTGGATGCTCAATAAACTTTCACTGGTGGAATGGAGTCACTGACTCCCTTGTTTGCTTAGCACGATTTTGTTTTGTTTTTATTTTTGGCCACATCGTGTGACTTGTGGGATTTTTATTTCCCTGACCAGGGATTGAACCTAGGCCCTTGGCAGTGAAAGTGTGAAGTCTTAACCACTGGGCCACCAGGGAATTCCCGAGGTGTATCTTTTGTTTTTTTGGGCGTTTTTTTAGCACATTTTGGAAAATGACTTCATTTCACAGAGAGTAACACTCGATGAAGGAAAAGCAGAAGAACACTGGTATATAAAAAGAAGAGGTAGGGAGGAGGGTGGGATGAATTGGGAGATTAGAATTGACGTATGTATGCTACCATGTGTAAAAGAGATAACTAGTGGAAACCTACGGTGTAGTACAGGGAGCTCCACTCAGTGCTTTTTGATGGCCTAGAGGGATGGAATGGGGGGTGGAGGTGAGAGGGAGGTCCAAGAAGGAGGGGAGATATATACATACATACATATATATATATATATATAGTTGATTCACTTCATTGTGCTGCAGAAACTAATACAACACTGTAAAGGCAAGTGATACCTCAGTTTACAAAAAGGAAAGTGAAAATATCCGCCTTTTCTCCCACTACCCCAGTAAAAATACTTTTGACATCTCTGTTTCCCATTCTTATAGTTTTCCTGTGTGTTTGTGTATATATTCTACAAAACCAGATTTGTACTGTGTATGGTATTCTGTAACTTGCTCATTTGGACCGAGAATCGTGAATACATGTTCATGGAGGGTCAACTGAGGCCAGGCGTTGGGTATTTGGAGGTTGTGGGTTTTGATGCCAGTTCTCGAGAGGTTTGATCTGGAGGGAGGACACAGACAGGGTAACAGGGTAGGAGAGAGGTGTATAATGGGAAAAGGGAAGAGGGAGGCCTTGCAGGGAGGTTTGGAAAACTTGCATGTAGGAAGATAGAAAGGATCTGAACTTTGGAGAAGGCCAGGGAGGGAACATCCGGCAGGGGACCAGTGAGAGCAAGGCAGGGAGGTGGGGTCAGTAAGCAACCTTGTGTCGGGGACGTGGGGGCTGGCATAACAGGTGCCAGGTGTGTTGGTGCCTGAAGTCATGGCTGGAAACTTTCAGTGTATTGAGGGTGGAGGTCCTCCTGTCCTGATCTCACGCCTGGTTTTTCCTCCCCTGCAGGACCGCAGCCTGACAGGCAAGCTGGAGCCGGTGTCTCCTCCCAGCCCTCCGCACGCTGACCCTGAGCTGGAGCTGGTACCTCCACGGCTCTCCAAGGAGGAGCTGATCCAGAACATGGACCGGGTAGACCGGGAGATCACCATGGTGGAGCAGCAGATCTCCAAGCTGAAGAAGAAGCAGGTGTGGGTGGGTGGGGGAATGGTGGATTTCAGTTTCCAATCCAGCAACAGCTGCCGCTGAGAAGATAACACAGTAGTAACTGCAGTTGTTCACATGTGTTGAGCACTGCCTATGTGCTGGCTCATTTTTATGCCCTTTACATTTATTGGACAGGAGATCTGTTTTGTGTGGAGCTGTCTATTGGAACTTCCAATAGAAGTTGTCTAATGGTGCTGTCTAATGGAAATGTTCTGGATCTGCCCTGTCCAAAATGGTAGCCACTACCCATCTGTGAGTCCTGAGCCTTCGAAATGTGCCTAGCGTAGCTGAGGAACTGAATATTTAACTTAGTTTAATTTGGATTAAATGAGATGTACACTTGGATAACCAAATGTGGCTACTGTACTGGATGGCACAGGAATGAACAGCTGTGGAGTGGGCAGTTAATTCTTTGTGCCTCCCTTTCCTCATCTATAAGGTAAAGAAAAATTTCACATCATTCTGGCCCTGGGTCTGGAATCTGGATGAGTTGGACCTCCTATCTCTGCCTCAGAGCAGTCATCTCTCTGAGCCTCAGTTTGCTTGTCTGTAAAATGGGCACAGATATGACACTACCGCATAGGGTTGTGAGGAAGGGACAGAGTCATGTGATGAAAAGAAATCATCATTGTTGTTGAAATCAAGGAAAAGTTAACATAAAGAATAATAATATTAATTTTATAATTTTATTTTTACCTTTTCTTGGCTCTTCTGCTTCTCTCTGTGGCATCTTCAGGTGTCTCCTCAGATGTTCCCTCCACAGAGGAGACCCCCCCTGACCTTTATAGGAGTCCTCGTCCCCACCCATTCTTTATCCTAGGGGTCAGCAAATCCAGCCAGATATGGCTCAATGCCTATTTTTGTAAATAAAGCCTTATTGGCACACAGGCCCATCCAATTGTTTACATATCGTCTGTGGCTCCTTTTATGATACAACCGCAGAGCTGGGTGGTCACAAAAGAGACTGTGCGGCCAGCCAAGCCCAAGATATTTACTTTCTGGGCCTTTATAGGAAGTTGGCCAAACTCGTCACCCTGCTGATCGGTGTTACCATTTGAACGAATGTAGTTTATTTTGTGACATTGTGGTCTTCTCATGACTACAGTATAAAAGCAGGGTTCTTTTTTTTTTAAATTTGTATTTATTTATTTAATTTAGGTTTCGATTGTGCTGGGTCTTTGTTGCTGCATTCAGGCTTTCTCTAGTTGCAGTGAGCGGGAGGATCCTCTCTAGTTGTGGTGTGCAGGTTTCTCACTGCGGTGGCTTCTCTTGTTGCAGAGCACAGGCTCTAGGGTGCATGGGCTTCAGTAGTTGTGGTGCATGATGCTTAGTTGCTCCACGGCATGTGAAATCTTTCTGGAGCAGCTACTGAACCCGCGTCTCCTGCATTGGCAGGAGGATTCTCAACCACTAGACCACCAGGCAAGTCCAAAAGCAGGGTTCTTGTCTCCTGTTCCCTGCTGTGCTCCTAGCAACACTGGCACAGAGTAGGTGCTCCTTAAAAGCTGTGGATTGAGTCAGTGTGACACCTGTCTTGCCCCCAGGGGAAGCAGGGTCACCTCTGACTCCCTCCAGGTAAGGATGCATGGACTCCATGACGAATCTAAGGACTCATTCTGGCCACCAGAGGCGGTGGAAGGAAGGCTGGAGAGAGACGCTTCCTAGAAGCCAGTTTAGGGCAGTGTGACAGGCTTTGAAAGATGTACAGGGGGAGGGGAGCATTGATTCTAAGAGACCCTGGGACTGTCGCTCGCCTGCGGGCACCTGAGGATGGTCCAACAGCCTAGCCAGTCAGGGAGGCTTGGCCAACTGCGGAAAGTGGGTGCATTTCCAGGACGGCAGCATGCCGTGCGGGGAGGCCAGGCCCTGATTGGAGTCAGCATTTATTGCCAAGGCCAGTGGAGTGCTGGGCCTTCAAGCCCCCAGGCCTGGCTTTGGGATGAGGCTGAAGCTACAGGCTATGTGCACACGTTTGTAGCTAAGGCTGGAAGCCAGGTGGCCCAGGGCAGCCCTCGATAGCCAGATTTAAAAAAAAAAAAAAAATTCCATTTTGGGCATTTTTCTTTTTTAAATAAAAATCACAAAACATAAAATGACTCTTTGTAAGGTGAACAGTTCAGCGGCATTCAGTCCATTCACAGCGTTGTACGAGCACCCATTCTATCTAGTTCCAAGACATTTTCATGACCCTAAAATAAGACCCCTGTGCACACTAGCAGTCACCCCCTTGCTCCCTGCCCCACCAGCCATTAATCTGCTTTCTGCCTCTGCAGATCTGCCTGGACATTTCCTGTAAGCGAACCTCTTTTGTGTGGTATCTCAGTATCACGTCTTCAAGGCTCATCCACGTTGCAGCCTACAGCACTTCATTCCCTTTGTTGCCAGTATTCCAGTGCATGGATAGATGGTCCACAGTTGTTGATCCATTCATCAGTTGGGTGGACATTTAGGTTGTCTCCACGTTTTGACTGTCACGAATAGCGCTTCTATGAGCTTTTGTGTTTCTGTTTCTGTTTGAGCTCCTGTTTTCAGTTCTTCGGGTCTGTATCTAGGGATGAAATTTCTAGGTCCTACGGTAACTCTGCTTTTAATTTTTAGTGTCTCAGGGAGGATCCCCTTCACTGATTAGTGAGAATCTTCTTCCGGGCTATGCATGCCTTCCATTTCTCGGCTTAGTCCCTTTCACCCTTTTTGGAGGGATTTCAATGTTTTTCTGAGAGCTGGTTGTCCTTCTGAAAGCCACCACTAGGGGTCACTGTGGGACTGAGGCAGCTTGGCTCAACCAGCCTGGCTTCAGACTCTTTCTGCATGGCCCCCATCTTGGCTGTATTTTTGAGTTCATAATGGTTTGCTTCATGGTCATGGGCAGGATGTGTGAGCCTTATGAACAAAGAACAGTGTTCTCATCTGCCTCAAAATGCCCTGTCAGGTTGTCTACCCAGGCACTGGCCTCCCGTGTGACCTTGGGCCAGTGTCTTAAACTCTCAAGTTTTTGCTTTGCCCTTTTGGTATAAAGCAGATAACAGCATGCCGGGAGGTCTTTTATGGTGTTTGGAGGAGGAGGGTCCATTATGAAGACCACAGGGCAGCTGACAATGATAATAATGATGATGAGAAGCTGCTCATTAGGTGCTGAGTGCTTTGTGTGCATTAGCTCATTCAATCCTCATATCAACTCTCTAGGATAGAACATTTTATTATCCCCATTTTCCAGATGAGAAAAGTGAGGCTTGGGGGAGTTCAGCAACTGCTCAAAGTTACATAGCAAGTAAATACAGTTAAGTCCGCTGCATATGAATGAGTTCCATTTCAAAAGCACATTCCTAAATCCAATTTGTACCTAAGTCCAACAAAGTTACACAGGCTTCCCCAGTAGCTCAGCTGGTAAAGAATCTGCCTGCAATGCAGGAGGCCCTGGTTCAATCCCTGGGTTGGGAAGATCCTCTGGAGTAGGGATAGGCTACCCACTCAGTTTTCTTGAGCTTCCCTGGTGGCTCAGACAGTAAAGAATCTGCCTGCAATGTGGGAGACCTAGATTTGGTCCCTTGGAGAAGGGAATGGCTACCCACTCCAATATTCTTGCCTGGAGAATTTCATGGACAGAGGAGCCTGGCAGGCTACAGTCCACGGGGTCACAAAGAGTTGGACACTACTGAGTGACTTTCACTATGAGCGACTAACTCTCAACCAACAGTTAGCCTAGGTACCCAACTCACACAATCGGGTATATAGTACTGTACTGTAATAGGTTTATAATAGTTTTCACACAAATAATACATGAAAAACAAACACAAAAAATAACCATTTGTAATCTTACAGGACCTTGAAAATTACAGTAACTATAACAGCTGGCATACAGGGGCATGCTTGCATCTTTGAAAGTTTGCAACTCAAAGGTTCATATGTAGGAGACTCACTGTTGTAGAAATAGGGTTCCGGTATGGACAGTTTGGCTCCAGAGTCTCCATAGCCTCTCCTGAGGATGATGGTGCATGTGTTGGTAATGATGGATAATGGGTCACCTTCAGTGAGCCCCCAGTCTGATCATACGTAAATTAACTCATCCGGGAGGCATGGCCATGAGCCCCACTTTACAGATGAGAAAACTGAGGCATAGCGGGGTTAAACTGCTTGCTAATACTCACCTAGCTGGTAAATCACCAAAGCTGAACTTAAACCCAGGTAGGCCGAAACCCAGGTAGGCTGGCAGCAGAGTTTGGAGCTAGCCCTGCTCGCGCCCTTCCCTGTGGGAGCTGGGGCCTCTCCAGGGCTTGGAGTCCCTGCGGGTGACTCAGAGGAAATGGTTAGCAGCCTGACTTCCTGTGTGGGGCCGCCAGCCTGGCTGAACGGGGGGCCGCCCCCGCTGTTGAGGGAGCTGCCTCTCCTTCCGCCTGCTGGCGTGCTTACCACTACACTCTCCCTGCTCCCCACAGCAACAGCTGGAAGAGGAGGCCGCCAAGCCGCCCGAGCCCGAGAAGCCCGTGTCACCACCGCCCATCGAATCTAAGCATCGCAGCCTGGTGCAGATCATCTACGACGAGAACCGGGTATGCCCCATCCTGTCCTTCATAGCCCCTGACCCACCTTCTCCTGCTTGCCTTGTGCTGGCCACCAGGTGGGAGGTAGGTGTCACTGTGAAGGATCTGACGCGCTCCCAGGGCCTCAGTATTCCCATCTGTGAAATGGGCATCTCTGTGACCATCCTCCCATAGATCTGGGTTTGTGAGTAGGAGGGGGAGGGGGTGGCCAGTGGAGACCCGTTGTTGGTGTGGCTGTGGTTTGGACCGTGGCTGCCCTGTGGGATGCAAATAAAAATGCAGGCATTAGGTCATAGGAGAGCTTCAAGGGCCAAGTGATCAGTGAGGAGGATGGGCAATCCGTTAGGTACTCAGAAGAAATTCCTGTAATACAAAGACAGTAGTAATATTATTTGTCATAACAGCAACATTAGTTGAACAGCTCCTTTTTTTCGGGTGATGGGCAAAGTTTTTTCATATAGCAGTCCTCAGAGAGTAGGTATGGTGATTGTTTCCAGTTAACACAGGGAGAAACTGAGGCCCAGAGATATTAAGTGACTTGTCTAAAGTCACACAGCTGGGAAGTGGGGGGCCTGAGATTTGAACGCATGAGCTGTCAGGTCCCAGGGCCTTATTTGTCGGCACTGGCCTCTGTTTACACTGAGCCCTGGAAAGGGCTGTTGGGATGGTTGAACATAGAGTCTGTAGCAGACTGTGGAGCCTCCTAGGGATCTGTGGAGGGCAGCTGTTGGGTGTCTGAAGGGGAAGGGGCTCAGGGTACCCAAAGCAGAGTATCTCCCAGGGGGCTGAACCCCCAGGCTGGAGCTGCACTGAAGTGAAATCTGGTATCTGGTGAGGTGCTGAGCTCCCCATTTTTCCCAATCAAACCTCTAAGAGTTCAGCTTCAGTGATTTGCAGTTGACTCTCTTCACATGTGCTCAGGGCCTGTGGATGTTGAGTACCCTCCTTGATTTTACAGGAGAGGAAACTGAGGCCCAGAGAGGGATTGTTCCTTGTCTGCGGTCATGCAGTGAAGTGTCACAGGTGGACTCCTGTGATTCTCCCCGCTCCTGTCCTTGGCGCCTGGCTGTGCTTCCCAGCCGTCTCCACTATGAGATTTGCCCCTGGCTGCTGGATCAGCGCTCCGAGTCCAGGCAGGGGCGGGAGAGTCCATGGTGCCCGTGGCCGGATGGCTAACTCTAGGACCTGGGAACACGTGGCTGGTGCCTGTGGCTGTAACCCCAGGCAGGAAACGATTGGGTCAACTAGTTTGGCTATGCCATCACGTCTTGAAGCTGCAGTCGATGCCAGATGAGACTGAACTTGCTGGGAGCCTGGGGACTGTGTGCCGGGCCTGTCAGGGCTGGTCGCCTCTTGCACCCTGGCTTCCTACTCAGTTAACATCAGTAACTATCACAATGATAGGAGAACTAAAGGAGCTGGGTGTACTTTAGCCAGATGTCCTGGGTTCAGATCCCATCTCTCCCATTTTCTGACTCTATGACCTTGGGCATATTTCTTAAGCCTCCCTGTAATCCATCTTCCTCACCAGTGAATTGATGATAATTATGGCACCTACCTTGTACCAGGGTGTGGGGATTAAATAAGTTCATTATGTAGCATCCTTGGAACAGTGCCTGCCACCGTGTAGGTGCTAGCTGGCGCTATTAATTGTTGTCGTCATTGTTCTTTTCTTCTTGTTATTGTTTATGTTTTGCATGATTTCACTGAATCCTCTCCAGACCTGTATAAGATAGGTACTATTATTCTGTTTTACTCATAAAGAAACCACAGCTCAGAGAGGGAAAGTGACCTACCTGAGGTTGCACAGCAAGTGAATTTTGAGGCTGGGGATCAGAACCAAGAATGAATTGGTTCCAAGAGCCTGTGGCAGAGGGGGCAAAGGCAGAGCTCCTGGAACTGTCACCCCAGGCAGCCCTTCTGCCTGCCCTCCCTGATCTTCGGGTGGTATTGTCCTCTCTTCACCTCAACTGCATCCCGGGCTGGTGATTTTATGCCCATTTATGCTGATTCCATCCTGATGGGGTCCTGACAGTAGGTGAAAGACACTGCCCTTCCCTCAGCCCCCCACCCCATATTTTCAGATGAGGAGACAGAAACTCTGGGTAATTTCCCCAAGGCCTTACAAGTAGTGAGTAGCAGACTGGGACTCAAACCCCAGATCCTGAGCTTCTGAGAGCAGTCCCCTGCCTGGCGAGTTCAGGTGCTCTGGATGCATCACACTCGTCCTGTTCATTCATTCGTTTATTCCCTCATTCAACAGCTGTGCTCCTGGCCTCTTGCCCACTCACAGTGGCTTTCTGATGGAGGAGACATAACCACACTCAAACCACTCCCCACCCTCCAACCCCACGCCCCCCAGGCACACCATGGGTCTGGAGAATTTGCCCCTCCTTGTCCCCATCCCTCTTTCCTTTCATCTGCCCCTGCCCCTGGCTCCAGCCTCATGACCCTGGTACTTCCTTGAACACTCAGGCATGCTTCTGCCTCAGGGCCTTTGCACTGACTGCGTCCTCTGCCTGGAGCTCCTTTTTCCCCCTTGGGCTGTCCCTCTTTCACTCCTTCAGCTGTTTGCTCAAATGTCCCCTTTTCAGCCAAGGTCCATTTTGATCTTCTGTTTATTGCTGAAAACCCATCAGCACTTCCTCTCCCTAGCTTTAATTGTCCCCACTGGACATAATTTATATTTTGTTTGTTTATTGTGAATAGAGGCTCCATGAGGGTGAGGATTCTTTTTTTCCCAGCTGTATCTCTAGCTCCTGGCACACAGTAGGTGCTTATTAAGTATCTGTTGAACAGATGAATGAATGTCAGAGAGGTGAGAGACTTTCCCCACAAAGAGTCCTCTAGTTTTGGGTGGGACTGGCCTGTGTCCCCAGTGGAGGTCGGCGGGGGTCCCCCTACCCGGGCCAAGCCTCAGGGGCTGGAGGCCTGCTGGGCAGGAGCAGTCAGGACTTACCACCCCTTGGGGGATCAATCGGATTAAATTTTAATCCTCCTTCCTTCTCTGTGGGTTCCTCTGAGAGGCAGACACAAGGGTCTATCTCTAAATGCCACGCTGGCTGGAAAACGCAGCTTCCTGCTGGGCAGAGCCTGCCTGGCTCTTCTGCAGACTGGACTCAGGTTCATTATCCATTCGGGGCACATGGATGAGGCGCCAGCATGCATGAGGGGAGCTGCCTGTGTGGGCGGGGCTGGGCAGGTGCACACACATGGCAGAACAGGAGGCAGGGTTGCTGCAGGCCCCAAGGGGCAGGAGCCGGCAGGGCGGGGCGGGGCCAGGACTGGGAAAGGCTTCTTGGAAGCAGTGGGTGGGCCTTCGACCCGGGGAGGGCCTTCTGTGGGGGTAGCAGCACAGGTAGAGGCTCACGGAGGGGACGGGCTCTCGTTTGATCTTCAAAGGGGGTGTGTAGGGGTGGGAGGTGGGGGTCTGGCGGCTGTGGGAAGAGGCTCTCACACTTTGAGTTTGGGTACAACAAACACACACACACAGCACTAGTGAAGGATGTTTACACATCCTTATACAAATAAGGGACAATTTGCATGGTGCTGGCGCTGTAGAAGTTCAGGGCAGTGGGCAATCCAGGCAGACTTCCTGGAGGTGACTTGAGCTAGGTCTGCACAAATGGACACCACTGGGGAAAGGTAGAAGGATATTTCCAATGGAGAGGATGATAGCCCATTCCGACGATGGTGAGGAGGCAGAATTCATGGAGGCAGCGCCCTCCGATTGCTAAGGGATGAGGAGGAAATCAAAGGCTAAGAAGCAAGTTCTTTTTTGTCTTAGATTTTAAGCATCTTCCTAGTAAAGTGTGTATACAGTGTGTTTAGGACTAAGCCAGACAAAGATGAATAATTCTGTCAGCAATAACCAAGAATGTGAAGCATTTTGTAGGGCATTTTGGGGGTCCAGGCACCCCAATACCCAGCTTCAGAAGATTCCCCTCCAACTCGAGTTGTGATACGGTGTCCCAGGCTGAGCCCCGCCTCTGCCTCTGCGTCTGCGTCTGTCCGTCATAACTGGCCCTGGAGTCCAAGGCTTCCTCCAGATTCCTGTGCACACAGAGAGTGCTGTGCTCTTGAGTTTATTAACATGAGCCCATGAATTCTGCCTCAGCACTCGGTCACTTCTGTCCCACACCTGGAAGGGCTCTGGACGGGGTCTTTAGGCTGCAGCTACAGATGAGGACCCTGAGCCTGGGGGAGGGGTAACTGCTCCCCTGAAACGTTACGGTACTTGCCAGGTGGACGTGGTGTGGAGGGAATGGTGGTGCGGCCTAGAGCGGGGTCGGGGGTCCCAGACTTCTGGGTGGGTAGGTGGGTATTTCCTGGTGCTGCTTCCTGTCTGCAGAAGAGGAGGGTGAGGCTTGAAGCTGGGCTGGAGGAGCTAGAATGGGGGCTTCAAGGGGTGGGGGGGCTGGCCAGGGGTCTGCTCAGGATGAGGCTCTGGCCCTCCCGCCCAAGAGCGGTTCATGTGTGCATGTGTGTGAATACATGTGCAAATTGTGTGTCGGAGCCACCTTGCGGGGGCTGCGTGCGCACTTGTAGCCCACACATGTGTGTGTTTATTTGCTTACGTGGCAGACCTACTGAGGGCTTTGTGTGTGTGTGTGCCTGTGTGCGACTCAGCGCGTGCAGGGCGTGTGAGTCCCATGCATTTGTATGCACATGTGTGTGTTCCACTGGGATGGCTGTGTGTGGATACATGTGTTTGAGTCAGCACGTGTGCGGCTTAAGTGACTTGCTGAGGGTTAAAGCAGAGCAGACTCCCAGATGTGGGTCCCTGATGGACAGCTGTGTATTTCTCGAAAGCCCTGCCCACCTGGGGGAGGGCCCCAGTAGGCTGGACATCCACCCCCATCCTGACGGCCCCAGCTCGCTGCAGAGTACCAAGCAGATTCCCAATGGCACCCCTCCCCCCTCCCCCACCGCCCCGCCTCTGCAAACCGGACCAGAGAGGCTGGGAGCCAGGGTGTGTAGCATGAAGTGGAAGAAGCGCCCCCAGGAAGATGTGAGGAGGTGGGGGTGCCAGTTCAGGGCCTGCCTGTCCCAGCCTTTACGGGCTACTTGAGCTGTGTGACCCCAGCGTCTCGGCTTCCTTGTGTGTAAATGGGGCTGATGCTAGAAGCTTCTGCCATGAGTACCTGCAGGAATCCAAATGGACAGGACTTACAAGGGATCCAGGCCTGGCACCTATAGGAGGTCACCTGGTGTGAGCCATGGCCTCGTGGTTATTGTTGACAGCAATAAAAACAGCTAGCTCTTACCTAGTGCTCCCCACATGCCAGATCCTGATTTAGCTCCGATTTTAGCTCCGATTTTAGCTCGGAATGTTTAATTCTCTCAACAGCTGTGTGGGGCTGTGCTGCTCTTGTCCCCATTTCGTAGATGAGAAAACTGAGGCTCAGAGGCAGTGAAGGGACTTGTCCAGGACCACACAGCTGGCAAGTGGATCAGAGCCCAGTCCCGCTACCCGTGTAGCCTTGCTCTTGACCACACTGCTGTCGTGTGTTCCAGTGTTGCGGCATCTTTAGGACTGTTCCGTGACAGGTTTTTTTCTTCCCCTGGGTGACCTTTTGGAAATTGAGTTGTCTTAAAAAGGCCCTAGGGCCGCTCAGGGCTTCAGTGCAGAGCCTGGGGAAAGGCCTGTTAGGAAGCAAAGGAGCTCTTACACCGGCTGTGTGACTAGAGAATTGGCTGCCCTGGGCTGTGCCTCGTCGTCTGGGCTCCCTGTGGCTTTGGAAGGTTAGGAAGGGTCTCCTCTCTGCTCTCTTCTGCAAGGGCTGCAGGAAGGCCCCTCCCCAGGTGCTTGTGTCCCCAAGACAGTGAGGATGTGGTAGAGGATGGTATCCTCTGTGGTTCATAGGACACAGGCTTCCTGAGCCCCCATATGGGTACCGGATCTGAGACCCAGGCCCAGGGATGTGATGTGGCAGTTCTAGTGTCCCATTCGCTCCAGCCCTGCTCTTCCTGTGTTTGACATCACCTCTTTATCTCAGTGGACAGTTGCCCATCTCCACAGAGCCTCAGGAGTACACACAAACTCCTATTCATTCCTCAAAACCCGACTGTGTATCCCTCCTTTTACCTTTTTGGAGAGAGTGACCCTGACCTACTTAATGACTGCCTCGTATACCTCCCATACCTCTCCTGCCTGAGCATATTGACCTGCCATCACTGCTCATGACTAACTGCCCACTAGCCTCGGTTTATTGCAGACAGAGGCCGATATTATTCATTTTGTTTCATGCTGTGGTGCTTAATACAGAGTGGCTGCTCAAATGTTTGGGGAAGCAACCCTGTCCTCTCCCCACCCTATACCCAGTCCTGGTCCAGCTAGGGAATTCTTCCATCTTTGGTCCCCCATGGCTGACAGTTTCTGGCTTTGTGATGTGACTGGGGCTGAGGTGGTCTGCGGTGACTGAGAGGCTGGTGCCTACCACAACTCAAAGAAGATGCGGGACCTCAGTCTAGTGGAAGCCCTGGATAGGACTGGCTCTTGTCTTTCTCCCAAAGAAAGACTTCTTATCCTATTTTCCTGTGCCTCAGTTTCATCATTTGTAAAATGGGGATACTTCTATCTCCCTGACTCCTTGTTATGTGTGATTCAAATACTAATAATGCATGCCGTGTACCCAATGCTTGACTCATAATAGCTTCTCAATAAAATGGCCATCATTAACAATAATCATCTGCACACTACCCACCTCCCCCAACCCCTGCAAGATTTTCTGGCCCCCAGCCACACTCTGAGGCTGCTGTTCTCAGGGTTCTGGCTTTGCACAAAGGGGGCCGAGATCATGACTTGTTCTTGGGTGGGCTGGGCCCAGGGCTCTAGGCAGAGCTGTCCTCAGTGCCAGCTTGAGCCCACCTACATACCTGCCCTCTGTCCCGGGGGCTGGGGGAGGGGTGAGGCTGGCCCTCAGCACGCCTCCTCCCTGCTGTGACACCTGGGCCTCCAATTCTGTTGTCAGCCATGTCCTCCAGGGCTCTGGGTCAACCTCGTTTGGTGGGTCTGGATTGGGGGATCACCGGGGGAGGCTTTCGATCTGATGATGGTGAATTGCTTGGCTTGTCCTGCCAGTCCACGCTGAGTCCTGGCTGGTCTCCCTGAGCTGGGCTGAGTCATGAGCACCCAGCCTGTCCTGGGTCACAGGAGGGTCTCAGGTCTCCCACGTGTGTGCTGTGGGCACCCCACTTTCCATCTGATAGACATCCCTCGAAGCCACCTTTCCCAGCTCTGTGCCCTCCGCATCCCCCAGCCGGCCCAGCCGAGCGGGCCCTGTGGTCCCAGAGCTGGGGCCTGAGCCGGACACAGTGTCCACCTTTATGGTCAGGCTCCAGCCTGTTGAATTCGCAGTCACCTAGCCCTTTCTGCCATATGTTCCTGTTTTCCTAATAAGTCTTGAGTTGTGAGTGGGGAGGGAGGCGAGGAGGCCCCAGGGCAGCTCAGAAACAGTCACATGATTGTGAAATAGAAGAATCCTAGAAAGGGTATCTTCCCCGAGCCTCTATCTCGCCCTCTCTCCCCTGCCTCCTCCCCCTTCACTGGCGGCACCAGCTCCGAGGTAATTGGAGACACCCAGCTGGCTTTCTGGCTTCCAAGGCAGAGGAAGGCATCTCGAGGCCTGGCCGGGGATCTGTGCCCACCCCGGGCCCTGGGTGGGGGTGGGGGGCATCAAGCTGGGGGCTTCAGGGAAGCCGGCACCAGAGAACAGGGTGTGTTTGTTCGAATCGAAACTTGGCGGGCTTGCCAGGGTTGCTGTGGGGATGCTCGGGCCTCTCTGTGTTGGTCTCCAGCCCAGGGAGGGCTGGCGAGGGGGACCTTCCCCGCCCCCCACCCCCGCCCCTAGGGCCTGGATGGGCGTGCTGGGCCGAGCAGCTGCTTGGTGTTCCAGGAGGAGGCCTCTATTTATAATCTGTTCTCTGTGTGTGTGTGTGTGTGTGTTGGGTGTCCTTTTTATTTTTTAATTCTTTCTCTTCTCCGTCCCCCTGCAGAAGAAGGCTGAGGCTGCACATCGGATTCTGGAAGGCCTGGGGCCCCAGGTGGAGCTGGTGAGCTGGGGAACAGGGTGGGGTGCTCTGGGAAGTGGGGGTAGCTGGAGAGGAGGACAAGGCGGCAGGTGGCTGTGGAGGCAAGGAGGAAGTTGTCTGTTGCCAAGCGCTGCCCTGTCCTCTGGAGGAGGCAGGAAATCCACCCTCTGATAAGAGGGACGGGCAGATAACAGTGGGCAGGTGGGCTGGGCCGCGCTGGGGGTGAAGTGGGGGTGTGTCAGTCCTCCGGCTTTGCTCCCAAGCCTGGCCAGTCGAGCTGCAAGATTGACCAGTTGGAGTCCAACCTGTGTAGTTTGGCTGATTGTGGAAAGCCCATGCTCCAGGGCAGGTGATCTGGGTTCAACTCCCAGGTCTCTTACTTCATAGCTGTGTGACCCGGAGCAGGTGTCTTAACCTCTCTGTGCCCTGTTTCCTCATCTGTAAACTGGAACAAATAATAACACATACCCATTAGTGAAGATGAGCCACACACCTTTTTGTCAAGCCCTGAACACACCACCCCGTAGACAGTAAGGGTGGAGTGTTGTTGTTGTTGTTGTTATTATCGCTACTGTCAGGGTCATTTTGCTTATGGGGAGATGCCATGTCAGCAGCAGAGCCTGGAAGCAGACCCAGGCCTCTTCTCTCTCAGGCACCTGTCACACTGTGTCACCATGGATAGGAAGCACGGGAGCGCGGAAACTCCTGGCTGGTGGCTTTGGGGTCCTGGGAGAGATGGCCAGAGTTCCCGCCTGCCTAGGACCAGTGTCCCATGGTGCCAGTGGGTGCAAAGATATGGGGGCAGTGCGGGGACACACCTGCTGGATAGTGCGAGGGTCTTTGTGTGTGTGTGTGTTGGCTGGGGGGCGGAAATAAAGCTTTATGCATTTGGAGCCTAATTTTAAACTTGGCCCCACCTTGCATTTGCCACGTGGCCTTGGGGAAAGGACTCAGTTTTCTCATCTGTGAAATGGGGATGCTGTGGATCTTGATGAGGGACCAATGAAGTCGTATGTGGAAAAGGCTCACCGGCACAGCACATGGCCCGAGGCGGGCACTCAGCGTTGTGGTTGCCTGGGAGGGTGGAACTGTTGTCCCTGGAGTTTTTTCTGCAGTGACAGATGCTCCCCAGCCTGGGGGGCTGGCTGCTGATGGGCCACTGTGGAGCTGTGAGCAGCTGGCCTTTTCCTGCCCCCAGGTCCTCACAGGGGCAGTGCCAGACAGGGAGTTGGGTGGGGATAGGGACTCCTATGGCCCAAGGACAGGGCCCAGCGCTCCTCCTGCAGTGGGTGACAGGCTCCCCGCCTGAGGTCTTGTTTCCCGTTGGGCATAATTTCTGAGATGTCTCTCGCAGCCTCTTTTTAAATTAGCTTTTAAGTAGCTTTATTGAGACGTGATCCACACGCCATACAATTCTCCCATTTAAAGAGTACAATTCAGTGGTTTTTAGTACGTTAGCAGATGTGTGTAAGCGTCTCCACAGTTGACTTGGGAACATTTCACCCTCTCAGAAAGAACTCTGTTCCCTGAACTGTCACCTCCTTATCTTCCCCCTCTTTGCCTCCCCCGCTACCCCCCCAACCATGAATCTGCTTTCTGTCTCTATGGATTTGCCTGTTCTGGACATTTCATATCAGTGGAATCAGACAACACGTGGGCTTCTGTGTCTGGCTTCTCTCACTCAGTTTCCTGTTCTTAAGTGGTAGCTTGTGTCTTGGTTGCCTCATTCCTTTGTATGGCTGAATCGTATTCCATTGTACGGATGGACCACATTTAGTTTATCCATTTATCCATTGACGAGCCTTTGGGTTGATTTTCCTTTTGGCCATTACAAATGAATCGCTGTGAACAGGAACATACAAATTTCTGTGTGAATATGTGTTTCCCTTTTCTTAGGTGGATATCTAAGCCTGGACCTGCCAAAAGTTGAAAGTGTTAGTCCCTCAGTCATGCCTAACTCTCTGCAACCCCATGGACTGTAGCCTGCCAGGCTCCTGTGTCCATGGGATTCTCCAGGCAAGAATACTGGAGTGGGTTGCCATGCCCTTCTCCAGGGGATCTTCTCGACCCAGGGATTGAACCCGGGTCTCCCGCATTGCGGGCAGATTCTTTACTGTCTCATCCACCTAGCTGGATCATATTCATTCTATGTTTTAACCTCCTGAGGAATTAATTGCCAGATGATTTTTAAGAGTCACTCCACCGTTTTCCATCCCCACCAGTCAGCCGCTGCTCACCTTGGTTTCCCCTTTCTTGCCAGGGGGGCTCCAGGACTAGATTTGGTCCCTCAACCATTTCTAGACCTGGAGGTCCTTCCTTTCCCCTTTCCTGACTTAATTACTCCCGGGGGCTCCTGAGTAGGCAGTGGGGACCTGAAGGGGGATCCCTGGGTCTGGAGGCCTGAGGAATTCCACCGAGAGCAGCAGGGTGTCTGTGGGGCTCATGATCTCAGTGATTCTTTCCTGGGTCTTTGGGGTGAGGATGTCATCCTCTGCTTGGGGTTCTCAGAGAGGAGGCTCCCTCAAGGCTGGTGGCACAGGAGGCGGAGGTCGGAAGTGACTGGTGGGGCTGCGTGGCTGTCACTGGAGTCCTCTTGAAGTCCACAGGCTCTTGGCTCGGTGGCCTTCAGGGGGGCTGCAGAGGGGACTCACGCTGACAGAGCACCTACCATGTCAGGCCTTGTGGAGATGTCACCATCCATTTTCTAGGTGAGGCTCAGAGAGGGCAGTGCCTTGCCCAGGTCACACAGCAAGAGATGAGGTGGAGAGGTGTGCTGAGCCCAGGGGGTTGCCACCAGTCAGTTCCTCACAGGTCTGCCCTCTGTCTTGGGTACCACAAGGCCTGAGTAGCCAGAGGTATCCTCCAAGCAGAGGCAGCTCAGAGGCACACTCTTGGCAAAGAGCTGCTTCGTGCCACCCGGGAGTCCTGTCTCAGGCTGGGAAGGGGGCTTGGTGCTGCTGACCCCGGGTCTCAGGTCACTGGGTGGCACCACTGGAGAGTCCAGTTCCCCGGGGGTCTCTCCCACCTGCAGCCAGGGAGCAGCCAGCCGAGGAAGACAGTGACCTGGGGGCAGTCCTGGGCCCTGCAGAAACGTGCCTGGGCAAGAGAGATAATAGTGCTGGTGGCTCTGAGCGGGGCTCTGCGGGCTCGGCCCTCCACCCCTGCACCCTGGGGACCAGGCCTGGCCCAGAGGAAGGGGCAGCCCAGCCCCCACCTTCTCTCCATACTGCTCTGAGTCACTGGTTTCCTTCCTGTTCAGAGGTGTTATTTTAAGAATGCGGTGTCACTAGAGGACCGAGGGCCAGCGCTGACACTTCGTTTCTAGCACCTCGTCTACCTGGTTCTTCTTGGCCACCCGCTGGCTGCCTGCCATCAGGCCTCAGGGGGAGCCCCTGCCTTCTCCCCAAGATCTAGCTCCTCTTTCTTCGTCATCGCTGTCCCAGGCCTCCCAGTCTGGCATGTTCCCTGTGTGTTCTCTTTCTCCCTCCTTACTCAGCTGTGCCCCCATTTCTAGAGGAGGAAATGCAGGTGTGGAGGAGGTGGGCCTTCCTCTGGATACCCCAGCCACTCCCCCTTTCCCTCCCTGCCTCACTCCTCTGAGGTCCGGGCCAGGGACTTCCCCTCCTAAACCTTTTTTGTTTGTTTGTTAAGTTTATTATTATTATTATTGGCTGCGTTGGGTATTTGTTGTTGCAGGCAGCCTTCCTCTAGTTGCGGCAGTGGCTTCTCTTGTTGCGGAGCACTGTCTCTAGGCGCACAGGCCTCAGTAGTTGTGGCAAGCGGGCTTAGTTGCTCCGCCTATGGACTCTTCCCGGACCAGGGATTGAACCTGTGTCTCCTGCACTGGCAGGTGGATTCTTAACCACCGAACCACCAGGAAAAGTCCCACCTTTTTGGTCTTGGGTCGCCCTGGCAACAGGTGAAACCTGGGCGGCCGAGGTGGCCTCGTGGACAACACTCAAGGACATGCCTCCCAGGACAGAAGCAGGTGTTGCCTGGCCTTGTGCAGCCCCCTGCAGGTGGTGAGGAGGGGCACTGGGGGGAACCCCCACCTCTGGCCCTGCCCCCTCCCCCCCAGCAGTGTACCAGCCAAAGTTGCCTTGTGATCCTTCCTTACTCCTATGACGGGGCAACAAATAGCCTCCTGAGGCCAGAGTGTTTCCTTCCCGCCCAGGTCTGCTTGCTTCAGAGTGCCCAGCGAGTGTGCCTCCTTGAAGGACAGCCCCTCTGGTCAGAAGCAGCGCACTCCACGGTGATCTCTGATTTTTCTCAGCCTTTTGCTGAAGGCCACCTGGAGGGCAAAGTGCTGTGTTCTTGTCTTAACCAGCAGGGCTGGAGGGTGAAAGAGATCCCTCCTATGTGGGTTTGGCAGGTCAGAAGCGGGCTGGGACCCCACTGCCCTCCCGGAAGTCCATCTCCTCTTTTCTGGCCCATCCCACATTATAGAAACTGACCACGCCCCCGCCCCCGCCTCTCACCCTCAGGGCATCACTGTCACCTGGGGTCTCTCTGTGTTGTCCTTCAGCCCCTCCTGGCCTTCTTAGACTGTGGAGACTGCTGTCTTTAAAACCAAAAGAAAGCAGTTGAGTCACCAAATCTGACACTTCCTGGGCTTCTCTAAAGCCCTATAAGGTAGTTCGCATTTGCTCTACATCCATTTTCCAGATGAGGATGCTGAGGCCCTGATTATTGAAGGCATATGTCTGACAGTTAGCAATGGGAATGCCATCACTTAAATTGGGACCCATCTGCTCCCCGAAGTAAACATTTAAGGCATGCTCACTTCCCCCAAGCTTGTGTTTTATTAGCATGTGGCGAACATAAAAGACCTGATGCAGAGTCACCTGGGATTAAGCACAGCATTTAATGCCCTGGAATTCAGCACAGGCATCTTTGTGGGACTGCTTGCCATCCTGAGATGTGGGCTCTCAATCGTGTGCAGTAACATGTTAACCTTCTCTGGTTGGGAAGTTCTGCACTGAGTCTGACTGTGGTCTCTCCTGCTGCCCTGCTGTTCAGATACACAGAGTGGGGATGGGGAATACTCCTCGACTAGAGCCAAGTACCTGGAAGAAAAGCTGATTCAGCATGGGGGGAGATGGCCTGTGCCAGCCATGGGGCAACATCTCCATCTTGGGAGTAGCTGAGTTTGGGGCCTGGAATTGCCTAAGGAGTGGTGAACTGTCCTCAGCCAAGGCTGTCCACGGAGGGCAGGAGGCCTGTCCCTGGGGAAGTGACAGGTTGGACCTGTGCCATGCTGCTTGAGGGTGGTCCCCATCAGCTGGGATGACATCAGGAGGTGTGTTCAGCTTCATCATCAGGGAGCATGGTTAAAGGGCGGGGCCTGATGTGCCATCCTCCCTCATCCCAGGGCCTTACCCCGAGGCTTCAGGACACCACATCATCATTGCCTGCCCAGCCTGACCCATCACCCTCTGTACCTGAGTCTTGTACCACCGTCATCCATGGCTGCCTGTGTGGGTGTGTGTGAGAGAGAGAGAGGGAAGGAGGTGAGAGGGGTTGGAAGAGAGGGCAACACAAAGAGAGATGCACGGAGACACACAAAGAGGGGTGCAGGCAGAGAAAGGGCAAACCCCTCCCTCCAGGGCTGGAGCTAAGAGATGGGATTCAAGTATCAGTTCATCTCTTACCAGCCAGAGGCAAATGTTTTTATCTCTCAAAGACTAGATTTTCTCACCTCTAAAATGGGGATGGTAATTGTATCCTTCGGTAACTGCTGTGTAACAAACTGGCCCCAAATTTAAACAACAAGTTGATATTTCCCACAAGTATAGAAGTCAGCTGAGCAATTTCTCTTGATGTGGGTTCAGCCCACTCACATCCTTGGGCAGCTGGAAAGTCAGCTGGTGGCTCTAGCATTTGGCTAGGATGGTGCTGCTGTCCTCCGTGCCGGCTTCTGGCCTCCAGCAGGCCAGGCTACACTTGGTTTCTTGATGGTGAGGGGCAGGGCGAGCAGGCGGACAGGGGAGGAAGAAAGAGCAGAAAGGCTTCATCTGCTTTCACAGTTTGCATCTGTCGCATTGGGGCTTCCCTGGTGGCTTGGTCAGTAAAGAATCTGCCTGCAATGCAGAAGACCCAGATTTGATCCCTGGGTTGGGAAGATCCCCTGGAGAAGGGCATGGAAACCCACTCCAATATTCTTGCCCGGAGAATTCCATGGACAGAGGAGCCTGGCAGTCGACAATCCATGGGGTTGCAAAGAGTCAGACATGACTGGGCAACTAACAAACAAACAGGAAAAAAAAAAACACATTGCGTGTGGATGGATACAAGGTGGGCAGGAAAAATTGCTTCCCTGAATATAGTCACTGCGCCCTGATGGTGATAATGACCCAGATACTTCTTGGGACTCTCAGTCTTCCAGGCGTGGAGGAGAGCTTTGCATTCATTATCTCGTTGGATCTTCACAACAGCTCTCTGAGTTTAACCCCATTTACGGATGAAAACCTGAGGCACAGATGGGCTGAAGTCGCTCGCCTGGAGACATACAGCTGGAAGATGTCAGAGCTGGGACGTGAGCCCGGGTGGTTAGCCTCTAACTGCAGCCCCGCCTTCCAGGCGAGAGAACACACAGCATCTAGCTCAGCTCTTGCCCCACCGCAGACACTGCAGCAACTTCCTCCTTTTGATTTGCACACTTGTTGTCGTTGTTGTTGTATGTGGACCCAGTTCATTCATTTCTCATGGCTGTGTAGCCTTCGAGGTGTAAACGAGTTCTTACCTCCTTATTCCTTTTTCTGAAGGTGGATACTTAGCTTCCTTCTTTTTAAAACATTTTGGGCCTTACTGTGCAGCATGTAGGATCTTAGTTCCCCGACTAGGGATTGAACCAGTGCCCCCTACATTGGAAGCGCGGAGACTGAACCACTTGACCGCCAAGGAAGTCCTGGCTTGCTTCTAATGTGTTGCTGTTATGAACAGTGCTTTCTGGGCATTCTGGGGTCCATCTCCTAGTGGGACACAGTGCCTGACTGTTTCCAGGGCACCTGCAGGAGGGAAGGGGGTCCTCGGGCACACCTCCCTTCACACCTCTGGGGCACAGATACCTGTGTATGTTTCCATTGGCTATACGCACGCCTTCCTGTCTCCCCATGTCTTCGCCAACCCTTGGCACTATTGGGCTGTTTTCTCTTCTGCCAGTCCCTGGTGGTGACAGGGTATCTTACCCTGTTTGGGCAGTTTTCTCTGTTCAAGACCACTGCTCATCTCAGCTCACCTGGGATGTGTATGCTTGTCCTTGGGCGCTCATGCCAGCACTGCCCTGTGTCCTGCAGAGCAGCCATGGCAGCCCCGGGGGAGGGGGTCATAGTACCCAATGCTGTGCCCAGAGGGTCACAGTCTGTGCCTGGCTGGGGCTGTGGGCTGGGTCCCCATGTTCCATTTCATGCCTGCCGGTGGCTGGTTCTCACACCAGTGGACAGCTCCCTGATGCCAGGGCCTGGGGCACTGCAACAGGGCAGTGGCCAGCCCAGCCCACACCAGATGCCCACAGTCCTGGCCCGGCTCTGACCTGCTTCCTTCTCTGTTTCCCTGCAGCCATTGTACAACCAGCCCTCCGACACCAGGCAGTATCATGAGAACATCAAAATGTGAGTACTTGAGGGCACCCGTGCAGACGCACAGTGGGGTGGGGGGCCCGGGATGGGATGTGGGTTCTCAGTTCCCATCGGGGCTCCCAGCCAGGGCCAGGTGCTGGAGGAGGGGACAGAAGGGGGTGATTTGGGCAGGAGTTCTGGGCCAGGCAGGGCCTTGGATGGAGAGGCAGAGGTGGCGAGGGGCCAAGGGAGTGTCCTCATGAAGCTTTGGGAGACAGACCGTGGTTTGGATGGGTGGGCAAGCTGCATGCATAGCTTCTGAGAGACAGAGGTGGAGGGCTGCAGGTCCTCCTCCTGTTTGAGCTGGAGAAAGCTATTACCAGGAGTAGGACTGTGAGCTCGTGGGGTGGCCGTGGAGTAAGCAGGGACCCTATGGTTTGGGCTCTGATGTAAGCATAGTTAGGACTGTCTGTGGTTCACACAGGGAGTCCATCTGTGACACAGCCCAGTGTGGGAGCAGCTGGGAGCACTCACCAGACCCAGAGGCTTTGGAATGGCCAGTATGATATAACCCAGTGAAGGGGCCTTTTCCCAGATGAACACTATAAGTGGAAAAATATCATTGAAGTGCCATGCACAGTTGGCATGGGTCGAGCTGGCAGAGCAGGGGCACCAGGACAGTGCTGTGGGCCAGTGTCTTTATGTGTTCAAGCTGGGCACCAGGCATTGAGGAATTGTGGCTGTTAGAAAGAGGTTGGCTTTTTTTCTGGGGATGCGTTAGTAGGAGCATAGCCTCCTTGGCCAAGGAGGGGGTATTACCTCATGTTGTTATCCAGGAGTCTAAAAGTTCAGAGGGATCTTGCCTGTTGAAGAACATGTGGCTGTGAACACTCCGGGGATGTTAGGTTATAGGTAGGTCCTTTGGGATAATAATCTTTGAACTGTTCAAGGTTCATTTTTTGTGACCTGAGGAGGGAGGTGCTTAGCTGGTCTAATGAGCAGTGTAATTTGGTCTGACTGTCCGAACTTCCTTGGGGTGGAGTTGCAGGGTGTATGCGGCAGTGAGCTCCCCATCCCTGGGGGCATGCAAACCTCCTGATGCTTTTCAAGTATCTGCTGGTGCTGGACAAGTTGTTGGGGAGGCCCCTCCTCTTGTAGTTTTTGAACCCGCAAGACTAGTCTAGGCTTTGGTAACCCAATACAGCCAGCCCCCCTTGCAGCTCCCAGTGGCTGATGGAGCAATCTAGAAAACTCTCTTGTTGCCACCAAGGTCCTAGGCTTATTTGGCTTGGGAGCACCTGCCTCGCCTTCATTGCTGGCTGTCACTCAGCCTGTGGCTGGCAGGGGCTATGGGGTGTTCTTTCCAGGGGAATACTGGGGTATCCCTGGGTTTTCCATGTCCTTTGTGGCCTGTGCTTTTGCTTGGCCTTGAGAGTGTGTTCATCGCTCAGGTACCAAATCCCTCTCAACACTACATGGTTTATTTTCAAATCAGGCCACGTTAGTCCTTTATAAAGCTTCCCAGGACCTTCCTGGGGCCACATATGGGGTGAGGGAGCCCCATATGGAGTTTGAGTGAGGACATGGGGCCCTTTAGTGCCTCTCATGGCTGGTTTAGGGGATAAGCATGGCATGTTCTCAACGGGGCAGACCCTGCTGGGAACATTCAATCATTCAATACACATTTATTACACTCACTATGTGCTAGGCCCTGTTATAGGACCTGGGGATTTAGCTGTGAACAAGACAAAAGTTCCCCATACTTTCATTAAGCTTTATCTAGCAGTGAAGACAGAAAACAATTTAAGTAAATGAGAAAATATCAGCGAATAAAAAGTACTGCGGTCACATAGCTGTCTTAAGCTCTTTATGCTTTAATATACCGAGTTATATTTTTCCTTTCAACATAACAATTTTTGATAGCAATATTATTACACTAGAAGTCTTGCATACATTTTTTTCACTAGACTACAAATGAGTAATATTTTAAGCTGAATAGGTTGGATGATTTCAGGTTATAAAAATGGCCATAGAATCCAAACAACAAAGTCAAAAGGTATCCATACAAATAATACTAACTGATAAGATACTGCTACATATAAGTAAAATAAAACTATAAGTTTACTGAAACCAGTGCCCAATTTTTATATCCTATAATCTTCATCAGAGGGCAGTTCTCCTCTACTAGAGTACATTTTGGCTAAGTAGGTAACTGCCTAGTGAAATTTACTCCAAATCTAAGTCACAGATGAACATGTTTAAGTTTAACACATAGAGATAGATAATTTTGAGATTTCTTCGGTGATAAGTGGTCTGTTTCATGTTAGAAAAATGTATCTGTAAGCAAGTTATTTGAATTGCTTTCTTCTTAGAATTTTACTTTTTTCCCAATAGTTTGCTGCTGAAATCATAATCACTTCTATAATTTTAGTTTCAATGTGGTCATGATTAAATCAGTGCAGTCATTTACTTTAAAAAATACTATGAAGGGACTTCCCTGGTGGTCCAGTGGTTAAGACTCCACTGCAGAGAGCATGGGTTCAATCCTTGGTTGGGGAACTAAGATCCCACATGCTGTGTGGCATGGCCGGAAAAAAAACAAAGACAAAAAAAAAATGCTATGAAAATGGCAAACATGGTGCTGGGAGAGAATGTAAAGAGACCAAGCAGCAGCTGGCATGTAGACCCTCCCCTCTACCCTGCCACACACACACACACACACACACACACACACACACACAGAGGCAGGTGGAACAGGCCTTGCAAAGGCCCTGGGGCTGGACTGAGCTGCCGGGATCACAGAGAAGGCTGGTGTGTCCCGAAGGGGTAGGTGAAGGAGAAGGTGCTAGGCAGATCACCTAGGGCTGGTGACGAGTTTTGAGTTTTATTATCTGTGCTAAAGGAGGCTAGTGATGAGGTTTATGTTAAGTGATGTGATGCGGTTTTTGTGAGCCCACGGTCTGGGGGGCAGGTTGAGGACCACAAGCATCTGGCTCAGGTGGACAGTCACTCTTGGTGCCTCGGTTGCCCCGTCTGTGAGAAGGGTTGAAGATTCAATGAATCCCTAAAAGTTATTCCATGTCAGGCATGTAGGAAGTGTTCTGTGATTTTTCTCACTTCATCAACAAAGACCAAGAGAGTTATCCTCCCTCATTCATTCACTCATTCATTCATTCAGCAGATATTTAGGAACACCTGCTCTGTGTCAGGCACTGTTCTGGGCCCTGGGGAGAGAGCAGTGAACGAGGAGGTCCACCACTCTGGTGGTGCAGACAGATCATAAAGAAATACATCTGTGATATAACGAGGGCTTGATAAGGACAAGAAGACAGATCAGGCTGGGGCTAGGGTGAGGCAGTCTCTTTCTCAGATTGCGAAGCTTCACCAGCTCACCCCGACTGGGCCTCCTCCCAGGCTTCCTCCCTCCCGCCTCTGTAATCGCCACCAGGTGGAAGGTTATCCCTTCCCCAAGGACCTTGCCCTGTCACTTTAATTTCTCTGTGTCTGCACGCTGGGGCCTCTGAGTTAAAGTTAATTTCACGCTTGACTTCTTGCTGCACTGGCAAGTTTGGACGTGCTGAAGTCACCTGTACCCACCTCGATGCTGTCCTCTGCCACCTGCCTCCTCGGGAGGCGTGAGGGCAGCCGCCCACGCTCCTGGTGGGGGCGGGGGGTGGTGCGGGAGACTGGCTGTGGTCTGGTCTTCGCCCCAGCCCCTGGCAGTGACTCCACAAACTTCCCAGGCTTTGGGAAGCAGGGGAAGGGGCCACGGGTGGGTAGGGGTTGACCCCAGAGCAGCATCCGTGGGCGCTCCATGGAGGGGCTCCCTGCCCTCTGCAGGCTGGACCCACGGGGAGAGCTGGGGTCGGGGGACCTACGGTGCTTTGGTGAAAGGTTGTGGGTTTGATGCAGTGATCACAGTCGCAGCTTCTGTGTGCTCTGCGGTGGCCACCCCTTCCCCGGTGGTGAGCCTTGCCTTCTCCTCCCCTTGAGGCTGGAAGCCTGCTGGCTCCTGGTGGCTCTTCCTTCCAGATTTTCTTGTCTTACAGACTGATTTCTCCCCTTCTCCTGCCTTGCTGGGGTTTGGCTGATGCCCTAAGGCCATGCAGATAGGAAGGGCACTCCGGACCCAGGTTACTGTTCACTGGCCCTTGTGGTCTTGCTCTGGTGGTTCAGAGATGTTGAGTAACTTCCCCAGGGCCACACAGCCACACTCTTTAGACCAGCCAATGTGCACACCCACCCTGCTTTCCTTGCCTGTGTCTGCAGTCCGGGCTCTGCCCCTCACTAGCCCAGTGACCTCGGGCACCTCACATCACTTTGCTTGTCAGCAAGTTGGTCTCCTTGGAAGTCACATTGTGTGGGAAAAGTGCCTGGCCCCCAGTGAGCATTTTTCGGACAATCAGTCACCCCAATCTGACAAGCTTTTCTCAAGGCATTCAGGGCCCTGCACAGGCTGCCTCCATCTTACTCTTCCCCTGAAGTCGGGGGGTCTGGTTCCTCCTGAACACCCCTCCTTACCCCTTCCAAATTCACCATCACCCTTCCTCCCTTGGAAGGGTGCCCACCTCCTTTCTCTCTACCCACCCATTCACTGTGTCTCCCAAGCCTCTGCTCAAACCTCATCTCCTTCAGGAAGCCTCCCCTGATTGTCCCATGCTTTCCTTTTTCAGAATCCTGTAGATTCCTGGGCTTGGCCAGACTCTCCTCGAACGTCCACAGACTTTTCATTCCTTCCTAGTTCCCCTTCTCCTAGTTCAGTGTCAGCTGACAAAGCCTGTGTTTCTCGACAGGTTGTGCTTTTTTAAACCCTGACTTCTCCAGAAGACTGAGATATCCTTTGCACCCTAAAAATTCTTCCACCAACAAGCTCATCACCTTGCTGGTCTGTCAGTCCTTCCAGAACCCTTTGAGAGAGGCTCTGCTTCTTAGTTTTGCCAGACAGAATCTCAGCGGAAAAGATTTGTCTGCAGTATGCTGTTTACAGCTGCAGTACCTTAACACTTCTTGCGACAAAATAAACACTCAAAAAAAAAAAAAAAAGTTGCCAGCAGAGTGTTGAACAAATGAACACCCCAAGCCAGATGTCTAGAAGCTTGTGAACCCAGATGCATGCCTCTGGGGCAGGAACAAAGTTAGGGAGGGAAGGGCTGGTGGGAGGTGCTAGGGAGTGAGGGGACTAGGGTGAATGGTGAGGTTGTCTCTCTTTTAAATGGGCAATCAGGGTCCAGTGGGTAGAACTCCAGTCTTCCAGTGCTGGGGACAGAGGTTCGATCCCTGGTCAGGGAACTAGATCCCATGCAGCCCAATTAAGTGTTCACATGCCACAACTGAGACCCGGCACAGCCAAATAAATAAACATTTAAATAAAAAGAGTGGGGGGGGCAGTCAGACCTCAACTCGCAGTCTGTGGCCATAGGGAGTGTGATCAGGCTGCCTGATTTTTTTTTTTTTTTAAGAGAAGCGCTCTGTTCAGCTTCTGGTTTTCAATAATGGCAACAAATGCAAGAAAGCTCCACAGCCCAAACACAGCAGTCTTGGGAACTGGCCCTGCTCGGTAGGCTGCACCTGTTGGCGACCTATGGACTTGACACGGGTCCTCTTTGGCAGTCATCGAATGGAGACCTGCCATGGGTACCAGCTTGCTTGGAAGGAAACCCAGATCAGCTGGGGAGGATGCGTGCCCTCCCGTAGCTGTGGGGAATGGAGATGGCTGCTTGCCTGGCCTCTGCCCCTGCGAGCGAGCCTTTGTTCGCACCGAGGCCCCTTCAGCTCAAAGCCACAGCACGGTGCTTAGGGTAGACTGTTGCAGGCTGTGTGAGTTTCCTCAGGCTGCCAGAACTCATCACAACAACCAGGCTGCCTGGCAGCTGTAGTGATTCATTGTCTCGTGGTTCTGGAGGCCGGAAGTTGGAAATCCAGGGATTGGCAGGGTGATCTCTTGCAGGTGCTATGGGGAGGATCCTTCCACGCGTTTTCTAGCTTCTGGTGTTGGCTGAGCATCCTTGGTGATCCTTAGCCTGTAGACGCTTCGCTCCAACCCTGTCTTCACATGTGTCTTTTCATCCCCAAACCATCTCCCAGTCCATGGAAAAGTTGTCTTGCATGAAACCTGTCCATGGTGCCCAGAAGGTTGGGGACCACTGCACAGACTTTCTTTGGATTTTCTGTTTTCCCACTGATGCCTGTTTTCTGGTCCAAGATTGATCCACAGTCCTTCTCTGTACTTCATCCTCGTGACCCCTTGGTCTTAGCTCTGTGACCATTTCTCAGTCTTCGTTGATTTTCCTTACCTTGTCACTTTTGAAGAGGACTGCTCACGGAATCTGCAGAACGTCCTACTATTTGGGTGTGTTTGATATTTTCTCAGGAGATGGCTGGGCTTGTGGATTTGGGGGAAGAGTTCCCCCGAGGTGAGGGGGTGTCCTTCCCATCCCGATACATCAGGGGCACCCAGCAGCCTAACTGGGGGTGTTCATGTCACTCCAGGTGGTTGGCTTTTCTCCTTTGCTCAGGGAAGTGTCCGCTGTGTCTCCACTGTCAAGTTGCTGTCTTTCCCATCCCTACTCTGTGGGTTATTTTTTATTTTTATTTTTTTGGATGTGGGCCATTTTTAAAGTCTTTATTGAATTTGTTACAATATTGTTTCTGTTTTACATTTTGGTTTTTTTGGCCAGGAGGCATGTGGGATCTTAGTTCCCTGACCAGAGATAGAACTTGTACCCCCTGCATTGGAAGGTGAAGTCTTAACCACCACTCTGGACCACCAGAGGAGGCCCCATTCTGTGCTTTAGAAGCAAGTCGCTGTCCAGCCTACTGTTAAGGGGAGGGGAGTCCAGCTGCACCTCCTAAAGGGCAAATATCAAAGACTTTGTGGACTCAAGTGAAAGCCGCCACGATGCTTAGTAAATATTTGGGGAAAATGCTTTGCAGCTATGCAAATTTCTCATCTTTCCTCAGTGTTTTGCCAACCAGTTTAACATTCATGGAAGGGTCTTGCCTGTACTAATTAGCACCGTGGTATCAAATAGTGATTTTCTACTTCCCTCAGTCCTTCTGCGTTTAGTAATTGAAATTCTGTAAGGCTTCCCAGGTGGCTCGGTGGCAAAGAACCTGCCTGCGGTGCAGGAGACACAGGATTTGATCCCTGCATCAAGAAGATCCCCTGGAGAAGGAAATGGCAACCCACTCCAGTATTGCCTGGGAAATCCCATGGACAGAGGAGCCTGGTGGGCTACAGTCCGTGGGGTCACAGAGTTGGACCTGACTGAGCACCCGTGCACACACACAGAGAACATGTGTCCCTCCCCTCTGCTTTGTTTATTTGTCCTATCATTTATTTACATTTGTGTAGACACGTGGATATTTATTTTATTCTTCGGGTTATAATCTAACACTAGTGTTATTTACTTTGCTTCTCAGATTGTTCCAGCTTTGGCCGTCCGAAACTCTTTTAGGTTGGATCCTGTGTCCTTTGGACTCCCCCTCAACCTGCTTTTTTTTTTTTCCTTCCCTTTTAACACTTCTCTACTTAAAGATGTTCTGGGCTCATCTTGTATATTTCCTGCCCCAGCACTGGACTCAGTCATTCCTCCAGGGAGAAATGGCTCTATTGTTATTTTTTTTTTTTCATTTGGCCATGTCCCTCTGCATGCAGAATCCTAGTTCTCCGACCAGGGATTGAACCCATGCCCCCTGCAGTGGAAGTCTTAACCATTAGACTGCCGGAGAATTCCTGAGAAATGGCTCCTTTTGCTGGAGAATGGTGTTAGAGACCAAGACTTCAGAGCTGGTGGGCTCATTGCTCTGGGCTGTCATGGCTTCTTGGCTTTCTCAGCTGCTGCCTTTAGGTCCAAACCCTCTCCTGTGTTTTCACCCATGAGGCCTTGCACAGTGGGCCCTGCTCACCTTGTTGCTCTCCTCCCCTCTGTCCCTCCTCAGCACTCTGCAGCCACAAGGATCTTCTGTGTGTTCTGCAAACCCTTGAGTTTGTTCCCACCTCAGGGCCTTTGCACACCCAGTGTACTCTGCCTGGAGTGCATCTCCCTGTGGATAGTTCCACAGCTGGGCCCTCCTGGTGATTGAGATGTCCAGGCCAACTCTGAGACATTTTTCTGCACCCTGAATCTAAAATAGCTATGCCCTCTCTCCTCCAGTCACTACCCCATCCCTCTGTGTAAGTTTCTGAATTTAAGGTTATCATTTTTTAAAATATTTATTTATTTGACTGCATCGGGTCTTAGTTGTGACATGCAGGATCTTTGTTGCTGCACAGAGACCCTCTAGTTGTGAAATGTGGGCTTAGTTGCTCCAGGTCATGTGGGATCTTAGTTCCCTGACCAGGAATTGAACCCATGTCCTCTGCATTGCCGAGAGGATTTTTAACCACTCGACCACCGGGGAAGTCCCCAGGATTATCTTGCTTATTGTCAGTGTGGTTCTTCTATGTGTCGCCTGCCTCCGTGAGGACTCAGGGCTTTGTGTTGCTCCCCCTGGGTCCCCAGGGCCCAGAACAGTGCCCGGCACATAGTAGGTGCTTGGTGAACTTTTGCTGAGTGACTGAGGAGATGGAAGCATGATGCCATTGCTCCCATTATTCAGATGAGTAAGCTGAGTTTGAGAGACCTTCTGAGACACTCTGCTGTGGAATGAGGGGCTCTGGTCTCATCTTGTGTGGCTGAGGACCCCCAGCTCCCCACCCTACTGGGGAGGGCAAGATTGATGTTAAGTAGTGAGACCTTGAGGTGGGAGGCCTGCGTAACAGGAGGTGAAATCAGATTGATCCAGGGAGCCCAGGGTCTCTTACCAGCGACCCTCCTGGAAGTGAGCATGGCCTTTCCTTATCAGGAGATGGGTGGAGACTCTAAGCCTGGCTGGGGTTCATAAATGAAGAGGGTCTGTGCAGGCCTGTCAGCATCTCAGACTGAGACCCGGTAGTGAGGATGCTGGAAATCCCTGCAGGGTCTGGGAACACTCATTCGGCCAGGGATAAGGCATGCTGGTAGACCCGTGCATGCATGGCTCCCAGCCATCGGTTTGTGAGCTTTTTGCAAAGGTTTTGGGTGCAGCTGAGGCTATGAGCAAGTCGGGGAACCCCACCCCAGAAAAATTGATCCCACTATACACCTGGATGGGGGCAAGCAAGTTCACAGGCCTGATGGCCTCCCGGGGCCTGTCTGTGACCCCCACAGACCCCAGCTGCTGCACTCTGGGCTGTGCACTGGAGGTTGTGGGGAGGGGGCTGGGGGAAGGGGATCCTTGGGTGTGTCTCCCCCCCTTTTCTGTATCGGTCCGCATCTCTGACTCTCCCTCTGCCTCCTTCTAGGGCTCCATCTCCCTTTCTTTCATTTTTATTTTATTTGATTGAAGTATGGTTGATTCACAATGTTTTGTTGTGCTGTACAGCTCTGCTGCACAGCAAATATATATATACAAATAGATACATTCTTTTAATATTCCTTTTTAAAACTTTGCCTCCTATATACCATTTCCTTTCCTTTATTTATTCTTAATTGGAGCCTAATTGCTTTACAATATTTCCTTGGTTTCTGCCATACACATGAATCGGCCGTAGGTATACATATGTACCCTCCCTCTTGAACCTCCCTTCCACCTGCCACCCCATCCCACCCCTCTAGGTTGTCACAGAGCACTAGGTTGTCATCTAGCTTCCTGAATCATCAAATCACCAAATTTCCACTGGCGTTCTGTTTTACATATAGGAATGTTAATATTCTTTCACCTCATGGTTTATCACAGGATATTAAGCATAGTTCCCTGTGGTCTACAGTAGGTCCTTGTTGTTTATCCATCGTCCCCCCCACCCCCTTTCTTTGGATATTGTCCTCCTCTGCCTGGAGGCCTGTTCCCCTCCTGTCTCTGTCTCTCTCTCTCTCTGCCAGGCTCCTTCCCTTCTGGGACTCTGTCCTCATTTGGAATCTTATCCACTTCCCTCTCTCTCCCCTTGCTTCTCTCTGGGGCTCTGTCTTTCTGCCTTCCTTTTCTCCCTCTTACCTGGTCTCAGTGTCTCTCTCCCTGCCTTTCTTTCTCTCTGAACCACCCACATCCCTCCCACACCCTGGAAGTGCCTGCTCCCCTCTGAGACTGCAGTGCTGCGTACGGCCTCCTTGTTTGAGAACCCCGATGGTGGAAAGGGTCTGGCTTCACCGACCTGAGGCGTGAGACCCCTTGAGTGCTTCCTGGAGTTCCTGCCGCACTGGCTCCCACCAGCCTGTCGCTGGCCTATCCACATCTCCCCCACCCCAGGGGGGCCGAGCAGGGGCTTTCTTGGTTGGAGGTGACGGGGTCACCGTGGCTGGACCCCAAGATCCTGCCTCTGTGTGGCGGCAGCTCTCTGGGGCTTAGTCTCCCTGGCCGGTGTTCCTGGTCTAAGGCTGTGGCTTTTTCTCTGTGGCTGGTTTCGCGTGGCTGATCAGAGAGGGGAGCTTGGGTGCTCCCCTTGGGTGTAGGGGTAATGGCAGCTCTGGGGAGGGCAGGAAGTCGCAAGACCTTGTCCCTGCTTCGGAGCCCTCTTTTCCTGCAGACCAAGCTCAGCCCAAGTGTGGGTGGGGGGCACCTCATATGGGGCAGAGGAAGGACACACGTTGGCAGTACATGGCTTGCCCTGGGGCACTGTAGGGTCTCTTGCCTCACCGGGAGCCAGTGACAGGGCAGACTTCAGCGAGGGACGAAATTCCTGAAACTCTGCTTTTCTGACCTGCCCTGTTGGCTGTCTCCTTCCTGCTTAGAAACCAGGCGATGCGGAAAAAGTTAATCTTGTACTTCAAGAGAAGGAATCACGCCCGGAAACAATGGGTAAGTCATCACCAGGGCCCCCGGCCCTGGAATCTCTTCGCTGCCCCCTCCCTTCCGTGGACCAGGCTTCCTGGAGAGTAGAAATGGTCCCCACCGCTCAGGCCACAGCCCCTGGGACCCCTGGGTTCTGAGCTTCATTCCTGAGTGTCTGGGGCATGAAGAAAAGCCAAGGACAGTAAGAGAAACAGGAAAAGACAGCAGCAGCTTTAGTGAAGCCAGGGGCTCGGGGCTCAGCTGCCTCAAGGGGGCAGGCAGGGGGTGCTGGGGACACTGCTTCTCCTTTTCCAACCTGGAAGAGAAGAAAGCATAACATTAGCTGGGAAAACTGGTCCCTTGTCAGAGGACCCACTGTGGATATTTTAGGCAGAGAGAGAGGTCTGTTGGCAGAGGCGGAAGACGGAGGTGGGCTGTGTGCTAGGTGGCGGTGATTGCAAGGGAGTCCCTGAGAAATGAGCCTTTCCCAGCCTACTGTGCTCATTCTGGGCTCAGGAAAATCAGGACCCAGAGAAGCAGTGAGGCTTCCTTGCTTAGACAGTGGTATGACTCCTGCATTCCACTGCATGCGCACTCCAGTCTCAGCTGGGAGGCAGCCCCAAAGCAGGGAGGGCACCCACCAGAGAACACCTTTAGTTGTGGTTTAGGGTGGTCGTTTACATCACTGATTCGCTGGGAGAGGTTAGGGCTGAGGGATGGAGGGAGTGTTACCCATTAGTATTCTTCCAGCTATGGGAGGAAGAAAACCTGGCTCAGATGGGCTTAACCAGTCAAGGAATTTCTGTAGCTGACAAAGTCTACTGAGTGGAGTTCAGGAGTGGTTTGATCAGGTTGTACCTGATCTGATGTACCTGAAGTCTGTGCGGTTTTTTTATTTTTTTTTTTCAACTCTGTGTTAGCACATTGCCAAACTGATTTTCATTTGGGACCTGAATTTCTGCAGCAGGCTTGAAGCCCAGAAAGAGAAAACTACTCTTTCTTAGACCATCTCACAAAAGCTCGGATTGTATCACATGAGGGCCCTGGACCCTTTGAAACAGTTTCTGAAACCCCCCCCACCCCCCCGCCGATCTGGCCCTAGATGTCAGCTGGACCCTCAGAGAAGGGAGATACTTCTGTCCCAGATGCTGAAGGACTGAGAAGGGGAGGGGGTGGGCAACACCTTTGGACTACGGAGACCCATGGGGTGAGAAGTGGTGGGCTTCCCAACCTTTCCTTTCTTGACCTTCTCAGACTCCTAAATTGACTGGATGGTGACCAGAAGCACCCAGCTGGGTAGATGGAGTTTATGAAACAGGGCATCCTGTGTTATTCATTGAATTAAGAAATATTCACTGAACACGTGCTGTGGGCCTGGTGCAATGCTGAGCTCTGTTATGCTGAGTGGAGGAGACAGAGGGGCAAGTGCTGTGCAGAAAAGTGGGGTGGGGGACTGAACTGAGAGAGGAATGACCGGAAAGGATGACCTGTGTGAACATCTGGGGGTCTGAGTGTCAAGAAGGGGGTACAGCAAGTGCAAGGGCCCTGAGGTAGGATCCAGCACGGGGTGACAGGGGACAGAATGCAGCAGGCAAGTTGAACTACACACAGAGCATGAGTGAGGAGATGGTGGTGGGACACCACTCTGCACTAGGAGGGAACATTTGGATTTTATTCCAAATACAGTGAGACAGCTTATTCTTAATAAAGAATACAAAGTCTTGAGTGTAAGGACTTTTAGTGATTCAGAAAACTTGACAGATTGACAGGATACAGTGAACACCTACATATATGCCCACCATCTAGAATTTCTCATGGTTAACACTTCTTCGGGCTTCCCAGGTGGCACTAGTGTAGAGAACCTGCCTGCCAATGCAGGAGACGCGGGTTTGATCCCTGGGTCAGGAAGATCCCCTGGAGGAGGGCGTGGCTACCCGCTCCAGTATTCCTGCCTGGAGAACCTCATGGATAGAGGAGTCTGGTGGGCTACAGTCCATGGGGTCACCAGGAGTTAGACATAACCGAAGTGACTTAATGTGCACGCACATTTCTTCTTTACATTCACTTTGTGTGTACGTGTGTCTGTGTGTGAGTGTGAATGTTTTTGTGTTGAACTCTTAGAAAGTAAGTGTGGCTGCCCAGACCCTTGCCTGTCCTGCCTCTCTAGGATGAAGGAAATTCGGGAGCACACCTAAGGATGTACAGCTTTTCCGCCCCCGGGGTGGAGGGGCGGTGAAGGGCATGGCTGGGGAGGTCCTTTAGCTGGGAAGAAAGGAAATCTGATCTACATTTTAAAAGGATCCCGGTGACTGCTGAGGGTGGAGTTGGGTGGACTTAAGAAAGCGCCCAGGGCTATTTGGAAGTCCTTTGTGGGGATGGAGGGGAAATGGGCTTATTTAAAGATAGAGGAAGAGGAACTGGAGACTTCTAAGAAACTCTGGGTGGCTTTGTGGCCAAGCAGAGCCCATCTTAGGAGAGGCTCTTGTGAAAACGAATTCGGAAACCACAGAAATTCTGACAGGAGGGCATCAGGAATGATCTTGCTCTAGTTCTTATGTACCGAGCCCCAAGTCGGGCGGGACCTAGAGGGGGCTTGGTCAAGACGTGCCCCTTCAGATCTGTGTGGCTCCTGCCTCCACCTGAGTCAGTTCTCCTCCAGCAGAGCGCTCACTCTTTAGAGGTTTCTGGGACTGCAACCTCGCAGCCCAGGCTGCCCTGCACGCCTGCTCTGCCTGGAGAGCTGAGGCTCTTTTCCCAGAGGGGTGCCCAACAGGAACCTCCACCAGGCCTGCCCTATCCTTCCCTGAGCTTACTCCACGACCCTGGAAGCCAGATTGTGTGTGTGTGTGTGTGTGTGTGTGTGTGTTGGGAGAGTGGGGTGTAAGGCTGAGTCACTGATACACAGGTTCAAACCCCATCCACCATACCTGCTGTGAGTGGTCCTGGGAGAGCTGTTTGGCCCCAAGCCTCACTTTCCTCATCTGTGAAATGGGGTCATGGTGGTGCTACAGGAAGCACAATGCCTGGCGGGGAGAGTGGGTATGATTGATGGTGACCCTGCAGGCTGGGTTAGTTAGCGATGAGCCCAGCCTGGATGGTGGGTGTATTCACTTCCTGAGGTGGCTGTAAAAAATGGCCACAAACTAGGTGTCTGAGAACAACAGACGTCTCTCTGTGCTGGAGGCCAGAAGTTCAAGATGAAGATATGGGCAGGGCTGTGCTCCCTTTAGAGGCCCTAGGGGAAACTCCTTCCTGCCTCATCCAGCTCCTGGTAGCTCCAGATGACTCTTGGCTGTGGCCTCAGGACTCCCATCTTGGCCTCTATCCTCACCTCCCCTTTACCTTCTCTTGTCTTACAGGGACATCTGTCCCAGGGTCTAGTGTGTGTGTTAGTCTCTCAGTCATGTCCGACTCTTTGCAATCCCATGGACTGCAGTAAGCCAGGCTTCCCTGTCTTTCACCATCTCCCAGAGCTTGTTCAAACTCGTGTCCATGGAGTCGGTGATGCCATCCAACCATCTCATCCTCTCAACCTCTCAACCTCTTGCCCTCTTCTCCTCCTGCCCTCCATCTTTCCCAGCATCAGGGTCTTTTCCAATGAGTCGGCTCTTTGCATCAGGTATTAGAGCTTCAGCATTGGTCTGTCCAATGAATATTCAGGGTTGATTTCCTTTAGGATGGACTGGTTTTATCTTGCAGTCCAAGGAACTCTCAAGAGTCTTCTCCAGTACCACAGTTCGAAAGCATCAGTTCTTTTATTAAGAGATGGCTAAAGGATACACACCTGTATTCCCTGCACCTCTGATGTCCTTGTGCGTCACATCTGGCTTTGTCCTGGCATGGCCCAGCATCCGCTTCTGCAACCTGAGTGATGGGCCACAGGACAGACCCTTCACTGGAGAGCCCCGGCCTGACCCTTCACCTATCGCTGAACACGCTGGACAGCTGGTGGGAGAACATTTCTGCGACTCTGTGGCACCTGAGCTGCTGAGCCCAGCGGAAGAAAGTCTTTACATGAGGCTGCAGGCTCCCTGGGGGTCTGGAGGATGCCAGGTCATTAGATGACCACAGAGGTCAGCTTCCCTGGTCAGTCAGCTCCGTATCACCTCCCTCCGTGTTCTCTGTTGGTTTGAGACTGTCTTCCGCAGGTTAGGGGGTTCCTCCTGGGCACCCCATCTCTTATCTCCTCCCTAATTGTGGACTTGCATCCTGCCACACCTGGCAGGGCAGGAGGGTTTCAAATCCTGGCCCTGCTCGTTGACTGGGGCAAATCATTGAACTCCTGGCCTCAGTTTCCTGTTTCATTCAGTGGGGACTGTAGGAACACCCACCTCATCAGGCTACTGAGCGAGAGGCTGCAAGCAGCATGCTTGGGGCGACACCTGGACTACCATGGGTGCTTGGAACTGTCAGCCACAATCCAACCCTCAAATTCAGAGGGACCCCAAATAGCCAAAACAGTCTTGCAAAAGAACCACCAAGTTGGAAAACATATTGTGGGACTTCCCTGGTGGTCCAGTGGTTAAGAATTCACCTTCCAACACAGGGGATGTAGGTTCAGTCCTCCCTCCGGGAAGATCCCACATGCCGTGGGGCAGCTAAGCCCATGCGCCACAGCTACTGAGCCCACACTTTAGGGCCCTCGAGCCGCAACTATTGATCCTGAGCATCCAGAGCCCATGCTCCACAACAAGAGAAGTCGCTGCTCACCACAACTGGAGGAAGGCCACAGATAGCAATGAAGACCTCGCACAGCCAAAATTAAAAAGTAAATTTAAAAAGCCCTGCAAAACTGCAGTAATCAGCACAGTGTGATTCTAGCCTAAGGACAGACACGGAGGAAGCAGAACAGAATAGAGAGTCTGGAATTAAGCCTTCACATCTGTGGCCGGTGGATTTTTGACAGGAGGCCAAGTCCATTCAATGAGTTAGGACTGTCTCTTCAACAAATGGTGCTGGGACAACAGGATGGTCACACACGCAGGAATGGAGTTGGACTCCACCTCACAGAATTAAACACAAACACTCAAAATGAGTTAGAGACCTAAATGCAAGAGCAAAAGCCAGGGCTTCCCTGGAGGTCCAGTGGTTAAGAATGCACCTGCCATTGCAGGGGACACGGGTTCAATCCCTGGTCCAGGAAGATCCCACATGCCTCGGAGCAACTAAGCCCCTGTACCACAAGTACTGAAGCCCCTGCTCCTAGAAGCCTTGCTCCGCAACAAAGGAAGTAACTGCAGTGAGAAGCCTGCGCACCGCAACCAGAGGACAGCCCTTGCTTGTTGCAACGAGAGGAAGACCCAACGCAGCCAAAAATAAATAAAACAAATCCTAAAAACACAAAACCCATCTAAAGCCATACAATTAAGAAGACCCCTGGTGGTGAACCTTTATGACCTTGGGTCTGGCAGTGGCTGTTGGGTGCGACCACCAAAAGCATGAGCAGTGAAAGGAAAAGTAAGCACACTGGACTTTGTCAGAACAACTGTCAGGATCCTGACCTCCTGTCTGGACTGTGTGATCCAGGCGTGATGGCCCCCAAGCTCTCAACTCCCACCTGTACAAAGGAGATGGTGGTCACCGCTTTTGGGGGGTTTGGGAGAGTCAGTCACGGGAAGGACTCAGCTCTGTGCCCGGCACGTGACTCAGTGGTACTTAGGCCAGTGTCAGTGGTGATGCTTGATGGTGTGATGGTGATGATGACGATAGGATGGGGGAAGAAGATGATGAGGTGTTGGTGCTGGTACAAAGCATTCTCACTGAGGGTGACAAACTGTGGTCACGGGGGCCGTCCTCCTTTTCCTGTGCATGTTCTTGCCCCTGGCACCTGCGGGCTAGCTTAGCGGTGCTCCAGCCTCTGAAATGTGTGGGAGTACCCGTTTGCTTGAGAGTGGGTGTGTGAGTTTATGAGTGAGTGTGTGTGGTTCGTATTGTGAGTGAGAATATGTGTTATGTATTTGTCAATATGAATGTGTGTGTGTATAAGAAAGTGTGTGTGTGTGCGCGCGTGTGTATATGAGTGGGGATGTATGCAGATGTATGTGCATGTGTGTGTGTGTGTGTGTGTGTGTAAGTGCATGTGTGTATGTGAGTGGGGATGTATGCAGATGTATGTGCACCAGTGTGTGTGTGTGTGAGTGTGTGACCCATATCCTCCCCCAGCCAGCAGGGGCCACCCAGGTGGAAACTCCTGGCAGAGTCATTGCTGCCCCAGAAGGGGCTGCAACCACTGCCACCGGCTGTTCGGTGGTGCCCAGTGCCCTTGGCTCTCAGTGGGCAGAGAGCACGCCCAGTGCACAGGTGACAGCAGGTGGCACTGTGGGCAGGTATGAAGGGGAACTTCCTCACGTTGACTAGTCCTCAGGAGCTGCTCGCGTCTTTGTGTGTGGTGACTGGGGCTGGGCAGCGTGGCTGGATGTCCCCTTTGCCCTACAAGGACCCCAGGCAGGGCTGAGTCATCTTGCCGGCCACCCCTCCACTGGGCAGCTGGTTGGGGGCCCTGCAGGGTTCTCGCTCGTCTTCACTGGTAACTGCATTCTTTCCCTCTGCTGGTGTTTGGGTGAGCACATTCTCACCTTTTCCCCATCTGACATTTTCCTGCTCGCGCCCATCAGACCAGGGCCTCGCAGGCCAGGCTGAGAGGGTGGGGAGGGTCCCCTGCTCTGACGATGGGCTGGGTGACCTTCCTGCTGCTTCCCACCCGAGGAGTGCTGTCTGCAGCACGTTGCTGCGAACACGTGTGGCCATTGCGTGCTACTAGAACTTGACCTCCCAAGGTTTCTCGGGGCAGCCCGGCATGTGTGGGGACCCTGGTAGCTGCAGGTCAAGTTCTGCTCCTCCTCATAGATGGCCTGACAGCCCCCAGGGGACCATCACACTGCTGGGTTTGTTGAGGACCAAGGTCACCGACTGTCTTGGTCAGAAGCTGAATCAGAAGGGGTGGGGTGTCTGGGCATGAAGACCAGAGACGGGCTTTCTGATTATGCTGAAGTGTTGAGAAGGCATTCAAGCGAGACTCCCAGACCGTGCCATCTGTCCACGGCAGCTGTTAGAGATGGGGAGATCGGGTCTTAAGAGCAGCCGGGCACTCCCTGCCTGCTTGAGGTCTGGGTCACCTTGGAGACTCAGAAGCTGGGCAGCTTACATTCTGGGCCGGGCAGGGGTCTTTTCTCTAAGGAAGGACATGCATACAGCAGGAATCACTGTGGTTAGACTCCGAGAGGGACTTCCCTGTTGTGGATGGACGGCAGCTTGAGTCTTTACACCCAGTCCTTGGATCTGGGGAGGATGGCTGGGCCTGAGGCTGAGGATGAGGAACTATCCCTCAGAAAGAGAATGCTTTCCATGAGGCCACCCCAGGTCTGACGGGCACCCCAGAGCTGTACCATCCGACACAGCTTCCAGTGATGGAAATGTCTGTGTCCACTGTCCACTGCAGACAGTAGCCCCGATCCCAGGGGCAGGGGGACCAGGGACCTGAATTTAAATACGACTTAGTTTTACATGATTCAGCCACGTGTGACTGGAAGCTTCTGTGTAGTACAAGGCCTTTCTAGAGGAAGGCTGGGGGTGGGGGTGGCCCACGCCCCAAGGAGCAAGGCAGCCGTGTCCTTAGGGCAGACCGTGGGTTTTCTGGCCTGGGCCTGCTCCTGTCTCCTCGTGATCGTGTGTCTGCCTGTGTGCCTGTGTGTGATTGCATACCTGCCGGTACGCACGGCAGAGCAGGGAGCCCAGGGGTGCTGCATGTTGGATGCAGGAGGAGCAGCTGCCACAGGGCTCCCCCACGTCTCCCCAGGAACAGAAGTTCTGCCAGCGCTATGACCAGCTCATGGAGGCCTGGGAGAAGAAGGTGGAGCGCATTGAGAACAACCCCAGGCGGCGGGCCAAGGAGAGCAAGGTGCGCGAGTACTACGAGAAGCAATTCCCCGAGATCCGCAAGCAGCGGGAGCTGCAGGAGCGCATGCAGAGGTGAGCTGAGGACTGGGCCCACTCGCACCCCTCACCCTCCTTCTCTTCACCCCCCCCCCCCCCCGACCTCCTTCCCTGCCTCCCAGAACCTGGGTCCGCTTGCGACACTGTCCACAGAGGAGCCCTGGCTGGCATGAAAAAGGAAGGCACATCAGGGTCTCGAGTTGCACCCCAAGGGCCGAATTAAGTCCTTGGGTGCGTCACTTAGCACCTGCCTGGCCTTGACACTTCTTGGAAAGAAACTTAAATCCATTTTGATGGAGTGAGCTCTCCTTCCGGTGTGCCATGGGCTGGTATGTGGCCCCCGAGTGTGAGATCCCTGGTGTAAGTCAAAGGGAAAGGATGCTGGTCAAACGTGGCGGCCGTGAGGTTTGGGTGCAATCCTGTGTCGGAGTGCCCAGCACACAGTAGGTGCTTGGTGGTATGTGAGTGCGATTTCTGTTGTCACACAGGTAACGCAATGGGCTGTGAGCAGGGATGATGGACTTCACTCTTTTTTTTTTAAACAAATATGTGAAAATTTATTATTGTATGATTCTTAGTTTTAAATTATTCCTGCATGTTGTCTTCTCTTTCCCTTAGAGCCCTTGATTATTTGCCATAGTTCTTTTTTTTTTTTCTTTTGGCCACACTGCCTGTCATGTGGGATCTTAGTTCCCTGACCAGGGATCGAACCCATGTCCCCCCCCGCCACAGTGGAAGCTCAGAGTCTTAACCACTGGACCGCCAGGGAAGTCTCTGGATCTTACTTTTTACTGGAGGCTCACAGCCCGAATCTCACTGAATGCCTGCTCCCAGTCCTGGGAGCCAGGCACCACCTTATCCCCAGGTTACATGGGAGGACATGGGGGCAGAGGCTGCAAAGAGGCAGGGCTGGACTTTGTATGTGGATCTATGTAGCTGGTCTTTTGTGGGGGGGCATCTTAAGAGAGAAAAAGGGTTCTGGCATTTTCTGGGTGAGAGTGGGGGTGCTCCATCCCTCCCCCAGATCCCTTGGCTTGGGGCCATCCGTGTGGGTGTGGGAGGCCTGGCTCCTCCCCACTGCCCACACGCCGCCTCTGGGGAAGTTGTGGGCTCGGGTCTGTGCCGCTGCGCAGACTGCGAGGGGCTGGTCCTGAGTGTGTCCCTTCGATCTCCAGCAGGGTGGGGCAGCGGGGCAGCGGGCTCTCCATGTCAGCCGCCCGCAGTGAGCACGAGGTGTCCGAGATCATCGATGGCCTCTCGGAGCAGGAGGTAAGTCCCTGACCCCGACCTCAGATCCACCCACTGTGTCCCCTGTCCAGGGAGAGGGTCCGGCAGGAAACAGAATTCACCTGGATGGTTGAGATCAAGGGGCTTGTTACTGAATGTGGGTGGAACCGAGGTGGGATGGGGAGGCCCCAGGGGCGTAGCCACTGGCTGTTCCAGGCCTGCCAGCTGAGTGGGGAGAGGGGCCCGCCTGGTAGGACCTGGCCAGGAAGGGTCACAGCCAGGGCCCGGTCGTGACGCCTTGGCGGAGTGAGTAGCCTGGCCTCTCACTCCTCCCCCACTCCCTGTCTACTTTCAGCGCTTTTCCCATTGGCTGAACCCGACCAGAAGCCAGAGGGCACAAGAGCCTGAGAGTGGTGGTTTGTAGGTCAGCCTCCCAGTTGTCCAGAACCGGGGTCAGAGGGGGGTTTCCCAGCTCACCAGCTGTTCACCAAGCCGGGGACCTTCTATCAAGAGTTCCCAGGTGACCCCAGCTGTGGTCACTGGAGCCCAGAGGTGGCCAGGGAGCAGGGAGAGGAGGCCTTTGCTCCTGGGGCGGGGCTGGGGCGGGCCTATCCCCTCCTAGGCCTTACAAGCGCTTTGTATGTCAGTTCCCCATCCCCCCCTTCCATGTTCCCAACATCACAGTGGAAAGGAGGGGGCCTCGCAAAAGGAGGGGGACACATTCTTCCTCACCCGGGCCTTGTGTCCAGGGAGAGCTTTTGTGCAGCTGGGAGGTATTACAACTCCAGATCAGTGCAGTCACCAAGCTGCATACGGCTATTTAAATGGAAATGACCAGAAACGAAATAAAACTAAAAACTCAGTTCCTCAGTGTCACCAGTTGCATTGCAAGTGCTCAGAAGCCACGTGCGGTTAGTGGCCCCGTGCTGCACAGGCAGGCCATAAACACCTGTATCGCTGCAGAGCATTCTGTTGGGCGGCACTGCCCTAGGCCACTCAGTCTCATATGGGACAGACTTAAGAGTCCTGGGGAGGGGACGTCCAGCTTGAATTGTGATTTCCCAGGGCCCCGCCCCCAGAAGTTCTGATTTAACCAGTCTGGGGTGGCAGAACTCAGAAATCTTCATTTTCATCAGGCTGTTCATGCAAGTCTGACACAGGTAGTTCGGACTATCTGGCTATTAAAAAAAGAGCCTTCATTTTATTTTTATAAATTTTAATTAAAAAAATAATTTTTTTTCTTGTCCGCACCTGGCCACATGTGAGATCTTAGATCCCCAACCAGAGATTGAACCTGTGCCCCCTGCTTTGGAAGGAGGAGTCTTAACTACTGGACCACCAGGGAAAAGTGTGAAAGTCAAAGTGTCAGTTGTTCAGTAATGTCTGACTCTTTGTGACCCCATGTAGCCCGCCAGGCTCCACTGTCCGTGAGATTCTCCAGGCAAGAATTCTGGAGTGGGTTGCCATGCCCTCCTCCAGGGCATCTTCCCGACCCAGGGATCGAACCTGGGTCTCCCGCATTGCAGGCAGATTCTTTACCACCTGAGCTACTGGGGAAGCCGAAGTTCAAGCCTTTGTCTTAAAACGTCACATGATGTGGCCCTGTTTTGAACACCCTCCAGTCTGCAGAAAGCAGAACTCGGAACACCCTTGTCCACACCTGTGGGTTTGCTCTGGCTCCTGTCCCGCCGATGGTGGCCAAGCACACAACTGGCATTGGCCTGTGGAAGCAGGAAGAGGGTGACCCTTTCTTGCAGGCTCCCTGCTTGATGCAGGGTGCAGGGCATCTCAGCTGATTCAGTGTCCAGCACCACCCACATCCCAGAGGACCACTTCCCCAGCTCCTGGCCACATGAGAATGCTGCCACCAGGGTCCTTGGGGAGGTGGAGGGGACAGCGTTTAGGGGTGATGGTCAGAAAGGGAATTCAGGTCAGCAGCTATTCACCGAGTCCAGGCCGACCTGAGGCTCCCTAGGAGGGTGGGAAGGAGGGGACTGGGCGGGCTCACGATTTGGGGGGAGCTTGCAGTAGTCCGCGTGCGAGCCCACTGTGGATGGGACCATGGGGTAGGGTGGGGGTTCCTGCCAGGAGGAACCTGGCCTGGATCTGCCAGGACTGTGTCCCGTGCAGGTGAGGGAGACAGGGAGGTGATGGTATTGGAGGGCTGCTCAAGTGCCGGGGAGGCTCAGGCCTCCACGGGAGTCCTCCTCTCAGCCAAGGTCAGGGCTGTGCCCCTGCTGCGCTCCCCTGCTTCGGTTGGGAATCCCCAGCACTGAATGGAGCGCTTAGATGTGGGAGGCTGGGCAGTGGATCCTTTGAACCAGCTGACCTTGGCTGGGCCGAGGCCCTCGCCTGCCTCTGGAGATGGGTAATTAATCGCCAGTAATGGGCTGGCTGCAGAGATTTGGGGAAATGAGTCCAGCTGAGTGGCAGCTCTGAGCCTCTTAATAGCTGCCCCGATGCATTAGGAGCAAGCCCGCCTGACTCCTCCCCTGCAGCCCGACTCCTGCCGTGCACACGTGCACACGGCTGGGGGGGCTTGGTCCCCAGTGGGCACACTTGAAGGAGTGGGATCCAGGGCTGGAGGTAGATGGCTGCTGAGGAAATGGTTCTGCAGCCTGGCCAGGCCCTCCCAGAGCGAGGCAGCCCCTCGCCCCACCCTGCATGCCCTCTGAACCCAGGGTGGGAGGGGTGCAACCCTGTCCCCTGAGCCAGCCAAGTTGCACATCTTCCCTGCAGTGTTTTATGGCACTTGCATTTCTAAAGGGAAGATTCATCCCTCCCCTCTTACTGCAGATAAGGTGACTGCTGCTCTCTGTGTTGAATTTACAGCCCTGCCCACCATAAACCTGTCTGGGGCTGCTTTAAATTCTCCCTTCTCCCTGCACGGGCCTGTTCTTATTTTTTAACCCATCATGCACTTTCTCTCTGCTTTTGTGTTTTCCCATCCTGGCTTGGATCATCCCTACCTTCTGCTCACTCACTTGGGTTCCCCTGTGCTGGCGGGAGCGCCCGGTTCCCAGCTCCTTGTCGTCTTGCATTTTCTGACCAGGGTGGGTGCCCTCTGTCATCTCCATTTTCCTTCCAGAACCTGGAGAAGCAGATGCGTCAGCTGGCCGTAATCCCGCCCATGCTGTACGATGCCGACCAGCAGCGGATCAAGTTCATCAACATGAATGGGCTCATGGATGATCCCATGAAGGTGTACAAAGACCGCCAGGTCATGAACATGTGGAGCGAGCAGGAGAAGGAGACCTTCCGGGAGAAGTGAGTCCCCCGTCGGTGGGGTGGGGGGTGGCTGGCCAAGGCCGCCCTCCCCTGTCCTGGGAAGCCTGTCCTGTTGAGGTTTGCCCTGGCTTCCCAGGGCTGTGACGACAAGTGACCACCAACTGTGTGGCTCACAACAGCTGGAATGTATTCTCTGACAGTTGTAGAGGCCGGCAGTCTAAGATCAAGGTGTGGGTGGGGTGGTTCCTTCTAGAGGCTCCGAGGGAGGGTCCCTTCCAGCCTGGTTCCCCATGGTGGCTGAAGATCTTTGTCACCCCTCGGCTTGCAGATGGATCCCTCCATCTCAGCTGTCTTCACATGGTCTTGTTTCCCATGTGTCTCTCTGTGTCTTCTCCTTTTCCTATAAATTCACCAGTCACATTGGACTCAGGGCCCACCCTACTCCAGTATGACCTCATCTTAACTAATTATATCCACAAAGATCTCATCGCCAAATAAGGTCACATTCTGGGAGGACAAGATATTTGGGGGGACACGATTCAGACCAGTACAGAGTGTCAGGGAAGCTTTGTGTGAAATGAGTCAATGTGTATTAGAAGAACAAGGCAGGAGGACTTTTGAGGCTGGGCTGAAGGCTTGTGCAGGGATGTGTGGCTGGCCGGTAACTTTGGTTTTCATTTTATTTGGAAAATGACTGTTGGTTGGTTGAGCACCTCCTTCATCACAGACGCTCGGCAGATGTCTTCTGGGGTTTGTGCGTGTGTCCCGCTTATCCCCCATAACAGCATTACCCATCCCCATTACACAGATGAGGAAACAGAGGCTCAGAGAAGACACTTAATTAACAAAGGTCACACAGCTTACAAAGGGTGGAGGCAGGATTCAGAGTCCCCCAGCTTCAGGTCAGGGGCTCAGCTGCAACTGAGAGGCTTGTCAGGGGAGAGGGAAGACAGAACCAGGGAGCAGGGAGTGCTTTGGGAAGCAGAGGCAGAATCTGGATGCTCGGAGAGGAAGCTGGGGCTTCTAAGGTGGAAGAGCAGAGTGACTGGGGAGAGAAGTGAAGGGCCAGATGTAGGAAGCCCTCCTTTCCCCCACCAGATTCAAAAGGTGTGTCCCAGGGAACCCCGTCCTGAGCACAGTGCACCTTCGCAGGACTGAGGACCTCTGTGAAACAAAAGAATGGGAAACTGAGGGATAGGCGGAGACCTTAGCGCTCAACCAGGAGGGCGTTGGGGGCTTAGCTGCTGGGCATCCACACCCACCACCTCTTTCATCGCCAGGAGAGTTCCTCAAAAGAGATCATCTGTGTTTTCTAGCCACCCGCTGTGGTTCCAGGCCATAGGGGCTGGGGCTGTCTTTGCCCTTTGCAGGGTCAAGTGACCCCAAAATGCCAAATTGGGCTCCCGAGATGGGGATGCTTCCGGATCACGGGCAAGGCTGGGGTGCATCAGCCAGTGCAGTCACCAGGACTTAGAAATGCAGAAGTGAGTGAAGAGGCTCTTGTATGGAAAGTATTGTGGGTTTTTTTTTTAATGGCTTTTGATTAGGGAAATTCTAAAACATACATAAGAGTAGAGGGATGGTATAATGCCCCCTTGAGCACCTAACACAGATTCAGCAGTCTTCCACAGGAAAGAGGGCTTTGGGAGCAATTTCCACCTGTGTTTGAGGACTATTTGTTCAGAGACAGGAAACCCAGGTACTTAGTGGTTCCTTTCCAGGTCCTCACGCTCACAGACGTGCTTGCCTTGCCATTGAATCAAGTCCTCCGTATTAGGTGTTTGACACTTTAAGAACCAACTATAGTGTCATGGATTCTAAGAATTACTGTTGCATTAAGTATTTAAATCCCCCTAATATGTTTCCTACTTTTATTTATGCTTTTTTTTTTTTTTAAGAGGTTTCTGGGGGGTGCTGTCTGTGTTTGGGCCTTTCTGGAGCTTTCCTGTTCTGACCTAATGATTGCTTACGGTTAGTACAGTAGCTGAAGAATGAGGGACCCAGGCTGGGCTGATGTGTGTTGAGACCCAATTTGGCAGCTTGTGTCTTTCAGATTCCTGGGTGATCTCTCCTTTTCAGCGGAAGTTATAGCACTCAGGGCCTTTGAAAATCGTGTGTCAGTGGCGTAGAGTTCACTTAGTGGCCTCGTGATTTCGAACAGCCACTTCTCCCTGAGCCTCAGTTTCCACATCTGTAAAATTGGTATAGCCTCAGTGCCTCCTTGTGTGGCTGTCGAGGTGCCCCGTGTCAGAGTAAATTCTCAGTAAACATCTGCAGAAGATACAGGTGTAGGTTGGAGAGAGGTGAAACAGTTGACCCAAGGGAATCCTCTGAGTTTGCTTCTTGGTCTCCTGGGGGCCCCATCTCAGCTTGGGGAAACCCCAAGGAAGGGATATTTTTTTGGGAGTGGGGGAAGGAAGTGTCACGGGGGCAGGGAGAGAAAGGGAAGATTCTGTCTGTCTGGAAAATCAGGGCGTTAGGCCGCCTCCAGCTTTGCAAACTGCCTGAGGCGGGCTTGCAGGCCGGGAAGCCTGCCTGACTCGAGGCTTCCTCTGGGAAGACAGAAGAGGCTGTTCCGGATTCTCCAGTGTCTGGTTAGGGAGCGGGGAGGGGCCGGCTGGCCTCCAGCCCAACCATCTGGAGGGCTGGGCAGGATGATCGCCAGCCCTGGCCCGGACTCCCCGGGGGTGGGGGTGGGGAACCCGGGGCCCCTGCCTCCCCAGCAGCCTCTTCCCCCCCCAGGGGGGCCGGGGGGGGGGGGGTGTTTTGGGGGGGGGGGGCGGCGGCGGGCCGGCTAAGGCCCCGCCCAGCATCCCCGGGGCCCCAGCAGCCGTGACCCACATCTCCACCCCCGCCGTCAGCCTGCTCCTGCGGCCCTGACATCTCAGCCTGGCCCAGCTCTTTCCCAGTAATTCTCTAGGCTTCGCAGGAAGCCAGTTGGTGGGGCGCCAGTTCCCCCGCCACCCCTCCAGCTTCGGTCCCTTCTTGCCGCCTCCTGGGCTGGCTTGCCTCCTGCCCGCCTCCCCGCGGGCACTCGGAGCCTCTACTCCCATCTCTCCCGGGGAGGTCCGGCAGCCTCGAGATTCTGCGCCGTGACCTCGCCCGTGGGGGCCCCGTGTGGGCCGGGCGAGGCCCAGCTTCCCAGGCCCAGCCGGAGATAGAAACAAAAGCAGATTTTTTAAAGGGGGGGAACCCCACCACAGGGCTGCATGTAATGTCCTCATTTTTCCTGGAACCCGCCTCTAGCAGGACAAACAAATGTATTTTCAAAGGCGCTAAAACCAGTGACTCACTCCAAGGAACGCCCTCTCTTACCCCTCGGTCCCGCCCGCCGCGGCCCTTCCCACACCCCCCTGGGCTTAATTGCTCCGAGTGGGGCGGCGCCCGTCCAGCCGGGCCCGCGGAGATGGCAGGCGCCCGGGAGCTCGGCGGCCGCCCAGCCGGGCAGCCCCCCTCGGCCTGGTCTCAGGCCCGCCCTTCTCTCCCCGCAGATTCATGCAGCACCCCAAGAACTTCGGCCTGATCGCATCATTCCTGGAGAGGAAGGTGAGTCTGCCCAGGAGCGCAGCGCCGCCGGCCCCTCCCCGTTCCCCTCTGGCGTCCACTCCTGCGGGTAGCCGCTTGGGCTGCGGGTGAAGGACCCTCCCTCCCCACCCACGAGGCCTCTGCCTGCCGGCCCCTTGCTCTCCTTGCTGTGTCTGACAGCGCTTCCCTCCTTCCTCCCTCCTGGGAGCAGCCACAGGCCCCGCCCCAGCCTCCCGGGCCCTCGGGGGCGGAGCTCCAGGCTGGGAAACCCCAGGAGAGCTGTGTGCACCAGCTCCTCCTCCGACGTGGCAGCGAGCATCCTGGCAGATTGGACCTGGGTTCTAGAAGCTGTGCTGTGCCTGGCATCCTAATTAAGGCTTTATGGGCAAGAGTGCTGGTCTTCCAGGGCGCTGGATGGAATGACCTTTCTAGGTCCCTCTGATGGTCACTCTGTGCTGACACACCTTATGCCAAGCCAGGCATGTGGCTGGCAAAGTCCTCATCCCCTTTGGATAAAACTTGATGGAGAACTGACACTCCAGCTCCATAGGGGCGGTGCCCCTCTCTGCTCCAGCTCCCTATTGGCAGGTGGACACAGAACGTCCTAGGGAATGGTAACGCCCCCTTTTGTGCACCCACGAGGCTGGGCTGGATGTGGCCCTAGGTCAGAATCTGCCATTGGACACTAGCATCATCAGGGCGGAGCCAGACAAGCTTCCTGAAAAGGTTTACTTTCTGGAGCTGTTTAAAGCAGCATTTCCCCCAATCTTGTTTCTCAATGTGAGGGTGTCTGCCCACCCCTAGCTTTGCAAATACCCTGCTAGTGGAGGCCTCACGCTTCCTAATTTTGGGAGGGCAGTTGGAGCAGGATCCAGGCGGGTGTTTTAAAGGGTAACAGTTGTTCCCAGCATCTGCCCTTAATGAAAGGATACCCATAGAAGGAGGGAGATGGGGCAGCGTGGGGAAGCAAAATCTCTCCCGGCCTGAAAAACCAGTGTGGAGAAGCAAGCCCATAAATAGCCTCTCCTCTGAGTTAGTGACAGCTTCTTACTAGGGGTGTGGACAACACAGGGGACTCTAGGTTGGGGCTCCCGGAGATTTAAGCAGGGGTTTCAGGCATTGAGCAGCACTGTTTGAATGAGGAAATCAGAGGTCTCTATGGTGGAGAATAAACTTTATGGTGTTCTTTGGCTAAGAGGCAGCCCAAGCTGAGACTCACATAGAGCTTCCAGAAGGTTCTAAGCTGGAGCCGCCTGCTGTGATCTCTCGGGACTGGTGTGTCCTGACAGTGAGTGAGGCCAATAGTAGGGTGGGAGCCCAGTGGACTGGCCAGCTTGTGCCCACCTACAGGGGCACCTAAGGCTTAGGGCCAGCCCGTTGGTTGTCCAACGCAGGAAGGCACTCTCATGAATTGTTCAAGGGGAAGTCAGATACCCACATCCCCCAGTTTGCAGATACTGGCATCTGATTATAAAATGTTATTCCGAACTATTTTGCGGGCCATGCGTGTTGTCAGGTTTAGCCTGGGAGCCACCTCTGTTCACAGTCCATTCCAGGAAGTGGATGAGGACACAGGATTTTGAGGTCCAGCCCGCCTCTGCACCCAGCAGCACTCATGGATTGCCCCTCAGAGGCCAGTTCCTGGCTTGGCACCAGCTCCGAGCATCACAGAAACATTTAACGTCATGTCAGTAATGGCTGCCGGCATAAGCGAGCTGTCACCTGGAGTGGGCCCCGGTGGTGGCATCATCGCATTCTGTCCTCTAGTTGCTCTTTGTGGACGATGCCCTCTTACTGGTCTCATTTGGACAAGGAGGAGGTGGTGGGATTCAGAGAGAACCAGCCACTTACTCAGCAAGCGGCGGTGTCAGGTCCAGGTGGAAAAGACCATGATAGAGAAAAGACATAAACGTCCCAAGAGGTGAAGAGTCGCACGGGGACATTAGTCAGGCTGATGCACGACGCTTGGAAGAGGTTACTTAGGGTCCTAAGTATTAGGGAGGAGGAAACTGGCGTGAGAGAAAGGAGACCCCGGACCCCAGCTGGGGAGCTGGAAGCCTTGTTCTCCTCGAGTGGATGGCAGGGGACGGCTTTATCGTCGGGATGGCTAATAGTAGCAGTACCCACCCTACGGAGAGGTCACACAGCGCGTGCTCTGTGGTCCTAAGTCGTTTACACACATGTATCTTAACTTACTCGGTCTTCATGACAAACCTATGAAGTATGTGGTATAGTACTCCCATGGCACAGGTGAGAAAACCGAAGCCCAGAGAGGTTCAGTAAACTAGCCAGGGTCACCCAGCCAGTGTGTGGAGGAAGTGGGATTTGAACCCAGGCTTCCTGCTCTGACTGCCCGCACTGCACACTCCTCAGAAGTCTTTTCTGCCTCTCTGTCCTGCAGACAGTGGCTGAGTGTGTCCTGTATTACTACCTGACCAAGAAGAATGAGAACTATAAGAGCCTGGTGAGGCGGAGCTACCGACGCCGCGGCAAAAGCCAGGTGAGAAGGGGGCAGGGCGGGCTTCTGGGTGGGTTCCCAGTGTGCTCGGCAGCTGGCAGGCCTGACTGCTGCTTGCGGTGACATTTCCACATGTTTCTCAGCAGTGGTCCCTCATTTTGGGTCCTCTCAGTGGCAGCTGGGAGACCCTCTCTGGGGGTATTTGTCCTACCCCAACGGTAGAGAGAAAAGAGCTGGGAGAAATGGCCATTTCCTTCTTCAGCCTGGAAAATTCTAGAACAGCTGACTTGGTGACCCATAGGCTCTGGGGTGAATAGGGTCACATTCCCAGAGCAAGGCCTGGGCTTCCAGGATGACTTGGACTGGTCCACAAACCTCACATTTAAAATCTTTAAATAGTTTTTGGTATTTAGTGTAATGCATTTTTGAAGGAAAAAAGTAGCCAGTACTTGAAATTGCCGTATTTCAAACATCCCTGGATATGACTGAGAGATGATTTAAGTTAGGGCAGGACTTGGCAAACTAAGGCTCTTGGGTGAGTCAGGACCCCACTTGTTTTGTGAATAAAGTTTTATTAACACGGAGCCATACACACCTGTTGAGGAATTACCGTGGCAGCTTTTCTGTTACAACAGCAGAGTTGAATAGTCACGACCAACTGCAAAGCTTGACATATTCACCATCTGGTCCTTTGTAGAAAAAGTCTGTGGACCAACTGAGTTAGAGGAAAAGGCTGTTTGTTTAGAAAAACAATTGGTAAATATGTTAAAGATGATGGGGGTCAGTGGCACACATTTTTAAGGGGGCTCACGAGTGTTTGGCATTGGGGAGACAGAGGGGTGGGAATGGATTAATTTTACTTTTGGGCTAATGAGACTCAGCCCTGAGCTGATGCTGGGAGTATTGAGGTTGGGGGCGGGGGGTAAGGCGGGGAGATAGTAGAGTGGACTTGTGCTGCAGGAAGGGGGATGTAGGCAGGACCCTGCTGAAGGCGCAGAGCACTGCTCCTACATGCTGCGCTGGAACTAGTTGAGGCGTGTCCTCTGGGGCCTCTGGCCTGGGAGATCGGGCAAGGGAAAGGAACGAAGGTCAGAATTATCAGGACAGAAGAGCAGGACTCAGAGGTTCTGGTAGGTGAGTGTTCCCTGACATTGGCATTTTCCCTTTCCAAGACCAGCGGGGACAGGACCCTGAGGGTGTCAAATATAGCCGTCTCCCATGGGGTTCGAGTGTCCACTGTGAAGCACCTACTCTGTGATCAAGGCCCACAGCCTTTGCGGGGTTAGTCTACACATCCCATGTCTCCTTTCTTGCTTTCTGGAAACTGTGCTTCAGGACTGTGAGTCCATCCCCCTGTTGGCTAAGCCATGTATAATTAGGGAAGCAAGTCTGTTGGCAGGGGGTAATAGACAACCCCTTATTGCAGCCTGAACATCAGGCCAAAATGATTGAGACCGAGCATTAGTTGTTGTGGGCCCAGTTGTTGAAGGGTGGCTGTGATTGGTTTGAGGATAGGGGTTTCTTCTAGCATTAGGTTTAGCACGGCCACAATTGGCCGGCCTGCTCGCCCATCAAACAGATGCGTAAAACTGAGGTGTCCTAGCTTGGATTGAGTCAGTTCTAAAGACCTAGGTGCTGCGTGTTAGAAATTGAAGTGCGTTTAGGAACTCTTCTAGACTGAGAGGCAAGAACTCAAATAAATGCCAGGCAGAGAGCCTAACTATGCTGGCATAAGAGTCGGTAGGGCATGGCATGGACTGTGACTAAACAAAGGGGGAAATAAGGCCTCTAGATTGATTTAAAAAACATTGTCAGGTATTTTTTGAGCATCTCTTGTGTACCAGAACCTCTGCTCCCCTACCTTTGTAGGGACCTTGTGGGTGGGCTGGGTGCTCAGGAGAGGAAAGTGTTCTGAGTCAGATGGGGAGAGACAGGGCTATTCTCCTCACCTTATGCTGAAAGCCACGTTTGCATGGAGGGAGGCAAAGAAAGACTGTGTGTTGGTGTCAGCTCAAGGAGAGGGTATCTCCAGAGGAGCCCTGGGGGATTGGGGGCTGGCAGTGCCCAACGCCCCTGGTCCTGGGTGCCATGCTTTTCACTTCATGGTGTTTATGCTGACTCATCTGTCCACTGGACGCTTGTGTGCTGATGCAGGGGGCTCCATGCCCAGGCATCTAGACCAGGTGTACAGGGGTGGTTCCAAGTCAGCATGCCAGTGGTCTGCCTGAGAGGCTCCATCGAGTAAGGGGCCCCAAAGATGAGGCTGAGGAGCGGCCCCTCTCGCGGATGAGGACAGAGGTGAGGGTGACCTGGGCAGAGGGATCAGCAGGTACAAGAGCACCAGGGCACGAGAGAGTGCACAGTGCCCTGACTATCTTAGGAGCAGGAGTCTGAGTACCTTCCAGGGTCTTAAATGAATGAAGAGATGGAGAATCCACGGGAGACAATAAGGAACGGTGAGGCCTGGGGTTAACTAGCAAGCATGTACCTCATCGGCCCCAGCTGACTACTCGGCCCTGTATTGTCAGATCTGATTTTTTAAAAATTTTATCTAATTTATCTTTTAAAAATTGTATTTATTTGTTAATTTTTGGTTGGGATGGGTTTTTCATTGCTGCCCTTGGTCCTTCTCTAGTTGCAGTAAGCGAGGGCTGCTCTTCAGTTGCAGTGCGAGGACTGATCACCGTGGTGGCTTCTCTTGTTGCGGAGCACAGGCTGTAAAGCGTGTGGGCCCAGGACTTGTGGTGCACACCACACAGTTGTTGCCCCCAGCATGTGGAATCTTCCAGAACCAGGAATCATACCCATATTCCCTGCGTTGGCAGGAGGATTCTTAACCATTGGACCAACAGGGAAGTCGGAAGTCCAGATCTGATGACCTAGAGATCTGGAATTAACGTGAAACTGCCTGATTTTTAAATCTTAGGTCACGTACGAAACAATGACAACAATACTCTGTAAAGGCCAGACAATTCATATTTGCTCTTGAAATCTGTACTCAGCCCTCAGGACCTGTGGGCTAGAGTGTGATAAGGCTCGGGGAGGAGATACAGAGAGTGTGTGTGACTTGCAAGAGAGGCCAGGATCAGGGCACCGGGGGCCCTGGAGTGCTTTATGGCTATAGGAGAAATGTTTGCTTCCTCTTTTCATCTGAGTCGTCCTGGGTCAGCTGTGGCTGTGATGCTGGGGTCATGGGGCTTCTCTGGTGAGGTTTTACCCTCTGCCCAAGGTGGTGTCTCAGGCTGGGGCTCCCAGGGTGGAATGGGGATGCAGAAAGAGAGAAGAAGGCAGGGCAGGAGGCCTCCACCCGCTTCGGGGCTCTCCCCTCCCTCTGATCAGTGGGGGCTGCAAGGAGGCGTGGTGTGGTCCCGGCCTTGCCGGGGACAGAGATTTACATGCAAACCCCTGAAGAGCTCCTGTGCCAGGCAAATCCACCGCCCTCACCGCCATCCGCCAACCCTGTTCATAAACACAGGATAAATGGGTCACCCCGGGTGTTGACTTTGTGGTCATAACTCATCTCTTGGCCCCGTGACAGCGGAATAAAAGGCAGACACAGGCCCCGCAGACCCTCTTCTTAATTCAAGATGCACTCACTAGAGTGAACCTGAGCTGCTTTCTCTCTTCATGATTTTATAAAACCTGTGATCCTGCTGATACATCTCCCAGGAGGTGGGCAGAGGTGCCCTAGCCTGGCATGGATTGCGGGCAGGTGTATCTGTTTGGGCGCCTACGTGTGGATGGACGGATGGGTGCCCGTGGTGGTCGACCTCCGTGGGTTGATACTGTGAGCAGATGGGGAGGAGGGGCAGGAGGAGTGGTAAGGCAGGCAAAGACCCTCTGCTCTGTACAGCCGGAAGCGCCAGGTGGGAATGAGCCTGGAGGGTGATTCACCGTGGGCTAGGGACCAGTCACCGTCTGCCAGAGGCACTGCAGGTGTTCAGGTGACAGCTCTGTGTCCGCTCCTTGTGTGTGACCAACACTTGGCCCACCCTGGCAGCTCAGAACCTTGGCACATGCTGTGGTCCTGGTGTGTTTCCTGTGGGTCTGGCCACGCCATAGCTAAGGACAGCCTCTAGGGGCTGCTCAACTTGTCCACCCCCAGATGCCCCTCAGGTGGGTGGGCCCTCCTGCTTCCTTTTCTCCAAAGTCAACCCCGCTGCACCCATGCTGGATGTATGACACTGTGTAGTCATCCGCCTTCCCTGGTGGCTTATGGTTAAGAATCCACCTGCCAATGCAGGAGGTGAGGGTTTGATCCCTGGGTCAGGAAGATCCCCTGGAGAAGGGAATGGCAACCCACTCCAGTAATCCTTGCCTGGAGAATCCCATGGACAGAAGATTCTCTGGTGGGCTAACACCTTCCCAGGTTCCCCAGGTGGGCAGAGAGAGCCAGGTCTTAGCCTAGGGGCCATAAAGGCTGGTGCAGCAGGCTTCTTCTAGGAAGGAACCTGGTCATTCCATCCTGGGGACAAATCCCGCATGTCTGCATGTTTGCAGACTACGCTCCATGGTGGTCCTGACCTGCCATGATGCTTAACACAGAGTGGGCAGCAAGATGTCACCTCGTGTGTTCAGGCGACACCTGCCCTGTGACACCCTCTCCACACCCATCGCCGGGCCCCTGTTTCTTCAGGTGGCGGCTGCCATTCAAAAGCGGGGATGATTACAAAAGCAGATGTAAAATTCCTGGATGTGAAGCACTGGCCAGCCGATGTCTCTGGGCTCAGACCCTCGATGACCCGAGAATGCAAGGCTGCCCTGGCGTCCACTGCGAGGCTGCCTGGCCCTGCAGCGGCTGGAGGCAGGGACACCTGTTGGCCATTTGGAATGTCAGAGAGGGTGCCATCCTGGGGACTTCCCTGGCAGTCCAGTGGTTAAGATTTCATGCTTCTGACACAGGGGTCCAGATTTGATCCCTGGGTTGGGGAACTGGATCCTACATGCTGCACAGCACGGCGAAGAAAAAAAGAAAAAAAACAGACAGAGAGGGTGCCATCCACTTCCCAGATGCTTTCCCCTACCCTGACAGAGGGAGACTCAGAAATTCCAAACTTTTCACACCCACCCCCTGCCAAGCCCACACACCTGAGCTTTGGCAAGGAGTCCTCACCCCCTGGACCCCACCCCCCAAGATCTAGCCATGAGTGGCTGGTGAGCTTGTGGCCAGGGCCCCCGCGTCCTCTCCTCGAGGTGAGTCACCAGCCGAGGCGGGGACCAGCTTGGCGCACCGGTGACGGCACTGTGGTTTATAGTTCATGATCCATGGTCCGAGGAGCCACATCATCCCAGCTGAACGCAATGCTGGAGCCCAGGAATGCTGCGGTCACAAGTCTTTCCCTGGCTTAACTATGCGAACTGTCGGGGAGCTGAGGTTGAGACCAGTGGCCCAGCTCTGCAGGGGGCACTCCTGGCTTTAGGGGGGCATGTGTGGAGGGGGCTTCTCCCCGATGGTGTGTGCCCCCCCGCCCCACCTCTCATGGCCATGTGGGCAGTTGGCAGCTGGGCTGGTCGTGGTCTCCTCAAGGCCACATGGTCTGTCTTTTCTTCCCTCATAGACGGGCATGGGGACAGGGCACCCAGCCTTCCGCTCCTGGGAGCTGAGAGAGGACGTCCAGAGAGGGGGGCAGCACTTCCTCCCTCCTCTCTCTGGCCAGCAGCCCTGTTCCCCCATTTGTCTTCTCTCTTGTGTGTCTGTCTCTGCCCCACACCCGCCCCTTCCCTGTATCCCTCATCTTCCTTCAGCCTCTTTCCCTTCCCCCACCTCCTCACCCAGCTCCCTGCCCCAGGACAGGTGACCTTGTTCCCAGTTGCTTTGCACTTCAGAGAGTCCCGCGCTGCAGGCAACTCATGGGGGACAGCGTGACCGGAAGGCGTTCCAGGGCCAGAGGGAGGGGGCGGCCACCATGCAGTCCGTGCTGGTTCCCAGACCCTGGCTACCCCACCCCCCACCCCCCGCCGGGCGGATGATATCACTGGATGGCTCAGCCTGGTGAAGTCTGGAGGGGACTTGTGGCCCGCCAGTTGCGGCCACACTGCCTCCAGGTTGGGCTGTGCTGCTCCCTGCCCTCTGGGTGAGCGCGAGGGGGCCGGTCCCAGACTGCCACCCCAGCCGGATGGGCCTCCAGCTCGGGGGTCAGTCTGACTCTCCCGGCCCCAGGCCTGCAGGAGGTGGCCACTTCCGCTCTGCTGGGGGCAGGCTGGGCTGGGCGGGATCGTGTCCAGGTTTAGGGCTCCAGCAAGGAGATGACCCTGATCCCCTGCCCGGTTTTGTGGGCAGAGACCTATGGACGGCTTGTACGGTCTCCCAGACACATCCCCGCCCGGGGCACATGGTTCCCACGAAGGCGGCAGGAGAGGCCAGGCCCCAGGGACCCAACAAGCTGGGCTGCCGTTTGGGGAAGAGAGACACTGCCTTCTCACCAGCCATGACACAGTGGCAGGGGAGACCAGCTCCTCCTCTGCACTGCCTGAGGCAGACCACACCGAAGAGACAGGAAGATGTGGCAAATGTGAGCAGGAATCAGTCTGACCCCCCGGCGGGTGAGAGGGGTGGGGGCTGACAGACCTCACATCCGGGCATTTCAAGCTCTCCTACCAAGAATCAGGAAAGAGTTACCAGCAGAACAGCATTCGTGTGGGCCTGCGCCAGCTGGGGTCACCACAGGAGGGAACCCCGTGGAGAGGGTGTTGGGGGAGACAGTGGCCAAGCTCCAGTCCGTTTAGTCCTTCCTTCACAGCGTCACCATTCTAGGTGATGCCGCAGTGAGCGAGACGAACCAGGTCCCCAGAGCTGTCACGCCGCCTGGGGGAGATCGACAGCGCACAAGTAAATGACACGGAACGGATGGTTATCCGAGGGGGCGGCCAGGGGTACAGACGGTGAGCCGGGATCAGGAGGCAGCTGACATAGGAGAGAAGGGAGCTCTGAGGGAGCAGATCCTAAAGGTTTCTCAGAGGAGGTATCCTTTGGGCTCAGACCTGAGCAATAAGAAGGAACCGGTCAGGCAGAGTAGGAGGGGGAGTCACCCAGGCAGAGGGCACCCTGAGTGCAAAGGCCCTGAGGCAGGAGGCAGGAACCAGTGTGACATCTTCCAGGAGGGGTGTGTGTGGAGGGGAGGAGCTAGATCACCCGGCCTTGAGGTGTGCACCACTGATTTTATCCCAAGTGGCCCAACGAGATTGATTGACAGTTAAAGCGGAGGCTTGGCTGCCTCAAGCAGGCATCTCCTCGCGAGCAGAACCAACACGACGGGTGTGGGTGTTGGACATTGCTCTGGTTATGCGGATGCATCGGTGTGCGGTGGAGTGCTGGCGAGTGCCTGACAACCAGCTTTCCGGGCGCGAAGCCTCGATTGTAGCACGTGCTGATTGCCATGGTGGAAATACTCCTACCCTGCTGATTCCAGGCTACCATCTGAATGTGGAGTTGGAAAGGGGCATGCCTGGCACCTGGTAGGATGTGATCCTATCTTACTTGCACTGTGTAGGTACAGCAGCTGCGTATGAGAGCCCAGACCACCGCCGGTGCAGTTGAGTAATGAGAACGGGGTGCATTTTTGAGTACTTACCTTTGTTTTTATTATAATTTCTCTTCATTACAGAGTTATGTTTTTCCACTTTTAAGAATGGCTGTTTCTAACAGCTAACCTGCAAATTGCCTGGAGACTGAAGTTTGCACTTGTGAGCCGGTACAAGCCGGCCCAGCACACCTGTATCTGTGTGTCTTAGAAAGGGCACTCCTCAGCGGCCAACAAGGCATCCCCTGCCTGAGTTTTATTTCCAGGAAGACACGGGAACTGGATTAGAAGGGTGGGGGCCGAATGTCTGGGAGGGCCCGCCAGGCACGGAAAACTCTGTTTTGTCTTGGTCTTGACCCCTGACCTCACTCCTCCACCAAGCCTTGGACTCCTGGGATGTCCCTTTACTCTGCAAGAGATAGGGTGTTTCAAGGGCAGACCCCTCCCGGATTCGCTTGCTGGCACACAGTTCATGCTCAGCAGAGTGTTTGTTGAATGAGTGAGTGATATTGTGCTGCAGCCGGTGTTGCTGGGTGTTGGGAAATTCTCATCAGGTGTTGGGAGGACCTGTCATCTGAGAACTAAATCTCACCAACTCCTCCCTGGACAGTCGCCACCGCCTCTTCACTGAACTCTCCTCTCATTCCCCAAACCGAATCAGTCACAACAGGGGGTGGAACACGTCATTCCCTCCCCACCTCCACCTTCTGAAAAAGCCCTCAGTGGCCGTCAGGGCGCCTCCTGTATTTCCTTTTCTTTTTCTTCTTTTTAAAATGTTTGTTTATTTATTTTTATTTGGCTGCGGCGTGTCTTATTTGCGGCACACAGGATCTTGGCGGTGTCACGCGGGTTCGGTAGTTGAGGCAGGCAGGCTCTCTAGGTGTGGCACATGGGCTTAGTTACTCCACGGCATGTGAGATCTTGGTTCTCCAACCAGGGATTGAAACCTCGTCCCCTGCATTGCAAGGCGAATTCTTAACCACTGGACCACCAGGGAAGTAACCGCCCTCCGTATTTCTGAGTCTGGGCGTTAGAGCTGGCCAGACTCTGCTGCCACGTTCAGTATATCATTCGGTAAGGACAGTGGGCATTTTCTCGGCCTGCTTTTGCTCAAGCGGGCCCCCCTCCCTGAAACATCTTCTCTCACCTTTCTTTACCAAAAGGCTTTGGAGGCTCAGCTCAGAGGCCTCCTACCTCCTCCCTGTTCTTCAGGGTAGATCGCTGTTGCCTCTGCAAGGTGCTGGACCTCTTAAACATTTTCTTAACATTGCAGCTTCCATGCGTCCTATCATAGTTCATTGTCTTTTGTCAATGAACTGTATTTTCTATAATTTGGTATTCCCCATGGGGGCTCACAGTGTATTTGTGGAGGGAATAAACAAGGGGAGTGGGCACACTTTGGCTTAAATGGCAGAGAGAGGAGCCTGTGATTCCCCCAGTCCAGGGTGAGAGGCTGAGCACCTGTCTGTGGAAGCTTGCTGGGAAAATGCTGTGTGACTTTTGGCGAGCTACTTCACCTCTCTGTGTCTTTGTGTGCCCTTCTGTAAAACAGACTGTTGGGAAGCTGTCATTAACTAGAGGTATGAACTGGAGAGAAGGCCTCATCACGTGTTCGTTGTGTTTCGTCAGCATTTGGTGCTTTTACTCATAACGTTTTCTGTACTGCTTCCGGTCTGGGCCTTTGGCGTAGCGCATGCTCAGTGACAGGCTGCTTGTCTGGCACTCAGCGCTCGGTAAGCAGGGGTCTCTCGGTGATTTGAACTGAGGGCTCCGGCTAGCCCTAGATCTGGTCACGATTTCCACAGAGCTGTGCTGTGGTTTGGGAGGTGGCGTTCATGACCAAGCACCGGGCACGAAGCCCGTTGTCAGCATGACCGATGGCGTGTCTGGAAAGCAAAGGTGGACCTCGCCGTGAGCTCCAGAATCATTTGAGATGGTGGAGTCTGGCTTCCAGTTCTTTTCCCAGGTCCACAGGCATCACCAGCTGCTAGTGGCAAGGGTCCTGGGTGTGTTTTGTGAAACAAGGACTGCCCCCTCACCCCGCCCGCCCCAGAAGCCTCGTTCCTCAGAGTGTGGGCCAGGAACCAGCGGCACTGGGGGGTCCCGGGGAGCTATTCAGAAATGCAGACTCTCAGGCCTGCTCTAGGCTTGCTGAGTGAGAATCTGAGTTTCTCCAATATCCCCAGGTGCTCTGTGTGTGCATTTCCGTTTGAACAGTGCTTGTCAGGGACAGGGGGTGGTCGGACTATGGCCCACAGGCCAAATCTGGCCCCCACCCTGTTTTTATAAATAAAATTTTATTGGCATATAGCCACGCTTACTTGTTTACATTTTGGCTGTTTTCACACTATAACCAGCAAGAGTCAGTAGTTGCGAAAGAGACTGATGGACCGATGGCCCTTAAAGTGTTTACCATCTGGCTCTTACAGAAAAAGTTTGCTGATCATCAGACCTAGCTGCCCATTGGAATAACCGGGGGACTTAAACACGCTGATGGCAGGCTGTCACCCTGAGGTGCTGATATGACTGGTGTGGGTGGGGCCAGGGCGTCGGGACTTCCCGGAGCTCCCCAGGTGACCAGAGTGTGCAGCTGTGAGAACAGCGGCTCTGAATTGCCCTTGAAACCCAGCAAGTGCAGTTTCGATCAGTGATGGGCCTAAGATTAGAAGCGGAGCTCTAGTAGGTGTGAATCGTCCCCGAGTTAGCTGTTGCCGTGTTTGCTGTCCTCGAAGGCTTTCAGGGACTGAGCTGGTTGACGGGCACCTGGGAGTCGGGGCCTCCCTCTGGCTCCATCAGTCTCCTGGAGCGAGTGGACGCCAGCCCGCTAACCTCCTACATGTCCCAGGCAGATGGTCACTATTGTGCCTGACAGTCCCTCCCAGTGGAAACCAGGTTTCAGGCCGGGACTGACCTGGGGTTTCTCTCTTTCATCCCCTCCACTTGCATCACTACGCTTGGGGTACAGGGACACCTCCTCAGAGGAAGATGGAGTTCAGGCCCCAGGAAACCGGGAGCCCATCCACATGGCTCTGTGGCCTGGCTCCAGAGTGACCCTGAAGTCACTTCTCCCAGAGGGTGGGATGTGGGAGTCACCCACCCCTGCCCTGGAGGGGCTTGATTCAGAGTGTCAAGTTGGAGACCACGGAGTCTGGCACTGGCATTGCACACCTGGGTGGCAGGCAGCGGGGATAATGGCCAGGTTCTTGTGTGGATCAGGATTGCAGAGCTTCCCCCTGAGACTGGCACGGTTGGGGAAGTCAGGGGGCGGGGTGGTGTGGTGGAGATGACAAGAGAGGGGCTTGGTTGTGACCGGGGTCAGCTCAGCCTCGACTCAGCCTCGGGGTTTGAATCTTGCCATTGCTGTTTCCCAGCTTTGTCAGTCACCCTCACTGTGCCTCAGTGTCGTCTTCTGTAAAATGGGAGTGTAATGGGGATTGGTAAAGAAGATGAAGAAGTACATAAAACATGCTGGGCATGGGGCGCTGGGAGCTATTTTTATTATTAATGCTGTGGTATGGATGGTTATGCAGGGAAATGGGTGGTTATGGGCTGGCCCAGGCCCAGATGGGGGCTCAAGGAATCTTGCAAGAGGGACAAGGTAGCCTTGATGAAAAGGGGCAAGGATGCCCATAGAAGCCCCACCTGAGCCCACGATGCCAACCAGGGGGTAGCGTCAGGTGAAAGCCTCAGAGGGGGTTTGGGGATGACAGGAGGAGGCCTGCTCCCCCTCTCTGAGAGCCCCCTTTTCCCTCCCTCTGAGACAGTGAAGCTTTGCCTGTCTGAACCTCAGTTGCCTCTTCTGCAGAATGGGAGCAGTGGTCCTTGTCCTTTCCCGACAGAGGTAGGCAACGGCCGTAAACGAGACAGTATTTGCGTGGTGTTAGGCCTGGACCAGGGAAGGAGCAGTCACAGTGGATGAACCCCTGGTCACCATTACTGTTGGTTTTTCATCATCATACCCTCAGGACTTCAGAGGGGCCGGGAGCTGATCAGTAGACCGTGCACAGCACAGTGTTGGACGGGTAGCGAGCTCTCGGGAAGTGCTGGCCTCTTCCTCAGTGGAGCCTTTGGAGGATGTGGGGGAGGTCTGAGTCAGGAGGGCCCTGGGCAGGAGGGCGCAGGCACAGACTTCCTGGGCGCAGCCCTGGTCAGTCATGCTGTGTTAGTTCAGGGCTGGGGTCTGCAGCACACTGCCGCCTGGGTCAGCGATTCGGGAGCTGCCTCTGTTGGCCGTGTTGGGGGCAGACAGTGGCCTGCTTTGTGGCCCAAGGGTAAGATTTCAGGGGGGCCTGAAGACACTACCCCCAGCCTACACCCAGGGAACAGTGACAGGTGTTCCTGGAGTCAGCCACTGGGAGGGTCAGCAGATAAAGCTTCGGAGTGAAGCTGCAGCCCACTTGGGCATTCTTGGCACAAAGTCCAGTGATGGTGTTTCAGGAGACATCAAGTCCCTGAGGTTGGAAAGCCCCGACCCTGCCCTTCCGGGCCCTGGGTGTCAGGTTCCCGAGTGTGCAGAAGCCAGGCAGGTCTCACAGATGGAGACAGCAGCCATGCCGAGCAGCCCACGGGACAAGGATCCCTCCCCAGTCGGCCATGCCATCTCCCCTCGCTCTAGGTCCTGGTCCCCATTGCCCCCCGCTGCCCCCCGCCCTACATCTTCCCCCACTGTTGGAAGTTTAGTGTTTCAGGATTTGGAGTGGGGGTGAGGGACAGGCTAGTTCAAGGACACTGGGCCACCCATTAGGAATTGACAGCGACATAGCAGGGGGAGGAGGGAGGCTTTTCTGCCCCCTTGCCCCTCCTCTTGGAGAACAGAGGAAGGTTCTTGGGGAAGAGGGGCAGACCCGAGCCAGGAGCTTCCTGGGTTCACACTGGTGCAGTCTCGGAACGCCTACGGTTCCCCATGAATACCCAGACCCCCGCTCTGTACAGATTGCCTGTAGCTGACCCCTGTGCTCAGCCACATCGTGAATCATAAATTAAAGCTACAGAGGAGGGCGGGGGGATTGGGGGTGGTGGGTCTCAGGCCAAGGCAGCCTGTGCTGAGGATGGGCGTGTGTTTCTGGTATGGAGGAAAGATGGGGAGAAAGGGAGCCCCGCCCTCTGCCCTCATCTTCTCCATCTACTTTGATTTCTTTCTTCTTGGTTTCAAGGTTGGCGTGACCATGCCCCTCAGCACACATTGAAAGGCTTTGCAGTTTTTTTTTTTTTATTTCATTGACTCAGGGGGATAGAAAGACGGTCTGCTTTGGCAGCTGCCCGCATGGAGCACTTTGAGGGTGGCCAAGAGCATCAGTGTGTGGCTTAAAAGAAATCAGGCAGGACAGAAAGGAAGTCCGGCGCGATGTGGGGAGGAGCTCGTCTGCCCTTCCTGTCTTGGTGAGGGCAGGGTCAGCAGCCCGGCTGACGGGGGCAGGTTGGCCATCATTGGCCTCACTCGGGAAGGAGATGAAAGGAACAGGCCTGCAGGAAGGGGGCTGTTTTGCTGTGAGCCCCTTTGATCTCTCCTGTCCAGCAGGCCTGCTCTCTTCCCCTTCAAGGGTTGACTGACAGGAGAGGAAGACCAGGCCCACGGCAGCAAAAGCAGCTCCTCATCATAGCTGCAGCCATCCTCAAATGGGCATGGGGACAGCCTTTCCATCTACCCATTTTACAGACATGGAGATTGAGGCCTAGAGAGCTGGCCTGAGCTTTTGTCTGGGGCAGGCAGGCAGGCAGGGGCCTCAAGCTGTGACCCAGGTTTCCCCGTGTTCACCCTGATCTTGCCTGAAGCTGACCAGGGCCCCACCCTCTTGCCTTGGGGTTCCCACCCTGCTTAAATACTGGTGCCAGATGCCAACTCTGTAAGCATTCTCTCCTTTCAGCCTCCCCACGCCTGGCTGAGGGGTAGGCATGCTTTCAAAGGGAAGACTCAGAGCTCAGAGAGGTTAAGACCCTCATCCAAGGTCACGCAGTCACCAAGTGCCAGAGGCTGGGCGTCTGACACGACTATACCTCACCCTTTTGACTCCTGCCTCCCAGTGCCACAGACCGTGGGGCTTTCTGCCCAGCTCACACTGCAGGTGTTGGAGAGGGAGGCTCTCCCGGATTCCCCCTCCCCTCCGTCTCTCTCAGTCCAGGTGCAGAGCCTCACCTGCCTCACTGTTTCCCTCTCTCCCCCACTGCCCCCTGCTCTCTCCTGGGGCCTGGCAGCAACAGCAGCAGCAGCAACAGCAGCAGATGCCCCGCAGCAGCCAGGAGGAGAAAGATGAGAAGGAAAAGGAGAAGGAGGCTGAGAAGGAGGAGGAGAAGCCCGACGTGGAGAATGACAAGGAAGAGCTGATCAAGTAAGGCCAGCTCGGCTGCCCTGTGGGGCCCTGGCTGTGACCCCCAGTTGGTGGGCTGGCAGGAGGGCAGGGGGACCGTGGTCGGTACTCAGCCTGCAGGCCACCCGCCCTCCGTAAAGGTGTGTGAGCATTTGCCATCTATCTACAGCAGATTGCCTGCTGAGAAGGGAAGCACTTTCTGCTTTGCCGGTCCCCTGGCAGCATGCCCCCCCTCTTCCACTGCCCCCCTTCCGGAAGCCCGCTCCTCTCTCTTCCCTCCGCCCACCTGCCCTTTCTTTTGAAGCCTCTGGAGACTTTAGAGACTGATGGCTCATTTGAGCTCTACTCCTGAGCTAATAAATCCAGGCAATGACTTTGGAACTCTTTGCCTCGGGCCCCCCCCCCCCCCCCCGTCTCCTCCCCTTTCCTCAGCTGAGTCTTCTGAGATGCTGAGAGCGGGAGGGGGAGTATCTGAGAGGACGAGGTACACACAGGCGGCAGCCCTCACCTTTAGAATTATCGCTGTCAGTGTGAGTTCTTGCAGATCAAGGCACAGCCTTGCCTCAGGGCCCCTGACGGCCTCCCATGCCTGCTAGGGGCGGAGCACCGCCAGCTGGAGATTCACTCCGAGCAAGGGGTGGGGGGGCGGGCACAGCTTAGCGCCAGGTACCTGGAGCGTGCTCAGGAATGTGGCTTCTGAGAACATCTGGCTTCGTTACCCCCTGTCTCCCAGACGCTCCTGCGAGGGCCTTCAGGAAGATGAATGGAAGGCGGTGGTGATAAATCTGAGCGGCCCTGCAGTAAACTCCCCTGAGTCGGCTTCTGAGAAAAGTCCCAGCCCCAGCTATTGAGGTCACATGCTCCCCACACACCTGACTTGGCCTGCATGAGGCCGGTGGGAAACTCTCCTCTCGTGTTTTCTGCAGGACACAGTGGCCCATGATAACACGGAAGGCAAAATTAGCATTGTTTGTAGGGGGCTATCTCCTCTTTGGGGAGTAAAGTGGCCTGAAGGGTGCACCAGCCTGCACCCCTATGCAGTTAACCCAGTAATCTTGCAACAGATAGCAGAGAGTGTCTCTAGTTGATGTATTAAATGGGCTTGCAGGGCTTCCCTAGTGGCTCAGTGGTAAAGAATCCACCTGCCAATGCAGGAGACACAGGTTTGATCCCTGGTCCGGGAAGATCGCACATGCCTTGGAGTAACTGAGCCCGTGCGCTACAGCTACTGAATCTACGAGCCTAGAGCCCGGAAGCCACAACTACTGAAAGCCCATGTGCTCCAGAGCGTGTGCTCTGCAGCAGTAGAAACCACTGCGATGAGAAGCCTGGGCACTACCACTAGAGAGTAGCCCCCACGCTCCACAGCTAGAGAAAAGCCCTTGGAGAAGTGAAGACCTACCCCGGCCAAATAAATAATTTTTTTAAAAAATGGGTTTGCAGATCAGCCCATACCCACATTGGATGAATAAAATAAGCCAATAAGTTACCAACCAGCCCACATCCCTGTTAGGAGAATAAAGCAGACGACAGCTACCAGCTCTCACCTCCCTTTTGATAAATAAGATGGCATTGCAGACCTCTGCCAGCCTCATTCCCTCATCTGGTGAATAAAGGAGCCTTGCAGATTGCTACCGGGTCACCCCAGGCTTTCCCCTTTTTCCACTTCCTGATTAGTAGAAAATCGCTGGCAGCCAGCGCTCATCTTGCTAGAGAAAAGCAGGTCTCTTGAAACTGCCGTTTAGGTTCCTGGCCCAGGTGAAACCATCCCTGTCTCTCCTCTCTGGCCTTTAGGGAGAAGACGGACGACACCTCTGGGGAAGACAACGATGAGAAGGAGGCAGTGACCTCCAAAGGCCGAAAAACCGCCAACAGCCAGGGGAGACGCAAAGGCCGCATCACCCGCTCGATGGCCAATGAGGCCAACAGCGAGGAGGCCGTCACCCCGCAGCAGAGCGCTGAGCTGGGTGAGTCTTGGGCTGGGGAAGGGGTGCTGAGGCCCAGCGGGCTCAGAATCCCAACATGCGCTGCAAACTTGCTGTTTGACCGGCGGTGGGTTCCTTAACCTCTCTGTGCCCTGGTAGCTTCATCAGCACCATGGTTGTGAGTAACGCCTGTGACGGGTTGAGCGTTTCAGTGACTTTGTGTGTAGGAAGAGCCTAGAACAGTACCTGGGGCAGTTTCGCGGGCTGTCAGCTGTGATCCTTCCAGAGCTGGAGAATTCACCTACAAATCCAGATCACCAGTTTGGTTTTGTTCTTCAATCAGATCTGCCCTCGGGTCTTCCCAAGGCTTTCACTGCCGGGGCCTGGTTCAATTCCTGGTCGGGGAATTAGGGTCCCACAAACCACACAGCATGGCCAAAAAAACCACCCCTTTTTAGAAGGGCCTGAGTGCTGCTGTCCCTGTCAGCCCTGGGAGGCATCTGGGTTTGTACCTTCACTTCTGCGAGCCTCAGTTTCTCCTGCTCAATGGGTGCCCACCCCCAGGTTCTCCGAACCTAAGGTGGGGGAAAAGGAATTGCATAGCAGTTCCCAAGTTTGGCCACAGGGGGGCAGCCAGTGTGTGCTTGTCTGTACCATTTTGGCTGTTTGGAGCCTGCCGTCTCTGTCAGTGGGAACCCCCACTCAAGGCCTGAGTGCTCAGGTGGAGGCCCCAACCACCTGGATGTCTTCTTAGGGTGGGAGTTGATGGCAGGGATGGTTTCTGACTCACAGATGCCCTCCTCGTCCACACCCGAGGTTTATGCCAGGCTCCTCTTCCTTCTCCCTGCGAGAGATCACTTGTACCCATTTCATAGATGGGCTGTTTGAGCCTGAGAGAAGGGACATTGCTTCCGTAAAGTCATGGAGTCAGTTGGGATTCAAACCCAGTCCGCTGGCCACAAATCCCATTTGGCTCCTGTAAGCTCTTGCCAACTGCCCCTTGGTGCCAGTGTGCCCAGAGGCTCAGGGCAGGAAGGTTTTTTTCAGAAGGATGTTGGTGCACCTGACTTCTAGGGTCATTCTTCTGGACTTCAAGCCAATGTTGGGGCCGGGTGGTGGTGTGGAAAACACAAGCCTGGTCCCTCTGACGGGCTCCTCATCCTGGGCTCTGGCTTCCATAGCCTCCCTCTGGGGGTCCCGTGGGTGGGGAGAGGGGAAGTTGGCCGTAGCAGCAGGGAGCAGGGAAGCTGCCCGAACTTTTCCCCGAGGGCCAGTGAGTGGCCTTTACTGAGCGCGTACTCTGTGCCTGGCGCTGTCCCAGGCACCGAGTCCATGAAGCTGACATCCCTCACGCTCACCCCTCTCATGACGTCTTAAGCGACTTTCTGGGAAGGACCAGGGCTCACACGTAGAAGATCTCGGAGGAGAGGCTCGGAAACAGCCATAGCAGACCCTTGGCCAGCTCCCCGAATACAGCTGCCTTACTTCTCAAGAACACGAGCCGCCTCCTGCGTGCGCTCTACAAGTCGGAGCAGAGTCTAATAATCACCCTGTAGAACAGGTGTCCCCCAGCATGGGACAGGGCCGTGTCTGGGCACATTTTGGATTGTCCCAGCTGGAGTCGGGGCTCCTGGCCCCTGCTGGGTAGAAACCAGAGCTGCTGTTCAGGCCCATGCCACACCCGGTAAGCCCCCACCACAGAGACTCATCTGGCCCCAGTGAGTCCACAGTCAGATGAGGTCCCTGCCCATCTGAAACTCGTGTCCCTCCTCATCTCCCCGCCCTCACACTGCCACCACGCTCCGCCAAGTGTATGCAGAGGCCCTGGACCGCCTCAGCTTCCCCATCTGTGAAATGGGGTGATTGCACACACACCCCCACCCCAGCAGGTGCCCCAAGCCACCAGACTCAGAGAAACTACCCCTCTGTGGACTGTTGCCAGCAGACTGAGGACACCTGTGTCTTCCTTTTTAGCTTCCATGGAGATGAACGAGAGTTCTCGCTGGACGGAAGAGGAGATGGAGACAGCCAAGAAAGGTGAGTGGTTTCTGGCCACTCTCATCGCCCTCGTGTGTGCAGGCCGTGCAGCTCGTGTGGTGGGGAGGAGGTTGCCATGTGCCCTTATCGGGGCTGTGGTGTGGTCTGCAGGGGCCAGGCTCCACTTCCGGGTGTTCTCAGACTGGCCTCGTCTCCTCAGAGCCTCAGTTTTGTCCTCTAGAAAATGGGTCTGTGTGACCATGTTGTTGGGAGACAGTGTCCGTGGCCTCTGGGGCCAGCACATCATGGCCTTATAGACAGAGTGGGGGCAGCACTCCTAGGCGCCTTCAGGGGAGCGGCAGAGCCTGCTGGTAGCCACCGCTGTGGGGTCGCAGTGTCAACCCGTCCCCCCATCAGCTGCGCCATCTCCCTGTGCTGTGATGCCGACCCCACGTTCTCCATAGAAGCCACCAGCGTGTCCCCATTGTTCATTAGAGCCTGAATGACTGGGCCCTTGCCTCCCTCGCTCAGTGGACTGTCTCTGAGCCTCAGTTTCCCCATCTGTGAAATGGGAACGGTGTCCAGATGGGCCCAGGGAAGCCAGAGATAACAGGCCTGGAGGATCTCAAAGAGGGGCCCGGCACTGTCGGGGCTGTGTTGGTGTCGATCCCCCGGCCCCCATCTCTGGGTGATGCTCAGGGGCCATCGGACTAGCGCTGCACCGACAGGAAGACTGAGGCTGGCGGTGTCAGTGGCGGGCATCTGAGCCCCATTTCCAGGCTTGCTCTCATTCATCTTGACCGCAGCCCTGAGATGTGTTTTCAGCCGTTTTGTGGACGTGGAAGGGAGGAGCAGAGGCCAGGGATGCCGGGATCCTGAGCTGGTGACCTGGGCCCCCACCCACCCCCCGCCGCCCACCCAACTCTCTTCCCCAAGGTCCTTCTGAAGCCCCACTGCTGATGTGCAGCTTCTTTGTGCCCAGAGTGCCAGGTCGTGACTCGGGGAGGGAACAAATGGCCTTTCTAATGAGGGACCCAGGTGCACAGGGGCGGTCGTGTGTGAGGACAGCCGGGCCTGGAGGCTGAGGTCTTGGACTGCGGGCTGAGTGCCCTGCTGCCACCCTCCACCCCAGGTTGGGGTGCCTAGGGGCCTGAGTGTCTGGTCCTGGTGTTTCAGATAGAGACTCAGATGTAGAGAACAAGCACATGGACACCAAAGCGGGAAAGAGGGTGGTGGAATGAACTGGGAGATTGGGATTGACATATATATATACCATTGATATTGTGTATAAAACAGATGACCAACGAGAACCTACTGTATAGCTCAGGCTCTACTCTGTGCTCTGTGGAGACTTACATGGGAAAGAAGTCCAGAAAAGAGGGGATATATGTATACACACAGCTGATTCCCTTTGCTATACAGCAGAATCTAACCCAGATTGCTTCTCCAGTGGCTCAGTGGTAAAGGATTTGCCTGCATTTCAGGAGACCGGGTTCGATCCCTAGGTCAGGATGATTCCCTGGAGGGCATGGCAATGCATTCCAGTATTCTTGCCTGGGAAATCCCATGGACCAAGGAGCCTGGAGGGCTACAATCCATAGGGTCCCAAAGAGTTGAACACGACTGAAGTGATTGAACACGGGTGCACAGAAACTAATACAACATTGTCAAGCAACGAGGTGGTGGTGTGGTGTGTCTCTCAGTCATGTCTGACTCTTCGCGACCCCATAGACTGTAGCCCACCAGGCTCCTCGGTCCATGGGATTTCCCAGGCAAGAATACTTGAGTGGGTTGCCACACCCTCCTCCAGGGGAGCTTCCCAACCCAGGGATCTAACCCGGGTCTCCTGCATTGCAGGCGGATTCTTGACCAACTGAGCCACCAGGGAGACTCCTATAAGGAACTTTAGTCCAGTAAAAGTTAAAAGAAAGAAGAGAGAAACTGACCGGGAACAGCCCCAGACCTGGTCAGGCCCCCAACCTGGGACCCGGCCCCTCCCCTCGGGGCTCTTGTCCAAGGTACCCCGCCCCTCGGAGGCTCCAGACCTCCCTCCTCCAAGCTCCCAGCCCTCAGGTGAGATGGAGCAGGAGGAAGGGCCCAGCTGGCCCTCAGCATCGTGGATAAGAGGAGGAGCAAGCATGCTTCCTATTGCGGGGGAGGTCCTACTTTCAGCATCTCAGAGGAGCACTAGTGGGGGCCTGTGGGCATGGTCTCTAGCTGCTAAGGCACAGTGGGTGCTGTCAGCCCCCCAAGGGGGCTGTGTCATCCTTTCCTTCTCTCTTCTGTGTTTATTTTGTGGCTTCTGGTATGGATTTCGCCGTGGGGTGTAACAGACTTTATTTGAAAAATGAGATTTTTCTCCCTCGCCTTTAATTTTGGTGGAATACACTTAACATCAGACTGTTTTAACCATCTTAACGTGTTTGATTCAATGGCATTAAGTACATCCCCAGTATGGTGCGACCATTACTCTAGAACTTTATATCACCCCACACAGAAACCCCATACCTGTTAGCAGCCACTCCCCCCCGACCCCCCCAAGCCCTGCCAACCTCCAGCATCCGCCAGTCCTCTTTCTGTGACTGTGGATTTGCCTGTTTGGGACTTTTGCATGAATTGAGTCATACAATGAATGCCCTTTTGTATCTGAGTTCTTCCTCTCAGCATCATACTGTCGAGGTTCATCCACGTCCTAGCCTGTGTCAGCACTTCATCCCTTTTTATGACTGAGTCGTAGTCCTCCATATGGATGTGTTTATCCATTTGTCCGTTGGTTGATGGATGCTTGGGTTGTTTCCACCTATGAGCTCTTGTGCCTAGTGTTGCTGTGAACATTTGTGTAGAATTGCATGGTTTTTTAAAACCACACATCAGACCCTGAGATCTCAGCCATTGGCAGTGATATTGCCCCAGGGGACACCCACCACCACCACCATCAGGGCCGTGAGGGGCTCCACATGCACGTCCCAGGGCCGCCAGCCTGAGCTGCGTCTTCTGTTGTCATGGCAATCCCATCCCTGGCTCCCTCCCTGTTGCCCGGGAACGGGGAGTTGGCTGCGCGGCCCTCTCTCCCCCTTTGGGAAGGGCAGACCCAGGGGCTGGGAGGACGGCTGGGGATGACTCACCGGCTGAGCCGGGAGTGCGCCCCACTGTCTCAAGGTTGGGTCCTCAGGGATGGCAGTGATCTCATCCTGAGTCCCAGCCCACAGAGACGGCGGTGTGTGAGTCCCCCGGGGGACGGTGCATGCCAAGGCCCTGCTCAGTGACATTTGTGATAATGTGACGAGCACCAATGCGCTCGTCCACCGTGAATTACCGCAGTCTGCACAATTACCGCTCAGGGTGGCTGCTAAAGGCAGCATGTTCCAGGCGGCGGGAGTTTGGGGCGGGGAGGCAGGTGCTGGCAGCCCCCAGGACTCCTTCTCCACAGTGGGCTGGGATGTGGCGGGGGGCAGTTCCAAGGTCCCCAGCCCTCAGAAACCCAGGAAAGTACCGCAAACCCAGCGGTACCCAAGGCGGACGGCACTCACCCATCCTCCTACCCATCACTCACATCGACCCAGTGCTTTACCCTGTGTGGGGCAAGGGTACCAGAGATGAGTCAGCTCTGGTCCCTCCCTTGGGGAGCCAAGGAAGTGAGCATTCAGGTGTCCCCGAGGTCTTGGGACCACTGAGCCTGCTCTGAGCCTCCTGGGGTCTTCCAATAGCCAGGCCTTGTAGGATAAGCTGCAGATGGTCCATCATCCCTAGAGACACACTGGACCTCAGCCTTGGGATCTTTTAGCTCTGTGATGTCAGACAAACCAGTCAACCTCTCTGTGCCTTGGTTTCCTCATCTGTAGCATGGAAACTCTGGATTCACCCATGGTATTAGTTTCCTGGGGATGCCGTAACAAAGCACAAACTTAGGTGGCTTAAAAACAACAGAGAAGTGTTCTCTCACAGTTCTGGAGGCCGTGAGTCTGAACTCAAGGTGTTGGCAGGGCTGGGCTCCCTCCGAGGGCCCTGGGGGAGGATCCCGCCTCTCCTCTTCCAGCCTCTGCTGTTGCTGGCAGTCGCCAGCGTTCCTCAGCTTGTAGACATTCCAATCCCTGCCTCCATCTTCCATGGCTGCCTTCCCTCTGTGTGTCTGTGTCCAGATTTTCCTCTTCTTATAAGGACCCACCCTAATCCAGCATGACCTCATCTCAACTTGATGGCATCTATAAAGACTTTTTCCAAATAAGGTCACATTCGCAGGTTACAGGTGGGTGGACATGAAATTGATGAGGGACGGGGGACACTAATCCAGTACAACTACTTTTTAAAAAAAAATCTTTTATTTTTGGCTGGACTGGGTCTTCATTTGCTGCGTGGGCTTTTCTCTAGTTGCAGCAAGCAGGGCCACTCTCTAGCTGCGGTGCCCAGGCTTCTCATTGCAGTGGCTTCTCTTGTGGAACACGGGGTCCAAGTGTGCAGGCTTCAGTAGTTGTGGCCCGAGGGCTCAGTGGTTGCAGTTCCCGGGCTTAGCTGCTCTGCAACCACGTGAGATTTTCTGCTATCAGGGATCAAACCCGTGTCTCGTGCATTGGCAGCCAGGTTCTTTACCACTGAGCCACCAGGGAAGCCCTTTTGTGGGGATTTGGTAAAAGGAAACAGAAGCGCTTAGGAGGGTGGTGACTTAGACACACTGAGTTCCCCCTCAACCATCCGGAACGATAACCAGCCCCTCAGCCTTGTGACCCTGGCCTGGCCCATCCCTGTCTTGGCCTCGTTTTGCCTTGTCCTCCAAAATGAGACAGGGATGCCATCACTGAAAGGCATTAGAAGGGTGACGTGAGCCTTATTTGTACAGTCCTTGGTATACAGAAGGTTCTCAGAAGTGGCAGGCACACAGACTCTGTGTCTGAGTCCTGGCTCTGTCCCTTGTGGGTGATGCTGAACAGTGCTTGCACCTCTAGGGGCCCCTTCCCTGCACAGCGGGGAAGGGGGTTGGTGGTATAGATGACATTTGGAGGTGGTTTCATGGCACTGGGAAAGGGCCCTGGGGCTGACACCCAATGCACAGAATAATAAGTATTTGTCAGTACTTTTGTGTAGCAGATAACTGCTAAAGGTGATCTGTGTGTTAAGTCACTTTATCCCCACCAACCTTATGAGGCAGATGCTTTTTCTTATTTCTTTATCCAAAATGATAAAACTGAGACCCAGAGAAGTTAAGTGACCTGCCCAAGGTCACACAGCTGTTAATTGGTAGAGGTGGAATTCAAACCCAGGCGCCCTAGTTACAGAATGGGAATGGGGCTGGTGTGAGGTTTGAATAAATGAGTCCATGGGCCTGGCTACTATTAATCTGATGATGAAATGGGAGGAGCACCTCCCAGTAAAGGAGTAGCATGTGCAAAGGCCCTGGGGCAAGGGCAGCGAAGTCAAGTAACAAGCTGTTAAAACCCAGAAAGCAGGACTTTCCTGATGGTCCAGTGGTTAAGACTCCACCTTCCAGTGCAAGGAGTGCAGGTTCGATTCCTGGTCAGGGAACTAAGATCCCACCTGCTTTAGGGTGTGGCCAAAAGTTAAATAAAACAACAATAACCAAAAAAACCCAGAGAGCAAGGGAAAGAGAGGCACAGGATGGAGAGGCCATTGGGAGGGCTACCCTCATCCCACCCCGGCCACCCCAACCAGCTGTGGGCCAGAGTTCAGTGGTTGCCCTAGAGGGAGGGGAAGGCCATAATGTGGGGAGGCATGGCCCAGGGATGGAGAGCTGCAGGGTTCCAGGTAGCTAGTGAGCACCTGCCCTTTCTTTGTACCTGGAGTCAGGGCTCCCTGCCCTGGGGCTTACACCAAGTGGGGACCGAGCAAGTGAAGGGCAGCCCTGGGGAGCTGGCCGCCTGCCCCTGGGCCCAGCGCCATGCTGGGCAGGCACTGGCCTGGGATGTGAAGCTCTGGTTCCCCTGGGAAAGGTCAGCCTGGCCTGGCTTGCAGTCTTGACCCAACTAAGTGGGAGGCCCCGGGCTCGGCTGGAACCCCCTCCTGGTCCCCAGCCCCCTTCTCTGGTGGACAGGGCGCTAGCTGTGGAAGGGGGTGGGGAAGCCCCCGGGCACACCATTCTCAAGACCAGAAATAGGCACTGGCCCAGCTCTGCACTGCCAGCCCCTCCCTGGCCTCAAGTGGCCTGCCTGGTGAGGAGGGTGAGGGCAAAGTACATGGACCTAGGGGAGGGCCCTGCAGAGACCAGGCCCTGGTGACCCCAAGCAAAGCCCATCAGCCTGGGTGGACCCAGATGGGTCCCAGAGCTCTTCCCCTAGTAACTCCAGGCCCTCTCTGCCTGCAGGACTCGCCTCCTTTCTTGGGGAGTAAGGGAAAAACCACTAATTGCTTTGCACCTCCAAAGTGCTTGCTGTGCACACTGGCTGGTTTAATTAGTTTTTACGGATGAAGAGTTGAGGGCTTGGGGAGGGGAGGTGTTGAGTCCCCAGCCTATGAGCTTGGGCGTCCGCTTCCACACGTCTGTCATCAAAGCCTCTTGCCATCCTCCCTGCAGGGACCACGGGAGAGCAAGAGCGTGTGTGCTTGGCCTGGACAGCCATGCACATGCCCACTGGGGCTTATAATGGGCAGTGTGGCACCATGATCAGTGCACAGGGTTGGCAGCTGATGGATGCACCCGGGTTCAGGATGCTGGGTCACTTCTGAGTACGCGGATCAGTGAGGGTCCAGCAGGAGACAGGACCAGCATGCCTAGTAGGGACTGCAGACAGTTGATACACAAGGGTAGGGTGACCTCGAAGATCATTAGAAGAGAGCCTACAGCATTCTGGGGCTGGCATCGGTGGGGAGCTGTCACCACCTCCAGCCGGAGCTGAACTTCATCTTGGGTGCACTATCCCCCAAACTTGGATCCTTCTGGTGTTCAGAAGGAGGAGAGAGTAGGGGTTTCTGCCTGAACTTGGGAGACCCAGCCAAATACCAGGGTAAGCTCCAGACCCTTCTCTTGTTGCTTGTCAGCACCCGTGAAAGTCAAGTCAAGCATCTTCCAGCCCACTCAAAACTTCCAGGAGCAAAATCCACACGTGGGCATTCAAGTTGGTGCTTTCTCAGAGAAAGAGACCCGGGCAGGTTACACAGTAATGACAGTGCCTGTTAGCACGTGGCAGGTGCTCGCTGGTCCCTGAATTTTGTATGAATGATCTTACTTAATCCTTCAAGGGACCCTCAAGGCAGCTTCTCCATATCTGAGGACACATGTGTGTGCGCACACTCACACAAGCACACAGACACACCTTCTGCTTTGCAGATGAGAAAACTGAGGCCCAAGGGGCTGAGTGATGAGCCGGGGCTTGTACAGCAAATAACATGGAGTTGCTTGGCCCCAGAATTTACCGCTTGGCTGTGCTCTATTGGAAAACTTGACATTAAGTGCACAATTTCCCAAAATGGTAGGATGCCAGGTTGCACACAGGTGATTTTTTTTTCATCTTAATGTCTTTGATCATGTGTTGGGAGATCACATTGTTCCTAAGATTTCAGATGTAATAGCTGAAGCTGAGGCTAATGTAGGCACCGAGGCTTATTTTGAAAAGAGTAGAAAGCTAAGTCCAAGTTCAGGTGTGAGGTTGTCTGGCCGAATCAATCCCCTCGGGGACTGGCAGGAGGTATGTTGGAGGCTCAGATACACAGTAGGTTCCCGGCAAGGTCGCCAACCCTGCGCTGAGTCCAAGTCAAACCCGCCCAGGGCTTGGAGTTTCCAAAATAAGGAAGTGGCATGACTCAGGACTAAATCGGCTGGTTTTTCTTTTTTTTTTCCCCCCCCGACTCCTTTGATAGTGTTTTAGGCAGAAAAGCTTGTTTTGCAAACCAGAATTTCTCTTGGAAAGCAGTGGTTGGTGGGAGGGCTGTGGACACGTCCTTCTTGCAAGTGGCCTGTGCTGCTTCACAGAGGGAATAGAAAACTTCAGGGCTGGATGGGGCTGGATGGGGCTGGATGGGGTGGTGGGAAGCGAGTGTTTCCTAGGGGGATGCTAGTTTCCAGGGGGGCAGGGCGCAGCTGTGAAATTCCCAGGACGCAGATGGATGGCAGTGTGGTACTGCCCGCAGGTGCTGGAAAGATTCCTCCACCCTCAGGTTATCAGAACTTGCCCATGGTGGGGTTGGGAGTGTAGTTGGCACAGGTTTGCAGACCCCAGCGATGAGAGCTGCCTGCAGTGGGGACCCTGAGAGGGTAGCACCTTGGGGAGGGACTTGACAGGGACAAGGTCTTTCTGGGGGCCAGTGTACCTGAGTTGAAGGGGGCTTAGACACTGCCCCCATGAGGACAGTTCGTCTCAGGCCCCCAGACAGTGTATGAGAAGCTCCCTCCCTGCTGAGGGCAGTCAGAGCAGCCAGAGCGGCTGGGCCAAGCCCCCACACAGGGAAGCCCCCCTCACCGTCACCTCTGCGGCTACCCCCTGCTCCTTCGCCTGGTTCTGCGCTCCGTGACTCAGACCTCCTGGCTTGACTTCCTGTCTTGGTCAATTTCACTTCCTAGTTCCAGCCTCCCCGACGCTTCAGAACGAAACTCCTTCCTTAGAAATTAGAAGTGAGGTCGGGGAATCCAAACCACAGGGGATGTTGGCAGAATCTGCCGTCTGGGGCACTGGCACAGAGTGTGTGAGGGCGGGCTCCTGGTGTGAGAGGGGGGCACTCCCTCCAGTCTCTTCTGGGGAGGGTTCAGGACCCCCTGTGGGGATAAATGCTCAGCCCGCTCCTCTCTTTGAAGCTGGGGGCCCCAGCCAGGTAGCAGAGGTGCCTGGGGGATGCCCAGGGAGCCCACACACCCATACACCTAGGGCATCTGTAGCTTTATTCATTTGCCGGGTGCCTCCTGCACACCTAACAGCTGAGGATGCAGAGACACTGCCCTCAGTGAGCAGCGGAGCCAAGGAGCTAATTTCAGGGAGCAGTGATAAGTGCTCTGGAGATACCAAAACCCCATGACGGCAGGGTGGCTGGGAGGACAGCTTTGGAAAGAGTGGTCACAGCAGTCTTCTCTGAGGAGCTGTCCCTTGAAGCTGAGAAGTGAAGGAAGGCAGAAGGAGATCTGTGAAAAAGTCATGCAGGCAGCGGGGACAGTGAGTACAGATGTCCTGGGGCACCTAGGGGCTGGGCAGGAAAGGTCTGGCTGGGTGGCTGGAGCGAGGGGAGAGGTAGGAATCAGGTTGGATGAGGGGGGCAGGACGGGTCTGCGGGGCCTCACGCACCACGGCAAGGCCTTTGGGTGTTACTCCAAGAGCAATGGATCATCATTGGCAAATCTGAAGCAGAGGAGTGACCCGACTGGATTGGCATCCTTAGAAGCCCCCTTGGGCCTCCCTTGTAGAAAAAGGATCGATCGTGGGACTCAGGTGGGACATCCGGCTCCCCAACACGGCTGGGCTCTGTTGTCCTCCCTGGGGGTGTGCCCCAGGACTCAGGGCGAGGTCTGGGGGTGAGGCGGTGGGACAGGGGTGGACAGTTGTTCCTTGGGTTTCGTGGGCAGGATGGAAAGGCTTGAGGGCATAAGGGACGAGTAGGTCAATGACCCCAGAGTTGGAGAAACCAGTCGTGACCTGGATCTCGCTCCAAAGTTCAACTCAGTTAACTTTCAACTCCCTGGGAGCTGCCTGGGGCATCTGTAGCAGGTATTTTTTATGGGGCACAGGCTGACCTGGGTGTCTCAGAGAGGGAAGAAAAAGGTAGCTGTGGCCCCAAGACCCTCAGGGAACAGAGAGCCCTCTAAGGACTCCAGACCCTTTCCCCTCCCATCCTCAGGGGTTGGAGGTCTCATTTGCACTTGGAAGAATCCCCTCAGATTCTAAGTTTCCTCCTAGAAGACAAGGTAGCCCTGCCCACCCACCGCCCCCTTCCAACCCATCCAGACTTCTAGAGTCCCCCACGATGGGGCTGGACGCCCTGGCAGCAGTCAGGCGGGAAGGGGGCAGACCACCGGTGGAACCAACGCACAGGGGAATGACGGCGGAAGAAGCTGTTTGCTCCCCGGCTGCCTGCCGGGTGGAGAAGCTCTGTTTTTCTGAACCCTCATCTGTTCTTACCGCTGCTGACGCCGCCACCGCCACGGATGGGGAGAGAGGGAGGGGGAGGCCAGTGCCAAGTTGGCCCGCCCCCTTCTGAACCTGGGCTTCTGCCACGCTCCCCCCGCCCGCCCTCCCCGGAGCCTCCGTCTGGAGGTCACATTCAGCCCTGACGCGTCTCGCTGGGTCAGGCAGCAGGAAGATCGGCTGAGTCCTTGCGCGCCGCTGCGAGGCTACCCGACAGGCGGTGGGGGTGGGGGGGGCGGTCTTTGGTTTCTGCCCTGTGGGGGCGTCAGGGGTCTGGGGGCTGAGCGCCCACGCTAGGCACGTCGGTGCCCGGAGGAGGCGCGGTGCTTCCTGGTGACGCCTGGCACGGGGCACCGGGCTCACAGCCGACAACTTCCCGCCGCCCTCCCCCATCAGGCGAAGGGCACCTCGCATGCCCGCAGCTGCGGGGGGCGGGGGGGACGGCTCGGGTGGCAGCGCTGCCGGAGGAGCCCTGGGCCACCGCGGGCGGGCGGGCGGGCGCGCGCAGCACGGAGCTGCTTCCCCGCCCTCCCCGGAGCCAGCCTCCGCCTGCCGCCCTCCACCGCCCGGCCCCTCCCACCACCCTGCCCTTCCCTCCTCCCTCCTCCCTCCTCCCTCCTCCCTCGCGCCGCCGTTGGACGAGAAGGATGTGAGGCTGAGCTGAGCCGCCAGCAGACGCCAGCCAGAAGCCTTGCGGAGCCGGCACCACGGCCGCCCAGCCTCCCGCCTCCCAACCCGCTGCTCCCAGCTCCGATCCCTGGAGCATCCTCCAAGCCGTATGTTTCCGGAAAACTTGGCCGAGGGGGAGACGCAGATGAGAGGATGTGAGTGAGTGGCTCCGGGTAGGGAACCGGGGGTCCGGGAGGCTTTTGGGCCACGGTGACAGGGACCCCAGGGGTGACAAGGACCTCAGGCTGCGGGTGGGGGGAACTCGGGGTTTCTCTACCGTGGGGTCCCACCCCACTTTCTTCTAGGGCCCCTTCTCTGCCTCTCTGGCTGTCCAGTTGGGGCTCCCCTGGAAGGAGGTCTGTGCTGAGGCGGATCCGGGAGGGGTCCTGGGCAGCGTGTGCTCAGAGGTGCTCTCTCCAGGTCTAGGGGTGGGGGGCTTTCTGCATCCGGTTCAGGTGGTCTCCGGGGAATGGTGAGGTCTACAGGGCATCTCCCTGTGCCCAGCACCCTTGGTCTGGGTTCTCAGAACCAAAAGATAGCCCATGCCCATCCACCCCCACCCCAGGTGTCCTGGCCGGTAATATTAGGACACCCACCCCAGCCCTTTGCACAGCACTTAAAGAAACTGAGGCCCAGAGGGCAGAGGAAATGGCGGGGACCACACACAGCAAGTCTGGACAGGGCTTTGGGATGGCTCGGTCTAGCGCTTCTTCCCAGGCGGCTTTCAGGCAGGGTTGGGGCGACCCCCCCTCCCAAGCCCCTGCTGCTGCCTTGAGTGGAGTTAATTAGAACCTCAGCCTCTCAGCCAACTCCACGACATCTCCTTATTTATGTGTCCAGTTTGTAAATGTCAACCTCCCTGGGGTCCGGCCACCCCCGGGTCCTTGTCCACCCCCGCCCTTACCCCCCACATACTTACCCCCCCAGCAGGCCCAGATGGGAGACCCGCCCTCTCCCTCCCGGGGTTCCGGCCCGACGTGTTTGCCTGGGCTCTCTTGGCCCTGGTTGGGGAAATATAAATAAACGCGTCCCTGTCGTTCTCCGCCAGGTTCTCTGGAAGTGGCAGCTGCTGCTGGCGCAGGCGGCGGGAAAGGTCAGGGGGCTGGGTTACACTTGATCCCATGCCCCGGCTCCCCCACCCAACCCCCCATTCCTGCCCCGTGCCTGTCCTTGAGGAACCCTGAGCAGCGGCTGTGGAGCCACGTGGCCCAGTGGCCTCCGCAGGGGAGCAGGTGGCCTGTCAGTCCAGCACCCCCACCCCCACCCCGCTGGGCCTGCAGGCGGGAGAGCAGACAGCCCCAGTTCACTCGTCCACTCGGCCCCGTGGCCCACCCCATGAGCTTGTGAGTTGCTCTGATCTCCAGAGCATCGGTTTCCCCCCCATCCAGGGGATGTGAAAACGGCCGTGGCCTCGACAGCAAGGATAAGAGGGAACCAAGTCTTTGAAGGGCTTTGCAAACTCCGGGTTCCTCGGCCATGTGACTCGGTGGTTTGTTGATGTTTTTGATGCTATTTTATTTCTGTGTGAGCCTTGTATGTAGCAAGCCGGCGGCACATGTTTGGATGAATTGGTGGATGGAGGGATGGATGGATGGATGAATGAATGAAAGGCAGAAAATATCGACACACAGATTGTCAGCCCCTCAGGCTCCCACACCTGCAAAATATAGCCCTCCTGGCTTGCAGCTTGATTTGATTCAAGGAAAACGACCTCAAACTTCGTTATGGGAAATCTTTCGCTAGTCGTTAGGAGTCTAGCTCTGGGGCTCAGAGGCTGCTCTGTTTCCAGCAATGTGACTCAGGCTTCGTTCCTGCTGCCCTCTGGGGGCCCAGTCCTGCCCCGCAGCCCCTGGAGGCTGGAACCTCCCCTCAGCCCTTCCTGCAGCTGTCAGGAGCAGGGCAGGCCCTACCTGCTCAGGCTGACCTGGCCGCACAAGGCACGCTGCTCACCAGGAGATGTGAGACATAAAACATAGAGGCACCGGCCAATATGAGGCGAGCCTGTGTACTGGGAGCACGCAGGCAGATGGGCTGAGACTCAGGGCCGGCTTGCAGAGGGGGGTCGGGGGGGACTGCATTTCTGCTGAGCCTGGTGTTTATGGTGTTGGAAATGGAATAGGGGCCGGAGGCGCAGCTCTGGCCTGAGTCTGTGGGCATGGAGGGAGCTTTCTCTGCCTAGGTGAGTCTGGGGTGGCGCCTGCTAATTCCTAGGGGTTTCTCCCCACATCAGGAGTCTTTGAGGCTGTGTGAGAAGCTCATGGAGATGTGGGTGGCTGTGATTCGTGGGGGCAAGTGCATCCCAGATCCCGAGCCAGCCCGGTGGGGCCCGAGTCCAGGGTGGGCCTTTAGGTGTCCCGGGGAAGCTTGGGGTTGCCCCGGTTAACCTGGGTGCGGAGGCTCCTGGCCCAATTCACCCCCACCCGGACTCCACCCTCCCACCCCTGTTCGCACGTTCCTTCCTTTCCCTGGCCTGGTGCGGCCGGAAAACAGCCCGGTCTCCCGAGGCCTCCTCGTCCGCAGCTGTGAGTAAGTGTCAGTGCCGGGTCACGACCGGCAGGGGAGGAGGAGAGATGGGGCCCTGAGCCGGGACTGTGCCCCTGGCCTCAGCCCTCAGCCCCCAGAACCCTGATGGTGACCTCAGCGGGGGTGCACCCTGGCGGTTTCCACCTGCCCCTCCAGTTCCTGGAGTCCCTGCCTCTCCCAGGGAGCCCAGCCCCCTCCTTCTTGTGCTCCCGCCCAGCCCAAGCCCCATCTGTGTCTCTTTCCAGAAACCCTGGACCGGTGCAGTGAGCCTGAGGCCCGGGATCAGGGCTCTGCTCTGTCCGGGGCTTTGCCATCTCTGCCCTTCCAGCCCCCTGACGCCGCTCATCTGCCATCCCCCTCCCATAGGTCTCCTGGAACACGGCCGGAACTGGTCGGCCATCGCCCGGATGGTGGGCTCCAAGACGGTGTCCCAGTGTAAGAACTTCTATTTCAACTACAAGAAGAGGCAGAACCTGGATGAGATTCTACAGCAGCACAAGCTGAAGATGGTGAGTACCCCACCAACCTCCTCCTCCTGCTCCCCCACTGGGGTCACACTATGGGCCCGTGTGGTCGCTACAGCCCCAGAACCCTGGGCAGGGAGGGGTCTTAACACCAGGTCTTGCTCAGGATTCAGCCCCTCCCGGTTCTTGCTCAGCGGTCCCCCTGGAATGCTGCTGGGATTGATCCTGGGCCGTCAGCATGCCTCCTGGGTACTTGGATGGGCAGGCCCACCCTCCCACCTCCCGGGCTTCCCCCCCCCCCCCCACTTCTCATTAGTGCTCCCCAGTCAAACCCCTCTGAGGGCCTTGAGCTCTGGGTAGGGAGGAAGGAAGGAGTGTGGTGGGTCAAGGCACTGACTCACCAGGGACTTGGGGCTGTCAGCACATTGGAATGAAGACCCGGGGCAGATGAACCCTAAGTCAGCATCTCCCCCCACCCCCGTTTGAACTCACAGTCTCAGGGCCACCCCAGGGAGCAGCCGGCCCAGCCCTGTCCTCCAGGGGACTGGAGAAGCAGCTCAGACCTCTCCCTCCCCCAGGAGCACAAAAGACAGAAGGGGCGGGCGCGCCTCACTGCTCCTATGAATGGTCTACACGCTTCCTCTGCAGCTGTTACTGGGAAGCTGTTAACAGGGCCATTTGGGGGCGGCATCTTTTCTTCTCTCTTTTTTTTCCCCTTTTCTTTTCCCTCTCTCTCTGCCTCTCTCTCTCCCCCTCCATCCCCCTCCTTTCCCCTTTTGGGCACACTTGTGACATGTCAAACATGATCATCGTTTCAAATCTGGGGAAACTGAGACTCAGCCAGGCTCACAAACAGCTGACTTGGGGGCGAACCCACAATTACGTGACCTGAGGACTCACGCCTCGGGTCGGCAGGCTGCATCATTCCTTGTAGCTTTGAGGGTACAGGAGGGGGACGCACAGCTCTCCACCCCCAAGTTGTGCGCGATCGGGCCTGGGGGGTGCGCAGCCTGTCTGCGGGGTGGGGGTTGAATTGCTCCTCATGCAGCCCACCGTGGTCCAGAGAGGGCAAGCCAGGCTACTGTGGTGCACAGCATGGCAGGCAGACCAGGGACCAGAATCACCCTCTTTGAATGCTCCTGGAGTGCTGTGCCGAATTTGAGGACATCTTTCCCCAGCCCCCTGGGCTTCCCAGGTGGTGCAATTGGTAAGGAACCCGCTTGCCAATGCAGGAGACATAAGAGACGTGGGTTCGATCTTTGAGTCAGGAAGATCCCCTGGAGGAGGAAATGGCAGCCCACCCCAGGATTCTTGCCTGGAGAATCCCATGGACAGAGGAGCCTGGCTACAGTCCATGGGGTCACAAAGAGTCAGACACGACTGAATGACTTACTTAGCCCACCCACTACCCAGCCTCCTGAGTATTCTTGGTTGGAGGAGGATGCTGTTGCTATGGCCCTGTGGTCAGGGCTAAGGCCCACCTGCAGGCTTCACTGGGTCAAGCCTCTGCCTGCACCCCATCCCCACTGTGTCTGCTCAGGCTGTGTCCCCTGCCCCTCCCCTGCTTGCTCTGCAGTTGATTCCCGGTGCTCCTGTGCTCCTCCTTGAGCTTCAGGCAGGGCTCCCTCGAACACAAGGAGGTCTGCGGGTCTTCTAGGTTTTCCAGGACTCTGGTTTCTGCAGGGAGGAAGATGGTGAAGGCTGAGACTGAGGGGCACCTGGTCTGTAACACAACGCGTGCTAAGATCTTGTAGCACGAGGTAGCGGTGGGTGGCAGGTCACCTGTACACACCGACTTAGGATTTGCTGGGGGCAGGGGCTGGCCCTGACATCCCCCAGGGACAGAAAAGTCTTCTTCCTGCTCCTTCCCTTTCTCCCTTTGACCTATCAGTCCTCCCTCCCTCTCCCCTCCCGCTCCCATTCCCTGCTCAGCCCAGGCCAGTGCCCAACACCAGCATGCTTTCCCCAGGCTATTGGGTTACAGGAGTCTCTTCTCACAGCCTGCTGGCCCACAGCCTCACTTTCCAGGTTTCCTTGGGACATGACCCTGCTGCACCCCTGAAGACCCCAGAACTTGAGAGAGTGGGTTGGGGAACCAGAGATACTAGCTGGATAGGTGGTGTGGCTTGTCCTCTGGGAGAAAATGGAATCAAGCCCTGGCTTCATGAATTGACACCTGTGACCTTGGGTAGCGGCTTCACCCCACGAGCCTCAGTTTCCTCATCTGTAAAGTGGGAGAATAATAATGACAACCCTTACTCCTAGAACTCAGGCTGCCCTAACTACTAGTAGTGGTATCAGCATCATTTTTATTTTAAAGCCACTGCCCCCCACCCTTTCTTCTCAGGGGTGTTTGAGGTGCTCTCTTGAATAATATGTGCAGTAACAGCTATGGTAGGGACTCGCTCCAGACACCCAGGTTCAAATGCAGATTCTGATGCTTTCTAACTATGCAACCTTGGGCGAGTGATTTGTCTTCTCCTGGGCTTTAGTTTTCCCACTTAAGAAATAGGGATAATTCCCACCTCAAAGTGGGTTTCCCAGGTGGCGTAGTTGGTAAAGAATCCACCTGCCAGTTCAGGAGACACGGGTTCTATCCCTGGGTAGGGAAGATCCCCTCGAAGAGAACAGTATTCTTGCCTGGAGAATCCCCATGGACAGAGGAGCCTGGCAGGCTGTAGTCCACGGGGTCACAAAGAGTCAGACACAACTGACACACACATGTCCACCTCGAAGGGCTGCTGTGGGAACGGTTTGAGTGAAATGGGTGTGGGGTGCTTAGAAGTGTTCCTGGTGTGTCGTGAGCGCCCCTCACTGAGAGCCCCGTGGCGGTGGCAGTGGGGGTGGGTTCAGCAGTGAACTGCCCGTGTCCACCTGGTGCCTGGGGTGACTGGATGACGTAGGTGCACTCCTTCCCTGCTGACTGCGAAGGAGTGGACTTACATTGAAGGCTGCGGAGAACGTACGCTGAGAGATGGGGTGTTGCATCTCTCTTAGTTGTTAATTGGGTATAAGAGTATGTCCACTCAGGGACTGCTTGAGGAATTGATTTGTTGATCGATTGGTTCATTCATTCATTCACTCATTCAAAGAGACAGCCTAGCCAGATGGTACAGAGTGGGGTGGGGCCCTTGGTGCAAGGGCACACAGAGCTCTACGGCCTCCTGACTGGTGCCCATGGCTTCATGGCCTCGGCACTCAGCCTCGCTTTAAGGGGGCTAAGACCGGCCCCACTCGTGGGGTTGCTGTGAGCTGCAGAGGCTTTCCTACCTGTAAAGGGCCGGGCGCGGCCCTTGATTGGTGCTTACTAAGTGTTGGACCTCACCCCCATTGCACACTCGGCACGGCTTTACTGAGTGCCTATGTGCCAGGGAAGAAATGGCAGGTGCCATACATATACATGTGGGTGGGGTTTCCTACTGGGCTGAGGAGCTGGGTCTTTCTTTAATGGACAGTGGGAGCCATTGAAGGTTTGTGAGCCAAGAGGCCACCCAGCAGGGGCTGGACTCGAGGTAAATTGTGCGGATCCCAGCAAAGTGCAGCCAAAGCTGATAGAGACAGTCGCCCTCCTTGTCCCCAGACCCTGAACACGCTGGTGGATGGGCAGCGTCACTGGTGGGCTGAGGGGGAGGAGAGGGTGTGAGCAGCAGGCGGACCCTGAGCTCCATCTTGGGCCCCTCCCCAGAGCCCTGAGGTCGTTACCATTGACCCCATCCTTAGATGAAGATGCTGAGGTCAGATGGGAGAGGGGCCTAGTGAGGCCACAGAGAGGGTTTGAACTCACATCTGTAGGCGCCTCTAGCTTCCCTTTCTGGACCCCTCCCTGTGTTCCAGGACTCTCACGGAATTCAGCAGAGGTGGTCCTGGTAGGAAGCAGTGGCCCAGAAGGTGGGGGCTGGCAGACCATGTTCTGAGATCAACAGACGGGTGAACCTGGCTGGTCACTTGTGGATGAGAAAGGGCTGTTTGGGAGAGTGGGGTTGGCTCTCTTTCCCTGCTGACTGTGAAGGAGTGGACTTACAGTGAAGGCTGCGGAGAAAGTACACTGAGAGATTTGGGGACCCATCAGCTTTGGGTCCATCTGTCCTGACAGTGGCCTCCCCGGGTGCAGAAGTGAGTTTCCTGTCACTGGAGAATGCAAGCAGGCCTCACAAGATGCTGCCCCGCACCCTCCAGACCCCGGGAGGGAGACAGGTCCTTATGATTCCTGAAGCGGGGCAGCCACCTCTGGCTGCCGGCCAGGCACTGTCTGGAGCTCAGGAAGGCATGTCATCCTCAGCCAGCAGAGGAAGCAGTGGGGGAAGCAGGGGGTCAAGGGGTGTCCCCTCCTGCCTTGCACCAGACCTGGCCTGAGTGTGGCCACCGACAACGTCAGCAGGAAGCAGGGTCGGGTGGGCAGGCGGAGCACGTCCCAGAGTTATGTAACATCTGGCACTGGTGACTTCTCCGAGGTTTTCCCTCCCCCTCCTAATGGCCGAAGGTTACCCTTTCCTCCCATCTGTAAATCCAGGCCCTGGGGCTCAGCTTCCGTGTCTCTCCGTCTCTGTCCGTCTCAGCCCATCCCCTGCCTTGCCTTGTTTTCGTCTGTTGCCTCTTTCATCTGAAGCTGCACAGGCTTAAAGAGAGAGAAATGTCCAGGGAGGGAAGTACTTGAACCTGACCTGTACTGAAGTCTGGACTTCTTGACCCCATGAGCAATGTGATCTTAGGCAAGTGTCTTTGCTTCTCTGAGCCAGTGTCTTTGTCCATCAGTTTCACGCATCTAAAGAAGTAGTTACAGAGTGCCTATTCTGCACCAGGCTCTGTTCTAGGTGTGCTGGGAATGCATCTGAGAACAAAGGTGCCAGCCCTCGAGAAGTTAATTCTAGCTGGAGAGACAAATTAACACACAGATAGTTTCCGATTGTGGTCTGAAGATGGTACGATGAGAGATAGTAATAGAAAGTGATTGATGAGGAGTGAGATGAGCTCATTTTGACAGAGTAATCAGGGAAGACCTCTCTGGGGAGGTAATGTACGAGTGAAACCCTGATGGAGGCTGGCATTGTGGGTGTATGGGAGAAGGATTTTCAGCCAGAAGAATGACCAGTGCAAAGGCCCTGTGGCCAGGGCATTGTGAGGCCATCTGAGAAGGGCAGTGTTCGTAGCAGACCTGGAGGGTAAACCAGTTAGAGAGCTGAATGGGGTCCTGATCTAAATCACACTGGACTGTATGGAGTGGGGAGGATTTGGTTTTTATGTTGTGGGTTCTCGGAATGGCTGGAGAATTTAAAGCAGGGAGCAGAATTCTCTGACTTGCAGAGTAGATGTGCAGATCCAGGGAATTTGTAAGTAGAGAAACCTTGGCACATAGTAGGTGCTTAATAAACATTAGCTGTAATCACTAACACTAGTATTGTCAGCATCTCCTGTTCCATACACAACTCTCAATTTTGGGGTTTGGGGCCATGTGTGGAAGGATTTGGTATGATTCCTGGGACATGAAATCCACCAGCCTCTCAGACCTGGTGTTGGGGAGATTCCGGTCTTGACGTCATACTCACCCCGCTTGGGACGACGTGGCCTGGGCTGTGGGTCCAAGGGACCTCAGTTTCCCCAAGAGGTGCCTCCCTGCCTGGGCCACAGGAAGCCCCTGTTCCCTGTGAGGCTCCAAGTGTTACCCCCTACCCAGCCCCCCGGGCAGATGATCGCTCACCCTCACCCAGCCCCAGACACTCGAGTGGGTCCCCATCTGCTAAAAATAGATTGGGGAAGAAGCGGGAACCCTCAGCCGCACCCACAGAACCCACATGCCACACAACTTTCTCGTGTCCTCGCAAGCTCCAGCTGGGGGACCCTCCCGAGAGAATCTTGGGATTTGGGGCCGGGCTGCGCCAGCCCCTGGAGGCGGGCAGATGGCGGCGGAGCTGGGCGTGCCCAGGGGCCTGGTAGACGTTCGGCAGGGTGGGGCTGCAGCCCTGGCCGAATCCTGGTGACGGAAACCGTGACTAACGGGCAAATGGACTTTTCCCTCTTCCTCCCTATACTCTGAACGGCTGCACTGCGAGGAGCCCCGTTTGCTCAGGAAGGAGACAGGACAGGAAGTGATCCAACTCTTGGGCACGGGCCGGGGCTTGGGGACCCCTGAGGCCTGCTTGCGGCCCTGTATGGTAAGGGGTCATGCGGGGCAGGGTCTGCTGGCACCTGGAGGCGATGGCACCGAGAGTGAGTTGGGCTGCATGGAGCCGGGGAACTGGCAGAGGGGAGGTGTATTAGTGTCCTTTTCCCTGTAATAGCATACCACAAACTGGTATGGAAACTTGCTATCCTGCAATCCTAGAGGCTAGAAGTCTGAAATCAAGGTGTCGGCAGGGTCCTGCTCCTTCCGAAGGCTTCAGGGGTGGCCCCCCACCCTGCTTTCCCAGCTTCTGGGGCCGGCCCACAATCTGGGACATTCCTCTGCTGGTAGCTCTGGGTGCCTCTGTGTCCAAGATTCCGTCTTCTTCTAAGGACACCAGTCATATTGGATTTAGGGTCTTCCCTCATAGCTCAGTTGGTAAAGAATCCGCCTGTAATGCAGGAGATCTGGGTTTGATCCCTGGGTTGGGAAGATCCCCTGGAGAAGGGAAAGGCTACCCACTCCAGTAGGTATAGTCCATGGGGTTGTTTCTTCTTCTTCTCACCTAATAAGACCTCATCTCACCTAATTACATCTGCAAAGAGCTCATTTCTAAGGAAGGTCCCATTCTAGGGTTCAGGTGGACATTTATTCTGGGAGGAACCTAGTCAACCCAGGGTAAGGGGCTTCGCTGGGAGCTGTTGACACATCTAAGAGCATTTAGGTTCCATCTCCTTCCTTGGGAACCCCAAAGGGTTCAGGCTGCCACCCCTCCCATCATACTGGCTGTATTGGGGTGGGTCCCCTCTTAGGGGGCCAGTCCACTCCCCTGGGAGTCCCAGGTCACTTCAGATCCCCAGCACACGCTGCCTCTACACGTACCCTGACTCTGCTAACTGTGTGTTTAGGCCCCCGATGCTGCCCGTTCAGTCACTCAGTAAGTCAACCAGCAAACGCTTTCTGAACCTCAGCCTGGCTCAGCCTGGGGGTAAAGAGACATCCTCCTGGGGTACCCGGCACAGTGAGGTGCAAAGACAGGAGCCATCAAGGAGGAGTGACGGTTGTGCCCAGGCCTGGGGTGGGCCCCTGGCTCCCAGAGTGGGGAGCAGGGCTTCTGGGGACCAGACGCGGGGAGGCGTGGAGGGAAGTGAAAGGCTGCCGAGCGAGGGCCTTCTTTCTGTTCCTCGAACCTCCCAGCTGGTTCCACCTCCAGCCTCTGTACTTGCAGTTCCTTCCACCTGGGCCACTCTTGTCCAGAGCCTTGTCTGGCCAGCTCCTTCTCAGGACTCAGCTCAGATGTCACCTCTTCTGAGAAATCTTTCCTGAGCCCCGCCCCCCCTGCACTCTTGCCCCGCCCTGCTTGTCCCCATGAGCTGCTGGGCTTCCACCTCTGAGTCTTCTTTTTAATTGATGTGCCGATTGCTGTCTCCCTGACTAGCTGGCCTGTGGTGGGGCAGAGACCCTGTCTACCTCATTCATTGTGCTTTCTTGTCCCCTGATGAACTGTAAAGACCAGTGGGGTGAAATGATATGCCGTCCATGCTAGCCTGGGGGCAGATGGTGCCGCTAGGGGACTCTTCATTCATTCATTCACCCCAGTGTACTGACCGCACCACCTGGCAGTGTACCCTCCAGGGATTGTGGTCATCGCTCTGGCTTGGACAGCCAGCAGGGCTGGAGCAATCATGGGGGGCCTCCAGGCAGAGGCAGTCCTTCCTCACCTGTTCCGGAAGGATGTCGGGGCAGCCCATAGGCCGGGCTGCACCCTGGTGAATCTGGGACACGATGGAAGAATGAAGCTCTGGGTAAAAATAACCACTGGCATGTCTGGCCGTGCAGTTGGGACGCGAGCGGGGAAGAGCGCCTTTGGGACCACGTGGCTGGGATCACTGTCCCTAGCAGCTACGGCAGGCTTCTGGCTCCGGGAGTCCCCGGGCTGACAGCCCAGGTCCTGGCCCTGGTGCTGGCCCTGACCCACTGCTATCCCTGTGCCCTAGGAGAAGGAGAGGAATGCACGGAGGAAGAAGAAGAAAGCCCCAGCTGCTGCCAGTGAAGAGGCCGCCTTCCCACCCGTAGTGGAGGATGAGGAGATGGAGGCGTCGGGCGTGAGTGGAAACGAAGAGGAGATGGCAGAGGAGGCAGAAGGTGAGGGTGGGCGGTGGGAGCTGACCTCTTCCAGAAATGCCTGGGTCCTGCTGAGAAGGGGCCTGGACTGCCCCAAGGGGAGAGGGTGATAGTGACGGTGATGATCGTGGTGGTGCAGATGATGATGATGGTGACAGCAGTGGTGGTGGTGATGGTGGTGATGGTTGACAATGGTGGTGATGGTGATGATCATGGGGTGATGGTGACGGTGATGGTGATGTCAGTGGTGGTGATGGTGACGGTGATGGTGATGTCAGTGGTGGTGATGGTGACAGTGGTGGTGATGATGGTGATGATGATGACAGTGATGGTGACGGTGACAATGGTGGTGATGATGGTGGTGATGGTTGACAATGGTGGTGATGGTGATGATCATGGTGGTGATGGTGACGGTGATGGTGATGTCAATGGTGGTGGTGGTGATGTCAGTGGTGGTGATCGTGACAGTGGTGGTGGTGATGATGATGACAGTGATGGTGATGGTGACAATGGTGGTGATGATGGTGGTGATGGTTGACAATGGTGGTGATGGTGATGGTGACGGTGATGGTGATGTCAATGGTGGTGGTGGTGATGTCAGTGGTGGTGATGGTGACAGTGGTGGTGGTGATGATGATGACAGTGATGGTGATGGTGACAATGGTGGTGGTGATGGTGGTGATGGTTGACGATGGTGGTGATGGTGATGATCATGGTGGTGATGGTGACGATGGTGATGTCAGTGATGGTGATGGTGATCATCATGGTGGTGGTGGTGATAGTGACGGTGACAATGGTGATGATGGCAGTGATGGTGATGATGACGATGGCGGTGATGGTGATGGTTGATGATGGTGGTGATGGTGATGATCATCGTGATGATGGTGGTGGTGACCGTGGCAACAATGATCATGGTAATCTGCCTCTCTGCACTCGCAGGACACTCGTTCATTCTGTGCTTCTGCCCCCTGTGAGTTCAGTCTTGTGCTTGGTGACCCTACATATCCAGGACATATCCAGTTCTGAGGACACCGATTATCTTGCCAGCATATCTGGTGTCACATTTTAGGGGGAAAAATTGTTTATTTTTGAAGATAGTATTTTTTTTTTTTTGAACACACTACACAGCATGTGGGATCTTAGCTCTTCGACCAGGAATCAAACCCGTGCCCCTTGCCGTTAAAGTGTGGAGTCTTAACCACTGGACCACCAGAGATGTCCATAAAGATAGTTTTCTGACCTGAACCATTATTTTGTACTCCAGGATTCTTACCTGGAGAATCCCATGGACAGAGGAGTCTGGTGGGCTACAGTCCAGAGGTTGCATAGAGTCAGGACATGAGTCAGCGACTAATACACATTATTTTACAACTTGACCAATGTAAGCCGAACCAATACTGTTGGTCGATGAGTATTCAAAAGTTATGTAATTATGCTTCATTTTGCTCCCAAGTGTCCGAATTTGGATGATAAACTGCACAGCCCCTGGCTTTCTGCCTGGGGCGCTGAGGCTGGGGGTAGTTGCACCAAGCACCCCAGAGTTACGTCATCTGCCTGGATCTTAGATGAATTCTGCCACCTGATGAGGGCTGCCAGAGAGAGAGTGAGAATTGATATTTAAATTTTGCTCTCAGTTCTGCCTACTTCTCAAAAGGAGGATTTCGACTGCACAGAAGATCACTCAACTTCGGAGCCTGGCCCCCATGTAACACCCAGCTCCACTATGCAAATAGCATTTGTAGACGTGGAAGTCAAACCAGGCTGCCCAAGGGCAGGCTTGCACCCCTGGTCGCTGATTACTCTGCCTTTGGCCCCCAGCCCTCTCCCTTTTGCTTGGTCTACACCAGTCCCCCAAGACATGCCACCCCTCCACCCCCCCCCCCCCCCCCCCCCAGACCCCCCCCCCCCCCCCGCTTTGCTAAATGTGTCTGCTTCTCCTTCTGCCATCCCGCCAGCCAGAACTCCCCAGCGGGGTCTCAGCTTCTTGGTGAAGGGACCCTCCTCTACTCCCATCCCGTCTCCTGCCCAGGTTTCCCTCCTGTCGCTCCTGTCTGCCTGCCCCTGCATTTAAACTCCCAAACTTCTGCCAGCGTGTGCAAGGAAGGTGTGAATCACCCCGGCTCTGTAAGCAAGACATGCAAATAAATCCAAGTTGTGCCAGCCTGCAGTGCATTCACCAGCCTGAATCCTACTTCCAGGTTGGAAATGGAGAATCTGCCCATTTGGTTGTTGTCTTACCTTGAGGGTGACCTGGGGTGCTGAGTCTGGCCTCCTTGCCAGCCCTGGGTCTCTCCAGCCCAGGTTGGCCAGAGGCCTGACCAGTTTCTGATGGAAGGCTCCAAATCCCTCAGGTCCTTGAATTCTGAGTCCTGGGTCTGTAACCAGGAAAAGGGAACCTGGGGAGCAGGAACCCACTCTCCTCTTTAAATATCCTCCCGGCTGTATGTGGGCAGGATGCAGGCTTGGTGGGAAAGTTAAAGGAAGCCAGACTTTGGCTCGGCATTAAAAGCAGAACAGATGCTGCTCAGTTAGAGAATTTTGAGGTAGTGAGTTCCTTGTCCCCTGTGGGGTTCACACTCCCTATCAAGGATGAGGGAGGGGCATTCTCAGCTGATCTGCTGAACCCACGGCTTCTGTGACCACCTTGTGGCCCTGAGCACATCAAGGGAGGCAGTTGAGAAGATTCTGCCCAGAGATACCGGATGATGGTCCCATCTTACAGATGAGGAAACCGAGGCCTCATGGGGGGAGGGAGAGGAGAATCACTCACACAGGGTGTCACATAGCTGGTAGACTTGGAACCTGCCAGTCCGACTGGCATTTGCTGTGTAAACCTGTCCCTTGTAACCAGGATAAGGGAGGGGAGATAGGTCTCGGATTAGGTCTCTCCAGTGGAACCATCTAGAATATCCCACCAGCCCCAGTGGCACCACAGACCCCTCTGGGGGTAGGCAGCAAGGGCCTTGCATCCAGGCTGGAGATGAGTCCAGGGGAGGGAGGAGTGATCCATTCGACCCTGTAGTTTCCCCAATGAAGGTAGTGATTGTAATAAGAGCATCAGCCTTGAATTATTCCCTTTAATCATCACAACAGCCCAATAGGTGCTGCCGTCACCCCCTTTTATAGACAAAGACTCTGAGACACAGGGAAGTTATCCAAGGAAGCCAGTTGGCCTGTTCAGGGACTGAACAGAAATGCTAAACTTGTCAGAAATACTGATTCTCGGGCCCCACCTGGACCTACTGAGTGAGAAATGTTTTGGGGGTAGGCCCAGCCATCTGAGTCTTCCCGGCCCTCAGGCACGCTCATGCCTGAGAATCCCTGACAGAGATAAGCTGCTGGGTAAGGGAGAGAGCCAGGCGTAAACTACTCGTTTTGTAGGTGAACACACAGACTCTGGGGCTAAACCATTTGTCCAGAGGACCTCAGTGCTGGCCCCCTTTGTCCTGTGGTCTGACAATGTGAAAGGAGGGAGAGGCTTTGCTGGAGTCAGGAGACAGGGTCAGGAACCCCGTGGTTAGGGATACAGGCTGCTGGGGTCAACCCTCTCCTGCCCCCCATGCAGTGTGGCCTGGGACAAGTGACTCAGCCTCTCTGTTTTCCTCATCTGCAAAGCAGAGTGGTGATGATCGTCTCTAACTTAGAGGTTATTGAGGAAGAGTTGTGTCTGGGAAGAGCTTTGCCCAGAGCCCAACGCCCACAGAGCAAGCCTGTGTTGCTGTTGTTGGGATGATCATTTCTGGGGGAGTGGCCTTTGCTCTGCGCCTTGAAGAGAGGCAAGAGACGGAAGAGGTGGGAGTCTGGGGGCAGTAAAGGCTGAAGGAAGTGTTTCTGCAGGGCACTGGCAGCCCCTGCTGGCCTGGCTCCACGTCTGAGGGGGTGAGACAGGGTTGGGCAGCCCCAAAGGCCTCTCCCTCCAGCCCTGCCCCGCTCTGAGGCCAGCACCCCACCCCTAGGACCCTGGGGCCGGGAACCGGAGGAGCCTAGTGACTTGTCCAAGGACACCCAGGAGTGTACTGGGCTGCGGGCTTTCAGGACAGGGTTGTAGGTCCTCCCTACCTGCCTGGCCCCAAATCCTCCTCCCTCCCCGCCTGCTGCTCATGCCACCTCGCTTCTAACTCTTCTCTCACTTCCTTCCAGCCTTACACGCCTCTGGGAACGAGGTCCCCAGAGGGGAATGCAGTGGCCCAGGTACGAATGTGGCCAGCTGGCCTGGGGGGGTGGGGGTAGGGCCAGGCCAGAGTGGGGGCACCCCCAGGTCCCCTGTTGTCTACGAGGGGCCTCTGTGAGCACACCTCTGCCTGTGCGCACCACTGTCGGTGCCACTCCTGCCCCTGTTCTCCCTCCTCAGCGCAGCGTCTGTTCCCCATGCTGTTCCCTGGCTCACACCTGCAGATCAGTGCACTCGACTCGACTGTTCTGTTGATCTCTTACTAGTGTGTCCACCTGTGGCTCTTACCCACTTCTGTTTCCACTACAGCAAGTGTGGGGGAGGGAGGTTTCAAATGTCCCCATTTTGTAGAAAGGGAGGAAAACTGAAACCCAAAGGAGTCGTGGTTGAGGCTACAGAGCCAGGTCTGGAGCCGAGGTCCCCTTTCCGTTCATCCGTGCACATTGTCATTCGATCAGCACCCATTGTGCACCTGCTGCATACCAGCCCTGTGGACAGCGGCCAGGGGCTGTAGCTGGTGTGGAGCCTCTGCCCGTGAGCTCCTCCAGGTTCACTGGCCGCATTTTATGAGGACGACAGTGACGACACAACAGCAAGCAGTTACCAGGTGTCTCCCTGTTGTGTGCTATAACCCCTGTGAGGTGGGAACTGTTCTCCCCACTCTACAGATGGGGAAAGCGAGGCCGGGAGGTCCCTGTGTCACTCTGCCGCCCGCAGGGGCAGAGGCAGGGCTGCAGCTCTGATGAGAGCAAGGAGACCCCAGGACGAAAGCCAGCACCCCTGGCTGCCCCTAGCCTGGCTCTGTAGGGCACTGGCCACCCACCCAGCCACTCTGTGGATCGGAAGTTAACAGGTCCTGGGCTCCTCCAGCGTCAGCAGGTGGAGAGGGCGGCCAGAGGAGGACAGAGGTCTGGGAGGGGCCAGGCGGGCTGTCCAGGTGTCTAGGAGCCTCGGGGCTGTTTGGTGTCCAGCCTGCGGCCCCTTGAACTCCTAACCAGAGCCAGGTTGCACAGTCAGGGTCATCAGGGGGTGGGGGGAGCGTGGGCAGGGCCCCGCCTGTCTCGATTCTGAGCCCCCCGGCACCGCTCACCCCATCTTTGCTCTCCCCGCAGCCACCGTCAACAACAGTTCCGACACCGAGAGCGTCCCCTCACCCCGCACCGAGGCCACCAAAGACACGGGGCAGAACGGGCCCAAGCCCCCGCCCGCCCTGGGCACAGACGCACCACCTCCCGAGCCGCCCACCCCGCCGCCTGAGGATGCCCCAGCCCCCACCGAGCCCACCCCAGCCCCTGAAGCCAGCGGCCCGCCCACACCCCCACCAGCACCCCAGTCGCCCGCCACGCCCCCTACCGTGGTCCCCAAGGAGGAGAAGGAGGAAGAGGCCGCAGCCGCCCCCTCAACCGAGGAGGGAGAGGAGCAGAAGCCCCCCGTGGCCCCAGAGCTGGCGGCTGACGTGGGCAAGGCCAAGACGGAGGAGCCGGGGGAGGCACACCCCATGGAGCCCGTCAAGAGTGAGTGTGAGGAGGAGGCCGCCGGAGAGGGGCCTGACAAGGTGAAGGTGGGCCCGGAGGCCGCAGTGGAGGCCGCACCCGAGGTGGCACTCAAGGTAGAGAAGAAGGAGGCCAGCGGCTCTGGGGGCAAAGGCCCTGCGGCCAAGGGCTCAGGCGCCCCCCAGGACAGCGACTCCAGTGCCACCTGCAGCGCCGACGAGGTGGACGAGCCCGAGGGCAGTGACAAGAACAGGTGAGTGAGCCGGCTTTGTCATCTCATTCTGTAAGCGCTCATTGAGCATCATCTGTGTACAGAGACAGTGCCTGCCCTCAGAGGGAGAGGGGGCCGCCACTAAGTGATCTCCATGTGGCAGGAGTTCCGATCTGGGGACAGGGCAGCGTCGATGGGGGTGGTGCCCTCTTAGCAGTGGCCTCTGAGCTGAGCCTGGGCGGGGAGAAGTAGGGTGACAGGGAGCGTGGATTAGCTTCCAGAGCTACCGCCACCAAGGGCCACCCCAGAGTCAAGGCGTCGGCAGAGCCCCTGCCCCCGAAGGCTCCTTCCCACCTCCTCCAACCTCTGGTGGTGCCGGCCATCCTTGACTTGTAGATGCGTCACTTTGTGGTCCATGACATTCTCTCCATGTGTCTCTGTGCCCACATTTCCCTTTCGCCATAAGGACATGAGTCCTTGGGTGAGGGTCCTCTCTTAAGACCTCCTCTTAATTACACTGCATTTGCAAAGAGCCTATTTCCAAAGAAGTTCACATTCACACGTACTTGGCTCTTAGAACTTGAACAGACTTGGGGAGACCTAGTTCTACCCTCAACACGATGGGACCCGCAAGTGCAGAGGCCAGGGGTGAGACTGAGCCTGCACGATTCAGCAGACCAGGCTGCCTTGTGGGGCCTCCGGGCTGGGTGGGCGGCTGCATTTTGTTCTCAGGACGATGAGACCTCAGCAGCTTGTGCCTGACACCTGGGGTGTGTCTCAGGCTCTGAAACCTGCCAGCTGTGTGAGGGGGGAGATTTAATGGGGAGCCGGAGGGGCAGAGGGATGCGCTCTGTGAGGTGGCCTTGGGGGTATCCTGTGGCTGGTGAGGCTGGTGGCGGTGGACATGGGGGCAAGTGGCAGATACCCGGGATCCTGGCTGGTTCATCTTCTGCTCTCTGAGGGTCCCTGAGACCCCAGCCAGAGCCGAAGCCGGCAGGCCACACTCAGGGCCCAACGTGGGCAGCAAAGGGCAGGGCTGCGGAGATCCACGCCCGCTTGCATCTGGGCGGCTTAAGGAATTGTTTTCTAGTGAGGCGGGCCGGTCATTTTTATTTTGACTGAAAACAGTGCAGTCTGTTTTCGCTCCTTTCACGTCTCTTGGAAAAGTTCTGGGCAGAGCGAGAGGGAGGAAAATCTGACTTTCAAATCTGACCGGTTCACTGGGAGCTGTTTCCTCTGCTCCGTGATTCACCTTGGGGCATGTGAAGATGGCAAGTTCTAGAACGTTTCATGTGAAAACCGGACTTGGTCAGAGCTCGCTGGGTCCCCACCTGTTTGGTGAGCTACCTCTGGTCCCTGGCAGGACCCTCAGCCCACGTGTATGGCTCTTGGATAAGCAGAGGTCTGGCCAGCAGGTTTCTGGGGGCCCGGAGGTCCTGAGCTTCCTGCCTAATGGGCGCAGCTTGGAAAACAAGAGCTCACGGCGGCCCGACCTGCTGGGGAAGGCCCTGGGCCAGAGTCTGGCCACTTGGCTCACTCTTTGTGCCTGGGTAATGGGGTCAGGGTGGGTGGCTCCCCACCCCACTCCCACTGGCCACAGAGACAGAGTCACGGAAACACACGTTTCTGCTCTTAGCGGGAAGAGCGTTGAGCTCATGGGACAGCCGCACTGATAAGCGGCCTCCTGGAGTCCGTTTTGGGTACACATGGCCTGCCTGGGCTGGACAGCTTGGAGGGTTGGTCGGGGTCCCAACAGCTTCCCCCTGGACCTCTCAGGCCAGGCCTGAAGCCCCGCAGCCTACTTTCAGCCTCTCCCCCCACAACCTCAGCCCCACCCAGAGACGTGTCCTTCTCTCCTCCAGCTGGGTCTGGCTCCTGTCCACTCTTCCTGCCTGAGCGTCCAGCCTTCAGTCCCTCAGGAGCAGGAGCCCTGGGCTGGGAGTCAGGACACCTGGTTTGTCACGCCCTCTGTGACCGAGGCCAGTCCCCCGCCCTCAGGGTGAGGCTGGACTCAGGCCAGCCTCCTGACCTCTTCCTGGCTGGCAGTCTGCCACCCCTCCCTCCTGTCCCGGCCGCGGCCGCACGGGGCCAGGCGGGCGCCGGAGGACGCAGGCGAGATGCGTCAGAGTGCGCCCTGGCAGCCAGCACCACCCCACCCCCCACCCTGGAGAGCTCGGTGGGCCCCCCAGCGACCCCAGGGCCTGGCCTGCTGCCCGCAGCCCTGCCTCCTGCCTGGCAGTCTCAGCGCAGTGCGCTGGGCGTCCCTGGACAAGACACAAGGTGCACTGCGTTCTGGCCCGTGCCCGTACGGCTTTGGGAGAGAAAAGCATATCCTGCTTTTTACTCTCCATTGCTTTCTGCCAGACAGCTCCGCCTGGGAGTTTTCTTGGCCAGTGGCCAGAGATGGTGGCTTTGATTGCAGAGCCTTGAGCTCTCCTGCCCCCGCCTGTTCCGTTTCCCAGAGACGGTGCCGGGCACTTTCTGGCAGGGCTGGGCCTTCAGAAGTGCCTTACCCTGGACCTCAGTTTTTTCACCCACAAGATGGGTGTGGGAATCCCCGCTTACGGGCTGCTTGGGAGGATAATGGAGTTCCAAGCCCGCAGTAAGATGCTCAATGAAAAGAGTTGCTCCCTTCCTTTGGAACTGCTTCAGGAGCCCCCAAAGTTCATTCCTCGATGAGGTTGGAATGTAATCGCTTCCGCTGAGCCCCTGGAATTTCAAAAGAATGTAACAGCAATTTCTCCTTTATTTCTCTATTCCATAAATGATTAACTAGGCACCAGGCTGTGCCAGGTACCATCCTGGGCTCAAGAGGAGCAGCGACAAATGAGGTCCTGGCCCCAGGGAGCTTACATTTCCCTGGGAGCGATTAGTACAGAACTGGAACAACAATGGAATAAAGGGAATGCTCGTGTGATAAGTGGATGAGGGAGAGATTGGGCATGGGCGGAGTGCGAGGGGCAGTCAGGGAGACCTGCCTGAGGAGGTGACACTGAAGGATGATCGGGACACAAAGGAAACAGCCAGTGTGAAGATCCTATGGCCTCACGAACTTATGTTTGGTAGACGGCAAAGAGGCCTGTGGCAGAGAGTGAAGGGAGTGAGGGAAGGAGGAGAGGGCATGAGAGGAGGTCACAGAGGTGGGCAGGGTCCTGGCTCTACCTGGCCCCACAGGGCCCTAGGGGTTGAGGCGAGGAGTGGAGTTTTATCTTGGGGGCATGGGAGACCAGCGTCACCATGCCTTTGTGGATCTTCACGATCCTGCCCTCCAGCCCCAGCTTGGCAGCCGGGATTATCCCAGCCCAGCGATAACGAGGAATCTGGGGAGAGGGCTCAGCAGAGAAGGTACATACTGTTGCAGACCCAGAGTCCCCTGGGGCCTTGCCCCCTTCCCAGCCCTGGTCTTCCAGGGTAGAAAGAAAACCCGCAGGGATACGAAGATGCCCAGGTCGCTCAGCACTAGACATTGTTGTCATGGCTTCCTGTGCCTTCCTGTGTCCTACCCACAGGACAGTCACTGGAGGGAGCAACTATTCTCATACCCATTTTACAGATGAGGAAACTGAGTCAGGCATAGTTGGTCAAGTCATCTGGCCAGTGGGATATGCACTGGGAGGTGGAGTGTTGAACTTCAGGTTTAGGGGGCAGGGCCCCGGCTGTTCCCAGCTGAGTTGCCCTTCCCCCCTCAACCCGGCTTCCCCCCCACCCCTGCCCCGCCCCTCCCGGCCCAGGTCACATGCACAGTGCCAGGCTCCGAGAGCCCCTACCCTGCACCGGTCTCTGGGGAGGAAAATAAACGCCCTGTCTTCCAAGAAAACAAAGGAAAGAGAACAGAGGGAGGGTGATGCTGTGAGGAGAGCTCCTGGAGGTGGTGGCTCCTGCCGCTGTGGAGGTGGGATGAGGCAGTCTGGGGGCCACGTGAGCGCCAGGCATCTTCCCGCCCCTCGGGGGTAGTGGGGAGGCTCAGGCCCCTCTGGCTTGTTAAGGATCAGGATCCAGGCCCCTGCTCCTGGATGCTGCCCTCTTTATTACAGTGAGCAGTCAGGCTCCTATCATCTTGTGAACTGTGAAGTGCTGTACCCACGGCTGCAGCCCCGCGGAGCACTTGCCTCACGGGGGGGGGGGGGGCTCAAGAGAGAGGGGTCTGGCCCTCCATGCACACCCCCAGCTGGTGCCTGCTGAGGGCATTTGAGGGTGGTCCCTGCTCCCCTCCAATCTGACTGCCCCCTGCCCGGACAAGGGACCACAGGGAAACCAGGGCAGGATAAAGGCCCGAGTTCGCTGACAATCAGAGTGAGACACAGGCACTTGGCTTTTTCTTTATATCATAAAAGCACATTTTGTGTCCCGATAAAGTTATACTTACATAGACATTGAAGTTTATATTTTAACTTTAAAATTTGCATTTTCAAATATTTTATAAAATAGATAATAGTATAGCATTGTTACTTTATTGTTCATTGAAACAGTATACTTAATATATCAAACCCTTGATTTTGTGGCCAGCAAGGAGTATATTCTTTATCTTGTCCTTGTAACAGCTCTACTGAGACAAAATTCACAAGCCATACAATTCAGCCATTGAAGTGTGATGTTTTAGTACATTCAAAGTTATGTAATCATCAGCACTGTTTAATTCCAGGATATTGTCAACTATCCCCAAAGGAAACTCTAGGTAATTAGCGTCGGTCCTTATCCCCCAGCCCCTGGCACCCGCTCATTTTATCTTCTGTGTCTATGGATTTGCCTCTTGTGGGAATTTCATGTAAATAGAATTGTGCAGTATGTGGCCTTTTGCCACCGGCTTCTTGCACCCAGCATCATGTTTCTGAGGTTCACCCAAGTTATAGCCTGGAGTTATTCTTTTTGGCTGAGTAATATTCCACTGTATGGACATACCACTTTTGCTTATCCTTTTCACCTTGTTTTGGATGTGGGGTTGCTTCCACCTTTTGGCTTTGGCAGATAGTGGCTGCTATGATCTTTCGTGAACGGTTGGCATGTGGATTTGTGTGTGTGTGTCTGTTCTCATGAGTGTCCTCCCAGCAGGGCAAATGCTGGGCCTACAGTGACTCGAATGTGCTTCCTGAGGAAGTGCCGGAGCCTTTTCCAGAAGGGCTGCAGTGTATTCACTCTTAAGTTTGCAAATACAAGTTGGCTTAAGCCGACAGTGATGATTAGTAGCAAGAGGAGGGGAGTGAGGCTGGGTTGGTGACATTTGAAGCCGGCAGTGAGGAGTACAGGACAAGTGAGAGCGTCAGTTCTTGGACCTGGTCAGGGTGCTTTGGCCCAAGGATAGTGGGCGAAACGAGGCTGGGCTTGGGTCTCCGGGGGAGTGAAGATGGGCAGCCACCTGAGGAGAGGCCTCCGGTGGTCCTGGTAGCCTGAGCAGGATCCAGAGAGGTCGAGAGAGGTGAGGACTGCAGGGAAGGTGAGCCAGTCAGGACTGTGAAGCCCAGCTGAGCATGAAGTCAGTCCAACCTCAGAGCCCGGCGCCACTTGCATGCCGTGGGCAGCCCCAGGGGGTATCGCTGAGACCGTCTCTGCTCAGCTGAGCGTGTGGCAGATGTGGGCAGGGGGTCAGCACCCGAGGGACTGGCTTGTCACAGGCTGCAGTCCCGTCACCACAGAGAGCAGGAGGCCCATCGGCTGCACGTCACACGTCTGTCCTGCACCACCGGCGGGGAGGCGCGTGATCCACTCTTGGCATCCAGCAGCCAGCTCTAGGTGGTGTGAGCTGCACCCTGGCTGTCACAGATCTTACCTGGAAGGCAGAGGCTGTGCCGACAGTCTGCACCTGGCGTCAGCCAGGATGGTCACGGCGCACACTAGGGGCTGTGCCCACAGGACCCTCAGGCTTCGCTGACGGTCGTGTGATTCTCCCTCCTGGCTGAATCCAGCCCATGGCCAGTGCCTTTGTGGCTGTACACCCTTTGATTCCCCCAGCCAGTGCTGGCGCCCCGCAGGCAGACAACAGACTCCGGATCTCCACCGTGCACCCCCAGCATGGCCCCCAGGCCTGCTGTGTATTCAGCGAGTGGTGGTCCCAGGTGGGACTCGAGAGCTGGGCAGGAGCCCGGCAGCCCCGGTGTGGGGGTGAGGGGCTCCGAGGCTGGGGCTCTGAGCTTCTGCCCTCGAGACCTCGTGCCAGCTGGTGAACCAGACAGGGCTTGTGGCATGGCAGCGGGCCAGGGCTGCTGTGTCCTGGAAATCCCTGAAGACCTCTCAAGGAGGGGACACCGGTGAGCAGCTCTGGAGCCACGCTCCAGGGCAGCCTCTGACCCAGGCACCCAAGACACTGCAGCTCTACCCTGGGTGACCCCAGCCCTGGCATCCCACCATGTTTCAGCCCCTGCCCTTCCTGCTTGCCTCCGTGTACCCGTGTGCAGACACACACACACACACCATGCACCCTTAGCAGGTTGCTGCCCTGTTCTGCATGTCAGCAGCAGACAGACGTGACCTTGCTTTAGAGGACAAGCCACCTGCAGGCCCAGCTCAGCACCACAGCCCCGCTTATGGCTGCTGGGGGGGTGGTGTACACACTGACCCTGAGCCCGCAGAGCCTGCGCCTGCCTGGTGTACGGGTGAGATTCCAGTTAGGCACATATTCTGGTTGAGTGGGAGGGCTCCCCAATCCTCGTCTCCAGTAAGCGGGGTCCACTCAGCACCATACCCCCAGCCCCTACCCTGAGCCTCTCATACTTGGATGATGAGTCATCTCCCTGAATCTCCTAAGCCTCCCAAGCCTTAATCAGGTTGATTCTTGGATTTCCCAGCAGCTTCCCAAGGGCCAAGCGTGGTGCGGGCCCTGAGTGTGGGCTTCTCTGGGACTTTCCTTGCCCTGGGCCATCTTGGGAGCGTTTGATCCTCTGGGCTGGGGTGGTAGGGGTCTTGGTTCCTTGTGGCGCCTGCATGGAGCAGAGGAGGGAGGGAGGAGCCCCCACCCCGACCCCAGGTCTCCCCGGCCCCCTGACCCTGGACGTTCGCCTCCCTCTGGCGGCTCCCCCCAGCCACATCATCAGGCTGTGAGCCTGTGGGCCTGACATTGGTCTCCCCATTCCCCCTGCCCGCCCACCACCAGGCTCCTGTCGCCGCGGCCCAGCCTCCTCACCTCGACCAGTGACACCAGGACCAACGCCTCACCCCAGAAGCCGCTGGACCTGAAGCAGCTGAAGCAGCGGGCGGCTGCCATCCCCCCAATTGTGAGTCCCGGGCCCACCTCCCATGACCCAGGACCCCCACCCAGCCAGGACCTCCAGAGCCCCCATGACCTTCACTTCCTGTTGGGGAGACAATAAATCAGGCTGATTGTAGGCCAGGGAGGTGGAGGCCTGGCACCTGTAGCCCCCCTCTTCCTACTGCCTCCTGTTTCCTGTAGAAATCCTCATGGAGACAGGCAGGGATGGTAGGGGAGCTGGGGGGCTCCCAGAATACCCGGCCTGCAGGTTTCCTCCCTCTGGCTTCCCAACCGAGCAGCTCTCACTGCGCCACCCCCACCTGCCGAGAGTTCTCTGGAGCCCCCAGACCCGGCAGGAAGCCCTGCACTGTCACAGCACTTCAGAGAGGAGGGCGGGGCCCCGCCAGTTAACTTGAGACCCTCTGCAGGGGTTGGGGGCTTGTCCAGAAGACAAGGAGGACCCTCAGAGGTGCCCCTGATTGTAACGGCTCAGCCATTGATGGCGCTAGTGGTAAAGAACCCGCCTGCCAATGCAGGAGACGTAAGAGATGCAGGTTCGATCCCTGGTCGGGAAGATCCCCTGGAGGAGGGCATGGCGACCCACTCCAGTATTCTTGCCCAGGAAATCCCATGGAGAGAGGAGCCTGGCAGGCTACAGTGCATAGGGTGGCCAAGACTTGGACACGACTGAAGCGACTTAGCACACTCACATAGTCATTGCCAAAGCTGTCCCTCTCCCAGGACGTGAGCCCGACCTTCCAGTGCACCTGAACGCTGTGGGCTCAAAGACTCCAAGCTAACCAGGCTTTTTGAGTGAGGGGCACAAGGAGTGCCAGGCTGTGCTGCCTGTTCCCCACAGCTGGGCACTGTCCCATTGGTCAGCCCCAATCTCTGAGACCCGAGAAATTTGGGGAAGGGAGAAGGGGCTAAGGGGATGGTAACAAGGGCTCCCCATCCAGAGCCAGGCACCCAGGCACCCAGGATGGGTGGGCACACCCCCTACACGGTGCACAAAGCCGTACCCTCCTGGCCCTCAAGCCGTGTGCCCTTGGGTATGTTGCTACCTCTCCTGGGCCTCAGCTTCAAGGCTGGTCACATGCAGGGGGCCTGGAAGGCTTTCCCTGATCTCGGACCTGCAGACAGCCTGTAAATATGCTCCCTCCTCCTGGCTTTTCCCAGCAGGTCACCAAAGTCCACGAGCAGCCCCGGGAGGAAGCAGCTCCCCCTAAGCCAGCTCCCCCTGCCCCCCCACCATCGCAGCACCTGCAGCCGGAGAGTGACACCCCCCAGCCGCCCAGCAGCAGCCCTCGAGGCAAAAGCAGGAGTCCTGTGCCTCCTGCCGAGAAAGAGGGTAAGTGTGTGTCAGCGGCTGAGGGAGTCAGAGGGAGAGGGAGCTGATGGGCGGGCATAAGGGGCCTTTTGTGTATGCTGAGCAGCTGTTTCCAACTCCATGGCTGTGGTGGCAGGACAGGCCAAGTTAATGAGTGAAACATGTGAGAGTGAGGCAGTAGGGGGTGGTGGGGATTGCAGCAAATTGGAGAACTCATGCTCTTTCTGAAGTGGGCTCACATTGGCCTCAGCCAAGAGTCACCATGTGGCAATTCAGGCCTGGGGTTGTGGGTTGTTCTTTCAGAGAAGCTAGAAATCCATCTTTTCATGTGAAATCTTAGAGTTTCTCAACATTGGCAACTTCTCAAAATTTCCACAAGCTTTGTGCGTATACGAAAACACGTCTGTGGCCGTTTCTGGCTCCATGGGATTCAGTCCACACGTGAGCTTCTAGAACCATGAGGCTCAGCGCCAGCTGGCAACAACTCTGGGCCTGGGCAGGAAGCACTGCCCTCTCTAGCTTTCACCCTGACCTTATTCCAGGCCGAGATCACTGGGTTCACTGGGGAGCGAGTGAGTGACTCCCCAAGCAGCTGTGTTGCCGCAGCTGCCCGGGGCGTGCTTTACGGTCACCATGTGAAGTTCAAGGTCAGGAGACAGGTGGGGTCTAGTTTCTTGTTCTCTGGATCTTCTCTCTCTGCCCCACTCCCCCGAAGGAGTCTCAAGCCTGTATCCCTAAGGGACACCCATCCCAGATCAGCCTGTCACAACACAGGCACAGGGGCTGACCCCCTCCCCCCAGGGGCTCCCCCCATGCTGTGACAGCCCAGGCTCCTGAAGGCTGCTCTAGGGGTCTGAGGGCAGCAGGACCCCAGGCCACCCTCCCTGTCCAACACAGCCAGGGACAGACTTGGGTGGCCAGGGCCATCTGCACCATCACCTCGAGCAACTTCTGGTACGGCATCTTGCCTTCTCTAGAAAGTCAGGCTGGCCCTCGGCCATGGGCCTCCCTGAGGGTAGTGCTGTGTGTCTGAGGACAAAAGCAGGGCTGTCCCAAAAGGAGGCCAGCTCCACATGCCACAAGTGACAGGAGTCTGCCAGATACTCCCCGGCTAATCAGCCCACCCCCGACCTGTCTCCTTGCGGCTACCTTCACCTGCCACAGGAAGTCTCCGATGCCACCCACGCAGACAGGCATGCGTCCATCCATCGTGCGGCCAGGGGGGTCAGGACACTTGTTGAACACCCAACATTGCCAAGCACTGCCCCTGGGTAGCAGGGGTCTGGCAGTGAGCAGGATGAACTTCCTGCTCCTGGCAGCCGCCCTTTTTGTGAATGAGAGTATGTTAAGCAGGAGAACACGTAAGGAAGCAAGATGACCTCAGGGTAGTTCATGGCACGAACGAGACAAAATTGGGTGAGTGACGAGGGGCTCAGGGAAGGGGTCTCCGAGACCAGGAGAAGGCAGTGGTGGGAAGATCCAGGGGAAGGGCATTCCAGGCACAGGGAACAGCATGTGCAAAGGTCCTGGGGTAGGAATAAGCTTGGTGTGTCGGCAGAGCTGTCAAGAGGTCATGGTGGCCGGGGAGAGAGGAGGGTAGGATGGGGGATGGGGGCCAGATTGTGTAGGGCCTTGTAGGCTGGTGCTATGGACATTTGGTCTCGGGTACAGGAAAAAAAAACCTTTGCAAGAGGAACTTTCAGGGTGTATGTGTGTGTTGGGGACTGAGAAGAGGTCACGCAATCTGATTTCTATTTTGAAAAGATCTCTCTTTCTCTGGCTGTTGTTGGGAAGAAAGGGCTACAGGGAGTTGTGGGCAGATTGAGGAGGGCACAGTGCTGTTCCTGGCCAGCAGTGGTGGCAGTCTGGACCATATGGGTGACCATGGAGATGGAAGGAAGTAGGGGGCCTTGGGATTTTGTTTCAGAGGCAAAGCCATTGGGACCTGCTGATGAACCCAAGTGTGGGGTTGAAAGCAGAGTGTCAGCCACCTCCTAGGACCTTGCCGGTCACCCACGCTGGGCCTGGGACTCCCCATGGTGGGGGTGTGGTTTGCTGGGCGAGAGTGTAGTGTAAGACATGGCATCTGGTCTGGAAGGATATTCGAGGGCCGGGACACTAGCCTAGGGTGGGGTAGCCGCACGGCAACATCAGGGGCCCACACAGCCTTGGCAGCACCAGGTCTGAGCCAGGCCGGGCTGCGCTTGGGTGGGTGGACACCGCACAGGGCCAGGCAGAGCCTGCTGGGATGGGTCACAGGCCCTGTCCCGGGAGAAGGTGAGCCACCACCCCCCTGGTTTCTGAGTCTGGCGTTCAGCCTGTTGGCATGGCAGAGGGCCGCGCCGTTTCCTGGAATCGCTCGGTGGCACCAGAGATGGTGCACCTGGCTTCGGGTACGGTAGCCTGCCCTGCAGCTAGCACCCGTAGGCACATGCGTGAACTTGACACCCAGCACAACCTCTCTCTGGTCTCTCCTGCCTCCCCTGTCCCCTGGCTCCACCCGCCCCTCGGGCTCCCTGGGCCCAGCTGGAGGAACAGGTTGTCTCTCCAGGCTCTCGGCCACTCGCCCAGCCTGGCCCAGGGCCTAAGTTTTCCTTCCAGCACCGGAGGCTTCCCGCCCCTTTCCCCCGCAGCCGGGGCTGAGCTGGAGAGAGCAGCCTGGGTGCGCACAGGGTCGAGTCCCTGGATGAGCGCCGTCCAGGGTATTTGGGGATTTTTCTGGGCCCAGTGCAGGCCCTAGAGAGGAGGAGATGCTCCATTAGAGGAGATCGAGTGTGAGAACCCCTACCTGGGTTACTGCCCGCATGTGTGACAGGAGGAGCTGTCTCTCCCAGGAGAGACGCGGCGGGAGTACAGCACGCACAGCCTCCACCCCACCTGCCGGGCCCACAGCGGGCACCTCTCATTGCTTCCAGCACTCTCCTGCTCACCCTGCCGGGTCTTTAGAACCTCCTCCCTTCGTCATCTGGAGGTGGCCTCAGGGAAGACACCTGCCCGCTGTTCCCATCCCAGGCCCGGCATTCCCAAGTTAGCAGCTGGTTACTCCCTGGTCCCCCCACCCCCACCCCCCAGCTCTCATGGGTCCTCCAGCCTGACACCAAGTCTCAAGGGAGAGATTTGGCGCTTACGGCTGATTTCAGCAGCGAGAGGCCACAGGAGAACACCATGAAGACGGCCTGGCCTTGGGCCGTGTCTGCAGGCAGTCCTCGGGCCTGAGAATCCAGGGTCAATCGTTGCTCCTCTTCTGGTGCTCAGCGTGTGTGGCGAAGTTTAAGGTCATAGCCTGCAGCCCATATGCCTGGGCTCAGGGCTCCTGCTCGCTGGCTGTGAGCCTTTGACCCGATGACTTTGCCTCTCTGAGCCTCTGTGTTCCCATCTGCAAAATGGGGATAATCCTCATCAGTTCCCTGAAGGGTGTTAGGAGGATAAACTAGTCAGTCCACACAGTGCCCTTAGTTGGAGCCCCCGTGGGAGAGCTGTTCTGTTATCTGCTGCTGCAGTGGCCGTGAGGTCAAGGGGTCAAATCCTGACTTGGCCAAATGTTTGCTGGCAACCCTAGATAAGTCTATCAGTGTGTCTGTACTCAGCTCCCATTCCACAATGCCGGGCCTGGGTGCTCTCTTCCTCTTGAGTCTGCGAGGAGGCTCGTTGAGTTCGTGCTTTCGAAACACCCGGCCCGGTGCCCGGATGTGGAATGTGCTAGTATACAGGCTGACGTGCGCGTGCTGTCATCCCAAGCATGTGGGCTCCTAGCCGCACCCACCAGAGCACACGTACACGGGTCTCGGCAGACTGTTCCGACCACCTTCATCATCTGAAGAGATCAGCAAGCCTCTTCTGGAAAGGGCCAGATAGTAAATATTTCAGGCTTTGTGGGCCAGACAGTCTCTGTCGCAACTCCTCAGTGCTGCCGTAGATGATAAATAAGCAAGTAGACGTGACCACGTTCCGGTACAAGTATACATGCAAAATCAGGCCATGGGCAGGCCCCTTGCTGCCACCTCTGTCACCTGGTTGGGAGGTTTGTCCAGGCCCCTTGCTCATCTGGGGCCAGGCCAGTGCCTGTGTCTTTCCAGGGCTGAAATCAAGGGTCGCCGAGAGCCCCCCCAGCCCACTCCCAAGGCACACTCGGGAGGCCTTGGCAGGACATTAGCAGAGTCAGAGCGGTGCCTGGTCTGCAGACTTGGGGTCGCTCCACCCTAGGAGACCCCTCCTCCCCATCACTGTTGGCCGGAACCCTCCTCTGGCTGAGGGCGGTGCTGCAGGCAAGGGAAGGGGGCTCTTTTGAGCAGGGCAGCCGGGGCTGGGAGCCTGAGGGCTGGCGGAGCATGGCTGACTGCCTGCCCTGCCTCACCCCTCAGCAGAGAAGCCTGTGTTCTTCCCGGCCTTTGCAGCTGAGGGCCAGAAGCTGCCCGCGGACCCCTCATGCTGGACGTCAGGCCTGCCCTTCCCCGTGCCCCCTCGCGAGGTGATCAAGGCCTCTCCGCATGCCCCTGACCCCCTGGCCTTCTCCTACGCCCCGCCTGGTGAGTAGTTCACCCCAGCCTGGCCTCCATGAGTCAGCCAGCGGGCAGTCACTGGGTACCACCAATCACTGGGCACTGCTTGGAACCGCATGCAGAAGGATCTTAGAATCTGATGGGTCCTGATGGGAGGGATGGTCTGGTCAATGACAGGAAAGGGGGCTCCACTGAGGTTTGAGGAATCTCCAGGATGACAACGGAAGCCCTGGTATTACGGAGCCATAGGAGGTGCTTGAGCTGATGATGAGAGAGGCAGGTTTGGAGTTGGAGCGCCAACCCCCACCAGTGACTTAGAGCTGGAGAATGCACAGATCAAGAGAAAGGTGTAAGGAGGGGAGGAGACAGCTTTGGCTTACAAATATAGTCAGGCTGGATTTACATCCTTCTTGAGGTTCCCAGTCCTACTGGGCCTTACCAGCCATTGAAGGGGCACAGCTCAAGGTGGATAAGGACTTTAATTAGCAAAGGTCATCCTCAGCAGAGCTGATCCTGCAGGATGAGTGAGCCAAAAGAGCCAAAAGAACAGGGAAGGGTATGCCAGGCAGTGGGAACAGCATGTGCAAAGATCTGGAGGCAGGAAAGAGTAGGCGAAGCATAAGACACTGAATCAGGCTGCCGTGGTGGAAGCGTGGTGCCCAGTGAGCCTGGGAAAACCACACACACCAGGTCAGGTGAACCTGAAAGCTGTGTTGCAGGTTAAGATCTTACTCTGAAGGCAGTGGGGAGCCATAGAAGGTTCACAGCAGGGGAGGCGGGGGGAGCAGGTGAACCAGTAGACTTTGAGAAAGATCCTTTTGGTTCCTGCGAGGGGAATGAACTATTGGATAGTAAAGGAGGGATGGGGAGACGAGTTAAGGAGTCTAGGGAGAGTGGAGGGACCTGGTTCAGGACCTGGAGGTGGGGTGGATGGAGGGAGGTGGGGTGGGTGGAAGTAGTGGTGTCTGAACCAAGGATGCAGACAGCTCCTCAGGGCAGAGGTGGGAGAGGAGCAGTAGGGGGGCATGTGTGGACAGGCACTTCCCTGGACAGGACAGGACAGGGTGGGGAGTGGTCCCGGGAGCTGTGTCTCTGACTGCTACAGAGTCCATGAGGACAGACATGTGCCCTGCAGGTCACCCGCTGCCCCTGGGCCTCCACGACAGCGCCCGGCCCGTCCTGCCTCGGCCACCTACCATCTCCAACCCACCGCCCCTCATCTCCTCCACCAAGCACCCCAGCGTCCTCGAGAGACAAATGGGGGCCATCTCCCAGGTGAGGTGGGAGGGCCAGCCCCCCAGAAACACCCGTGCCAGCTGGTGCCCAGAGAATAGCCCCTTCCTCTTTCATGGGTTTGGCCTTTCTGTCTATAAAGTTGGGGGAGGGGTCACTGGGACCGATGGTGTCTGGGTGGGGCCCAGGCACCCAAATGGCTGGGTCTAAGCTGGCTGCAGTCTGCCCCAGGCCTCAGGGCCTTGGGGAGGGTCACCCCATGGGGCATTCAGGAGCAGGGACACTGCATCCAGACTGTGCAGCCTTCGGCAAGTTACTTGACCCCTCTGTGCCTCCCTGTGAAACGGAAGAGCATGCTCACTAGACACCCAGCACCAGCACCGGCAAAGCCTTGGTCTACCTGCCCCTTCATTTCCCTGACCTGCCACCGTGTATTGCAGGGCAGGGACAAGGCTTCCGCTTTGCCCGGATGCTTGTGGGCACCATTTCCTTTAAACCAGGTCATGATGGCCACCACACAGGTGAGGGTCCTGAGGCTCAGGAGAGGCAGTGACTTGTCCACGGTCACTCAGAGGGGCAGCAGGGCTGGGACTTGAGCCCCAGGCCTCTCTGACCTGTGTGTGGTCCCAAGGTTCCCCTCCTCTCGGGCTCTCGTGAAAGCAGGTGTCAGGAAGCCCTGGTTGAAGCCTCTTGGACCCATGATCTCTGCCCCCACAGGGAATGTCGGTGCAGCTCCACGTCCCGTACTCAGAGCATGCCAAGGCCCCCGTGGGCCCCATCGCCATGGGGCTGCCCCTCACCATGGATCCCAAGAAGCTGGGTAAGGATCCAGGGCTCCCAACCTTAACAGCCAGGGCTCGTCTCCCACCCTTTGTGTCAGAGGGTGAGGGATGGCAATTTGCCCTTTGGGACTCTGGCCTGAGCATGGAGGGGAGGACCCCCAGCCCCTGGGTAGGGCAAGGAGGGGAGCCATGCCTCCGAATCCCTGCCCTGTGGCTCGGCTCACCGCTCTCGCCCATCCCCAGCACCGTTCAGCGGAGTGAAGCAGGAGCAGCTGTCCCCACGGGGCCAGGCCGGACCCCCTGAGAGCCTAGGGGTGCCTACGGCCCAGGAGACATCCGTCCTGAGAGGTGAGGGCGTGGGAGCTGGGCATGAGGCCCGGTGTCTTGCCCTCATCCCTGCGGCTGCCCCGCCATCCCGGGGAGGGTCGAGGCAGGAATGGGACCCCTTATCCAAAACCTGCTGAGAAGTGTCCGCTCCCAGAGGGTCTGGCAGCCTCTCATCTATCTCTCCATTTAGGGACAGGGGGACTCTACATTGAGACACCACGACTGGAGGGGGTAGAACTTGCAGGTCACCAGGAGCACAGTCGGGGTGGCTCTGGGCCCAGCTCTTAAGCCCCATATCTTGTGTCTTCCAGGGACATCGCTGGGCTCGGTTCCAGGCGGAAGCATCACCAAGGGCACCCCCAGCACACGGGTCCCCTCCGAGAGCCCCATCACATACCGCGGCTCTATCACCCACGTAGGTGTCTAGGGCCACAACGTGCGGGTCCAGGGTGGGACTCGCAGGCGGCATTCTGGACGTGGCCCTGATTGTGGACAAAGCCTTGGGCAGCCCACCCATTCCCCACTGGCATCCCTGCGCGGGCCCCACCCCAGTGGATGGGGTGGCTTCCTGGGGGTACCCACTTGATCTGTGAGCGTGCATCTTCTCTCCTGGGAGCCAAGCATTTAAGGTGCTGAGCAAAAACCTCGAGGCCCCCTGAGGAGCTGTCAGGGTAGTGGAGGGAGGCAGACAGGTGAAAACTGAGTGGTGATTTCATACTTTGAGTCAAATACTGCGATCAAGAGCAGCCAGTGCTGCTGAGGCCACATAGACAGGGGAGCTGGGGGAGACCTTTCAGAGGTGTGAGCTCTGCAGGAATCTCAGGGAATAGCATTCCTGGCCCGGGGAAGGGCACCCCCTCCCATACGTGTCTTAGTGATGAAACTTCAGGCCGCAGGCTCTGACAGTGAGTTGTCTTTGCACCCCAGAGGCCTCAGATCACACCACAGAGGGAGGCCCCTCACGCTTCATGTTTCTCTAAGACCTGTCAGTTTTGAAATCACCAGCTTACGAAGGCAGCTGCCTGCCAGGTACCTAGGGCCACAGACACTCAAGTCACAACCCCACCACATACTCTCCCAGGCAGGGGACTGACGCCCCCTGACTCAGTTTTGAAACCCCTTTGGTAACAATGTCTCTCGCTGAGTCATTCTCATATTGAGTTGTTACTGTTGAGTCGTTCAGTTGTGTCTGACTTTCTGCAACCCCGTGGACTGCAGCACACACACACCAGGCCTCCCTGTCCCTCACTGTCTCCCGGAGTTTGCCCAAGTCCATGTTCATTGAATCAGTGATGCCATTTAACCATCTCACCCTCTGTCACCCTCTTCTCCTTTTGCCTTGAATCTTTCCCAGCATCAGGGTCTTTTTCAGTGAGTCGGCTTTTTGCATCACGTGGCCAAAGTATTGGAGCTTCGGTATCAATATTCATATAGAGTAGGGATTCTTAAATCACTTTTTTGTTTTTTTGGCATGTGGGATCTTCACTCCCCAACCAGGGATTGAACCTGCATCCAACGCGTTTGAAGTGCAGAGTCTTAACCACTGGACAGCCAGGGAAGTCCTGCTGAGTCATTCTCATAGAGTGGTTTGGGATTAAAGGGTGACATCTGAAGTGCCTGGGCATCCGTCGGCCTCTGCTTTCCAGGTGGCCGTGACCTGAGCCGTGTCGGTCATTCACACCCCTGTGATGGTTGTTGGCAGAGGGTGGCAGCTGCTAAACGTGTGAGGGTCAGACTTTCCCACAGCCTCTCGACCAGGTGGTGATGAAATCAGTGCAGGGAACACAAACACACAGACTCACATGTACACAAACACACAAGTTCGCACACACATATGGGTACGCTTATGTCAGCTGCCCCTGGAGAGGCCTTTCCTCATGGCATGCAGTTGGTCCTCTGCCCTGTGCCATTTTGAGGAGAGAGGTGACTGCCCACCCCTGGACCGTCACCCAAACGGAAGCCCATTTATTCTACGCTGTTTGTGCACAAGTCTTCTAAAGTGTGACCAGGGGATCCTATCTAGGGTGTCTGCTTTGAGACATCTGGGGAGACCTGTCTGGAGTTAGGGCATTTTGTTTTTCTCCTCCTTGAAGACCTGAATTTGGGATAGAAGCCCAGGGGGTGCCAGTTGTTGCCCTTACCCCACAGAAGGATGTTTCTTGGCAGAGATGCTCCCATGGGGAGACTCGAAGGGAACCAGTCCCGTGCTTGGCACGCGGTCAGACTCACATCTCTGAATCAGCTCTTGCATTCATAGAAAGAGAAGAGAGATGTCTTGATCTGGGGACAGCTTGTCTGTGCCAAGTGCCTTCGAGAATCGTGGACAGAGGTTGTGTCTGTTTTGCAGATGTACAGCCTGAGGCTCAGAGAGTCAAGGTGACCTGACAAAGGTCACACAGCAACTCATTGGTAAAGCTGCTGTTTGCCATCCAGCAGTCTGACTTCAGAGTCATATACCGACCCCCACACTCATGTTCTTGGAAGGCAGGATGCTACCCCATGGGCTATCTTCTGTCTGCCTGAATACACCCCTCAATAGGAAGCTCTAAGGCCGTAGTTCCTGACGGGGGAAATTTTATCCTCCAGGGGACACTGGGCAATGTCTGGGAATGTCTTTGACTGTCGTATCTGGAGGAGCAGGTTGAGGGGAATCACATGGCATCTAGTGGGTAGAGCCCAGGGTGCCGGGGTAGGGATGCTGCTAAGTGTCCTGCAGTGCCCAGGGTGGCCCCCACCATAAAGAAGCATCTGGCCCCACAGGTCACAGTGCCAGGGTTGAGAAACCCTGTGTCAGAGCTCAGATTTCTGGTGTCCTGCCTTGATGTGAGTCCCCATTCTCATTTCGGAAGCCATACGTGGTCACAGGCACGTGGACTGACATCCCAGCATCCAGGCTCTGAGAAAGTACAATTCACATAGTACAAGTAGAAGCACAGACCCGGGGCCAGACTGCCTGGGTTCCCAGCCTGGCTCTGCCCTCGTTTAGCCAGGTGACCCTGGGTCTACCTGGTGTCTTGGTTTCCTCATCTGAAATAGGCACAGTAGTACCTGACTCAGGGCTGTTTCCAGTATTAAATGAGTCGATACCTGTACAGGGTTCAGAGCTTATTATTAATATCATTGCTGTTTGTTCTGTGTGGTTGTGTTCTGGAGGGCTCTGCCTCCCCAATTTTTTCTTTTTTCCCTTGGCCACACGGCAGCTTGCAGGATCTTAGTTCCTCAACCAGGAGTTGAATCTGGGTGCTGGCAGTGAAAGCATGGAGTCCTAACTGCTGGATCGCCAGGGAATTCCCTCTGCCTTCCCTTTTGAAGCCGCATGTGTATGAACACATATGCAGTGATATATACATGTGTGCCCGTGTGGATTTGGAAGGCACACGTGCACACATCCTGGTCATGTCTGGCGAGTTTGGGGAGGGTTCCCTGGCCAGAGCCTGCAGGTGCTCACCCCCTTCCACACCCGCAGGGCACGCCGGCCGATGTCCTGTACAAGGGAACCATCACCAGGATCATCGGTGAGGACAGCCCGAGCCGCCTGGACCGCAGCCGGGAGGATGGGCTGCCCAAGGGCCACGTCATCTACGAGGGCAAAAAGGGCCACGTGCTATCCTACGAGGGTGAGTGATGCCACCGTGACTGCGAGGAGATGGTGGGTGGGCAGGGGCTGGCCAGGCCATCCCATTCAGGGCTCTTTGATGTCCTACAAGGACTCCCAAGATAGAGGACCAATGGGGTCCTGGAGGTGGTTGTTCATCTGGTCACTTGATGTTTACTGGGGGCCACCCATATGCCAGGGGCTGGAGGTCCAGCAGACGAAGCCCCCTCAGAAGGCTCTCAGGACAACCCCCCCTCCCCAGGTGCAAATGGGAAGTCACCTTGTTAGCCTTGTCATTAAACCTGTCTGTATCCACTGTGGCTTATTTGCCAAACCCCAGACTTTGGTGTTTCTGGAACTGGTCAAGAGAGAAGGTTCCAGAAAACATGGTTGGGGTTAAAAGGCAGCCGAGTGTCTTCAGAAAACAAGTCTGGGTGAGTGTGTTGCCCTCCGAGCTGAGGCGAAGGACTGTCTTCCCATTTTACAGATGTGGGAGCTGAGGTACAGTGGTGTCCAGTGGTTCTTCTGTACCCCTCAGAGAACAGGAGCCCTGGGACGGGGGTGGGGACAGTCTTTGGCCCATTGAGGTGGGTTCCTCACGAGGCAGGGTGGGGTGACACCAGGAAGCACAGTCAGAGAGGTGGTGACTTCCCTAGCCCTGTAGGTTTATAAGTCAAAGCAGGTAAAGATCGGCCTTAGCTGTCTCCCACCTCTGACTAGTTCTTTACAGTTTAGGAAGCAGACTTGTGGCCAGCCTCGCGAGTGGGGGAACAGACCCAGAGAGCAGAAGCCCCTAGCTCACACCCCTAGGCCTCTGGCCCAGCGCTCCTGGCAAAGGCTGCACTCTCTGATTAACGGCACGAGGGTGGCAGGCAGGGGCGGTAACCAGTGATGCGTTGCCCCTTATGCCCTGAGCCCCTCCCTGACTTCAGTGCTCCTCATTCCACTCACCCTCCCTGGGTTCCGCTTCCTGACCTGGGAGCCCTGCCTGGAAGGAATTAAGGGAATCAAGGGCTGAGATGTCAATTTCCTGGCAGCCTCGGGCACCCAGGGGTGTGGAGATAAAAGCCGCTAATGGGCGCCCCTCTCAGCCGCTGGCAGCTGTAGGGCTGCAGATTGCTTCTCCTCCAACAGGCGGATGCTTTTTCCTCACTATCCACCTCCACCGGCCCAGCCCCCAGCCCCCACGGCCCCCTAGGTCCTGGGAAGCGGAGGTGGTACCGTGGGGCTTAGGCACTTGCCTCTCTCTGCTGCCAAGTCAGTGGAGACAGCCTTGGGGACAGGCTGTTAGCTGCGTTCTGTGCCAACCTCGGTACCCGGCTGAGTGCCCTGGGGGATGGCCAGGGGCCCTGGGAAGGGCAGACGGAGAGGCAGTCAAGGTGTTGTAAGCAGGGAGCCCTGGATGGCATCTTGGCTCAGGCCTCCAGATCAGTTCTTGAGCCCCTACAGGCCTTAGGTTTAGCCTCCGCAGAATGGGTGTCCGTCAAGGCTTTTCATTTCTCACATGCTTCCTGGGGCCTGGGGACTAGTGATGCCAGTGGCAGGTGGTCGATGGTGGGGAGGAGACTGTGGCAACCCCGAGAGTGACAGACATGTCTACAGGGGCCCCTGCCTCTGTTCTCTGACAGTCAATTGTCACCCTGTAACAAGTGAGAGCTCGCCAGCCAGACTTCTGATCTCTCTGTTTTTATCTGACATCTCCTGGTGTTTAAACATCAGCAATCAATTTTGAGAAAAATTAGGAGCGGCAATACTGTCTATCCACCAGCCACTAGTTTGTAACCCCATGGAAGAGCTCCTGCTCTGAGGATCCCTTGGGGTCATGATGGAAATCCATGAGAGCCAGGGCACCCTTTATCCTAAGGGGCCAGCCTGGGGTGTGCGAGACACGCTTCTGATACCCCTGGACTCCGCCACCCCTGGAAGGAGAGGCCAGCTTAGGAGCCCCCAGCCCAATGGGCAAGACCGAACCATGGCCTCCTCGGGGCCCCTCCTGGCTGTTCAGACGCTTGGCCTGTCGGGCATCCGTGTGCCCAACTTGACGTTCCCGCTCTCTGGGCTCAGCCTGGCTTCATGAGGCCACCTGTGCTGTGGACCCTCCTTGTCCCTCCCACCTCCAACCAGACACACATTCTCCCCATGTGGACACAGATGTACATAGTTCTTTTCACATGGCCTCACTTTGTTCACAGTGGACAGGCACACACACACGCACAGTGTCACACACGTGTGCACACACACACACACAGACCCACACTGACACACATGGATGGTTGTGCCAACGCCGCGTGTTCACACACCTATGGTGCATCTTTGCTCACGTGCATGTGGTTCCGCCCATTCACATCACATGTCCGCTCCCCCGAGTGCTTGTTTGTGCACAGACTCCCAGGCCCATGGACAGTCAAAGGTACAGCCCTACCAACCAGCAGAGCAGGCCCTGGGCTGGACTGCTGGCTGGGAGTTCCTGTGGGAAGGCTCAGCTGGGCCCGGCTTCAGCCGCGTGACTGACAGGCCCTCGTGATGGGGGTCTGTTTGAGCCGCTATTGCCTTCTGGCCCTGCCAGTTTGCTGGTCCTGGGCTCAATGCACGCAGTCTCCCAGGGGCTGCCCCGCATCGTGAGTGTGGTCTGGTTTCCAGGTGGCATGTCCGTGTCCCAGTGCTCCAAGGAGGACGGCAGGAACAGCTCGGGCCCTCCCCACGAGACGGCCGCCCCCAAGCGCACCTACGACATGATGGAGGGCCGCGTCAGCCGGGCCATCTCCTCAGCCAACATAGAAGGTGTGTGCCCTGCCCAGCTCCCTACTCTGGGGGTGGAGCGGGGGCCATAGGCCCTGCCCCAGGGGCTTCCCCACTTGCTGGGTTACATCAGCTCCTCCTGGATGGATTGCGGGAAGTTATCCCCACTTTACAGATAGGAAAACTGAGGCTGGGTGTTTCTGAGGCTCCATCTGGAGGTAGCACAGGGCCCAGAAAAACGGGCCGCTTGCCAGCTGGGTCCTCTGTCGCCGCCACCACCACCATCATCTTGGGGACTGGGTGGCTGGAGGGACCTGCTGGAGGGAGGCAGGGGCTGTAGACTCTGGCCTGTCACTGCCCAAGGCCGGGTCAGGGAGCTGTGAGATGACGCTGTCGCCCGCCCCCTCCAGGTCTCATGGGCCGTGCCATCCCGCCGGAGCGACACAGCCCCCACCACCTCAAAGAGCAGCACCACATTCGGGGCTCCATCACGCAAGGTACACTGCCCTCTGCTCCGGCATGCCCAGCCCCCGCACCCTTGCCGCAGCTGCAACAAGCCCTCGGGTTTACAGGCAGGATGGGTGGGGGAGGGGAGGCATACCAGAGTGCCGTGGGCACCCAGGGAAGGCGTGTGACACACGTGTACATGACAGGTACGGGTACAGGTTGAAAGGCAGCAAGGCATGAAAACAAAACTTGAAACCCAACTACTACCCATCACCCTTCACTCTGTCGTTTACTGAGCATCTCTAGTGCTCTGTGCTGGGTGCTACCCCAAGCGCTATCTGTTCATCGTCTTATGGAACAGCCTCCCACGTTCTCCTGGCTGGTCAGTGGCAAGCCAGGTACTTTTTAACATGCTTTATATCTGTATCATCCCACTGAATGTGAATGACTTGGTGAGGCGCTTCAGTTAATACTCTCATTCTATATATGAAGAAGTTGAGGCTCAGAGAGGCCAAGTCATGTGCTCAGGGTCACACAGCAAGTGAGGACTTGAACCCTGGTAGTCAGGCTTCAGAATCTGCCAGTGTGGAGGCCCCAGGTAAGGATGAGCAAGGTGGGAGGCAAGTGCAAATGGGTCAGCACCCCCTCCTCCCTGGCAGGGATCCCACGGTCCTACGTGGAGGCCCAGGAAGACTACCAGCGCCGTGAGGCCAAGCTCCTGAAGCGCGAGGGCACGCCGCCACCACCACCTCCGCCCCCTCGGGACCTGGCTGAGGCCTACAAGGCCCGGCCCTTGGAGGCCCTGGGTCCCCTGAAGCTGAAGCCAGCCCATGAGGGCCTGGTGGCGACGGTAAAGGAGGCCGGCCGCTCCATCCATGAGATTCCACGGGAGGAGCTGCGGCGCACGCCCGAGCTACCCCTGGCCCCCCGGCCTCTCAAGGAGGGCTCCATCACGCAGGTACAGGGGCCAAAGTCAGGGCAGAGGATACCAATAGGCATGGCTTTGGCCCCTACAAATGGGGAAACTGAGGCCCGGTCTTGTTGAGTGCCACACCCAAGGTCACACAGCTGCTCACTACTGAGCTGTCATTACATCCATTCCAGAGTCCATACCAGGGGCTTTATATTATACTCATGACCTCATTCAGTTGTATTTACAGCCCAGGAGAGTCATATCCAGGTTTCCTAGGTGGCTCAGTGGGTAAAGAATCCGCCTGCAATGCAGGAGATGCAGGAGACATGGGTTTGATCCCTGGACTGGGAAGATCCCTTGGAGAAGGGCATGGCAACCCACTCCAGTATTCTTGCCTGGAGAATCCCATGGACAGAGGAGCCTTGCAGGCTATAGTCCCATAGGGTCACAAAGAGTAGGACACGGCTGAAGTGTCTGAGCGTGAAGTCATACCCATCACCCCCATTCTTCAGATGGAAAACCTGAGGCCCAGAGAGGCCAAGAAGCTTGCTGAGAGCCCAGAGCTAGGTGTTATAAAGCTTGATTGCACCTTAAATGTGAGCCAGGCACTCGCTGCCTGAGCTCTTGGCATCATGACTTATGTAACTCTCACAACAATGTTGTGAAGTGTCCCCATTTTAGTGGTGAGTAAACAGGTTCAGAGAGGTTAAGCAACTTGTCTGGGGTCACACAGCAAGTAAATGGCCATTGTTAGTCTCAAATCCAGATGTCCTTACAACTGTAACATTTTTGCGTCTTGGCCTCCTCTGGCAGGTTGCCTCCCCACCCCACCCCTGTGACTAACCACTGCCTCTGGCACTGGGCCCCCTAGAAGCCCCAGCCTGGAAGGGGAAGATGAGCTCTGACTCTGAGGAGCTGGTCCCTTAGAGGACCTAAGAGCCACTGTCTCTTCACAGGGTCAGAGATGTGAACAAGGCAGGAGAATGAGATCCATGGGGACTGCATGGCTGAGAGGTGGTAGGGAGGTGTCCAGGGGGCCTCACAGTTGAGACAAGGCTCAGAAGCACCTAGGGAGAAGGCAGGAGTGGTGGGAAGGCCATCGAAGGACAGGGGTCGGGTTTGGCTCTCAGCCTTCAGGCAGTTGTGGAGTCACTGGCAAGAGTCCACCATAGATCGAAAAGGGAGACCAGTCTGATTCTACAATATTCTTTCTAAAATGAGGGCATTTCCTGAATAAAAGCAGAGTTCTCTTACTTGCAAAGACACAGAGCCCACTGTATGGGTTTTCCAGGCCTGCTTAGACAGGGTGGGGTCTTCTCCCAGGCAGCCAGGGTGCAGTCTCATCCATGATCCCTGTTCTTACAGCGGCCCTTTCTGGCCCAAGAGCAGACATAACCTCAGCCCTGTCCTCTGAGACTTGAACCTCAGGGTGGTGGAACTGGATTTTACGGCTGGATTTTCTGGCTTGGCTTTGGGTGGGGCAAGGAGGGTCCCAGACTGATGGGAAGAAGGCGTTTGCCCTCATGGGGTTAAGTTTCTTTCCAGCAAACCCCAAGGGCCAACTGAGGGTCCCCCACTTGCTCCAGGAAGGGCTGACCTCTGCACTTTGTGCCCCCTTCTGCAGCCCCCAAGGTGGCTCTAGGGGCCAGGGGTGGGCAGGGCAAGGGAGGGTGGGCTCATCTTAGGCTTAGCAAAGCCCTTCACTCCTGCCCCTGCAGTGTGAGATGTCCCTCCCATTTCATAGCTGAGAAACTGAGGCTCAGAGAGGTTGTGCCACTGGTGGTCACTCCCTCTCCCCCGCCCCCCACCAGGGCACCCCGCTCAAGTATGACACCAGCACGTCCTCCACTGGCTCCAAAAAGCACGACGTGCGCTCCATCATCGGCAGTCCGGGCCGGACGTTCCCGGCTGTGCACCCGCTGGACGTGATGGCCGACACCCGGGCGCTGGAGCGCGCCTGCTACGAGGAGAGCCTGAAGAGCCGGTCGGGGGCCGTCAGCAGCTCGGGGGGCTCCATCACCCGGGGGGCCCCGGTCATCGTGCCTGAGCTGGGAAAGCCACGGCAGAGCCCCCTGACCTACGAGGACCACGCGGCGCCCTTTGCCGGCCACCTACCCCGCGGATCACCAGTGACCACGCGGGAGCCCACCCCGCGCCTACAGGAGGGTGCGTGGGGCAGGGCGCCAGGAGGGGTGGGGCGCAGGGCTGGGCGGGGCGGGGGCGAGGCAACCGTGGGCGCTAATCTTTGAAAACTGCCTCCCGGTCCACCCCTTAGCTCTGGAGCATTCTCAGGGCCACCACATCCAGCCCACCTACCAAACCTGTAGGTTCTGCCTCCAGACCATCCTCAGAATTCTCTGCATCTCCCTGCCGCCTCCAGTCCACCTGGCTTCCCTGACTGCTCTCTTGTGCTGCTATAATCTGCTCCCCAAAACGGCAGCCAGAACACTTTTTTGAAATATTTACATCAGTTACGCCACTGTTCTGCTTAAATCTTTCTAGTGACTTCTCACTGGTCTTAGGGGAAAAAAAAAAATCACCGTTTTTCTACCATGGCCATGCAGGATCCGGCTCCACCCGCCTTTCCATCTCACGGCTTTATCTCTGTTACTTGACCACACTCAGCTTTCTTTGCTCAGGACCTCTACACGTGCAGTTTCCCGATGCCTGAAATGCACCCTCCTCCCTTCAGATCTTTACCTAACTGGTTTCTTTTTGCCCTTCAGGACTCTGTTCAAATGTCACATTGTCAGGGAGGTTTCTTATGGTCACCCTCCCCCTTCACTATGCTGGTCACATTCTGTCACAGTTTAAATTTTTTTCAGAGCATTTATTACTTTAAAATTCTTTTTTGATGACTAGTTGATCACCTGCCTCCTATACTGAATGTCCGCCCCATGGGGGCCAGGGTTTTCCTGTTTTGTTCGGTGGGGGAACCCCAGCTCTTAGAAAGTACTAGGCATCTCATAGGCACATGATAAGTATTTTTGGTTGATTGAATGAATGAGCAGAAAATGGAACAGAAGAATGGATGAGCTTTTTAAAAGAATAAAAAGCAGAAGCAAATGAGTAAATGAGTAAATAAAAGGAAAAATGAACTAGAGTTAAATGGATGGACAAAGAGGCCTGGTTCCTGAGACCCCAGAGACCCTACCCTCAAACGATCTCCCATAAGCACTAGCTTCAGCAGCCCCCATGTAGTGGGTGAGACACCCGTGTCTGAGGTCCGATGCCATCCGCACTTGGCTCATCCCCACAGGCAGTCTCTCGTCCAGCAAGGCATCCCAGGACCGAAAGCTGACATCCACGCCCCGGGAGGTTGCCAAGTCCCCGCACAGCAGCGTGCCTGAGCACCACCCCCACCCCATCTCTCCCTACGAGCACCTGCTCCGGGGGGTGAGCGGCGTGGACCTGTACCGCGGCCACATCCCACTAGCCTTCGACCCCACCTCCATTCCCCGAGGAATCCCTCTGGATGCAGGTGATTGTCCCAGACCCAAGGAGCCCTGTAGCATCAGTGTCAGCCCAAGGGCTTTCCAGGCATCAGCTAGGCTCCACTAGGAGAAACCGAGGCATGCAGGGGCGGGGGAGAGGGAGGGACCCAACATTGCAGTCATGTCAGCAGTTGAGGTGAGAAAGAATTTCTCTTGGAGGGTCTCGGATGTGCTGGGTTAAACATTTTTTCAATGGTTTTCTTTAACTGTGAAATTTATCGTTCCTTAAAAGTTGCAAATGTATCAAAAGAGGGCTCAAGGGTGTGCACTCCCCAAACAGACATGATCTGAAAATCTGTGTAAAAGGACACAGCCCTTAGGTAGTTTTGTGACCCACATTTCGGATACTCTGTGTTTGGGTGAATTTTGATCCCAAGAATATTATCAATAAGAGGCACCCTTGTGTATGTTGGGGAGCAAGGGTTTTTCTGTTTTGAGGCTCTCAATTCTATTTTTTGGGAGTGTTTGGGAGAAGCTGTGGGGGCATTAAGACAGGCAGAGGGGCATTCCCAGCCGAGGTGTGGGTTGGCCTGAACTTATTCCCCTTCTCCTGGCAGCCGCTGCCTATTACCTGCCCCGACACCTGGCTCCCAACCCCACCTACCCACATCTGTACCCGCCTTACCTCATCCGCGGCTACCCCGACACGGCGGCGCTGGAGAACCGCCAGACAATCATCAACGACTACATCACCTCGCAGCAGATGCACCACAACGCAGCCACCGCCATGGCCCAGCGAGCCGACATGCTGAGGGGCCTGTCGCCCCGAGAGTCCTCGCTGGCCCTCAACTACGCCACCGGCCCACGAGGTGGGTGGGGCTGGGCAGGACCCTCTACCCAGAATCGGCCTTATCCCTGGTCTGCCCAGGCTCCTGAAAGCACAGGACATGTGTGTGCCCATGCCTGTGCACCTGTCCCTGCCGAGAGTGGTCACCTTAGAGGCCCAGGTGGTGTCACCACGCTGAGAGCACACACGGACCCAGCAGGTGCTTTATTTTGACTTAGTAATGTATTTTGGCCGCACCTCGCAGCTTGTGGAATTCTAGTTCCCTGACCAGAGATCAAACCCAGGTCCACGGCAATGAAAGCCCATGTCTTAACCACCACCCTGCCAGTGGTTTAGAGTTGTGTGTGGTTGCATCCTGGATGACACACAGGCTGTGCATGTACCCATGTATCCTGTTGGTGCATGCGTCCTTTAAAAAAAACACATGGAAATGTAAGGCTGTTTGAACTTCTGGTTCCCTTGATGAGCAACCAGCCTGTGGTTACTTTGTACATGGATATTACACTCTTTAGAAACACTTCCAGAATGTTCTTTTGGAACAACCACATCCTAGTTAGGGCTTCCCTCATAGCCTAGTTGGTAAAGAATCTGCCTGCAATGCAGGAGACCAGGGTTCGATTCCTGGGTCGGGAAGATCCCCTGGAGAAGGAAGTAGCAGCCCACTCCAGCATTCTTGCCTGGAGAATCCCATGGACAGAGGAGCCTGGCAGGCTACAGTCCATGGGGTTGCAAGAGTCGGACATGACTTAGCGACTAAAGAGAAAGAGAGAGAAGTCCTGGTTGTTAAAACTGGTCACACTAGGTATTTCAAACAGTGGGGATTGAATACAAGCAACTGATGGCCTTGGGTCACAGGCAAAAGGGGCACAGCGGTGTATGCAGCTGCGCCACCTGCAAGCCACATCTACTTCAGGGCTTGGGAGCAAGGAGAGGAGGGGCTGTGAGCAGCTGGCATTCAGACCTAGGGCATGGACTAAGGAGGGAGCACCCAGCAGTGCTGCTTCTCAGAGGGTGTCTGGTGCTCCACTGGGTGGGGCGCTCCAGCCAGCAGGCAGCCTGGCGCCTCTCCTCCCCACGTGGCTGCGGCCTCCAGCCCCACCTCGTCTCTCACAGGCATCATTGACCTGTCTCAAGTGCCACACCTGCCTGTGCTGGTGCCCCCAACACCTGGCACACCAGCCACCGCCATGGACCGCCTCGCCTACCTCCCCACCGCACCCCAGCACTTCAGTAGCCGGCTCAGCAGCTCTCCGCTCTCCCCAGGTGATGCCCCACCCCAGTGCTGGGTGTCCTTGGGCAGATACCTTGCTCTCTCTATTCCATCCCGGAAAATGAGTTGGGGTGGTAAGGGGTCTTCCTGTCCCTGGGGCTAAGCCGCAGGCCTTTGGGTTTCAGGAGGCCCCACTCACTTGACAAAACCCACCGGCGCGTCCTCGACCGAGAGGGAGCGGGAACGGGAGCGAGATCGGGAGCGGGAGCGGGAGCGGGAGAAGTCCATCCTCACATCCACCACCACGGTAGAGCACGCACCCATCTGGAGACCTGGTAGGACAGCCAAGCCCCCAGCGCGTGCCCCAGGGGGCGGGCATGGGGTACTCACAGCCGCTCCAGGTCTCTGATAGCACAGCTTGTCTCCCGCAGGTACGGAGCAGAGCAGCGGCGGTGGTGGCGGTGGGGCCAGCAGCAGCAGCAGCCGCCCCGCCTCCCACTCCCACACCCACCAGCACTCGCCCATCTCACCGCGGACCCAGGACGCCATCCAGCAGAGGCCCAGTGTGCTGCACAACACGAGCATGAAGAACATCATCACCTCCGTGGAGCCCAGCACACCCACGGTCCTGAGGTGGGCCAGGTTGGCACATGGGAGGGGACAGGCCCATGTAGTGGGGGGGCGCAAGGAGTTGGGGGCTGGTCGCTGGATACAGGTGGAGGGAGGGATGTGCAAGGGTACCAATGGGTCTGGGGATAAATGGGAGGGTGAGTATGGGTGGGCAGAGAGGTGGTTGAGGAGGTAAATTGGTGGGTGATTCAGTTAGATGGATGGGTAGTAATAGATTTGGATAAGTGGATATTGTTCACTTATGTGGATGGGTTACAGGTAAGTAGGTAGGTGCATAGGTGGGTCAGTGGTAGATGGATGGATGCAGACTAGATGAATAGGTAGGTGGGTGGGTAGACAGGTAGATGGATGATGTTAGGTGGATGGTGAGTTGGCTGGATGAATTGTTGAGTAGCTGGGTAGGTTGTCAAGTCCAGGAATGGTGTCTGAATGGAGCAGAGAGGGAGAGACAGGGTGAGGGCTGTGAAGAGAAGCTTTCCCACTCCTCCAGGGATTCACCAGAGCCCCACAGGGAGGAGGAGATCGGATGCCTCTTGTCTGGACAAAGTCTAGAGGTTCCCTGGAGACCAGAGAACCTGTAGAGGTCCCGGATGTGTCTCGTCCCCGGAGTTCACTTCCTATCACAACAGGCCTGAGTCCCCGCTGGTGACCCACCTCCTACCGCTGCCCAAGGCCTGTGGACTGAGCTGCTTGACGGGGGGCTGGAGTTTCCCCAGGGCCCCTCCCTGCTCAGAGACCTGTGTGGAGGCCTCTGCTTCTTCCAAAATGAAGCTTCCCTTCGTGCAAGTCTCCCCGCACCTGACTGCTCTAAATCATGCCCTCCCCACCACAATTCCAATTATAAAAAAAATGACAACATCATTTACCAGAAGCATCATCTTGGTGTCCTCCGAGTCAGGTCCCAGTAGTTACAGAGAACAGGAGCACCTGACTCTAAGAGCAGGGTGCCCAGACATGAGCTTCCTCCCCAGCGACAGCTGGTGAGAAGCTGGAGAAGGAACATCAAGGCCTTCCCCAGTGGCAGCTGAGGAAGACCCTTGTGGGTGAGGGCTAGTGAAAGACTTCCTCATGGAAACCTTGGACTAGAGAGAGAGGCCAACAAGAAATAGAGTCAGGTCAGCTCATGTCTAAGCCTGTTTCCTCATCTGCAGCGTGGGGATAATTACACTAGCCCTTGAAGGTTAGAGGGAGTGCGTTTGTGCATTTCTTCCTCCTGGTGGGCTTGCAGTGGGTCTCTTGCCCTGTGCTGGGTATGCGGGACACGGTGATGCAAGCCCTGCCCTCTTAGGGCTTATGGGCTAGGCCAAGGCAGCAATCAGGGAAGGCTGCCTGAAGGAAGAGGCATGGGACTCTTGAGTAGCCGGCTCTAGCCCCATTGGAGTAAGGAGAGCACTCTGGGCAGAGAAGACAGCAAGGAGCCCCTGGTAGCTGAGGTGGAAGAACTGGGCACCCCTGCCCTATCCTCTAACCACCCACCCTGGCTCATCCTCAGGGCCTTTGCCCTTGGCATTCTGATTCTTTACGGGGCTTGCTCTCTTGCTCTACAGCTCATATGCCAGCCCCTCAGAGAGAGACCCCCCCCCCAACCCATACCTGAGAGCTCCCTTGCTGTTTGCTTTTTTCCACCCAGAATCGTCACCTCCAAGCAATTGCCACAATAATAGGAGTTTAGTTTATCATGTTATCATACGAGCCTGTATGTAGTGTGTCTCCTCACCTAGAACATAAGGCAGTTCTGTTTGTTTTGTGCTGTCATATCCCTGGTGTCTAGAACAGTGCCTGACAGAGTAGGTGCTCAGTAAGAGGTTTTGGGTTGATGGGATGATGGATGGATGGATGGATGGATGGGTGGGTGGGTGGATGGATGGGGGGGTGGGTGGATGGATGGATGGGTAGATGGATTCATGGATAGATGAATGGATGAATGGGTGGGTAGATGGATGGATAGGTGGATGGATGGTTGGATGGGTAGATGGATTCATGGATGGATGGATGGGTGGGTGGATGGATGGATGCATTCATGGGTGGATGGATGGATGGGTGGGTAGATGGAGGGATGGATGGTGGGTGGGTGGATGGATGGGTGGGTGGGTGGATGGATGGATGGATGGTGGGTGGGTGGATGGATGGATGGGTGGGTGGATGGATGGATGGATGGATGAATAGGTGGATGGATGGATGGGGTAGGTGAGGCCCTATGGCATGGGGTCTCGCAGACCATGTTGGGAGGGTTTATGCTGAGAACGTTGGGGAACATGGGAGCTATTCCAGGCAGTGGTGACCCCTCAGGGTGTCCAAGTGAGGGAGTGACCCTGCCTTGGCCTCATGGGCCCTAGCTATGGCTCCTGCAGCCACTGATCCTCCTTCTCTCCTCCCCCAGGTCCACCTCCACCTCCTCGCCTGTCCGCCCAGCTGCCACATTCCCACCCGCCACCCACTGCCCGCTGGGCGGCACCCTCGATGGGGTCTACCCCACCCTCATGGAGCCTGTCTTGCTGCCTAAGGAGGCCCCTCGGGTCGCCCGGCCTGAGCGGCCCCGCGCGGACGCTGGCCACACGTTCCTCCCCAAGCCTCCGGCCCGCGCCGGGCTGGAGCCTGCTTCCTCTCCTGGCAAAGGCTCCGAGCCCCGGCCCCTGGCGCCCCCTGGCTCCGGCCACGCGGCCATCGCCCGTGCCCCAGCGAAGAGCCTCGCATCCCACCACACCAGCCCGGACCAACCGGCGCCACCCGCCTCGGCCGCGGACCTGCACCGGGAAAAGACTCAAAGTAAACCCTTTTCCATCCAGGAACTGGAACTCCGTTCTCTGGGTAAGACCACCCTGACAGCGGCCACCTTCATAGACGCGATAATCATGCGTCAAATTGCTCACGATAAAGGGCCGCGAGAAGGAGGTTCGCTGGCCAACGACTCCCCTCGCGATGGTAAGACTTCCGGCCCCGCCGCCCACCCACCCCGTCTTGTGGCCTAAAGATATTTTCAGATCTCTGCTTTTTATTTTTCCCCTCCCCCCATTTTTCGTTGGTTTTGGTATTTTATTTTGAAACTCGTCTTCGTCGATTGCACGCTCTGATGATTCCTCAAGCTGCGCCTACCCACCCCTCTGATCGGAGGAGGGAGCACTTCATCATTTGCACATCGTTTTTACCATGATTTTTCTTTTTGCTTTTGGATTTTGGCTTTTTTTTCCTTTAATGAATGGATCTGTGATTTTGACTCCAGCCGCGCCTCCCATCTTCCCCCTTTGCACCTTTGTCTGGGGAGCAGGGCTGCGGAGGGGCGCAGGCCCATGCCTTTGCCTGCTGCTGTGTGTGGTTTGGAGGACACCTCCCCCACCCCGCCCCACTGCCCCGAGGCGTACACGTTGGGGAGGAAAGAGGAGCACCCCTGCCCCCGCTTCCCAGGAGGAGCTGGGAACCTGGCCCTTGCGTCCTCTGCCCAGGTTGAGAGGGGGTCTTGGGGATGCTCTGGCCCCGTGTCTCCCTTGCTGACCCACCAGCCAGCTTCCCTGGGGAAGAGGGGAGTCTTCTGTGCCTGTCTCCCACCTCCAGCCCCAGCTCAGGGCTCCTCTGTGCTGGAGGGGGGGCTGTGGTTGGGGGGACCCTGGGATCTGAGTGTCACTTGCCACCACACTGACCTCACGCCCTCACCACCCATCCGCTGCCTCTAGACTCCCTTCCCCGAAACTCATCCTGCCCCATCTCAGTCCCTACCCCCGGCCCCAGACCTACTGGCTGGGTCTGTCTCTCTCCCCCTTTCCCCACCTTGTTGCGGTCCATCTCTCACTCTCCCTGGGTCTCTGTCCCTCTTCCTCCACCTGCCTGCCTTTGTGTACTGTCTCGCCCTCCTTTCCCGACATGTCCTCACCCCTGCCTGGCCAGCAGCCCTCACGCCAGCTCATTCCTGCTCTCCAGCTCATTCCCGCTCTCCGTCCGCCCAAATCTTCCCCGCCTCTGGCCCGGGGGAACCCAACCAGCGTGGAGGGGCGGGCTGGGAAGGGCAGCCCTGGCCCTGGCATTGGCCTGACTCAGGGCCTCGCCCGGCTGCAGGTTACCACGGCGGCAGCTACAGCCCCGACGGGGTGGAGCCCGTGAGCCCTGTGAGCTCACCCAGCCTGACCCACGACAAGGGGCTCCCCAAGCACCTGGAGGAGCTCGACAAGAGCCATCTGGAGGGAGACCTGCGGCACAAGCAGCCAGGTGGGGTCCCGCCCTGCACAGACGGGCAGGCCCAGGTGCTCAGAGGTGGTGGAGTCGGCCCCATGTCTCAGCTCAAAGGGTGGAGATGGGATTTGAGGACGGCAGCCCCAGGGGCACACTGGCCTTGCCCACCCCAGCCACACCCTGACCAGCCCTGCTCTGCCCGCAGGCCCGGGGAAGCTCAGTGGTGACGCAGCACACCTCCCACACCTGCGGCCGCTGCCTGAGAGCCAGCCATCGTCCAGCCCGCTGCTCCAGACCACCCCAGGGGTCAAAGGTCACCAGCGGGTGGTCACCCTGGCGCAGCACATCAGTGTAACTACCCCGCCTCGTCATTGCCTTTGCAGCTGGGGTGGGACTAGGTCCCGAGAAAGGGAGGGGAGGGGGGTCCACACGTCTTCTGATAGGTAAACTGAGTCCTGGGTGGGGATGGGGGCGAACCAGGGATCTGGGGGTTGGCAAGGACACGTCATGCCGGGGGTCCCAGAGTCTCCAACTCAGGTGCTGTGGCTGTGCCCGCCTCCTCCTCCGCTGATGGGGCATCAAATGCACAAGCCCATCACGATCTGTACATCACACATGCTGGCCAGTTGACTCTGACCCATCTCGGGGCCCAGTTGGGGACCTCTGGCCTCATCCCATGCACCTGGGGGCATTAAGCTGCTGCGGGCAGGCTCAAAGTTCGCAGGGAGCCGAGGACCACGCCCCAGGGTTCTGCCCCCAAAGCTCAGCTCAGCTCAGCCCTCACCTCCACCTGGAAGGTTCTGACAGCTGGCTGGCACCTGACCCTTAACGTCTCCCCCGACCCTTGGCCCGCAGGAGGTCATCACGCAGGACTACACGCGGCACCACCCGCAGCAGCTCAGCGCACCCCTCCCCGCCCCCCTCTACTCCTTCCCCGGAGCCAGCTGCCCCGCCCTGGACCTTCGCCGCCCACCCAGCGACCTCTACCTCCCACCCCCGGACCACGGCGCCCAGCCCCGTGGCTCACCCCACAGTGAAGGGGGCAAGAGGTGAGCAGGGGTGGGAGACAGGGTGCCCTTTGCCGGTCCCCACTGAGGAGCTTCGTTAGGTGTCTGCTGCCAAAAGGGTGAAGCTTAAGGAGGTCAGGGAGTTGGCTCAAGGTCACAGAGCAGCCGGACCCCTAGCTGATACGTATACCACACTCTGTGGGGATTCAAGGCACTGAACTAAACCCTTCACACACGTCAACCAGGATCCTCACCACAGCCTCAGGAAGTGTAGGCAGTGTTAACCCCGCTTCACAGATGAAGAAACTGAGGCATGGAGCAGTGAACTCACTTGCCCACAGGGATGCAGCCAGTAAGTGCTGGAGCTGGGATTCGAAGCAAAGCTGGGTGATGTGAGAGCAGCCTCCTAGCAGGCACACATGCCCTTCAAGCTCCTGGTTACCCCTAGGGGCTCTGGGTCAGAGGGGAAAGGAGAGGGGAGGCCCCTCCTGAGGGCCCCCCACTAGGATGAGGGAGCCCTTCCCGGTGGCGCACAGAGGAAAGGAGATGGCAGGATGTCCTTGGGGGAACAGTGGGGTCCCTGGCATGGGGTGCAGCAGGGGTTCAACAAAGTACCCCCCACAGGCCAAATCCCGCCCATAGCCTGCTCTTGCACAGTCCATGAGCTGAAGACGGTTTTACATTTTTAAAGGGTTATTTTTTTTAAACAAAGAAGAATACAACTGAGACCACAATTGGCCCATCACTCCTGAAATATTTACTATCTGTCCCCTTATAGGAAAAGTGCTAAGCGCTAGTTTTGAGTGAGGCAGGGCTTGCAGGGGAATGGAGGGAGGGGTGTGCTCCCTTCGAGAGGGGGAACTCAGAGCTCTGACACCGCTGGGACCCTCTGCACCCAGGTCTCCAGAGCCAAGCAAGACGTCAGCCCTGGGCAGCGGCGAGGATGGTATCGAACCTGTGTCCCCGCCAGAGGGCATGGTGGAGCCCGGGCATCCACGGGGCACCATGTACCCACTGCTGTACCGGGACGGGGAGCAGGCGGAGCCCAGGTATCTTCTCGGCGGCCCCTCCCCTTCCTGGGGTGCTCAGGAATAAGGCCGTTGCCCACCTGTGGCCTCAGTCCACTGCTGTGCAATTGAGGGCTTCACAAGGGCTTTGGGGTGCAACTGAGGACCTCAGACCTACTGAACAAGGTCAAAATTTGGGAGACCTCCATGGCAGCTTCAGAGTCTTGGGCTGGGGTCTCTCAGCTCAGGCTGGGCCCTTGTTGCTGACATTTGAGGATCTGAGATTTAAAGAGCTAAATGTGCTGGACCAAGCTGGGATCCAGGGATGGGATGGAGGCAGAGAAAAAACCCCCCTGATCTCAGGGGAAGGTGTGATCTGAGCCCATTTTGGTTCCCTAAGCCCTTTTCTGGGTGTCTGTGGCAGGCAGACAGGTATGGCCCGCCAGGATAGCTGGGGCTCTCCAGAGATACCCTGAGCCTAAGGATGGGGATTTCAGGAGACAGGGTACCTAAGAGACCGAGAAAGCAGGCTCGGGGGTGGGAGAAGCATCCTTCTGAATTCCTAAGGCAGCCCAGGTGGTGAGCGCCTCGTCATCAAGAGTATGCAAGCTCAGCGCCAAGTGAACTGACCTGGGGTGTCTGATCCTCACAGCAGGATGGGCTCCAAATCTCCAGGCAACACCAGCCAGCCGCCGGCATTCTTCAGCAAGCTGACCGAGAGCAACTCAGCCATGGTCAAATCTAAGAAACAGGAGATCAATAAGAAGCTGAACACCCACAACCGGAACGAGCCAGAATACAGTAAGGGGCCCACCCCTCCCCAGGAGCGGGATGACGATGGGGCGGGGCTGGGGGCCAGCACAGCCAGGTGGGCCTGCCGACCACCTCTCCTGCTGGCCTGTCAAGGAGCCTGGGGTGGTCTCTCTTTTTGCTGTAGGTATCTGGTGGCACAGAATGCAGTGCCCAGAATGGGTCCAGCACACAGGGGGCTCTTGGGGAATATTTGCATGAATAGGCCAGTTCACGCTGGGCACCAGAGATGGGGGTCACACTCATACAAGGGCTCCGTATGTCTCACATTCACAGTGTTCCTCACATTTGTGATTTTCCCCTATTTATGTGGTTCCTGGATGTCATACCTATTAGCGCAGCGCCTGGCCTATAACAGATGCTCAGGAAAACCTATGAGCCAGTAAAACCAGTGAATGAAGGGTCCACACATCCCCAGCCTCAAAGAGCTCTTTAGTTGGGAGGAGCCCAAGGGCCTTGCAGAGCCTTTTCTTTTTCTGGGACTGGCGTCGCAACCTTGCAGACAGTCCCTGGCCTAGGCTGTTAAGCGCAGAACCTTGTCAAGTGCCGTGCGCCGGCCAGCACGTGAGCAGCCCTCGAGAGCTGACACAGAATGCAAAATCTCGGATGTCAGCGCCCCCTGGCTGTGACCTCTGTCACCCCATCGATCCCCAGGGTTGATGCGGCTGACCTGGCTGGCTGGTGGGTGTCCCCTTCCTCCCTCACTGCTCCACGCCTGTGCCTCCCAGAGCTGTGCGCTCAGTTGAAGAGGATGACCTTCCCCACTTTGGTCAAGGGTGTACGAGTAGCTCTATGCTCCCCTCTAGCTATGCTAGAACCTTTGCACAAGCGCTCAGGGTCCATCTGTAGGAGAATCCCGTGGACAGAGGAGCCTGAAGGGGTACAGTCTATGGGGTCTCAAAGAGTCAGACACGACTGAGCAACTTAGCACACACACACAGGGTAGTCAAGCTTCCAAGACTCGAGACACAGCCAAGTGAAGTGTTACGTATGGCAGGCTGCCTTTTTAAAAAAGAAATACAGATTCTCAAGTGCTGCCCCATTGCATAAAGCTCCCAGGTGGTGCCAGTGGTAAAGAATCCACATGCCAATGCAGGTAGATGTCAAGAGACACGAGTTTGATCCCTGGGTCGGGAAGACCCCTTGGAGGAGGGCATGGTAACGCACTCCAGTATTGTTGGCCAGGAGAATCCCATGGACAGAGACTAGCCCTGCTGCGTTGCACAAGCTCCCGGCTGGAGCACCTTGCCTAGACCAGACAGGGGAGCAGGGCGGGTGGTGGGGGCAGTGAGGGAGACGGGGCAGATGATTTCCAGGATCTGTGGGCCTGTCGCCCTCACCCTTCTTATCGTCCCCCTCCAGATATTGGCCAGCCGGGGACGGAGATCTTCAACATGCCCGCCATCACCGGAGCAGGTAACCATCCATCCTGGGGGCCGCCAGCCCTGTGTCTGTCCCCCCAACCCCACCCCCGTCACTGTGCACCCTGGGGAGGTCACACTGGGTATCTGGACCCAGGAGGAAACTCGGGAATGAGTTCAATGGTGATCTCTCAGCCCCACATCGGTTTTAGCCGTGGTGACAAGCAGCCTTTCTCATTTCATGCATCCCCTCCTCTGGTCTAAACATACCTTGCAGTGGGGATACAGATGCACATAAAATGCCAGAGGCGGAGGAAAGGGGAGGCCTGCAACAAGTCTCTACTTGAAGTTCAATGTCAAGGCCTCCTGGTGCATTTAGAACAGTGTTAGAAGCACACACAACTGTCCAGAAACTTACCCGGCTTGTCTGTTGGGGTCTCAGATGGAGACTCGAGTCTGTGGATGGAGAGTGAGCCTGTGTGCATACAGGCTGCCCCTGGGGTCCAGGTGGGCATTTTATATTGATACAGCATCAGTCTTGAAGATACCCGCCAGGAGGCTAGGGGAACACTGCAGATGTATTCTGAGAGGAGTGTAAAATCCACACATGTTTTTAAGCTGAAACTTAAGCCTTCTATGATGCTCTGAAGGCCGTTGGGGTTGGATCCCCCAGCCTCCAGTAGGGGCCACACTGTGCATTCCTGCTTCCTCCGTAGGACTGGGTGGGACCTTGGGGAAGGGCCTTGTGTCTGGTATGAAACAACTGAGCCCAGAGCAGATGGGGCTGATCCTCTGCCAGAGTGGGAGCATCTTTGTGGGTGGAGGGACACGGGGGGACACATTGACCTTCTCTGGAGGCCATCACAGCTCTAGGAATGGGGTGAGCAAAAGACAACTGTTGGGTTTTATCAAGGGGCCATGGGGCCTCTAAATGCTGAGCCTTAGGCAACAGGGAGGAGGCAATTTGGTCGAAACAACAAGATGGTCAGAAATGGATGTTTTCAGAATGTTCCAAACTTTGACTGAGATGCTCAGACGTGCAGGCGCATGTGTATGTAGAAATTCATGTGCAACAACCAAGATTATGTGAAAACTTATATATAAATTAGATTCAACTTTTTTTCGAAGCAGTTTAATCCAAACAAAAGAATTTCCTCCAGACCCCAGTCTCTGCTGCGTTAGCTCCTGTTTCAGGACTGGCGGTGGTCAGCTTCCTGACTAAGCACCAGGCAGACCACGTATCCATGACCTTGGTGTCAGGCTCATCGTAGGATGCTAGCCTACCGAGGAACTATCATGACCAGTATCCCTCACATCTTTTTTCCACTTCCCAGTGTTTTAGTTTGTAGGATCATAAATGCTCTCCCTACCCCTCCACCTTGTTGGAAAATCTGCTTTTTCATGATGGATATGGCTTTTTTTATTTGAAGTGCTGATGAAACATGTCCAAGACCCAGCTAAATAAAAAAAAAAAAAGTCAAGGGGTCCTGTGACTGTGAATGAGTTTGAAAGTAAAAGGAAGAAGAGAAAAAGAAAACATAGACAGCAGATAGTAGCTTTAGAAATATGATTTTAGAAGCTGCCGTGTCACCAAGCCAGCAGTCCAGTTTACAGATGAGTCAGGGGTCAGCCAGACTTGCTAATCATACAGTTGGCTCAGAGCAGAAGTTTTAAAATTCATGAACAATTTTGCCTGGTGGCAGGCAGAGAGCTTCGTCGGCAGTTTTTGAAAGCAAAGTCTGGTTTAACAAAAAAAATGCCCCAAAGAGGCACATTCCCTGGGGTTTGCAAAAAGTCCCTAGGATGGTTCACAAGGAAACTCGAGAGGGTCAGAAAACCTGGTAAACAGAAAAAGAGGAGGAACTGGCTTGACTTCGCAGTGGGTGTCTGGAGGGATCCGAGGGGGCAACTGTTGATGGGACCGCTGTGGGCTGGGGCGGCCGAGTGGGCGTGGCCAGGCTACTGTCTCCAGCTCTGCCCTGACCCCCGCACGCACCGTAACTGCATGGCTGCGACCCCCCCCTCACCGTCCGTCTCTGCACCTCTTTCTCCTCGTGGCTCCCTGGGCGGGGAGAAGGCATGGGAGGAGAGTTAGGCCCCAGCTGCTGGGCAGGGTCCGGGAGGCAGGGGGCTCCCAGTGGGGGCGGCCGGAGGACTGTCTGGCCACCTTTCCCCCATCCCTCTCCCCAGCATACCCTGGGAAGCAAGGAAGGACTCCCCCATGCCCAGCACTGCACGAGGGCTGGACTTCGTTTCCCCACAGCCCTTTCCCCTCAATAAGGGGACCTCTGATCCCGCCCTCTACCCTACTTCCTGTTTTTAAGGCCACTTGGATTTTAAATAATGACGCAGCCCGAGCTGGGGTTAGGGAGCCAGAAAGGGCTTCCGATTCCCCAGAGGGCAGAGTAGAAGTGAGGCTTGGTGGGGGGTGATGAGCATGTAACTTCCCCAAAGCCCACCTCTCCCCCTCACCCTCACCGGGAATCCCTAAGAGTCTCCAGGGTCCCAGTCAGAGGGAGGCCTCCTGCCCCATCGCCCCCAGGGAAAACCAGGGCGGGCGGGGTAGGCAGGGAAACCGAGAATCGTTGCTTTGCCGAAATGTGCTCACTGTGTATTCTCTCTTCTCCCTCTTTCCCTCTGTGCTTCTCTCTCCCTCCCCCACTCTGGCCCCCTCCTGGCCCCTCTGTGTGTGTGTCTCTCTCCCAGGCCTCATGACCTGCAGAAGCCAGGCGGTGCAGGAGCATGCCAGCACCAACATGGGGCTGGAGGCTATTATTAGAAAGGCGCTCATGGGTAAATATGATCAGTGGGAAGAGCACCCGCTCAGCGCCAATGCTTTTAACCCTCTGAATGCCAGTGCCAGCCTGCCTGCTGCTGCTATGCCCATAACAGCTGCTGATGGACGGAGCGAACACGCACTCACCTCGCCAGGTCTGCAGGCCTCATCCCGCCTCGGCCCTCCAGCCCCGCCCGCCCCATCTGACCCCATCCCGGTGTCATTAATCCTCCTCCTCCTCCTCCTCCTCCTCCTTGTCCTCCTCCACGTTCCTCTGACCAATGCCCCCCTCCCGCCCCCCACCCCCAGCTTTGGAGCTTGTGACTTTTTTGTGCGTGTTTGACATGGTCCTGGAGTTGGCTAACCCCAAGCTGGGCAGGCACCCCCAGGTGTCTGAGTTGCCCCGGGTCCACCCTTGCCCACTGGGCACGAAGGAGCTGCTGCTTTTCTAAAACCACTCACGCTGCTGCCCGAGCCCTGCCCCGCCTTCCTCGAACCCTGCCGGACACGGGTCCCGGGATGCCCCAGATGCCCGCATCCCAGCCCCTCTTGTGTCTCCTTGGGGGCGATCGGGCTGGAGTGAGGACCTTACCTTCTCTGTGTGGATCGAGGGGACCCCTGGGCTCACGGGCAGCCAGGCTGGTGGGCTCTGTGCCTGCAGCAGCCACCTTGCATGTCCACGGCTGGCCCTCGGGCCTGATGGGGAGGAGACCAGGGTCTGTGTGCCAGACCCAAACTCATGAGTTAGGAAAATCACACAGGCCAGCTCGCCCTCAGCCCTGGGTCCCTTATTAACACTCCACATATCAGAGCAAGGGCTGGGCAAGGAGAGCGCTTGAGCCATTTTTCTAACCTGGACGCTGTGGCCCCAGGAAGTTTCCGGACGTAATACGAGCCCAGGCCTGGCCTCTGGGCTCCTGGCTTCTCTGCAGAGGGCCTGCAGCCTGCCAGGCCCCAGCACAGTCCTGGGACCATGGGCAGGGTCAAGCCAGAGGCCTGAGGCTTTGTGCTTGGAGTATTAGCCTATAGTGGGTAGATGGGCCTCAGGGCAGCTTGAGGGGGCTTTGCACATAGTTCTACCCACTGCCCTAGTAGAAACCCCTGCACACCCAGGTGCATGGGGGTCTGGACATCTGGTTGACCTCTTTGGCTTCCCAGGGGCCCGAGCTGCTGTTCTCCCTCCCTGGGGGGCCCAGGAAGCAGGGGGTCAGGGCCTCACCCATCCCCCAGTCCCCACAGCATGAGACCTGTCCTCACGGTCCAACGTGGCCCCTTCTGTGTGTCCCCCTGCAGGTGGCGGCGGGAAGGCCAAAGTCTCCGGCAGACCCAGCAGCCGAAAAGCCAAGTCCCCAGCCCCAGGCCTGGCGTCTGGGGACCGGCCACCCTCCGTCTCTTCGGTGCACTCGGAGGGAGACTGCAACCGCCGGACTCCGCTCACCAACCGCGTGTGGGAGGACCGGCCCTCGTCCGCAGGTGGGCGCCGGGGCTGGGCAAGGCGGCCAAGGCCGGTGCTTGAGCACCTCCCGTGTGCGGAGTGGGTAGTCAGGCCTGTTCTGAGAGCAGCGTCCAGGGCCTTGCCCAGCTAAACTCAGGCTCGCACATGGTCAGGATACTCCTTGTAAGGGCCCAGGTGGAGGGCAAGGGTGCAGTTAGGATGAAGGATTCTGGAAGTGAAGAGAGAAGCTCGTGGGCAGGGGCCCGTTCCATGGGTTTGCAGGGGGGTTGCAAGGGAACCCCCTACCCCTGATTTCTCTGTGAGTGCAAAGAGGTCCCTGGGGGAGGTTCAGAAGATCCCTTGAACAGACTCCTGGGACAAGGGCAGGAGCAGCAAGGAAGCTCCTGCAGGGCTGGAAGACAGGCTGCCGGGCATGGATGGAGTGGGAGTTGGGGCGGGGAGTCCAGGCGGGCAGTTTGAGAGCCTTTCAGGAGATAGAAGGGGCAGCGGAGGCAGGGGGCAAGGCCCCAGGGTAGCAGGGGAGTGGGGCGTCCTGGGGGACCTCCTGGCTCACCATGTCGTCTCTCTGGCAGGGTCCACCCCGTTCCCCTACAACCCCCTGATCATGCGGCTGCAGGCGGGGGTCATGGCCTCCCCGCCCCCGCCTGGCCTCCCCGCGGGCAGCGGGCCCCTGGCCGGCCCCCACCACGCCTGGGACGAGGAGCCCAAGCCGCTGCTCTGCTCGCAGTACGAGACGCTGTCTGACAGCGAGTGACAGCCAGAGCGGGGAGGGGGCAGCAAGCAGCCGGAGCAGCGGGGCGAGGAGCGGGCAGCCGCCGACTCCCCGCACTGAGGAAGGAGCCCCTGAGTCTGCCTGTGCGCCTGCCCGCCCGCCCGCCCGTCCATCCGTCCGTCCGTCCAGAGCCGGCATCCTTGCCTGTCTAAAGCCTTAACTACGACTCCCGCCCCGGCTGGCCCGCGCAGTGACCTTACTCAGGGGATGTTTACCTGGTGCTCGGGAGGGGAGGGGCCGGGCCGGGCAGGGGGCGCAGCAGGCGTGTGTGGTGGCCATACGCGTACAGCCGGGGCGGCCAGGGACCCAAAGCAGGACGACCACCCACCTCCCACGCCACTGCCTCCCCCCTTAACGCATTTGGAACCAAAGTCTAAACTGAGCTCGCAGCCCCCGCACCCCCAGCTCCGTTCGCCCGCCCCCCCAACCCCCTCCCGCTTAGCACTCTGTACAGACGGACACGGGCCCTGTCCAGGCCCCAGCACTCTTGTCCCCGGGCCCCAGGGGCTGCCCCAGCCGACAAGACTGCGGGAAACTGAGTCAGGCCAGGTGGGCGGGCAACAGGGCCAGCTGCGGCCTGGGGCGAGCATCTGCTCCGAGGAACTGGAGTGTTTCGTTCACGCAGCATTGCCGTAGCGGCGGGAAGGAAAGGCAGGTGTAAATGATATATTGGTTTACAGGGTATATTTTTGATACCTTCAATGAATTAATTCAGATGTTTTAAGCAAGGAAGGACTTACCCAGTATTATTGCTGCTGTGCTTTCGATCTCTGCTTACCGTTCAAGAGGCGTGCGCAGGCCGACAGTCAGTGACCCCATCGTCTGCAGGACCAAGGGGGGATGGGGGCTGCCGGCCCTGAGCTCCCCCACTGCGTCCTCCTTTCCTCCCTTCCTTGGGCAGAATGAATTTGATGGGTATTCTGTGACCACCATCTGCACACGGCGGTGGCGTCCTGTCATTTACACATGTTCTTCTCATTAAAAAGCAAATTATACTCGAGTTACAGAGGCTCCTTCTCTATCTCGGACCCGCAGCCCGGAGGGTAGGCAACACAGAACGGGACGGTGGGAGTGTTACCCTGCGGGGGACAAGGGCACGTTCCCTGACTCACCAGACTTGTCCCATCTGCAGGTGAATGTTGTTCAATAGCTCAGTCGTGTCTGACTCTTTGCAACCCATGCACTGCAGCAAGCCACGCTTCCCTGTCCTTTACTATCTCCCAGGGCTTGCTGAAACTTATGTCCACTGAGTCAGGGATGCCATCCAACCATCTCATCCTCTGTCGTCCCCTTTTCCTCCTGCCTTCAGTCTTTCCCAGCATCAGGGTCTTTTCCAGTGAGTCGGCTCCTCTGCAGGCGAGTATTTATACCAACGGTAAGGATGTCAATGTGCAGACATTGAACCATCACACCCATGGTGGGAGTATTGAGTTTTCACCCACGAGGAAGGGATCGGAAATTCACACCCATGCTGACGGTGTCCAAGACGGCGATCATCAACTCTGAACTGTTAAATACCTTAAAAGTTGTTCTGAGACTTGTCTGGTGGTCCAGTGGTTAAGAATCCACCTTGTAGCACAGGGGGCAAGGGTTCGACCCCTGGTCGGGGAACTAAGATCCCACATGCTGCGGGGCAACTATGCCTGTGCGCGGCCGTGAAGATCCCATGTGCCCTGACTAAGATGCAGCTCAGCCAAATAAATACTTTAAAAAATAAAAATTATTCCACCTACACCTCATTAGAAAACAGATCCTTGGCTTTGAGTATGAAGCAGAAGAGGGAACAGCCTCCCAGCTCGAGTCTGGAGGCACCGGCCGATTGGCGATTTGCAGTTTTGGTAGAACAGGTCTCGGGGGCTGTGTGCTGTCGTGCCTGCCATGTTCCTTCAGGAGCGGAGCCAACACTTCAGAGAGGCTGCAGTTCTTTGCAGCGGACAGGTGTGCAGGATTGGAGTTCAAGGTGAGGGGCAGAGGAGGAGAGAACCAGGGCCACTGGAGGGAGACATTGCCGTCTCCAGCCCAACCTTTAACCTGGTGGTCAGCCCAGCACCCCATCTCCCCAGGGTGTAGACCGGGTCATGGGGGGGCGGGATCTGTGTCCCCAGGTGACTCTGCCCAGCCTTGGGGGCGCTCCACATTTACCCTGTGAACCTTTGCCGAGGAAGGGAACCCCACAGGGCGCAGCCTGGCGCCTGGGCTGCAGTTCTGGTGCTGACAGGCAGGTGGCAGTGTTGGGCCACCAAAGGGTCTTGTCCTCCGCGGGGCCTCCCTCTGCCTGGGGTGCAGGCCAGCCCCCACCTGGAAGCAAGGGTGGGTCAGGTTGTGCTGGCCACACCAGCCACCAGGGGTGAGCCAGGCATGCTGGTGTCACCCAGGATCCCATGGCTCCTCCCTCAGCTGTAGTCAGACCAGGGTGATACAGGGGTGGGGACTGGTGGGTAATACAAGTGTCAACCCACAGGGTCATCTCTGCCAGCCCTCTGTCTCCATCCAGGACCTCAGAACTGACACCACCCGGCACCTCTGTCTTCTCAGGGCCAGAAGCACAGACCCCACACCGGGATGTTGGCAGGGCACAGGGAGAACTCCGGTCCTCTTGGTGCCTACAGAGGGTCCACCCTCTCTTCCAGGCTCACCCAGCCAATCTTCAGCCCCCAAAGGGTTCATCCCACTCCACTCTGGTTCAGTTTTCTTACTGGCCCATCTTAAAATGGAGACCAATGATGTTTGCATTAATTCCCTGGTAAAAGTCTGCCCGCAGTGCCAAAGACCTGGGTTGGGAAGATCCTCTGGAGGAGGGCATGGCAACCCACTCCAGTATTCTTGCCTGAAGAATCTCACGGACAGAGGAGCCTTGCAGGCTGTAGTCTATAGGGTCGCAAAGAGTCAAACACGACTGAGTGACTAGCACTTTCATACTGTTCCTTGACCCCTGTTTCCCTGGAAAACGTTTATACACACTTCAAAACCTAGTTAGGTCATTCCCTCCTCTAAGAAAACCATCATCTCTCCCCATGCTCTCTCTCCTCTGGGTCTCTGCTAACACACCGCGAGCTCCTGGACAGAACCCCTGGAGAGGGAGTCTGTTGCTTTTCTCTTCCTATTGTTGACCGAGCCCCCTGGTGACTGTTGAGCTGAACTGAGCCATGAGGATCAGATTCAGTGGGAAACGAGAACGTGGTTTGTAAAGTGGGGGACGGTTGTTGGCTAGTGACCCTGTGTCTCAATGTGGCGTTTGGTTAGAATGCGGATTCCTGGGCACCACCTGGTGGATAGGAATAATTCTCCAGATTCACAGTAGGGCCTGGGAATCTGTATTCATCTAGCAGCCCAGCTGTTCCTGATGCAGGTGATTTGCAGCCCCCCTGATGGTGGGGGTGGTACCCAAGCTTGGAGCCAGAAACCGGTCCCTTCATTTCCTTCTGGCCAGGACGTCTCCAGTAAGGCCATGGATGGCTCAGTAGAGGAAGGCGCAGCCCACTGGCCTGAAGACCTGCTGTCCACAGGGATGGCAGGAATGGGTGGGTCCCCAAGGCAAGCCTTCCTGGGTCCACGTGACATGGACACTGTGACAACTGACCTGGAACGATCAGAGTGGCTTCCTGGAGGTGGTGGTTCTTGGGGGAAAGGATGTGCTGAGTGGAAGAAACCTGTGTAGGCAAAGGCTGAGAGGTGAGACCCAGCCTGGGCATTCAGAAGGCCAGGGTGGGTGGACATAGTGTGGGGGCCCTGGAATTTCTGAGGCAGAACAAGCAACGCCCTGTAAGATGATGGGCTGGTTTTCTGAAATTGGAGCTCATTGGCTTGTGAGGCTACTGGGTGCTGAGGGGAAAACAGGCCAAGAGGCTGGTGGAGCCAGACAGACCCACTGCCTCAGGAAGGGCCCCCATCAAGAGGCCCCGCCACTTATGAGGCAGGCAAGAAGGAGGTGGTGTAGCCTGCGAGGAAGGATGGACCGTGGGGCCAGCTGCCACTTATTGGCTGTGTGACCCTGGCCAAGCCATTTGAACCCTCTGTGCCTTGGTTTCCCCATCTATAAAATGGGATAACGATATTGCCGGGAGGAATAACTCAGAGATGGGCTATGTAGTTCTGTAGACACAGTTTACCCACCCGAACAGGTGTTGGTGGGGTGAGGCCAGGAAAAAAGATGTGAATGGGTTTGTGAGGAAGGCGGTGGTGGGGCGGGGGGAATACCAGGTGGTCCAGGGAGAGTGGCTCATTTGCATATTACCCGGAAGGGATGGGACTGCCTTGACTTACTGGCAGCTGGTGGGAGGGAGCCCTTAGAAGTACAAGGAGGGCCGGCAAAGGAGATGTGTTTGTCCTCATGCCTTCCCTGGGAAGCTGGGGAAGGGTCAGCTGTGGCGGTCATCCGACAGGCTGTCTGTGCATCTCACCCCTCTGGAGTCTGGCCAGGTCCCACTTCCTCATTAGAATGTCTCACCAGCTACCTCACAGCCTCTTTGGAAAGATTAGATGCAAAAAATTGCTGACAGCAGGGTCAGGCGGTCTGCAGACAGAGAAGGCGGTCCGTGCACGTGTCGGCTGCCAGGGCCGCTGTTGGCAGCATCACTAAGGGCGGGTGGGGATGAGACCGCCTGCGGCACCTGTTTGTAGGTGGGCGGGGGCTGCCAAGTTGGGTTTGAGGCCTGTGAGTGTGACGAACCCAGAGACTGGCTGGGGTGACAGCAGGAGAAGCCAAGCGAAGGGGTCAGGATGGGTGTGTGGGGCCAGAGCCGGTCCTCCAACCTGGCAAGTGTTTCTGTGGCTGCATGAGAGATGGACGCCCTGACCCGCCCCCAGGATGGTCTCAGCTTGATTCAATTGCAGCCGAAGCTTTACCAGCATGGATTCTCACTATCCCAGCCACCAGGGAGGTGAAATCATGTGCCCATTTTGCAGATGCTCAGAGAAGTAAAGCAAGAGACTCTTTCCAGCCACCGTGCCCTTCCCATGTCAGTCTTCCCCCACACCCAGGGGGTTAGTGAGCAACCTCTGCCCCACCAAGGGCTTGCCCAGTGCATCTGGATCTGGGGAGCGTTGGGGGGAGGGCAGAAGACCAAAGCGTCTTCTGCAGGCGGCACCTTGAGCCTTGGTAGCACGGTCACCGGCCTCCAGGCTCTATTTTGAGGGTAGTAATCCAATCTGCGATAGGTCCCGAATGAAACGGGCACCACTTTCTGCTGGCTTCCAAGTCCTCTGGGTTCTGGTAGGACACACAGCTTCTCTAGAGGAAAACCGGGGTGTGCCTGAGGGTCTTATAGCTGCAACCCTTGCACCCTCTTACTCCTCCTTGCAGGGTGGGCCTCTTGTAACCCCAGCCACACAAGGGAGCAGGCTGGAGTTCCAGGGTCATCAGGGAACATGGAAGTTGTTTGCATGGTCCAAGGAGAAGGTCTTGCTTGATTCTCAGAGGCACAAGTGCTACCCAGGTCCTTGGGGAGGTACTAAGATGGTTGGGGCGGGGGGATGAGGCCTATCTGGGTGACACCTGTGAAAGACAAAGGCAGGAAGCAGGACCCGGCAGGGATCCAGCCTTGATCAACCAAGAGCCAAGACGCCCATTGGAGGGGTCCCGTCCCTGTACTTAACTATACACCCCTGAAGTTGTTTCTTAAATGGCGACCCCTGGGACATCGTCAAGGTCACCAGGTTTGTTGGTATCATAATCACACGTGTCAGGAAGCCCGACCCATTTTTCCTTCCAAGTGGGGAGATCAGAGTTGCGACTGGAAAGTAAACTCGGTTGAATATGCCTGGTGCCAGCGATGCGACCCCAGCACGCGTGTGTGTCCGCACAAAGCCCCAGCGCTGCGTTTGCGCCCCGTTTGTCCTCCCAAGCAGCCGAGGCCTCAAGGTTCTTTCTCTGGGTGACATGAACTTGTCCCTTGACCCTGCCCTCCTGCCTCACTGCGCCCCGCTTTGTTAGAGACCATCCTCCATCAAGGCCAGAGCCCCTGCAAAGACACCAAGCGTGCATGCTCAGTCGCTTCCATCGTGTCTGACTCTTTGCTACCCCACAGACTGTAGCCCACCAGGCTCCTCTGTCCATGGGATTCTCCAAGCAGGAATACTGGAGTGGGTTGCCATTTCCTTTTCCATGGGATCTTCCCAACCCAGGGATCAAACCCGGGTCTCCTGCATTGCAGGTGAATTCTTTACCCCTGAACCACTGGGGAAGCCCATTGCAAAGACACCAGAACTCCACTACTCAAAGAGGACACTATCCTAAGGCTGCTGAATGCCCTCCTCATTCACAATCTGGGGCCCCAGAGGCCCCTCTAAGGACGTGGACCAGAGGGGGAGAAGATGTAACAAGGTAAAGACCTGCTTTGCAGAGGCAGCACGGGCCCTTCTCCACGGATACAACTGGCTCTGGGAGTCTGTGGGTGTTGAGGGCTGGCATACAGGGTGGCAAAGCATGGGAGCATCAAATATTCAGATTGCCAGGACTTTCTTTGAAATCACCCCCAGACTAAGTCCCAGCTTGGGGCCTGGGCCTTTGGATTAATTTCCTAGCTCCTACATGGAGCTGGTGCACCCTGAAGTTGTATATGGGGAAGGGGGTGCTAGCACAGGGCTCTGACCCTTGCGAGCGCCTTCCTGTCCCCTGTGAGCAGCCAGGAGGGACCATGGGCCTGTGAATACCACCCCTTCCTGGGGGATCCAAAGGTCTCGGAAGCACGGAAGAGGGAACCTCTTTGAGTTTGCACATTTTATTAAGATAATCAGTTGTTTCTTAAGTTATTAATCAGAAAGCATCTTTGTGGAGAGACCACACACAGTCTGTGTAGTTACATAAAAATACATCAGTCACCTTGCCTCTCCTGAATGTGAGCTCCAAGTGGCCCTTCTCCCCAGTGAGGGAGCTAAAGCCCCATCTTAGGGGGGAAGCCAGGGGAATGTCAGGGTAGCGCCCACCTAAGGGTCCAGTCTGAGGGCATCTCTGGCCACGTTGGGGGCTTTTGGGGCGCGGGTGCTGAGCAGCCCCAGGTCGTGGCCCCAGCCCCCACGTGTCCTGGCTCTCCCCAGGGAGCGTGCTGTGAGCCCCACAGCACTGCCACTGCTGAGTCATCACTGCAGGAGGGGAAGGCCTGAGCGAGGGCAGCGGGCCCCACAGAATCTCTTTAAGCTGACGGCTGGCAGGTGGTGGTGGTCATTTCCAAGAGCTTAGATGCCCCCCCTTGGCACCTGGCTCGAAGGCTCTGATGCTCCCGAGTCCTGGTCCTGAAGGCGTCGGTGGACAGAGGTTCGCAGGCTGCCCTGCGGGTGAGGCTCTGGACACGGAGCTGAAAGGCTGCGGTGCAGACGGGCTGGGCCCTCCTTCCTCTGCCCTGGGACACGGGCACCAGGACAGCGTGGGCAGGGCTTCTCCTGGCGGCTCCCCAAACACAGCCCACTCTGGCCCTGGTGTTGGCGTCCAGCTTTCACCCAGTCTCCTGGCCCACAATCTACCAGAGGTTGCCGGGCTACGGCTCTGGGCGTTAAGCTGCATGCATTTGAAAGGCTCACTTTGGAAACAGCCTCCTCCAGGGCCACCGGTTGTCTGAAGGGCCCCTTCTTCCCTCTCGCGGCCAAGGCTGGGATGCCTCCATCCTGCCGATGCTCGGGTGTCCCCACCTCAGGGGAGCCAAGGACACGTGCCTTCTTCTCTCCATCGCTGCCTATCCACCTGCCCCCGTCCCCTGCTCCTCTGAGAGCCAGGCCCAAGCTGCCTCCCCACACAGGTGCTGATAAAATAGATGTGTTTATTGGGTGAGCCCCAGTGGCTGGGGTAAGACACAGCCCGGGGTCCCTCCCACTAGCGGAGTCCATCCTTCGGCCGCCCCAGGGATGGCCCTGGTTCGCCGCCGATGCCACCACCACCAGGGCCGGGCTGTGGGTCAGAGCGGAGCAGGGCCCAGGAGGCCGGGCCCAGGGCGCGGGCACAGCTGCAGCTGCACACTGGCCGTGAACCAGCAGCGGGGCTGGCCCAGGCTGAGGTGCAGGGTGGTGCGGAAGGAGTTGCTGGCGCACTTGGGGAAGATGATGGTGGTGCTGCGGAAGCGCAGGGCGCGGGGTCGTGGCTCCAGGGTCAGCTGGCTGCGGTAGTTGCGCCAAGTGCAGTTGGGGGCGGCCACAATCGTCTCACTGTAGGCCGTGACCGTGGGCACCGGCGCGTAGAAGACCTTGTCCCGGAAGTGCTTCTCTGATGCATACTTAACCTCAGAATTGCAGCTGGTGGAGGGGAGCACAGGGGTGAGCTCAGGGCACAATCGGAGGGCAAGGTGAACATGAAGCAGCCTGGGCTTTTGCAAAATGTCAAGGTCAAAAGGACAAAGAAGGGACCCTGCCAACTCGGAGGAGACTCAAGAAACAGGACAACTGCATGCCACACGTGTCCCTGGCGGGACTCTGCATGGGGATTAAAAATAGGCCATAAAAGGACATTTGGGGACAATAGGCGGAATTGCACTAGGCAGTGGTCGTGTTTTTAGCTTTAGCTGGTCCGATTTTGGCAAGCGGACTGTCATTATGTGAGAGGATGTCCCTGTTCTCAGGAAGGACACCGGCTGGAGTTATTTAGAGGTTTGAGATCGGGATGTCGTCATCCTCCCCTCAAACAGGTCAGAAAAAAATGTTCTGTTCATGTAGAATGAGTGAGGGCACGTGGCTATTCAAGCCAACAGGGCAATATGGACACAAGAAGGAATCAGTTCAACTGGGGTTCCCTATACTCTTCCTGCAACTTTCTTTATGTTTGAAATTTTATCAAAATAAGTTCCCCCAGAGTAGTGTCGGCTCCTCTAGATGAGTGAGCCCCTTGCACTGTGCTGTGCTTAGTCGCTCAGTCGTGTCTGACTCTTTGCGACCCCATAGACTGTAGCCTGCCAGGCTCCTCTGTCCATGGGATTCTCCAGGCAAGAATACTGGACTGGGTTGCCATGTCCTCCTCCAGGGTGACCCCCTTATGAGTGGCCAACTGCTCAGCGTTCCCCAGCTCTGTTCCCAGATCATCACACTGGAAGGTAAAGCTGTGGGGAGGAGGGGGCTTCACCTGACTCCTTCCTCACCAGACCCCACAGGTGATCCATGCGGGGGAGGGAAGCAGACTCCCAAGAGCCCAGGCAGCCCGCAACCACCCTGGCTGGGCCCTCTGATAATAAAAACTAAAAAGGAGAACTTTTGGGACAAAAATTCTTTAAAGTGGACCCGTTTGTCTCCTGGGATCATATCCAGAGCTGGAGGAGCAGGAGGCAGTGGGTCCCACACCTCAGGATGGATGTGAACAAATCCATCCTGAAAGTCCCATGGATATGGGGGCCAGACCCATGGACCCTAGACTCTACCTTCTGGAAAGCTGAGCCTCAGAAGCCCTCTGAGGAGGGCAGATGGCTGGAGAAAAGCACCTGGGGGGTGGGGTTGTTGTTCAGTCATGTCTGACTCTTTGCAACCCTGTGGACTGCAGCACGCCGGGCTTCCCTGTCCTTCACTATCTCCCAGAGTTTGCTCAAACTCTTGTCCCTTGAGTCGGTGATGCTGTCCAACCATCTCATGTCACCCCCTTCTCCTGTTCTCAGTCTTTCCCAGCATCAAGGCCTTTGGTCACCTTAACGCAGAAGTGCAGGTGCCACTTGAGATACCCTACGCATGGGAGGGCACCTGATACACTTCAGGGCAATGGCTCCTTGGGGGGTAAAGGGGAAAATTTAAAATAACAATCAGCCAGGTTGAGGGTGAAAGTCAGTGTGGAAATGGCCAAATGTGGGCCCGGGATGGGGAGGTGGAGGGTGTGGACAGCAAAGGCCGCAGAGTCTCTCCAAATCACAGCCATGCCTCCTCAGGGAGCATCAGCCAGAAGGGCTGCCTGGAGTGAGGGGAACCTGCTGAGACCCCCAGCCTGGCCCCCCATCTCCCCACCCCCACCCCACCCCTACCCAGCCCAGCAGCCCCACTCACCGGATCTCCGGTGTGGGTTCTGGGTTCACCTCAATGCTCTCCCCGAAGAACACAGGCAGCATCCGGGGCCTCATCTCTCGCGCCGGGGTGCTCGGGGGGTGGGCAGGGGCCTGTGGGGAGAGCCAGGGACGCAGGGTCACGTGAGCAGCCCTTTGGCGCTAGGCCTTCAGCTCTCCACTGGACACAAAGGAGTTCCCCACACCCTTCCAGTGCTGGCTTTTCTGGAAGCCTGCTTCTGCGGGGTCCATCAGGAAGCCCACCCCAGCATCCCTCTGTGGAATCCAAGCACTCTTATGCCCACTCACCCACCGGCCTGCCCCCCCAACCAACTGGTTCTCAAGCATCACTATAACGGGACGTGGTCTTGGCCTCCTTCTACAGCGCCCAGTCCACCTAAGCCCGAAGAGCCAGGCTCAGGGCCCTGTAGAACCGAGAACCCTCTCAAGGAGCCCCTGAGCCCAAGCCTTGCGAGCTGTCCCCTGAGGTGACATGGCAGGATGGAGCTCTGCAATGGGCTGAAAACCGTGCTTGTCAAGGCAAGAGTTCCCAGACCTTCTTGGTGCATGGCTGTGGGTCCCTCATTCAACTCCTTCACAGGGTCCTCCTTGACCTCACCTGGGTGAGGAGGGATCACAGCAGTGGATGCTCTTTGAGCGCAAACTGCACCAAGCACTGCTCTGAGCCCCCCACGTATCCATTCATTCACTCATGGGAAGGAGCTGTAACTAGCATCCCCGTTAAATAGATGCTAAAACTGAAGCCCAGAGTGGCCAAGTAACTTGCCTGAGGCCACACAGCTAGGAAGGGGCAGAGCTGGTGGTCTAGCTGCAGAGTCTGTGCCTTGGCCCATGTTCCCCCACTGCCTCTCACGCTCACAAGACTGGCGCTATAGCCCCAAGACCTGACCTGTCACCCCGTGCTCAGAGCAAGCTTGTCCTCATGCACAGGATCACAGAGCTTCCCATCCAGGCCCATATTCTGCTAGCCTTGGCCACACCCCAGGCTGCCTCTGCACTTGGCTTATGCTGTTCCTGGTACTGGGAACATCCTTCCCTTTCTCTCTCACTTGGTCTAAGGTGACAACTCAGAAACCAGCTTCCGGTCTTCCTGATCATCCTCTGTAGGGTCCCTGGAACTGCCACCTGCTGGTCTCCATTGCTGTGACCCCTTTGTGTGTCTGTCACCCCCAGACCATGAGCTCCTTAAGATTCAAGACCAGAGGACCACTCTGTCCCCGGTGCCTGGCACCTTGCAGACCCCGTGCTGTCCAAAGGCAGGACCTCACATGTGCAAAGCAGCACCCTGCCCCCACACACACGTGAGCCCCTGAGTCAGCCCCATGCCTGTCTTTAAATCTGCCTATGGATGTGGTCACCGAAGCCCCTTCCTCAGCTGATCACAGTGTCCCCAGAACAGGGGCAGAGGAAGGACCACAGGAAGAAAATACACAAGACTTGGATGAAGAAGGGGTTCCCCACAGGCCCCCAGCAGCTGTTCTCAGGATGGTCCCCTCTCTCCTTTGCTGGGCATGGCAGGTAGAATAATGTCTCCCAAAATGTGAGGTCCTAATGCCCAGTTTCCAGGAATGTGTGACCTTACAGGTCAAAAGGGACTTTGTAGGTGTGATTAAGGATCTTGAGATGGGAAGATTGTCATGGAGTATCCAGTGCCCACCCCCACCCCCATCATCAAAATGGTCCTTATAAGTGAAAGAGGGAGGGAGCAGGTCAGAGTCAGAAAGATTGAGGATATTACCCTGCTGTCTTAAGGACAGAGGATGGGACCACCAGCCAAGGAACCCAGGCAGCCTCTAAAAGGTGGGAAAGGCAAAGATTCTCCCCTAGAGCATTTGGAAAGGATGTATGGGTGTGTGCTCAGTTGCTTCGGTTGTGTCCGACTCTCCATGACCCTATACACGTAGCCTGCCAGACTCCTCTGTCGATGGGGATTCTCTAAGCAAGGATACTGGAATGGGTTGCCATGCCCTCCTCCAGGGCACCTTCCCAACCCAGGGATCGAATCTGCATCTCTTATGTCTCCTGCTTTGGCAGGCAGGTTCTTTACCACTAGCGCCAGCTGGGAAGCCCCCAGAAATGATGCCTTTCCCAAATCCTTGCTTTTATTAATAGCCTGTGAGACCCATTTTAGATGGCTGACCTTTGGAACTGTAAGGCACTCTTTAAACTTATTTTGATTTTACTTTTTTTTTTGGCTGTGCCAGGTCTTTCTTACAGCGTTGTGGCACTCAGTCTTCTCTAGTTGTGGCGCATGGGCTTGGCTGCCCCACGGCATGTGGGAGCTTAGTTCCCCGACCAAGGATAGAATCCATGTCCCCTGCATTGATAGGCGGATTCCTAACCACTGGGCAACCAGGGAAGTCCTGGAACTGTAAGGTATCGAGTCCAAGTTGTTTTAAGCCACTGTGTGTGTAGCCATTTGTTAGAGCAGCGATAAGGGGCTAATACACCATGTGACCTGGCGAGCAACTCCCACTCAGGGCTGCAGCCTCCTGGTCCCCGAAGTTGGGTGACAGGAGCATCTGCCTCACAGGCTGTAGTGAGGACTGAAGGATTCAAAGTGTGTAAATGAGTGGGACTGTGTCTGGCACTGACCAAGCTCCGTGTAAGAGTGGGCTTGTATTCTGAATGCTTTTCATAAAGGGTCAAGAGGCAGGGATGGGGGTTCCTCTCCAGAGAGAGGTACAATGCACACGCCCTTTTTAAGCTTGAGACAACCCTGCTCTGACCTGCCAGAAGCAAGCATGCATCATTCAGGAGATTTAAGTTTAAAAATAAAATAGTGATGGGAATTCCCAGGTGGTCCAGTGGTTAACATTCCACACCCACTGCCGAGGGCTCCGGTTCAATCCCTGGTCGGGGAACTAAGATCCCACAAGCTATGCAGCACAGTCAAAATTTTAAAGAAAGGAAATAATTTAAAAAGTGACAAGATTTTGGAACTTCTGGTGTCCCCCATGGCTCTGTGAACTCAGCACTGGCCACAGCTATAAAACTCCATGATTTGATGTTCATAAAAATCATACTCTCTCCCCCCAAGACTCTCTGAAGTATGAAAGTGAATGGGTTAGTCACTCAGTTGTGTCTGACCCTTTGTGACCCTATGGACTGTAGCCCACCAGGCTCTTCTGTTCATGGGATTCTCCAGGCAGGAATATTGGAGTGGTGAGCCATTCCTGATTCGAGGTATGGCACTTTCCCAAATGTGTGCAGTGGTTTGCTGAGCACCTACTGTGTGATGAACACCTACTGTGCACCAGGTCCTGTGTGGGTTGGATGAATCACAGTGCCTCCCAGGGTTCGTCTTGTGGACACAGATGAGGAGATGATGCAGGCATGCAAGGGGCTGTGGATGTGGGTGCTAAGGTTTTCGGGGGCATCTCTAGGTGGAAGGGTACAGGGAGGAAGGGGCAGCCTGCTGCCGGTTTTTATCACCCACCCCCACCCCTACAAAAGAACAGTTCCTAAGCTCAGAATCAGGAAGTACTTCTTTGGGAGGTAATGAAGAACCAGGTTGGAGAAGGAAATGGCAACCACTCCAGTGTTCTTGCCTGGAGAACCCCAGGGACAGACAAGCCTGGTGGCTGCCGTCTATGGGGTCGCACAGAGTCGGACACGACTGACGCGACTTAGTGGCAGCGGCAGAAGAACCAGGTATCACCATCCCTCTCAGGTTCACTCAAGCCTCCTGATGAGAGTTGAGTGCATGTTTGGGGCCCTATTCTGGCCAGATTTCACTCCCTGACTGGCTGCCAGCAGAGGGGACTAGGCTGACTTCACAGGCTGGGCCAGGAAGCTGGTGCTCTGGGCATCATTGTCCCAAGGGCTGCAGTGAAAAACAGCTAAAATCTGTCCCACCCGGGAGTGCCATACAAGAGCTGGGGTAAGCCACTGCAAACCCAGACGGAGGCTGGCATCCAGGGACCTGGGCCACGGGAGTTGAAGGCCACCCTCGCAGGGCTCCAGGGACCCATGCAGCTCCTAGATGCCCCACAGCTGCCCACCTGGCCCTGGAAGCTAGGGGCTCAGTCTTGCAGCTATAGCAGCGGGCCAGGAAGGCAAGCTGCCGCCGACCTTGCAAGAGCAGCTCACCTAACCTCCACCCCCCAACACACACACCCCGGCCACTCCCATGGGAGCCACCGGGGTGAGGGTGGGCTGCGGAGAGGGCTGGGGCTCATGGACCCACGGGACCCCTTCTGCTGCCACACCTGCTTGCCTGGCCCAGGCCACCTGGAGCAGAGAACACTCCAGGCACTCTGCTCCTCTCACCACTCCCCAACCCTGGAGGCAGCCACAGGCCAGCTTGTTCCCCCAAAGGCCCAGGTGCTTGCTCCACTCTGAAGGGGACCCACCAAGAGACCCCTGAGCCCAGGGAACCTGCTCACTATGCCTCAGTTTTCTCATCTGTACAATGGGATTGTGTCATTTGTGAGGCCCACAGTCCAGGGTGCCTGGGTGCAGGCTGGCTAGTTTCCTCACGGCCCTTTGAAGCCCTGGGGGTTAGGGCCAGAGGAAAAGCAGCTGAGTCTTGGGGGCAGAGGAGCAGAGAGGCTGAAGGCTGGATCCACATCTCCCAGACACCACACCCCCACACCCTAGGATGGTAACACAGTTGGACCAGCCCCCAACTCCTTCTGGAGACCAGAAGAGCCCCGTTCTAGCCTGGAGAGAGGGCCGGTCTGGCTCCCTGGTTTCCTGGGAAGGCAGGGCGTCTATGTGGGAACCGGGGAGGACTTCAGAGAAAGCAGGACCCAGAGAGCAGTGGGTCACAGCTGCCCTCTGCCCACCGGGCCCCACCCGCCTCGCCCAGTGATTCATGTGCGAGGATAAATACTGGAAGTAAAAATACACATCGGCGTCTGGAGCGCTCCCTGTCTCTGGCTGCTGTACACAGCACGGCCCACAGGACAGCAACAAAAGCTAAGTGCTGCTGGGCTGTGAGGGTTCCGTGCCATGTGGTGACAGCCCAGCCCGACAGGGGGTCCCAGCCTCGCTTGCAGGGACAGCTAGGGACAGCACAGGGGCATTTGTCCCCAGCCTGGGTGACCCACGGCAGTCCCCCACCTGCCACTGCATGGAACGTGGCTAGAGCCACACGTGTCCCATGAAAAGTTCTGCTCAGTCGGAAGGTATCAAGCCCCCATCAGTGGAGAGTGAGTAGCAGGAGGAAGAGTCCATGGAGACCCCACACTGGCATGGGGGCGGGGCATCCTCATCAAAGCCACAGAGAACCTTTGTGAGGGCTGAAATGGCCCTTCTCAAGGCTGCTGACCTAACTGGTGGCCATGGTTTCTATTGCAATCAGAATTAAACTGACGATCTTCACCATGTTTGGGGAGTTGAGACCAAAATCTCCCATGGTGGGCTAAGGTGGACATTAGCCTTCACCCAAGAGGAAAGCAATTCAAGAAGGGGTTATTTATGCCCCAAGAATCCTCATGCTTTTTATGAAAGGCCTTGGGGATTGGTGGTCAATTCTGGGCTGGTTTGGGATGGGGCAGCAGCAGGGGCAGGCGGCTCCCAAAGGCTAGTTGCACAACATGGCACAACAGAGGAGGTGAGTGGGGCCAGGCTGGGGGAGCCAAGGAGACCCCAAATGGTCCAGGGGCTGACACTCAGAGAGTGAACCTGAGCAAAGCCATAGATCACAGGTCGGAGGTGGGGCTGAAGGCCGGGGCTGAAGGCCGGGCCTGCTCCCCAAGACAAGTGACCAGAGGGGCCCAAGAAAGCAGAAGGGTGCTGGGTTGGCTTGTGACCACCACAAAGGTATATGTGTGCATGTGAGTCACTCAGCCCTGACTCTCAGCGACCCCATGGACTGTATGTAGCCACCAGGCTCCTCTGTCCATGGGATTCTCCAGGCAAGAGTATTGGAGTGGGTTGCCATTCCCTTCTCGAGAAGATCTTCCCAACCCAGGGATTGAACCCGGGTCTCCTGCATTGCAGACAGATTCTTTACCATCTGAGCCCCCAGGGAAGCCCCTGCAAAAGTATGTTCATGTCTTAACTGCTGGAACCTGGGGGTGTGACACTCTTTGGAAATGGGGTCTTTAAGTAAGAAAGACCAAGTTAAGATGAGGTCCCACTGGCTGGGGGTGGGGCCTGATTCAATACGGCTGGTGTCCTTATAAAAAGAGGGAGCTTTGGACACGGGATATACAGAGGGAAGAAGGTCACATGGGGACAGGGGTGTGTGCCTACAAGCCAAGGCACACCGAGGCTGGTGGCCACCGCCAGAAGCTGGGACAGGCACATGGATGGATTCTTCCCTAGAACCCTTAGAGGGACAGTGGACCTGCTGACACCTGGGTCTCAGACTTGTGGCCCCTTTGTACTATATCCCTCCCCCGACGGAGGCCAGGAGTCCCAAGGGCGAAAAGGACAGATCCATCTCCGGGTGCCCCCTCCGCCTGGTGGAATTTTCCCAGGATGGTGGCTCCTGCTTACCCCCTCACCCCCTGAGCACCTGGCAGGGCAAGGGCCTTTTTGTCTTCTTTTCACACTAAAGCTCCAGGTGGAGCTTCTCGGACAGGTGAGCTTTTCACAGAGAAGCGGGGCTGTCAGAGAGGTCGCTGGGTTTCCACTGGAGGCTGCTTTGTCCACGATTAAGCAGACGGGGGCTGAAAGGAGGTGCCAGGGTTTCTGGCTCCTCACAGCCTTTCTTCCTACACACAGTCTCCTCCCTCCGTGGCTGGACACACCTGGATCTCTTTCCCCTGACCTTGCTCAGGCAACTGTGCTGGTCAGGGACACACCTGTGGGTCTGCTAGCGGGCCAGGAGGCTGACCTTGTCTTGACAGTCAGCCTGTCCATCCACCTAACCTTCCATTTTTCTCTTCATTTGTCCATCCACTCATCTGTCCATCCCATCCATCCATCTATCCATCCAACCATCCACCCTTCTGTCTATGCATCCATCCATCCGTGTGTCCATCCATCCATCTATTATCCATTGTCCATTTATCCACCCATCTATCCATCATCCATCCATTTGTCCATCCATCCATCTGTCCACATATGCACTCATCTGCCCATCCTCCCATCTGTCCATCCATCCATCCATCCATCCATTCATTTGTCCATACATCCTTCCCAATCCCGGGCCCTAACTGCCTAAACTCCCAACTCCCTTCCCTCTCTGCCCTCATCCTTGGTTTCATCATCACAGACCAGAAACAGAAAAATAAGAAAATCCAAGTGTCCTGGGGTGGAGGGCTCTGGGGGACACAGCCAAGAGCCTAAGAGGTGGCTGTGACCAAGATTTCCAAGAGCAGGGTGGCAGCCCCAGGAAATTTTCAAGGATGGGGCAAAGACAGCCCACTCCCCATCACCAATTCTACCTGCATCTGGCCCCAAGGGCTTCCCTCAGAACCTAGGTCCAGGGAACCAGCACCTCATCCTTCGGGAAATTCTCCATCAGGCCACTCAGGCATATACTCGATGTATAAACAGACCCCAGGAGATGAGATGGGGGTGATGGGGCCCAGAACACTGGCTGCTGGGGAATCCACATCTGTATCTGAGGGGTAACAGCTCAGACCACCACTCTGGTCACAGAGGAGCAAGCCCTTCATCTGTCACAGGTGGGTAATCTCTCATCTCCCCCACCCCATGGTGGCTGTCCCCTCCAGTGGGCACCCAGAGATCATGACTTGAGATCCCAATGCCATCTGCGCTCTCCCTAAGGGCGGTAAAGAGGGGACAGGGCTAGTTGCCCGAACTTGGAGGGATGCGTGTCTGCCACACACACTCACTCAGCCCTCCTGGCAACATAAGCCTCTCCCCACGATGCCCCTCAAGTCCCCCAGCTCCTCCAGGCAGGACAGGGAGCAGGGGGAGGAAGTACATGAGAGCTGGCAGTCCAAGGCCTGGGAGCTTGAAGGTGGTACAGACAACTTCTGTCCTGTTCCTGGCTGTATCCCTCACCTGGCCTAGCTTAAATATTCAAGGGATGAATGCAGCTGACAGGCAGAGCCTGGCTGGCCCAGCAGGCAGCCTTGGCTGCCCCGGTGTCCTACAGGTGAGCGGGGCCCCACCGCATGGAGATAAGACCTCCTTCCACCCACTATAGCCCCTGTTCCACATGGGTCCCTTTCAGTCAAGTCTCTGATTTGGGTTTCTAAATCTGGGGGAGTCTGGGAACTCATGAGGCTCTAAAAAATGAAACACTCACAAGTCCATTTTTAAAAGACCAAATGGAATTTTACTTTCTGGCCTCAGTTGAATCTACAAGTCTCCGTACTGGCCTTGGCTGGCCTCACTGCAGCAATGCGACCCTGCTGTCTGGCCCCTGCCTCAGGGCCTTTGCACCGGCCATTCCCTTGGACTGACACACGAGGGCCACTCTCATTTTCCTGGTTTCCATTAACTGTCACTTCCCTGTCCACTCGCACCCTGCTCTTTATTTTAAGGGCACTTAACAATCTGTCTAGCATTGTATCATGTATTTAAGTTGGTGACTGTCTCTCCCATTCTAGAATGCCAGTTCCATGGGGGCAGGGACCAGCTTTGAACATCTTGTTCACCACTGTGTCACCCACAAGCCCCAAAACTGCATGACACACAGTAGGTGCTCAGTAAGTATTGGTGGGATGATTCCCAGATCTTCCTTTGGCTTGAGAATTACTAGAAACATTACCATCTTTGCTTCAAAGAGTGGGCAGGAAAAAAGAAAAAACCTATGGTCAGGACAGGGTGGGGGTTGGGGGTTCACTCATATCCAGCCTGGTCCCCAGTGCCTTTTAGGTCTTGGGGGACAATGTTGCAGCCAGCCAGTTACCCTACATCCATGGGGTACTGTCCAGAGGTAAGTTTAACTTATTCACAAAAAAGTTGGGGGAGAGAGGGGACCTCCTTGTAGAGGGTGAGCAAATTTAACATACACGCCCAGCATAATGAATATGGTGACAAGCCTGTGGGACCTCAGTGACCTGGAGGTGGGGACAGAACTGCAGCTCACCCCGCCCCCCTCCACCCACTGGGGCGTGTGGCACCAATGTTGACCCGGAAGGCAGTGCCGGGAACAGGGTGTCAGAACAGAGATGTCTACCCCAGGCTGAACCCCAGGCCCACACGGGTGCCTAAGCAAACCCGGCCCTGCATGCAGCCAGCCTCTTCCTGGGCATTTGAAACCATTGGCTCCAAACTGCAGGAGAGGTTTCTGTCCTTTTGTGCAAGATTGGCAGCTGGTATTTTTGCCTACATCTGCTCCCGGGAAGCATTCTCAGTGTGTGCGTGTGTGTGCTAAATCACTTCAGTCGTGTCTGACTCTTGGTGACCCTATGGACTGTAGCCCACCGTGCTCCTCTGTCCCTGGGATTCTCCAGGCAGAATACTGGAGTGGTTGCCATTTCCTTCTCCAAGGGATCTTCCCCACCCAGGGATCAAATCCACATCTCTTAAGTCTCCTGTATAGGCAGGCGGGTTCTTTACCACTGGTGCCACCTGGGAAGCCCCCAGTCAACTATACTCCAATAAAAAAATTTTAAAAAATTAAACAAAAAAATAAAGCATGTTTAAAAGAAGTTTTTAATAAAATGTTAAAACCCACACAGATAGTTCATTAGCCACACAGTGAAAAGTAGGATAATGCAAGGTTTAAGGGTAGAGACTCGGGAGCCTAATTCCCTGGGTTCTAATCCTGCAAAGTCACTAACCTCTCTATGCCTCAGTCTCCCCCTCTGGAAAATGGAGCTAACAAGAGCACCTACATACTTCATAGGGATATCATGAAAATGAAATGGGTTGGCAGAAGTAAAGAGCTTTAGGACAGTTCTTAGCAGCTGAGAAGGCTGTCTAAACGAAGATGTCATTATCTGTGTAGACAAAGCCCCAGGTCTTGCCCTCAAGCCAAATTAAAAAGATTAGAGACACAGTTTAGTTCCTTACCTGGCATCTAGTTAGCAAGGAGAGGGAAAAACAAAATCAACCAGGACAGCCAAGACAAGTAAGCCCGGCACGCTGTTCCTATGGCTGCCCCTGGCTGGCAGGAAAAGCATCCAGAAAACCTTCTATAAGGCAAATTCTGGGTGACCCAAAGAGTAAAGGGGAAGCCTGGTTCTCTGTCCCTATCCTCCAAGCCCCATTGTGTAGGACATCAGAGGGACTGAGTCCCAACGCGAGCAGCCCAAATAACCCCCATTCAACCGTGCCAAGTCTGAGACACTCGTGCAGGAAAGTTGGCGCGTTCGGACAACAGGATCAGTTTCACTGCCAACAGCCAGGGTCACACCTATCGATCCCTGGAAGTCCGGAACACCTCTTGCACCCCCTCACCCACAAAGAGAGACCAAAGTTCAAATTCAACACATGATTTTGGTCTAAGACAGGGGTTTCCCAGACTTTGCTGCACTAGGATCACCTGGGGAGGTTTTAAAAATCCCGATGTCCAGTTTGCAGCCTCTAATAAATCAAATGAGAATGTCTGGAAGTACCAGGTGGGTATGGGAATTATTTTTTTTTAATCTCCCAGAGATTACCATGCCCTCTCAAGTTTGGGACCCACCGGAGCAAAGAGCAAGGGAGACACCAGTGACATTCCTGTCTGTAGGCGGAAGACAGGATAACCATTCCTTTCTGTTCTGGGGAGATTTTCCAAGGAGCAGGATGCATTTACTGCCTTGTGAGGGACCAGGCACTGCTGGGGGCCCTAGGAAGTGGTACCAGGCTGGAGTCATGCTAGTACACCCATTAAAACATGCAGAGAACTGCAAGAGCGGGGAGATGCCACTGGGACTGTGAGCAGCCTCCGGATTTCAGTGTGTCATTCCTCAAATCAGAAGGCGCCCAATCCCGCCCTCTTGGCTCCTGCCTGCCGGGGAAGGGGTGCGGTCGGGGGAACCCAGTCTCAGCCCAGCCGCCAAACAAGGAGACCCCCGCAGTCCACCTGAGGGTCCCACCGCCTCTGGCAAGAGGTAAAAACTCTTGCGTCTCCAGACCTGGGGTTCCAGCCTTCCCCAGGCACCGCCTCAACTCCACGTCAACATCCCTCAAAATCCCGAAGAGGAAGGGCTCCTGTCTGGGTTTGGTTTAAAAAAAAAAAAAAAAAAAAAAAAGGGCTTTCACGTTGGCAGCACAAGGGGAACAGTAAACAGGGAACCTGGGTCCATTGCTGCGGCCTGGGGTTCCAGTTCACCTCTGGGAAGCCAGCCTCTTTGAGAATTTCAGACGGTCCTCACCCCCGGTTCTTTTACTGCTGACAGTAAGACTCCTTAGAGAGGCTGGCAGCCAGGGAGAGGTCTGCAGGGACCAGGCTGGCCCACCCCCACCTAGGAGCACCGATCCCTACCTGGGGAGCATGGCTATCACCTGGGACACCTTCTTGGCTGGGGGGATGCCGGGAGGAATCCAGACCTGGCTTCTGAAGTACCCCGTCTTCTTGGCGGGGGGTGGGGAGGCGGGCACTGCCCCCTTTCTGCCCGAAGGTGCGTGCTTACCGCTCTGGCCTCGCCGGGTCCGGGGGCCTCGGAAGAGGCGCCAGCGCCCCCCGCGCGGGCGTCGAGGATGCCAGGCGCCAACGAGTAGAAGGGCGGGCTGGGGCTGGGGCTAGGGGGTAGCCCAGAGTCGGGGCTGTCCAGCACGCCCTCCCGGCTCTTCTCCTTGAGGCTGTCCTCCATGCCCTGCAGATGCAGGTGGCCCACCATGTCTGGGGGGCGCGGGGCGCAGGCCCCCGGCTCTTCGGGGGGCTCCTCCACCGCGCTCCGGGGCCCGGGGCAGGCGGGCGGGCAGACGGAGGCGCGGGGGCGAGGGCTGCGCGCGCCCGGGACCTGCAGGAGGAGCGGAGAGGCGGCGCGTCAGGCCCCGGGGCTCCCCGAGCCCCCGGGTTCCCCGACCGGCCGGGCCGTGCGCGCCGCGTCCAGGAGGGGCCGGCGATCCGGCGCCCGGCTCTGCGCGCTCCGGGCGGCCGCCGCGCCGCGCTGCCACGCCGGGCCTGCCGCCCGCCCGCCGCCGCTGGCCGCGCTCCAGCCACGCCGGGCCCGGCCTCGTCTCTGCGCTCCACCGCCCGCGGCCCGGCCCAGCCCGAGGCGCACGCCGCCGCCGGGCCCTCTCTGCACCTTCCCGGCCTCGCCTCCTTTTCTAGGCGCCTCCTCCTCCCTCCTCTCTCCTCCTCCCGGCCCACCCCGCCCCTGGCCTCCTCCGTGGTGGGCAACCGCCCCGGCCGGCGCCTCCACCAGCCCGCGCCCGGGGGAACTGCACAGCTCGACGTTATGTGTGTTTTAGTCGCTCAGTCGTGTCTGACTTTTTGAGACCCCGTGTACTCTAGCCACCCAGGCTCCTCTGTCCATGGGGATTTTCCAGGCAAGAATACTGGAGTGGGTTGCCATCCCGACTCCAGCAGATCTTCCCAACCCAGGGATTGAACCCGGGTCTCCTGCATTGCAGGTAGATTCTTTACCATCTGAGATACCTGAGAAGCCCTACAAGCCTCCGGAATAAACACCCCAGTGGCAGCACTAGGGGGTGATTTATGGGGTCCTCAAGCCATCCTAAGTAACAGCTGTGGTAATAGTTGTGTCTGGTGTGACCATGTAAGGTTTCCTCTCGCTCACTGCTGCTGCTAAGTCACTTCAGTCTGTCCGACTCTGTGCGACCCCATAGACGGCAGCCCACCAGGCTCCCCTGTCCCTGGGATTCTCCAGGCAAGAACACTGGAGTGGGTTGCCATTTCCTTCTCCAATGCAGGAAAGTGAAAAGTGAAAGTGAAGTCGCTCAGTCGTGTCTGACTCTTAGCGACCCCATGGACTGCAGCCTATCAGGCTCCTCCATCCATGGGATTTTCCAGGCAAGAGTACTGGAGTGGGGTGCCATTGCCTTCTCCCGCTCACTAGAGTCCCAATAAAAGAATCTTCAGAGATCTCTGTTTTAGAAAGTCTGAAACTTACAACAGAAGAGGAGAAAACAAGATGCCTAAATGCTCACTAGGCTTCAAGACCTGTTCCTCGGCTCCTCTCTTTACAACCTGACTGTCCGCCCCTCTGTTTAAGTTCTAAGACAGGAACCGATAGCCAGGGGTGCTTGTGTCTCCATCATCCATCATCCAAGGCCAACTCGCTGAGCCTTTGCGGGTGGAAAGCACTGAGTGAAAATGGGGCTGGGGGAGGTAACCGGGAGACTGGAAATATGTCCTGAATCCTCCAGCATTTTGCTGTGTGCTAGTTTCTTCCAAGCAGCTTCTTGCTTGCTGACAAAGGTCTCACCCATCTTTCCCCTGTTTTCCTTCCTTGGAAGGGAGAAGGCACTTGCTTCCCTTTCTTCAGGTGACTGACAAGGGGGTCCTTACATTTCCAGCTCCCATCCACCCATCCACCCACACAGACACTCCCACACCATCCCCAGGTGAGCCCAGCCTTCCATTCTGAAAGTGGGGACTTAAGATGACTGACAAAGGGGGATCCTTACCTTTTCAGCTCCCACTGACTCAGCCACTCCACAACACCTCCATGTGATTCAACCTTCCATTCTGAAAGCAGGGAACCCAGGGGTACCTGCAGGTTGCTTTGAAAGGACCAAATGAATGTGGGAGAGGCTCATATTCTAGCTAAGGGAACAGAGGTGGCAGGGAAGGTGTGAGAATGTGGACAGATACACTAGTTGAGTTTCTCTTTGGTGTCTGCTCTTCAGACAGCCCCAAACTGAAGGTACCGCCTTCAAGCATGTTTATCCCATCAGGGTTGATCAAGCCCCCACTGTGCCCCCAGCCCTGGCTCAACCTCAGAACTGACCACAAGCAAGATAGTCCAGCTCTGGGGTGCCCAGTCTGATGAGTGGAGGAAGCAACACTGTGAGTTTCAGGGAGGAAATTAACAAGGAACTGCCAGCAAGAACTATCAGCAGGACAGTTTCTTGCTGCAGTGCTGATGGAAATTGACTCTGAGAAGGTAACATTTTAAGATAAGTCCTGAGTTGGAGGAAGAGAATTAGCCTTCCAGGAGGGGGATACCAGGACAAAGGTGCTCTCAGTAGTGAGAATGAGGTTCATTCCAGGAAGGCACAGAAGGGTGGGGTAGCTTCCTTTGAGTGTGTGTGGGGGAACATAAAGGGACATGTTATCATGAATTTACAGCCCATTTACATATCAACCAGGAAGATCATGGGCAGTCTGCTGCCCAAACAGAACTTTGAATATCTGGAGCATTCTGGAGAAAAAAAGAAACACAACAACTGACTGTTTGCTTCAATTCTTGGATAAGACAGGAATTCCTCAGCCTTGTGCTCCTTGACCAGAAACACATGAGTGACTTATCATTCACAGGACAAAAGTAGGGGACTGTGCCTTCCAGAACATGAACACAGTAAGATGCACTTTATTTTTCTTCATTTTTTTTTTTTGGCCGCACCACAAGGCATGTGGGATCTCAGTTCCCCAACCAGAGATCGAACCCACATCCCTTACAGAGGACACTCACTATCTTAACCACTGGACTGCCAGGGAAGTCCCAAGATGCACTTTCCCCAAATGCTCACCCACTCGAGTCCATAGAAGAGAGTTTGCATCCACTGCCGGGCTGCCCTGGAGAAAAATCTTTGACAAGAACTAATTGCTTCTTATCCCAGGCGGCAGCATCCACCGAGGGCAGGTGAGGACTGGGGGTGGTGTGGGGGGCAGACTTGCATCCTTAAAGAGTTATCTTGACTTTATTTAAAGTGTTGCTCTGTTGCTCATCTGGAATTTTTTATATTAAGTTTGACCTGCAATAAAATAATATTTGTCATGATTTCTAAGTATGGGATATTTCCTATTTATTTATTTATGTTTTTGGCCATGTACTATTCATGATGTTAGTTCTCTGACCAGGGATCAAACACATACCCTCTGCATTAGAAGCTCAGAATCTTAACCACTGGTCCACCAGGGAAATTCCTGGGACACTTCCTTAAATTTTGTTCTCTAGGCGAGTGCCCCACTCTCCTCCCCCTAATCCTGGCTCTCTTGTGCCATTCAGGCTTATTAGAGGTGCCTTCATGACTGTGCCCACTTGGGTTCTGGAAGTTTCCTTGCACCCACACACAACTTCCCCTGAAATGGAGTAACACTGGGGATGTGTATACACCCAGCAGCAGGAAAAACATGACCACACTACATATGTCAAACACCCAATGAGCAGCCCACACAAATGACCCCGGTGACCATGACCTCTGACCTATTCAAGTCCACTGCTACAGGCTGGGGGCTGTCCAGCCACTGAAAGCCAGTACTGTAAAAAGGCTTCTGTGTCTCACTGTGCCAGATGGTCTGCAAATGTCAAAGAGAGGAGAAAAGGCCGAAATTTCCATAAGTTAGCTTGAGCCAGGGGCTAGCAGTGGGTGGGTGGCTGGCTGGCTGTCTTGGCCAGTCTCTGGAGGAAAGGGGGCTGGAATCGTGGTCACAAGAGGCCAGAAGAGCAAGAAGAGTGATCTTTCCAGATCAGAGTAAATGCTCTGGGCCAGGTGCTGTGGGTGGAAGCTGAGATAGAGTTTGCAGAGACTGCTACGTGGGGCTAAGGAATTTGGACTTTATCTGCCTGGGGATGCAGAACATGTAGATTTTAAGAATGATATGGGATGTCCCTGGTGGTCCAGGGGCTGAGACTCTGAGCTCCCAATGCAGGTGTCCTGGGCTCGACCCCAGTCAGGGAACTAGATCCCACACACCACTGCTAAAGACCCGGCATGTCACAATGAAGATCAACAATTCTGCACACCACAACCGAGACCCGGCACAGCCAAAAAAAAAAAAAAACCCAAAAAAAAAAAAAAAAGAGCTGATACAAACTGCCTCTGAAGTTGGAGTAAAGAGGGGAGAGTGGAGACAGAGAAAAATTGGGTAAAGTCAATATTTAACAGAAAAGAATTAGAGTATGCCGACAAGGGGTCTGGAAGTGGGTATCCAATACTGGAGAGACAGAGACCCAGATACCACACACTTCCAGGAAGGGAGAGGTTTGTTCAGCTGCTCAGGCAGTCACTTACTTTTAAGAAAGGTGACCTAGGGTGGTCCCAAGTTCCATGGGGCTCACCCAGCACTCCAGCCTCAGGGGGACTTCCTCAGAGCTGCTTTGTAAGGGAGAGAAGTTCAATGCTGGGAGAGGGAAAAGCCAGCGGATGAAGGCGAAGGGCACAGAGGAGAAAAGGCTTTTTCATGGAAAGCCATGAGCCATTTGTTCCAAGCAGCAGTGAGCAACGTGCATGAAGTGGGACTGTGCCTTCTGACAAAGGGCCCCGCACACGTGCTGTCTCACCCTGGAACCATGCAAACTACCCTGACACTCCAGATTCGCATGCATTCCTTCCAACTTAAAATAGAGCAACTCAATCTGTGGAGGCTCAGAGAGGGTAAGTGATTTGCCTGAGGTCACACAGCTGTGAAGATGAAAGCAGAGCGGAGGCCTTGAGGATGGATATGGGGAAAGTTGGCAGTGGGTCCCAGTGTATTGTGAAATGGGCGAGGTAAGACTGAGTTCCCAGTGCCTGACAATGAGGCATTCCTGTGACCTGAGCAGAGAACACCCAAGCAAACAGCCCATCTGGGGAGCATGTTGAAGATCCCAAAGGCCCAGTGAGTGGAAAGCAAAGATTTTGCTTACATGACATAGTGATTGTTCAGAGATCACCTCCCGGCTTGCCAACTGCCCTGGAAGTTCCCTGAGGACAGGGCTTGGCACTCCTGTTTCCTGGTGGGCTGTGCACACCATACACAGCAAGTCTGAGTAATTGTACTTAATCAGAAGGGCCCTAGTCACTCACATAGCAGTCCCTGGGGAGGCAGTGGCTGGTTCATTTAATCAGATCTGTATAGTTCCCCAGGTTTCCCATTTGGCTCAAATGGCAATGCAGGAGACCTGGGATTGGTCCCTGGGTTGGGCAGATCCCCTGGAGAAGGGAATGGCAACCAACTCCAGTATTCTTGCCTGGAGATTCCGTGGACAGTGGAGCTTAGCAGGCTACAGTCAGTGGACTCACAAAGAGTCAGACAGGACTGAGTGACTAAGCACGCACACACACACACTCAGTTCCCCATAGTTCCTCAATGGTTGACATCATGCTCTAGAAAGACTGGCAGAATATGGAGAATTATATCACCTTTAGAGATGAGAAAACAGAGAGAGTAAGTGTTTTGCCTAAAGTCACACAGCGGAGCCCATTCTTCAAATCCTCATCTGGGATCCATCTTGGTTATTATTCAGGGGTCTGTCTACAACAAGGAGCTGTCCCTTTGCAGGGGTCGAAGTCAAAACCCACCCAGAAGTGCCCTTCTTCCAACGAGGGTTCGGTTCCCACGGGCAGATCAGAGCTTGTCTGCTCTTGTTTCAGGAGCCTCCATCAAAGTCTAGATGAGGGGCTCTTGTTGGCAGGAATGGGGGCACCCCTGGGTGGGGCAATGGGGCTCATGGGCACAGGTTCTCCTCACTGCTGGGTGTGGTCACAGCTATAATACTACAACCCCCCTCCCCACTTCCAGGAGAGCTCCCACTGGAAGGAAAGGGGTCTTCTCGCTGTTGGCATGCTTGGCTGCCCGGGTTGGAATCCCTGTGTGATATGGGTAATTTACATGTCCTCTCTGTGCCTAAGTGTCCCCACCCGTAAAGTGGGGATGTTAATACAGGAATTAAATGAGGATTAAATCCACTGGGATTAAGTGTAAGCCTAACTAGAGTCAGCTTCCAGGCCTGCCAGTGCCAGGCTGAGCCCTCGGCGCAATGCCAGCGAAAATTCTCCAGGCTTGGCCCTCCCCTGCTCTTAATTACAGTACCTCATTTCCTCTCCAGCTAAAGTGAGCAAAGTAATCGACATATTAAATAAGTACATGTATATGTATAATCAGTATATCAACATACAATCAATATTGAATACCTGTGTATATGCATATAAGCACACATGCACACATATATATTAATATATGCATGCTCAGTGCATTAAGTCGTGTCTGACTCTTTGCAATCCCATGGACTGTAACCCACCAGGATCCTCTGTCTGTGGAACTTTGCAGGCAAGACTACTGGAGTGGGTTGCCATTTCCTCCTCCAGGGCATCTCCCAGATCCAGGGATCGAATCCACATCTCTGGCATCTCCTGCAATGGCAGGCAGATTCTTTACCAAAAAATAAAATATATATATATATATATATATATTTATATTTATATTTAAGAAAAGGAAGTGAAATGTGAGCTAAATCCTTATCTTTTACGTGCAGAGTACATAGATGTTGTCTATCTTTAGGGAATCCAGGAAATGACAGTAACCAGACATTATTTGGTGTTAGAAGGTAGCCACCAGTACTCTAAGTGGAGTTTGAAGAGGCAGAGGGGGACTTCCTTGGCGGTCCAATTTTTAAGACTCAAGCTTCCAATGCAAGGGACCTCAGGTTTGATCCCTGGTTGGGGAACTAAGATTCCACATGCCAGGCAGCCAAAAGATAAACAAAAAAAAAAAAAAAGAAAGAAAAATAAACAAAAAAAGCAAAGAGGCAGAGGGCAGAGAGGTTGAGAAAGAGTTGCTCTGTCATCATAAGCTCTAGACAACTCCCAATAGATTTTTTTTTTAAGTATAGATTTACAATATTGTGTTAATTTTTGCTGATTCAGTGATATAGATATATATATATACACACACACTTTTTTTCATATTCTTTTCCATTCTGGCCTATCACAGGATATTGAGTAGAGACCCCTGTGCTCTACAGAAGGACCTTGTTGTTTATCCATCCTCTCTCTACTAGTTTACATCTGCTAAGCTCAAACTCCCAATCCATCTGCCCCAGCCCTGTCCACCTTGGCAACTGCAAGTCTATTCTCTGTCTATGAGTCTGTTTCTCCCATTCGATTTGTTCCCAAGGGCATGGGATCCAATGGAACTGGCTTTCAGTGAGAGGCCCAGGGCTGAATGTGCAATGACAACGACACCTGGGCCACAGTCCAGCCCAGCCCGGCCAGCAGAGCCTTGTCCGCCCCTGATGGCCATCTGGCCTGAGAGACTTTTCCATAGCACCCTTGCTCAGTGCCCAGCTCGGGCCACAGGTGTCCCTGCCAGGACATAGCTTCACCAGTGACTCATTTCTTCATTTTTAGCACATCCTGTGAGCCTGGGGCTGTGTCTGTCTGGGGGTCAGGGACTATGTTGGCCTCACTGCCCTCAGGTCCGTGAACAGAGGGCAGGGACCAGCGTCCTTGCCAGGCCCAGCTCTTGACAGCTGGCCGCAGAGGGGACCTGGGGACAATATACAGCCAGAGCGTATATGTTGCATCCTTCTGCTGACCTCTGAACGGATGAGTCTGGTCTAGCTCCAGGATGCTCAGTGCTTCAAGCAAAATGATTAAAACTGCTCTAAGGGTCTGTGGGCTGCCTTTCTGGCTTGCAATTCCTGCTGCTCTTCACTTCTCTCCTTCTAGAAGCTCTCATCTCCCTCCTTCTAGCTGACTGCATCACTGCACACTCGTGCACAGAGGCGCCCACAGCTGAAAGGGTTTTCACGGCTGTTAACCTACTGGTTCACACCTTCAGGCTTTAAGGAGCTTTTTAGCTGAAAAGGCCTTTTCTGCCAGCTTCTCCCAAGCTTGAGTAAACAAAAAACTATTTATGTCTTCAGAGCACTTCATTAAGGCAGGGCAAGGATAAGATCGGTGACAGGGTGTAGTAAAAACGCAGCCTTTTAAGTCAGGAGAAGGCGGGCGGCCCCAGGCCAGGTGCGTGTTCTTGGGGAAGCCACGTCCCCGGCCAATTTTTGTTTTGTAAAGCTGAAAGAATAATATCATGAAAGCCCAAACATCCTTCTCCACCACACCTCAACCATTAATGCAATGATATTACAGAATCTTGATTTCATCTCAAAATTCCCTCCATTGGACTTCCATGGTGGTGCAGTAGATAGGAATCCCCCTGCCAATTCAGGGGACCCAGGTTCGATCCCTGGTCCTTCGATCCACGTGCTGCAGGGCAACTAAGCCCGTGTGCCACAACTACAGAGCCTGAGCACTAAGAGCGTATGCTCCCCAACAAGAGAAGCCACTGCAGTGAGAAGCCTGTTCACTACAATTAGAGAGCAGCCCCTGCTCGCTGCAACTAGAGAAAGCCCGCGTGCAGCAGCAATGACCCAGTACAGCCAAAAATAAATTAAATAAAATTTTAAAATAAATAAATGAATATAGCAGTGTGCATATGTAAAAAAAAAAAAAAAATTCCCCCAATGATCCCAACAACGTTGAAGAACTGCTTTCTTTATCAGCCTGGGGCCCAAGCATTTGGTGTTCTTAGCTGTCACTGCTGGGGGCCCATTTCCATGGATCTCTTGTATTTCTGCATATCTTGGGAGCACACGTTCTGGCTGCCCTTTGCCTGGACTGTCATTTCTAGGGTGTTTGTGAGGAGTACAGCTCCAAAGGTAGAGACAGTGTCTCTCTCCAAAGCAAAGTGTAGGTATGTCTACCATTCAGTGTAGGAAAGATAATATCAGGACTTCGCTGGTGGTCAAGTGGCTAGGACTCTGAGCTTCTGATGCAGAGGGTGAAGGTTCGATCCCTGGTCAGGGAACCGAGATCCCATATGCCATATGGAGGAGCCAAAAAAAAAGAGAGAAAGAAAGAAAGGCAATACCTCTCTTGGAGGGCAAGGGGATCAGGCAGGCTTATTGTCCATTATAAAATATTTGGGCTTCTCCCACTCAGGGTTCCTCTACTATAAGACAAGCAAGGCCCTATGTGTACAGGTGACACTTGGCCTTCTGTGAGTGGCCCTGTGGGACCCAGGGCTTGGGAAAAATGGCACAAGAAAATGCTGGCACTCTGGCTACCGTGAGGGCTGTGAGTAATAACATCTGCTGTCCCTGATCCCAGGGTCTTCCATGTTTTGCCAGGACCCAGGTGACAGGGGCAGGCTAACTTCTTAGCTGGCTGGGAGGGTGAGATCTCAGACCTTTCTAGTCTTTGATCATCATTTTCAGACAAGAGTATGAGTCACTTCACACCCTCAGTAGTCATTTCTCTTTCATCCTTTATTCTAGAATAATCCCGTGCCTTTCAATGTCTGTCTAGACTTTGATGGTTCCAAAGCATACAGGCCAGTCGTTTTGTAGGAAGTCCCACAGTCTGCGTTAGTTTGATTGCTCCCTGACGATTAGACTCCACATAAACACTCCTGCAGGAAATTCACAGGGTCGTTGTGGTGGCACCAACAGCAGAAGGGACATCGGGTCAGCTTGTCCCATTGTCGAGCAGGCAAACATCTTGTCACTTGGCCGAGACGGTGTACGACCAAAGTTATCTTTCTCTTTGTAATTCATCTGGAATCCGTGGAAAGATGTTTTGAGCCCGTGGGGATATCCTGTCCCTGACAAGCCTTAACTTCCACAAACTCCAGTCGATTCATCTGCCAGAGGTAGTGTGCTCGGTGACAGCCCCATGGATGCCACAGCAAATATGCTTTTCTGCAGCAACTGAGATCACCCGACCTGCAGAGCCTAAAATGTTTCCCACCCGGGCCCTTGTCGGGAATGTCGGCCAACCCTGCAAGAGCGGCTGGTGGTGGATGGAAACAGAGTTGTTAGTCAAGGACTTACCATCAGTAAATTGCCTCTAACACGTTCATCCCTCTCTCTCTCTTTGGCCGAGTTGCATGGCTTGAGGGGTCTGAGTTCCCCAACCAGGGATCAATCCCATGCCCCCTTCACTGGAAGCTTGGAGTCCTAACCACTGGACCACCAGAGAATTCCCCCAATGTATTCATCTTTCTCTACCAGTTTTGTTACCAATTTTTTCCAGTTTTTTTTTTTTTAAGGTTTCATGGTTTTCCTGCTCTCAAGCTGCGCTTAAAATTAAACACAAACATCTTCAGGGTTTGACGTGTGTGGACCTGGGGCACATGCACAGTGGACTAAAAGCTGTGGAAGCCGCCCCTTCTTCATGCCTCTCACTTGGCGAATCTGTGAGAGGCAAAATGTTCCCAAACATGGCACACCATCTAAATCGGTTTCAAATGATTTTCTCTGACTAGAAAGCAGGATGTTACATGAATTGGTGGACATGTCTGCCCGGATCCATGGTGCCTAAACATTATTTCTCGATTTTTTCTTGCCTGGGGAATCCCATGAACAGGAGCCTGGGGGGCTACAGTCCATGGGGTCGCAAAGAGTCAGACAGGACTGGTTGTGCATGCAGACACATGGTCCAGGGAGTGGGAATGAAAAAGTTGTTATACTGAGAAAATTCCTCCAAAAATCACAATGGCTTTCCACTTTGCCAGTATGACAAAAACTCATTAACTGGGCAGTCATTCTCTACATCTGAATAAAGAAGAAGAAAGGACACCTGTGTACATTAAATATACGTAAGTGGATTTCTCCAGTGGTCCAGTAGTTAAGACTCCGTCTTCCAATGCAAGGGAGCACAGCTTTGATCCCTGGTCAGGGAACTACAATCCCTCATGCTGCACGGTTCAGCCAAAAAACTTAGAACTAAAATTTTTTTTTAATTTAAAAAATAAAGATGAAAGTTTCCTTTTTTTAAAAAAAACAAAAAAAACATACATAAGAGTAAGTCTAGCCTGGGTGGAGCCAAAAGGAGGCAAGAGTATTCAAGAGGGTTTGTCCAATATGGCGGCGCCCAGTGGCGGTGTGAACTGTGAGGAGTTCGCCGAGTTCCAGGAATTACTCAAGGTGATGAGGACGATTGATGACAGAATAGTACATGAATTAAACACTACGGTTCCAACAGCTTCCTTTGCAGGGAAAATTGACGCCAGCCAAACCTGTAAACAACTTTATGAGTCATTGATGGAGGCCCATGCCAGCAGGGACAGAGTCATAAAAAACTGTATAGCTCAGACCTCATCAGTAGTAAAACAGCTCCGAGAAGAGAGAGAAAAGAATTTGGATGATTTAACATTATTAAAGCAACTTAGAAAAGAACAGACAAAGTTGAAATGGATGCAGTCAGAACTGAATGTTGAAGAAGTGGTAAATGACAGGAGCTGGAAGGTGTTTAATGAACGCTGCCGAATTCACTTCAAGCCTCCAAAGAATGAATAAAAAGATGCTTTTTTTTTAAGATGGACCGGGTCATCTCATAAAGAGTCAAGCATGACAGACATCAACATGGTGGGCTTCCCAGGAAGATTTCTGAGCCAACAGTCCAAGACCTTTTGTTGATTTCAGCCCCACTTAGCCAAGACCTCACATACAAATAATTCTGATAATTATGGAGAAATCAACTGCTATTTTATACTGATTCTGTAAAAAAAAAATGTTTTGTAACTATTAAAATAATTTTCTGACTCAATGTAAAAAAAAAAAAAAGAGTATTCAAGAGGCGTGCAGACGAGAGAACAAACTCTTTCCGAGCTCCTGCCAAACTCCGAGCTATTTCTCTGTGCCTCAGAGGGACTGAGGGTGGAGGCGAAGCTGCCAGGGGCCCTGTATTCCCCGCCGAGAGGCCCTGAGGTGAACACACTGCAGCGGAGGGCAAACAAATACTGTTTGCATTCATTTCTCAAGGAAGACACAAGTCTGGGCAGATTTTCTGGTTGTGTGGTTTGTAGCTGACAGTGGAGACCAAGGGCATTTGTAGGAAGCCAAAGAAAGACTCTGGGCTCCTGGCACGGGAACTCCGGGGAGGCAGAGTCTGGGTACCAGACTCTAGAGAGGGTGTGGCTGTGGGCAGAGGGAGGCTCAGCAATGCTCTGCATGTAGTCTCAAGACACTGAGGGAAAGGGAGAGGAACTCCTGTCTGTCGTCCCTTCAGTGGTGCTACAGTGTGTGCTAAGTCACTTCAGTCCTGTCCAACTCCGTTACCCCATGGACCGTAGCCCACCAGGCTTCTCTGTCCATGGGATTCTCCAGGCAAGAATACTGGAGCCAGTTGCCATGCCCTCCTCCAGGAGATCTTACCTACCCAGGGATCAAACCCCTGTCTTGTAGTCCTCCTGCACTGGCAGGTGAGTTCTTTACCACTAGTGTCACCTGGGAAATCCATTCCTTCAAGTAGTAGTTGTTAATTGAGCACCAACTGGATGCATGGCATGGGGGATACAGCCATGGACAAGTCAAGCTTGGTCCCCATGGTTATGGGATTTCCAGTCAGGGCTGGAGATGGGTGGGAGAGAAAATAGCTGACCAAGATAATTTCAGAGACTTATGAATATTATACAAATACAGTAGGATGATGGGAAGAGAATAACCAGGATGGATCTGCTGCTGATGGGTTGGTGAGGGGAGCCAAGGAAGCTCCTTTGGAGGTGGGTTTGAATGATGAAGAGGAGCTGGCCCTGAGGAGAGCCTGAGAAAGGGCATTCCTTGAAGAAGACACTGAAGGTACAAAGGCCCTGGGGCAACCACAAACTCGAGGTGCTCTTTATTTTTTAATAATGTAACACAGGATTTATTAGCAGTAAGGGTCATATGCAACTCAAAATAGAAGACATTTTCTATAAAAAATTACAATGTAATATCCTTTCAGCTGGTCAGTGGCAGAACCAACAATTAAAACCACCTGTCTATTCTGAGTTTCCTGCTCTTATCCATGCCTTTAGTAAGTTTTAGACTAAGTGAAATGTAGATTTTGTTGCAAATAGCTGAACCAAATCTGGAGGCACTCTTTATATAGGGAATAATGAAGCAAGAGAGACAGAGAAGAGTAGGGTGGTGGTGGAAACAGAAAGGGAGACAAGAAAAAAAGAGATGGGGGAACTTCCCTGGAGGTCTAGTGGTTAGGACTCCATGCTTTCAATGCAGGGGGCACAGTCAGGGAACTAAGCTCCCACATGCCATGCAGAAAGGTCAAAAAATAATTTAAAAAAGAAAGAAAAAGGAACTGGAAGACAAAAAGTGAGAGAGACCAGTTGTGAAAGACTGGAGGTGAAGGACAGGAAAATTCATGGAGGGGATGGGGAAGAAAGCCATGCCTATAAAAACAAATTGTGTGCACATGGGGAGAGGGAGACAGGGTATGTGCAAACAGGCCCACACTGCCTTCACTCCTGAATGATCCCTTCTTGTCTCTACATGCATGGACTGGGAATTTTTGCTGGCTTCCTGTGTGTTTAGTTCTTATTTCCCCAATTGGATTGCAAACTTTGCAAAAGCAGAGCATATGCCTTATACTGTTTCCCCCCGTTTCTGCCCAGCACTTACCACAAGGCTCTGTATACCGGGGGCTCATTAATTATTGTTTGAACAAATGGATGGATGGATGGACAGCTTCTCAAACTAGACTGAAAGAAAGTGAAGTCGTTCAGTTGTGTCCAACTCTTTGCCACCCTGTAGACTGTAGCCCACCAGGCTTCTCCACCCATGGGATTTTCCAGGCAAGGGTACTAGAGTGGGTTGCCATTTCCTTCTCCAGGGGATCTTGCCAACCCAGGGATTGAACACAGGTCTTCCGCTTTGCAGATGGATTCTTTTACCAGCTGAGCCACAAGGGAAGCTAGACTGTGCCTCTCTGCAATCAGCCGTGTTGTTTACATTTTGCTCAGGTTGTATAAGTATTGTGCACATAGATATGCCCATGTGAAACACAAGCTCACTTAGCTTTAAAATTTTCTCTGATCGTCAGTGAGTTGGTGAGCTGAACAGAGGTTTAGGACAAGGCAAGGATTACCTGCTACATCTGAGTGAACATGGATGCCTGAGCTAGACACAGCAGTGTTTAGGTGAGATGAATGAGAACAGGGAGGAGATATCAAAAAGAAGATAGAAATATACGTAAGCGTGGCCACCGATTTTGACGTTCTGCTCTCCTTCCAGGAGTTGTGTGTGCTAAATCACTTCAGTCATGTCCGACTCTTTGCAACCCTATGGACTGTAACCTGCCACGCTCCTCTGTCCATGGGATTCTCCAGGCAAGAATACTGGAGTCAGTTGCCATGCCCTCCTCCAGGGAATCTCCCCTATCTAGGGATCAAACCCACATCTCTTATGTCTCCTGCATTGGAAGGTAGTTCTTTATCACTAGTGCCACATGGGATGCCCTCCAGGGGATGAGGCTGCACTGTATCCCCCAGGCTGCTGGGCAGTTAGGTGTGGCCACTGGACTGTGGATGGGATCCACATGGACTACATCTAGGACTAATCCATAGAACTTCTGCACTCCTCCCGCAACTGGCTGAAGGGAGGGGATTCAAAGGACCTGAAGGAGGGAGGAGCCACAGGATTGAGGGAGCCTGGGTTCCTGAGTGACTGTGTAGAGAAGAGCCTGCTTGCTGATAGCTCTGCAGCTGCTGAGAAGTGGGGGGTTGTTTGTTACAGCAGTTAATACTGCCTAACCTGACCCACATAGAAGAGGTGGAGAAGATGAGAAGTAGTAGGGTTTTTCCTTTGCACAGAAGAATCCGGAAGACAGAGGTCTCCACTCAGTGGCGTCTAGATGTCAACTATGGGAACACAGCCCTGAATTCTTCTCTCTGTGACACCAGGGTGGTCCACAAGCCCAGGGAAGGAAGGACAGAAGGGCTTCATTTCCCAGGGCATCAGGTACCCAGACAGGGGCAACTGAAGTCAAGCCACTTGACAAGTGGACTGCAACTTCCATATTTTAAAAACAAGAGGGAAAAAAGGATGATAGATTAATAGTTGGAAAAAAAAAAAGAGGTCTGATTGGAACTCCATCTTGAAACATAAATCTAAAATGATAAAAACTAAAAATAAGGTAAGTTCATTTTCATTTACCAAAGTATGGTAACTGCACTAATGCTTAGGATAGACAAATAACCAATGATAATTTTTTTTCTTTAGCTTCCCATGTTTCCCCCCACCCCAAATTGTCTAAAAGCATGATTGACATGCTTCTTTTCACATTTGACCTTTCACAGCCCGTGTGGTTCAGAGATGATTTTTTTCCTTTTCAGTTCACTGCAGCACTATTTACAATAGTCAGGGCATGGAAGCAACTGAAATGTTCATCACTAGGTTAATGGGTAAAGAAGATGTGATCCATATATATAACGAAATGCCACTCAGCCATAAAAAAGAATGAAATAATACCATATTGCAGCAACATGGATGAACCTAGAGACTGTTTATGCTCAGTGAAATAGACAGGCAAAGACAAATCACTCTTGAAAATATGCAATGGGACTTATTTACAAGAGAGAAACAGAGTCACAGATGTAGAAAACAAACTTATGGTTGCCAGGGTGGAAAGTGGGTGATTGGGAATGACCTACACACACAACTATATATAAAACAGATCACTAATAAGAACCTACTTTATAGCACAGGGAACTCTACTCAGTCCTCTTTAATGACCAATATGGGAAAAGAATCTTAAAAAGAGTGACTATATGTATATGTACAACTGATGTACTTTGTGGTACACCTGAAATTAACACAACATTGTAAATCAACCAAACTCCAATAAAAATTTAAAACTAAATAAATAAATAGCAAAAAGAAAAAAAAAAGTTGATTTCTATGGGCTTCGTTTGATCCTTTCAAATTCAAGCCACTGTTATGCAGACAAGATGTAGTATCGCTGGGTGAATTTGGATCGGCCACTGTTCCTCAAGTGACTGCGGATACAAGATGCTTTATCATCAACTTCACAGCAGATGGCTCCGAAATGTGTGTCTCTCTTGCTTCCCTACAGGACATGCTAGGCAAGACCTCTGCCATTGCCACTGTCCCACCGGAGGGACTTAGAGCTAAGCGGCATCTCGCAAGGGGACCCCCTCCATGGAACTTAAACGGCTGCCTTGGCTTTGGAGCCACTTGCTGATGTGAGCTGAGGTTGGAATGCTGATCCTGGCTCTTCTGGGAGGTTCCCAGGCTGCTGTTTACTCTGATTCCTGGCTATCCACCCTATTTCCGACTACTGTTTTTCTAGCCTACTTAGCTATTCATGGGGAAAATATCACAGTGGGTAGGAAGTTTTTGCTCAAAAGCCAAACAAAGAGAGAAAAACAAGGGCAAAGGCAAAGCCGTTTATTAAAAAAACAGACTTTGAGAAATTCCGAGTGCTCTTGTTAAGCAAATCATTTCCCAGGGTTCCTGAATGTACAAGGAAAACTCAAAAGCCGCAAAAATAATTCAAGCTGGAGAAAGCTACCCTCGTTTGAGATTTGTTTTCTGTACGTTTTTGTCTGTTTGTTTGCTTTCTGTACATTTTCTAGAGTTGGCCCAGGATGAAGCCCCTGGCACCTGCCAGGGTTGAGGGCTCAGGGAAGGCTCTGCTTTGAAGCCAGCTGGACGGAAAGCTGGACATCTGGAAGCTTCTTAGAATCTCTCCTCTTGCCCTGACTCAAAAAGTAGTTTTCTATAGTCACTCTTGGTGTCTAGGTTTCTTTTTTTCTTTTTTAAAATTATCATTGGCCTATTTTTTTTAAGGGCTTTATTGAATTTCTTACAACATTGCTTCTTTTTTTTTTTTTTTAATGTTTTGGGGATTTGGGGTTTTTTTTTGCACCAGGACATGAGGGATCTTAGCTCCCAGACCAGGGATTGAACCCACACCCCTTACATTGGAAGTCTCAAGTACCTTGGTTTCTTCTTTTTTTTAACTTTCTATTTTGTATTGGGGTACAGGTGATTAACAATGTTCCGATAGGTTCAGGTGAACACCGCTGGAAGGGACTCAGCCATACATATATGTGTATCCATTCTTCCCAAGAGCCTTGGTTTCTAATCAAAGAGGAAGTGGAGGGAGAGCAAACGTTTTCCTTGGAAAAAACAACTGGCTTCTTGTCATTCAGGGCTTGGCTCACCTCCTTGGGGCGCCTGCCCTGATTACTCTGCCTGATTGCCCCTTCCTGGCAGCTCAGACAGTAAAGAATCTGCCTGCAAGGCAGGAGACGTGGGTTTGATACCTGGGTTGGGAAGATCCCCTGAAAAGGGAATGACTACCCACTCCAATATTCCTGCCTGGAGAATCCAGTGGACAGAGGAGCCTGGTGGGTTACAGTTCGTGGGTAGCAAAAGGTCGGACTCGATTGAGCGGCTGATCATTCATGCAGCAACACCTTGCTTTTGCAATCTTCGAAGAGTATATCGCCGCCTGAAGTCATGAGGCTCACTGTTTTGTGTCTCCCGTCCAAGTGGGCAACTCCATGGAGAAAGGAAGCTTACCTGTTTTGTTCACTCATCAATTCCCAGCCCCTGGAAAAATGCTGGATACATAGTAGATGCTCAATAAACACTTGTTGAATTAAATTGAATCCTCAAGTTAGAAACATTGAAGAAGAAAGGATAGAAAACACTGCATTCCAGAATGACTGGACCCTACTTCTTGGAAGTTTCTTTACAGGAAAAAAAAATATATACGCATATATTTTTTTTCCATAAGGAGATTCAATGAATGCAACTCTTGTGCAAAGCGTGGCATGAAATAACCAGGGTCACTGTGAGGAATACAATGAGGTAATTGTGTAAAGTACTTAACAGAGTGTCTGGTACATTGTGAGTGTTAAGTGGATATTGGCAATTAATAATAACTCATACTGAGCTCAAAGTCCACCAAGTTCTGTCTTTTCCACACGTGCCATTGTAAATCCATATCTTCCATTTCCAGTCCTTCTGGTTTTTTGAGATGTGGTTCGATCTCTGCACAATTCATCTTGTTATGTTCTGCCAAAAATATTTCATCATTCAGCAAACTGTTCTTCCCAGCTTGGTATCATTTTTTAATGTGATCAGCACATCTTTGAAGGCCTTGTGAAAAATCATTAATAAAAATGTTAATGTGAATGAGACAAGGGCAGAGTCCTATGTTATACCACTAGAGACCTTTCTGTAGGTTGGCATCTGCAGCATTTAATTAGCATTCCCCTTGGCTCATCACTGTGATGGTTATAAAATCATTTAATCATGCTATCAGTGAGCTTACATTTCTCCTTATTGTTTATGAGAGATAAGCTTATCAATGCCTTTCTGAAAGGCAGTTACACTTATAGCTACAGAATTCCTCTGATTTATCACTCTAGCAACCCAGAATAATCCATCAAATAAGTAAAAGGCATCTGTCAGGCATGACTTGCTCTAAGTGAACCCATATTGGCTTCCAGAGATCACTCTTCTTTTTTTTCTTTTATAAATTCAAAACAATCCTGTTAGTAACTATCAGTCATCGTAGGTTAAGTTACGCTTAGCTTAAGCATAAGTTGGGGCTGAGAGCTGCAATTACTGGACCTGTGCACCACAACTCGAGAAGCCCACGCACTGCAACGAAGACCCAACTCTGCCAGAAAAAAAGAGTGACTCAAAGTAAACTATGGGCTTTAGTCAATAATAAGACATCATCAATTGTAATAAAGGTATTGCACTAATGCAAGATGTTGACGATAGGGGAGGCTGTGTGCAGAGACAGAGTGTGTGCTCAGTCACTTGAGTCATGTCTTACTCTTTGGAACCCCATGGACCGTAGATCTCCAGGCTCCTCTGTCTGTGGAATTTCCCAGGCAAGAATATTAGCATGTATTATCATTTCCTTCTCCAGGGGAAATTTCTGACCCAGGGGTCGAACCCATGTCTCCTGCATCTCTTGCATGGGCAGGCAGATTCTTTGCCAGTAGCACCACCAGGGAAGCCCTCTTCCCCAAGACAGTCAAGCTTTTTCAGTCCTCCTGGGGAGAAGGTTTGTGGTTAGGTAGCCCCAGCATCTCCATTCCCTTTGGCTAAAGAACGCCAAGAGCTTGGTCACTTCATAGTGATGTTCCCACCAGACTGAGCAGCACCCCAAGAGGATGCAAGACAGGTGGGATCAGGCACTATGATCCAAGCTGGTCCCCTTGCACCCCTCCTATCTGTCACCTCTCATCACTTCAACGATTCACGTCCCCTAACAACCTTCATCCAGCTCCACATAAGTGCAGTGGGACTGCTCCCACCTCAGGGCACCCCTCAGACCTCTCTGGCTGCTTCCCCATGTGCAGGGACCTTCCTGGCCCTTGCGCACACATAGCTGAGTGTGGAGGGATTCACATCCATGGAGCCACCAGCAGTGGCAGGGGCCAATGGTGGGATGCTCTTCCCTTCCCATCCCCCTGGAGGACAGCTGTGAAGCTGCATCACAGAAGATGGTCCTGCAGGACGGAGCTCCAACTGATAAGGACTGGGTCCTTCCTGCCCTGCTCCCTCACTTCTGATACCTGGGACCACAGTTGCAAACAAACTAACTTCTTGCAAGTCTGAAGCTCTGCTTTAGGGCTCAACCCAGGCTAAGACATCGGCTGTCTGCAGATGACACCTAATCTATTCCCACCTGTCATGCATGGACACACATAAACACTCTCGTGCTCCCATCACCCTCCCCAAACCCATCCACAGGGAAAGGATTGCCCAAGCAACGGCCACTCTTCCTTCAGGCTTCCCTGGCGGCTCAGATGGTAAAGAATCTGCCTGCAATGCAGGAGACTCAAGTTCGATCTCTGGGTAGGGAAGCTCCCCTGGAGAAGGGAGTGACAACCCACTCCAGTGTTCTTGCCTAGAGAATTCCATGGACGGAGGAGTCTGGTGGGTGCTACAGTCCATGGGTCGCCAAGAATCAGATGCGACTGAGTGACAAACAGCCACAAAGAACCAAAGGAACCAGCTCCCCAGGGGACATGCTATGAGTTGTCTGTGATGCCTGAACAGCAGCCGAGAGTGTGGGCGCACGGTGAGCTGGGACACCGAGGTTTCAGGGGAGGGGAGGGGTGCTGTCTGGTGGAGGGGCCGCAGACATGCACCCCTAAATTACGATATTTTCCTTCTCAAGGCTGAATGAATGCAGCCTCAGACAGACACTGCCCCGCAGCTGTTTGTGGCGGGGGCCCCGTGGCAGGCCAGTGACTTTGAAAAGGGGGATTGGAGGGCAATCTGACAAAGGGACCACTGTCTTTGAGGGAACTTGACGTGAGCCCAGCGGGGCTGAGCGGCGGGAGTTTGCACAGCTGCGGCTGGAAGCAAACATGTACTTTTAGCTGACCTGGGCCCCGTGGCTTCGCGCGTTAAACCTGACACTTTCCAGATGTACGCGGCCCTCCCTCTGGCACCGGTCTGCAGCACCACGTCCCCAGGTCCACACACACTCCCCAGGCAGCCCTGTCAATGTCGCATTGTGCTGGGACCCCAGGTCTCTCCTGCGAACTCCACACCTCAACCTGAAGGTGAGTGTCCCAGGTTGAGCTGGAGATTTACAAGCTGGATTTCAAACTAGTTCAAGTTCAAAGTCAGCTCAACAGCAGTTGCCACTCTGACCTCCATCATTTCTTCATGCCTGGCTCCAGGTTGGGTGATGAGTGGATGCTGAGGCTGCCTTCCAGAGGGTTCTTTTGCAAGCTGCCTTTGGGTAAACCCCGATATCTCCAGCACCAGCTGAGGGGAGGTTCAGAAGGAGCTTTGGAGTGCAGAAGGGTATCCCCACATGGACATGGCCGTGGTCTCTCAGTCCCACCTGGCCTGGAAGAAATCACGTGACCCCAAAGCGTGGACTCAGGCAAGCCACGTGGGGACCCCAGGTGCTATGAGAGGTCTAGGAGGGGGTGTTACAAACCCCTGCTGTGGCGCAAGCCTTCTCTAGCACCATCCGTTCTGGAAATCACTAGCTCAGCAGTCCTAACTGGAGCGTGGGGGCAACAGATGCTCTAGGATGCTGAGGGAGGCCAGGGACAGAGCGGGGGAGGGACACTTGGACATTTTCTGGGGCAGGAGGAGGCCGGCTTGACTTGGTGACTCCCCCTAGTCTCTGAACTCAAACAGGCAGGAGAAGCTGGCATGGGGCCCCAGGTCCATGGAGGGTGTGCCCCAACCCTGGTGGGCGCAGATATAAGAGGAGACGTGGTCCCAGCCCGCTCGTGGTTGAGGGTGGGTAAAACGAGGTAACTGGTGGTGGGGAGAGTCCTTTAGGGAGTTGACAGTGCTGACTCAGGGGATTTTTCCTCCTGGGACAAACCTGAGGACACTGGGGACACAAGCTGCTCAGGGGAGCTGGAAAGGGCGGCCAGAGGCTCAGAGGCTCCAGAGCTCAGCCCTTGGGGGACCCCAGGAAGCAGCAAGCATCCTTCAACTCCTTTCTTCATTAAACCATTTATTCAGGTGAGCTCTTCAGTGAGCTCTGGGTGTAGAATACATCATTTCTTTGCATCTTCATTTTGTTGTTGTTCCGTCACTGAGTCACGTCCCGACGCTTTGTGACCCCTGGACTGTAGCACACCAAGCTTCCGTGTCCTTCACCACCTCCCAGAGTTTGCTCAAACTCACGTCTATTGAGTCAGGGATGCCATCCAACCATCTCATCCTCTGTTTCCTTCTTCTCCTTTTGCCTTCAATCTTTCCCAGCATCAGGGTCTTTTCCAATGAGTCATTTCTTTGCATCAGGTGGCCAAAGTATTGAAGCTTTGGCTTCATCTTCATTTTTACTGGGTACAGTTTTCACATGTGGGGAGCACACATCTCAGACGACCAGCTCTGTGCATGCCTTTTTATAGGCGTGGACACCATGTGACCACACCCAGGTCCAGGTGTAGAAGACGTCCATCACCCAGAGGGCTCCCTCACGCCTCCTCCCAGCCAACAACCCCGGAGAAACCTCCACCTGGACTTGGATCATCACTGATGACTTTTGCCTAAAGATCAACTAAGATTCACCTTTTTGCCTCAAGGCAGGGAAATAGAACAACTTGGTAAAATATAAATGGTGAACTTCCCTGGTGCTCCCAACTCAGGGGGCCCAGGTTCAATCCATGGTCAAGGAACTAAGATCCCACATGCAGCAAGTAAAGCTCCTGCATGTCACAATGAAGATCAAAGATCCCGCGTGCTGCAACTAAGACCTGGCACAGCCAAACAAATAAATAAATACTTTTAAGTGAGGTGGATAAAACTGGAGTCTATTATACAGAGCGAAGTCAGAAAGAAAAATATCAATACAGTATATTAACACATATATATGGAATTTAGAAAGATGGTAACGATGACCCTATATGGGGGACAGCAAAAGAGACACAGATGTAAAGAACAGACTGTTGGATTCTGTGGGAGAAGGCGAGGGTGGGATGATTTGAGAGAATAGCATTGAAACATGTATATTAACATATATGAAATAGATCACTAGTCCAGGTTTGATGCATGAGGCAGGGTGCTCAGGGCTGGTGCACTGGGATGACCCTGAGGGATGGGGTGGGGAGGGAGGTGGGAGGGGGGTTCAGGATGGGGGACACATGTACACCCATGGCTGATTAATGTGGATGTATGGCAAAATCACCACAATATTGTACAGTAATTAGCCTCCAACTAAAATAAAAAGAAAAAAAGAATAATAAAACATGTAAATGGTACCATATCATATGGGCTCTGCTGTGTCTGGCTTCTTTCTCTCAGCATAATATTGTTGAGGTTCACCCATGTTGCCAGGGGTATTAGTGAATTGCTCTTTTTCCTTACTGGATAGTATTTTTTGAGTGGATACATTGTAATTTGCTTAACCATTTGCCATTGAGCGAATGTGTGCTTCCTCTTCCCCAGCCTTCCTACTTGCAACCCTAACCTCCAATGTGATAGTATTAATATCAGGAGGTGAGCCTTTGGGAGGTGAGTAGGTCATGAGGATGGATTGCGCCTTTATAAACGAGGCCCCAGAGAGCCCCCTCACCCCTTCCACCATGTGAGAGCAGTGAGAAGATGGGCATCCATGAACCTGGAAGAGAGCCCCTCCACCGGGCACTAAATCTGCCTATGCAGTATCAGGAAAGCAGCACTCTGGGGAGTGGGGGTCAGGTCCAGACTCCTTCCCACTGGGGTCCTTGGGGTGGAAGGGTTTGGTGACAGAGCATCTGACAATCTGTGTGTGGTATCTGCCCGTCACTCTCCCCCAGAAGGGCTTTCTGGCCCTCGTGAGGGCTGGTGGAGCAAGAGGCCTCACAGTCAGGATGGGAAAATAGGGACTTCCCTGGTGGCCCAGTGGCTGAGACACCATGCTCCCAGGGCAGGGGTAGTGGGTTCAATCCCTGGTCAGGGAACTTGACCCCACATGCCACAACTGGGAGCCTGCATGCTGCAACTAGGAGCTTGCATTCCACAACTAAAAAAGACCCCATGTGCTACAGTGAAGATCAAAGATGCCGTGGGCTGCGTCTGGGACCCTATGCAGTCAAATAAGTGCTGTTGTTGTTTAGTCGCTAAGTTGGGTCTGACCCTTTTGTGACCCCATGGACTGTAACCAGCCGGACTCCTCAGTCCAAGGGATTTCCCAGACACGAATACAAAGTGGGTTGCCATCTCCTTCTCCAGGGGATCTTCCTGACTCGGGGCTTGAACCTGTGTCTCCTGCACTGGCAGGCAGATTCTTTACCACTGAGCCACCAGGAAAGCCACACAGAGAATTTCAACATCTCAGATCTTAGAAGATCATAATGTCATAATAATGTCTGAGTGCTTACCTGGGCCAGGCACTATTTTAAGCCCCTGATATAAGTTACTCTATTTAGCCTTCACAGCAACTGTATGAGGTCAGTTAGGGGGAACCAGTACACAAGGTGTTTGGGGTCATTCAGTGAGGAAATGGCAGAGCTGGGGTTCACAGGGGGGTTCCAGAGCTGTGCTCCTCTGCACTCTGCTCCCCAACCCAGGACACCACCTGGAGTAACCCCACACGTGCTCTGTCCTTGGCACTTCCTCCCAAGATTCCCTCACTCATGGCTCTGCTTCTATAATCTACCTCGGGACCTAGACAGGCACCCTTACCTTGGGACCGCACTCACTCATTTTCTAGTCATTGTCTTACTCCCTGCTGTAACAGAATTCCATTGACTAGGTGGCTTAAACAGCAAACATTTATTTGTTACAGTTCTGGAAGCCAGAAATCTGAGGTCAGAGTTCCAGCATGGTCTGGGTCTGGGTAAAAGCCTCCTCCTGGCTGTTCTTGCTTTATCCTTAGATTGTGGAGAGAGAAAGGGAGGAGGCAAGCTGTCTTGTGTCTCTTCTCTTAAGGACACCAACCTCAACTTGAGGGTGCTACCCTCATGACCTCTTCACCCCGAAGACCCCACCTCCTGACACCACCACCTTAGGGGTTAGGGTTCCAGCCTGTGAATGTTGGGGGGATTCAAACATTCAGTCCATAGCAGTCATGATAAAAGGGGGGACCTGGATCCTTCAACCAAATCATCTAAGAGGGTCTATATTAATTGAGGGGTTAAGCCTATTATCTCCACTAACTGCCTGGGAAGGAGGAAGCAGACGCCCTCAGAACTCACTGCAGGGTTACCAGAGCTCCCCATTGGCTGTGGGACCCCCAGTTGCGAGTCCTGAAGCTGTGTTCATTTTTATTCCACTCTGTGGAGCCCTGGTGTGGCCTGGGTCTCTGTACTCCCAGGGGAGACCGTGTCCCAGAGGCCCTGGGGACCCACGATTCCAGCTCCCTGCTCTCTGCTCCCCTGGATTCTGTCGATCTGATCTGATTTCCATCGGCCTTGTGAACCGGCCCATTCTCCCCGAGGACAGACAGCCCAATCAAACTCCCCTGTCTGCTTACCTTCATGGCTCTGAATCCTCCCTTTGTGAAGCTGGTGGCAAAAGGGAGCTCTTTGAAGCACTCAAGAGAGGCTCTTTGAGCCCCTGCCTGAGGACAAGGAGTGTAGGCTTGTTGTCTTTTGGGGAAGGAAAGAGTGAAAAGAAATTCAGAGCCGTAGCTCTCAAACTGGGAGAGACCAGGAGGCCCCGTGCTCACACCTCAGGTGGAGACGCTCCCGCAGGGTCCTGTGGTACACATCCTGGACCATATCCATCAGCGTGAGGTCCTGGGGCTGGGTGTCTGAGAAATGCTTCCCAATTAAACACTGACGTTCTTGTAAGTGCAAGCCCGTGAGATGAATTCCCCAAGAGTTAATACATATTCACACCTGTGCATAGACACAGGGGGACCAATAGCAGGCAAAGAAGAGGCCTGTCATGAACTGAATTGTGTCCCCTCCAAAGACAGGTCCTAAGGCCCCCAGGGGCCTGTGAATCGGACCTTATTTGGAAATAGGGTCTCTGCAGACGTGATCAAATGACGATGAAGCCACCCTGGAGTGTGCTGGGTCTAACCCTAACCATAGGCATCCTTAGGAGAAGGTTAGAAGGCAGACACACAGAGGAGGCAGCTGTGCACAGACGAGGTGGGGAGGACACTGGAGTGAGGTGTTTACTAGCAGAGGGGTCCAAGGAGGGCCGGGGCCCCCGGAAGCTGGGGCAGGGCCTGGGACAGATCAGCCTCTGGGGGCCGGAGGGAGCGGCCCCGCCCACACCTTGATTTCAGACTTCTAGCTTTTGGAATTGTGAGAAAATAAATGTTTGCTGGTTTTAGCCTCCCCGTCGTGGTCCCTTCTTACAGCACCCCCTAGGAGGCACATACAGGCCTGAGGAGGGGCAGGAAAAGAAAGAAACCCCTCCCATCTCCTGCTTCCTTTGCTCATACTGGCCTTTGAACCACTTTCATTTCACCAGTGTGCCCTGTGCTCAAACCTTTATTTATTTATCTGCCTAAACACTGGGCATGTGGCCAGAGGCCTGGACCTACGCTGGGCACCAGGGTTACACTGTTCCACTCCGAGGTGACATCAAAGTCATGACTACAACCCCGAGAAGGCCCTGTAGGATCTGGACCCACCCTGGTCTTCACTCGAGCTGTTCCAGCCAACCACCCCCTTACTAATCAGGTTCTGGGGCTTAGGACGTAGACGTCTTTGTGGGGTCGTTATTCATCGCATGCAGCAAGCTGACTGCTGAGACTCAGATTTATTGGGGTGACTTGGGAAGGGGAGTATCAGTGGGATGGTGCAAAGGCTCTCCTCGAATCATCTCCAAGCCCATGCTCAGTAAATGTTCGCTACCTTGGTTATTATTATTGACAATAACATCAATAATATTGATAACAATATCAATAATATGGTTGATATAATATCAATAACATTGATATTAATGTCAATTATTGAGAGTAATATCAATAATATGTATAACATAAATAAAATTATTGATAATATCAATAATACAATAATACAAAATTATCATTAATACTATCAATAATGTCATTGATGATAATAATAATACAATATTATCACTAATAATATCAATTATATAATATCAATAATAGCCCCAATATTATGGGGCTCAGCCATTGATGATTTCACAGTCAGGAGACCTATGGGCCTGAGGTCAAAAGCGGCTTTCCTAGAGATACTATCTACATAACTAACGTTGAACCTTGGGTGGTAATGTGGCAGGCTATTTGATAGAATTTCTTATAGACACTGGTGCAGCCTTGTCAGTCTTAACCCAAAGGACTGGAAACCTTAGCAATCATAAGAAATACGTAATAGGGTTGTCAGGGAAGAAACAGGGGCACACTTTCCTGGAGCCCAGAGAGCTCTGAGCTCACCTTTTACTGCAGGGGAAATCTACAGATGAACCATTGGAAGGAATATGGACAGACAGACACCAAAATAAGGCATAAAATAGGGAGACCCTCTGCAGATGTTTATAAGGGGAAAATCATTAGAAATCCCTTAAGAGGGAAAATATCATGCAAAGGAGGTAGAGATATGGATCCTGAGCTAAGAAAGTGATTTGGAAGGATCTTAGGGACTTTTTTCATGAGGGTTTTGTTGAAACAAGTACAACGATGGTTCTTCTTGCCCAACACATTCAGAATATGCTACTGCTGCTGCTAAGTCGCTTCAGTCGTGTCCGACTCTGTGCAGCCCCATAGACGGCAGCCTACCAGGCTCCTTCGTCCCTGGGATTCTCCAGGCAAGAACACTGGAGTGAGTTGCCGTTTCCTTCTCCAACGCATGCATGCAGGCTAAGTCGCTTCAGTCGTGTCTGACTTGATGCGACTCTACGGACAGCAGCCCACCAAGCTCCTCTGTCCACAGGAGTCTCTAGGCAAGAATACCGGAGTGGGTTGCCACTTCATTCTCCCAGAATATGCTAAGTTCCAGCTGCTTTCCTGTCTCAAGGAGCACAGAATACCCTCACCCGCCACCACCAACCCAGGCCACATGCCAGCCCCAAGAAACACAAATTCTCAAGCATCATGGAACTGCAATTTGCTTCCAAAATTTGACCCAGGGTCTCAGTGACAAAGAGAATGGATTATGATTTCAAGAAAGCTGACCTCGTGCTTAGATTACACGGAAAAGGAATTATCTCTCTTTCTCTGTGATGCAATCAATACAGAGCTGTGCTTACCCTGTTCAGGGCCTGGAAGCGTGGTCCAGGAACTAGTTGAGGAAGGGACACAGTTGACAGCGGTGGTGATGGTCATCTCTCTTTCTCTGTTTCTCTGCTTAGGAACTCATTTTCCCTGTACTATCTCCTCTCTCAGTCCCTACCTGGGAGAAAGAAGGGCTGAACATCCCTTTAGCCGGGACAGCCTGCTCTTCCAAACCCAGCCCTTTCCCAACGTAAGGCCCACACTGAGGCAGGGACATTGGGTTGGGATGCACTCATCAGGATGCTGCTGGGGGAACAGCCTGGAGATTTGCGGGGCCTGGACCACCTCCAGGCTTCTGCTTGCTGGAGGCTGCGTCTGCCTGCTCTTCAGAGCGGTGAGTGGGTGATTCTGATGACCTCTTCTTCTTTCACTTTATTGGTTCTTAGTTTTTCAGTAAATTGCCACACAAGGTTTTCCAGAATCCAGCACATGTGGAAGGGTAGTAATCCGTGCAGACTTTCTGGGAAGCAGGGTAGCCAACGACAGGGAAACCTAGGAGTCATCTTGAACCCTCTCTTCCTGCTCTCCATGGCCTCCTATGTCAGCAGGGTCACCAGACCTGACCCACGCCCCCTTCTCTGCGCTCCCACCCTCTGCTGTAGCTCCACCCTCACATCTCACCTGGAAGATGACTCCAATTCTCTTCTCTAAATAGTTCCCATTTGTTCACCTTTTACCATGTGCCAGGTGGCTGCTAAACCTTCCAGGTATCAACTCTTCCAAGCCTCCCCATAACTTATAACAAATATACTAATTTTATCCCCATTTTACAGATAAAGAAACTGAGGCACTGAAAGTAAACTTGCCCGAGATCACATAACAAGTAAAGGGCAGAGCCAGGATGGAAGCCCAAGCTGTTTCCCAGGCCTGCTCTCTAACCACCACCCTACACTGCCATCCGCTACTCACATCATGGTATTTTGTTTTGTGTTGTAGCGATTTTCTTTCTTTCTTTTTCTTTTTTTGAGAGCAAATCTATGCCTTTCTCTAAAACCCACCTGGCTAATCAGTCTTCTAAGCTTTAGCCCAAAGACCATGTCCTTCCCCCGCTGTTACCCCTACTGCCCCCACCTCCGTGAGGCCCCTTCCTTCCTAAGGTGTTCAGAATGCAGTGTCTTAACTCTAGCTGACTCCACTTTGCTCATCAGGCTACCCGCCTTACAGGGCAAACAGTAGTTTATTCATCTCCACATCCCCTGGAGGCCCAAAGAGGCTCTCCACAGGGTTTGTTGATGCCGGAATCAGTGTTCCCCATCCCTCCTGAGTGCTCAGCTGCTCAGACAGAGCACAGAGGAGAGCTTGATAGAAGCTTGTCGGGGAAGGGAAAGCAGCGGGCTGATTGCCAAGACTCCCTCCGTGAGGCCCAGGGCAGGTCTTTATTTCCCCCAGGTCCGCTGAAAGGACTGAAATGCGGACCTGTCCTTACTCGGTGGGCTGCCAGTCATGTCCTGAGGCTGGGCCTCAGTTTTCCTTGGAAAGGATGGCTGTATTCATTTCACGGGGCTGCTGTGACAAGCGATTACGGATGGGGTGGCTCAGAACAGCCACCGCTGTCTAGCCGTTGTTTAGTCGCTCAGTCCTGTCCAACTCTTTGCGACCCCATGGACTGTAGCCTGCCAGGCCCCTCAGTCCGTGGAATTTCTTAGACAAGAATACAGGAGCAGATTGCCATTTTCTTCTCCCGGGGATCTTCCCTACCCAGGGATCGAACCTGGGTCTCCTGCATTAGCAGGTGGATCCTTCACCGTTGAGTAGCTCCCTCCAGAGGGCTTTCCATCAAAGTTCAACAGGCTTCTACCCCGAGCCCCAAACCTCCAAGGGGCACGGATGGTCACACAAAGCTTTGTGTGTGAAAGTTTACAGCAGCTCTGTTTGTAACAGCCTGGATCTGGAAGCAACCCAAATATCCATCAGAGGTGAATGGATCAACAAAAGGTGGTCTCTTCATACACCGCAGGGCTTAGCTGGCGACACAGATGGACAGGAAACACCCTCGCGGATGAGTCCTAGATTCACCGCGCACAGGGAGAGAAGCCAGATGCGAACACACCACACGATTCCATTCATGGGAAATTCTAGAGCCGATGAGACTGCGCTTAGGTGAGGCTGGTCAGCCTAGTGGCTACCTCTGGGGGGATCAACCAGAAGAGGCGGCACTCCCTCTGCCCGGTGAGGGAGTATTCCAGATCTTGATTGGGGCGTTAGTGACTCAGGTGTAGGCGCGTGTCAGACACACCTGCAATCTGTGCATTTCATTATATGTAGATGATGCTTCACTTTCAAAAGCTCTTTTGGAGATTTAATTCAGAGGGCACCTCAGACACCAAAGCTCTCAGGTCACCGCAACCTTCCCCGAGACTGAGCCTCTGCTCACAGCTACATGTCAGGGCCTGATTGCAAGCAGGCGGAGCTCTGGTTCTTAGGGACTCGCCCAGATCCCCAGCTGCCACCTCCTGGCCCTTGCTCTCCTCCCAGGCTCTTGTTCCACCTCTGTGGAGATGCCCTGAACAGACTGGGAAGCAGAAATCAGCTTCCAACCCTGAGCAAGGTCTGCTCCCAGCTGCCCTGAGGCCCTCGGCAGCCCCCTCTCCTTCCAGCCTATGGGTCATGAGACCTTTAGTTGCAGCATGTGGGATCTAGTTCCCTGAGCAGGAATCGAACCTAGGCCCCCTGCATGGGAAGCACAGAGTCTTAGCCGCCAGACCACCTGGGAAGTCTCGACACAATACATCTTAAAATCCTTTCGGATCACCACTCTTGGTGAATTCAGCCCCTCGGTTTCAAACCAAAAGGCTGAGCTATTTTACCACGCTTTCCCTCCTCTAAAAACTAAAATCCGATTAAGGTCTGTGCCTGAGCCTGTAGCATCTTACCTGTGTGAATTCTGGGTGTCAGAGGTCAGCATCGGGGGAAGCTGGGTGAAGGGTACAAGGGATTTTCTGTACTTTTTTTTTTTTTTTTTAGAAACTTCTGGTGAGTCTTAACCTAGACTAAAATTAAGAGTCATAATAAAATGAAAAAAGCAAACAGCTTCAGCAGAATCTCTGGGCTCCTGCCATGCAAAGCGTCCAAGGAAGGAATCTTTTATTAGTCAGTTTTATTAGTGTGTGTGCTTGTCTGTCTGTCTGCCCAGGGGGTGTGCTTCTTCATGCTTTTCCACAGTCTGAAAGTACAGTATTTTGGGCACCCGTGTAACACAGGTTTTTGTGCACGGGCTCCCAGACTGCCTGGTTTTGAATCTCATATCTCTGGCTTATTATCTGTATGTCCTTGGTTGGGCAAGTCACTTAACCTTTCCGTGCTTCAGTTTCCTCATCTGCAAAGTGGGCACCAACGGTGCCTGCCTCCTTGGTCTCTAGTGGGGTTGAATTGACTCCTTTATAAAATTTATTTCCGTAACTTTTTCCTCCTTCTTTTTAAAATTTTTTTTTAATATTTAATTAATTTATTTGGCTGTGCCAGGTCTTAGTTGCGGTTTCAAACTCTCAGTTGCTCCTCAGCACGCGGGATCTAGTTCCTCGACCAGGAATCAAACTGAGGCCCCTTGCATTGATAACGCAGTGTCTTAGCCACTGGACCACCAGGGATGTCTCATTGACTTAATAATTCTAAGTGCCTCAGGCTAGGTGGGCACTCAGTATACACCTGTATGGTTAACTTTGAAGCACGATGCTGTTTTCTGGTCAATCTCCTAGGAGCTGAGCATGACTGGGTCATGTTGCCATGTCCCCTACTTTCTTCTAATTCTCGGGGAACGTTTATAATGAGAGCATCTGAAGTGCCTAGTGTTAAATTCCCAGAGTCATGATAGATTGCAGTGCCTACGGAATTACCCAGAACCATGGTAAGGAATCCACCTGCCAGTGCAAGAGATGCAGGTTCAGTCCCTGCGTTGAGAAGATCCCCCAGAGGAGGAAATGGCGACCCACTCCAGTATTCTTGCCTGGAAAATCCCATGGACGGAGGAGCCTAGTGGGCTACAGTCCACAGGGTCTCAAAGAGTCAGACACGACTGAGCATGCACGCAGCCCGCCACACCCACCTCTGGGTCTATACTGTGAGGAAGCCCCCATGAAGTGTGTGGTTAGGGGGACAGAAAAGTCAACGGCGATTTCCAACCTCTTGAAAGCCCCCAGCCCGCTTCCTACTGGTTTGACTAAATGTGCTCAGAAGTGGGCAGGGGTTAAGAGTGGGGTGGGGGGAGCTGCCACTGCAGAATCAAGGGGAGACTCACTGTTCTGGGGGGCCCCCAGGAAGCAAGTTCAACCTCTTCATTGCAGAATCCAAGCCCCCTGCCCCAGCCGGCAGCCTCAGTCCTGCCTGCGAGGAAGCACCCATCTTAGTGACCAGAGCTAAATCCATGGCTCTTCTCAACTTGGTCCTACCTGTTCCCCGGAGCCATTGGGCGGTGATTCCAGCCTGGTGCCCCCACTGAGGTGGTGGGTGGGAGGCTTGGCCCTGGTGGGGCCCCCATCTCCCCTTTCCCTGGAGGCTCCAAGCACAAAGCTCCCTTTGATTCTCCACATCCTGGTTTTCTGGTTTTTTAACATGAGGTGGGGATTTTTTCTTCTCCTTTGGCAGCATGGTGCCGAAATGTTTATACTTGCGGGGTGGAGGGAAGGGGCTCTGTACTGCTTCAGGGCCTACACACATTCCCGGGAGAAAATGACACGAGTGGAGATCAGAAAAGATTGCCTCCGTTCAGAGACCACATTCTCACTCGGTCTCCATAATGAATCTACCCACAAATATGGACTGGAAAGGGACAGGGACTAGGAAAAGACACAGCAGCCTGACAGCAAGGTTCACGTTCCAGTTCCTCTGCTTCTTGATTGACGCTGGGCCTCAGTTTTCTCCTCTGTGAAGTGGGAGTAATGACAATACCTACCACAGGGCTGCTGAGGGGTTATGCGTTCCCAGTGACCAGGGCTCCTCTCAGCACCTGCCACACAGGGAGCACTCAATACAACATCACTTTATGTGTGAGCATGGGTGCTTCTTGGGTAGATTTTACATTTTCTCAACTGACTAGGTGTTGCTATTATATCGGGGGAAAAATTAGAGGGAAGAAAAGATAGAAGGGAAGAGGGAGGGAGAAGAAAGAGGTTTTCCCCATGCAGACGGCCATCAGGGGGTGCCTGGGATGGGGAGGGGGTGAGCACTGATAGAACATCTATCACAACCACTCACTGTCCCTCAGGGATGTTCCAGGCATTCTTGGGGGCCATCCCCATTGTGGAGGGGGCAGTTCCATATACCATGAGCAGAAAGATCACTTCTCTTCCTATTAAAACAGATTGTGGGACTTCCCTGGTGGCCCAGGGGCTAGGAATCTGCCTGCAAAGGCAGGGGACACAGATGGGTTTGATCCCTGGTGCGGGAACCAAGATCCCACATGCCCCGAGTGGCTATGCTCACGCACCACAACTCTGAGCCAGGGTGCCCTAGAGCCTGTGCTCCGTGACAAGAAAAGCCGCCCTAATGAGAGACTGGGCGCTGCACCGAGAGAGTAGCCCCCGCTGGCCACAACTAGAGAAAGCCCGTGCACCGCAGCAAAGAGCCCAGGTGTGGCAGTGAAGACCCAGCCAAAAATAAAATAAATAAATTATTAAAAGAAATTGTAATAAAATACACATGACCCAGGGCCTCCCTGGTGGCTCAGATGGTAAAGAATCTGCCTGCAAGGCGGGAAACCTGGGTTCGATCCCTGGGTTGGGAAGATTCCCCTGGAGAAGGGAATGGCTACCCACTCCAGTATTCCAGCCTGGAGAATTCCAGGGACTGTAGAAGTCCATGGGGTTGCAAAGAGTCAGACACGACTGAACAACTAACATTTCACTTCATTTTTTCTTCATACATGACCCAAAATTTACCTTTTAAATCGTTTATATGTGTGAAATTCGATGGCATTCGTGGATCCGCAATGTCGTGGAACCATCACCACCGTCAATTTCTATTTGTCATCATCCCAAACAGAAACTCTGTCCCATTTAAGCAGTAACTTCCCATTTTCCCTTTCCCCAACCCCTGACAACCTCTAAGCTACTTTCTGTCTCTATGAATTTACATATTTGGGGTGCTTTCTATAAATGTCAATAGAATCATACAGTTTTTGCCCTTTTGGGTCTGGCTCCTTTCACATAACATAATGTTTTCAGGGTTCATTCATACTGTGGCATGTGTCAGGGCTTCATCCCTTTTTGTGGCTGAGTCATACTCCATTGCATGCATGGACCACACTCTGTTTATTCATCTGTCGATGGACACGTGGACTATTTCCACTTTGGGGCTGCTGGAAAAAGAACACTGTACCCCTAAACACTTCTGCATTCTCGAATCCCCAAATGGTGTGTTGGTTGGTTTCAAACAATGCACACAAGGATGAATTTATTTCTGGTCCCCAGAGAAAGCTGCCTCTTCATGAATAAGCATAACATGCCTGGGACAGTGGATGAGATTGTTGGATGGCATCACTGACTCAATGGACATGAGTTTGAGCAAGCTCCAGGAGTTGGTGATGGACAGGGAAGCCTGGAGTGCTGCAGTCCATGTGGTTGCAAAGAGTCGGACACGACTGAGCGACTGAACTGAACTGAACTGCCTGGGACAGGGGGAGAGCCAAGAGCTTGGGGAAAATAGGAGTGAGGCATGAAGACAGGTGTCAGGGAGCAAACAGGGTGTGTTGGGGAGTTTGGGGCCAAGGGCTGCCTCGGAGATGTTTATGTTCTGAATTCCAAATGCCTGGAATGATTTCTGAATATCAGCTCCTTGGAGAGAGAGAAAGGGAGGTCTCTGAGTAAAAGACTCTTGAAAAATATTTATCTCCCTGTCAGATGGAGGACCAGGAAATTGTGCTGGGGGTTGGGGAGAGCGAGGGAACGGCGAGGATGGAGATCGTATTTCAGGCTGGTTTCAGCTTTATCTTCTCTGGAGTGTGACCGAAAGTGGAGTTATCTGGTGCAAAGAGATTTTATCAACATGGAGTGACCTACTTGAGACTTTGCCCTTTAAAACCTGCATCCTCTGAAGAATTCAGTGCCTCCTCTGCTTTACTTGTTTTTTTTTTTTTTTTTTTTCTGTCTTTTGTTCATTTGTTTTGTTTTCTGTGCTGGGTCTGTGTTGCGGAGTATGGGCTTGGTTACTTCCAGGCATGTGGGATCTTAGTTCCCTGATTAGGGATCGAACACTCATCCTCTGCATGGCAAGGTGGATTCTTAACCACTGACCACCAAGGAGGTCCCTCCTTTGCTTGCTTTGTGTCCCTCCACCTCTTTCAATCTTGTCCTCTCTTCTGCATTTTTGTTCCCCACATTTTTGTTCCTCTGCATTTCTAACCTCACTGGATCACTTTCTTGAGTCCCTTGTATACAGCATGTAGTTGGATTTCATTTTTCAAATCAGCAATTGAAATCTGTTTTAGTGCAGTTGAACCAGCTTATACATTTGTTTTTACAACAAACACACACTATGTCCCGTCTCTCGTTTTAGGTTCTATTTCAGTCATCTCTGCAATTTCTACTCTTTCATACCCTTTATATATGAAAAAGAAGAGTCTTCTTTTTCCCTCTAGGGACGTGAAAGATGTCAGATGGTTTTAGTTTCACTAATGTGAGCCTTTCAATAAAGAGGATTCAAGTCTCTCTGTAATTATCAAGATCAGGAATGAAATGGTCTCTGTGTAAAATGAGACAAAGAACATTAAACTAGTTTCCACTTTCTGTTGCCCGTTCCTAGTTTTTGTGTGTACGTAAATGGTGATTTTAGAATATTGTTTCTAGTTTTAAACAGCACTAGATTTTCTTTCAGTGACCATTTTTGATTGACATGTCTGATTTTGTTGGCGGCTGTACTTTTGCCGGTTACTAAGACACTGTCCTTCATCTCTACCGACATTCTCTTATCTCTTTATCTTTTTCCTTCTGCAATCTGGGCAAACTTTTATTCGTTCTCTGTCTCAGATACTGTCTCTCCTTTGATTTCTCCAAAACACCATTTTATTATTTATTTTCCTTTTTCTTTTGGCCCTGCTGCAGAGCTTGAGGGATCTTAGTTCCCTGGCCAGGGATCAAACCCAGGCCACAGAAGTAAAAGCCCAGAGTCCTAATCACTGGACCGTCAGGGAATTCCCACCAAAACACTGTTTTAAATAGTCAGGGCAGTCTCTCTTTTATTAAAGCATCCCCTTCTCTTACCCAGATCACCTTTTGACATCGTGGTGTGCTGTCTTGTGTTTCACCTCTTCTCATCAACAGTGTGGTCCTGTGAGTTTTGCCAGAGTTTGAATTATTTCCTGTAGGCCATTGGCTCAAAATGGTTCTGACAAGGAGGAGGACAGAAGCGGCTTGGGTTTTACAAAGCACTGGGGGCTGCAGTGGGGAGGCACAGTTTAAGGAGAGGAGAGCTAGTGGACTTCCTTGGTGGTCCAGTAGTTAATAATCTGCCTGCCAATGCAGAGGACTCATGTTCGATCCCTGGTCTGGGAAGATTCCACATGCTACAGAGCACCTAGGCCCATACTCCGCAACAAGAGAACCACAGCAATGAGAAGCCCTCGCACCGCAACGAAGAGTAGCTCCCGCGGCCCTCAACTAGAGAAAGCTCGAATGCAGTGACGAAGACCTAGTGCAGCAAAAAATTGAAATAAATAAATAAGTGTTTCTAAAAAGGAGAGGAGCGGTGAAGTGGGGGAGAGGGACCAGCAGGGAGGCTGCCGAAGAGAAGGACATTTTATTCTGCAACCACGTGATTTTGCCAGAAAAATCATACACCCCCAACTCCTGTAGAGTGTTTTTTGGTTCATTTTAAGATTTAGTGCATCGATGCAATTATCATCTGATACATGTTTATCACCTGGTTTCATTTTTCAAATGAAGTCCTAGGCAAAAAATCCAACTCCTTGGCTCTTGTCTGTCAAATTTGGTTCCTGGCTTAAGGAGATTGCTTCAAGCAACTTTTTATTGATACTGGTTTTCTTTGACTAACATGAAACTGCTAACACCATAATATTAATAGTAGCTGAACTTTTTGAGGACCCTTTATGTGTCAAGCAGGATTCCAAGTGCTTGACCTACATCAATTCTTTTAAACCTCAAAACCATCCTGTGAGGCTACAGTTACACCCATTTCACAGATGAGGAGACAGAGGCACCAAAAGGTCCCACGGCTTGAAAAGCTGCAGAGCTGGGATTCCAAGCTAAGCAGCCCCTGAGAACAAATAGCAAATGCTTCCCAGGAGGCACAAGTGCTAAAGAACCTGCCTGTCAGCGCAGGAGATATAAGAGAGGTAGGTTCAATCCCTTGGTCAAGAAGATCCCCTAGAGAAGGGCATAGCAACCCACTCCAGTATTCTTGCCTGGAGAATCCCATAGACAGAGGAGCCTGGCCAGCTACAGTCCATAGGATCACAGAGAGTCAGACGCAACTGAAGCAACTTAGCAACAAATGGTAACTATATATTGGGTTGGCCAAAGAGTTGGTTTGGGTTTTTCCAGGACATCTTACTTTTTGGCCAACCCGATGTCATGTTTAATACATTGCCGTGGGTTCTCCCCTCACCTCCAGCACCACCTCCTGGCAGTGCCTCTGAAGGAGTGTGTGTGTGTGTGTGTGTGTGTGTGTGTGTGTGTGTGTGTTAGTCACTCAGTCCTGTCCGACTCTTGCAAGTCCATGGACTGTAGCCCACCAGGCTCCTCCGTCCATGAGGATTCTCCAGGCTAGAATACTGGAGTGGGTTGCCATGTCCTCCTCCAGGGCATCTTCCCGACCCAGGAAGATGCACTGTAGGCAGATTCTTTACCATCTGAGCCACCTGGGAAGCCCACCTCTGAAGGAGGGTTGCCAGATAATACAGGACCCCTGATTCAGTTTGAATTTCAAATAATCAGTGAATCCTTTTTTAGTGTAAGCGTGTCTCGACTGGCAGACATTTGGGTTGTTTCCAGTGTGGTGCTATTAAGCATAAAGGTGTAAGTCCTCAGGTGGATGTGTTTCCATTTCTCCTGGGTCAGTACCTACCAGTGGGATTGCGTCCCAACCAGCCAAGAAAAGGCGCTCCAACTGCTCACATCTTATTAACATTAGTCACCCTAGTGGGTGAGAAATGGTCTCTCTCTTTGGCTTTTGGCCAGACCCACCTCCTCTCCTAGCCTCCCAGCCCCACTCAAGGCTCCAGTCACTTGATCCCTGGACTTTAGATCCACTCTAACAATGCCTCTGTGTGTGTGTGTGTGCGCCCGCGCGCGCATGCTCAATCTCTCAGTCAGATTCAACTCTTTGGAACCCCATGGACCATAGCCTGCCAGGCTCCTCTGTCCTTGGGGATTCTCCAGGCAAGAATACTGGAGTGCGTTGTCATTTCCTGCTCCAGGGGATCTTCCCGCCCCAGGGATTGAAATCGCATCTCTTACATCTCCAGCATTGGCAGGTGGGTTCTTTACCACTGTGCTACCTGGAAAACCCAAATACAGCCCATCAGGAACAAATACAGGGGGTTAGAGGGCAACCTGGGCTGCTACATGGAGGAAACATTAACACATCTGCTCTTGAGATGAAGGATATGCAGGAAGAAAGACCTAGACCTTGTTGTTTTTTTTTTTTTTTTAAATGCTGATGCTTGGAGTCTTGGATTCTCCCGGGAGGTAAACCCTGGAATGAGCCCAAAGCAATGTGGCTTATGTATGTTTCAGATCCTGAAATGTGTTGAACCAGGAAGAGGACTCAGAGGAAAACAGCACACCACACCCCCACCCCTGGGCACAGACTCAAGTGTGGGGGCGCACTCCTGCTGATCCTGGTGCCGCCCAGCCTCTGCTCAGCCACCGGGGCCCCTCTGTTCTCTTCCAGCAATAATGAAGCTGGTCTCTACTGAGCACTTAGTATAGCCAGGTGCTCTGCCCAGGGCTTTAAGGCCAAGATTTCGCTTAAAATCCTCTTCCAGGGCCTTCCTGGTGGTGCAGTGGATAAGGGTAAAAACCCACCTGCCAATGAAGGGAACACAGGTCTGGTCCTCCGTCCAGGAAGATTCCACATGCCTTGGAGCAACTAAGCAATTGTGTGCCACAACTACTGAGCCTGTGAGCTGCAACTGCTGAAGCCCATGGGCCTGAAGCCCATGCTTCACGGGAGAAGCCACAGTGATGAGAAGCCCATGCATCACAGCTAGAGCGTAGCCCCCGCTCCCCGCAACTAGAGAAATCCTGCACACAACAACGAAGACCCAGCACAGCCAAAAATAAATAAATAAATAAAATTTAAAAATTTATCTTCTGGCTCCTGAGATAGGTACTATTATTGTCCCACTGTACAGAGGAGGGGAATGGAGACGTGGAGTGCAGTAAATGCCCAAGGTTATACCTGGAGGAGGGAATTGGCACTGAAGCTCCAATACTTCAGCCACCTGATGCAAAGAGCTGACTCATTTGGAAAGACCCTGAAGCTGGGAAAGATTGAGGGCAGAAGGAGAAGAGGGAAACAGAGGATGAGATGGTTGGATGGCATCACCAACTCAGTGGACATGAATTTGAGCAAACCCCAGGAGATAGTGAAGGACAAGGAAGCCTGGCGTGCTGCAGTCCACGGGGTCGAAGAGTCAGACACGACTGAGCAACAACATACTTGATCAAGGTCTTTCTGCCAGGGCGTGGCATTCTGTCTCAAATCTCCTTTCTTACCTATTTCCTCTCTCTGTGTATCCACCTCTCCTCGCTCTTTCATGGACCCCAACCTCTCCTGTTTCATTCTCAATGGAGGTCCTGGTCCCTGTTCAACCCATTATGGGGGGAAAGCTTTGTCCCAGAGCTGATGTGACAATTTCAGCAAGATCAGAAGTTCGCCTGTGATCAGTCACAGGGGATGAGAACCAGGGTTGCAGCATCTGTGCCTGTGAGGATAGGATCTCCGAGAGTCAAGAATTCTCACACCACCTACCCAGGAAGACAAGACCTCAGACTCAGATTTCCAATAGGATGAGGGCTTTTTTTCTTTTTTCTTAATTGCAGTACAGTTGTTTTTGAGCTTCCCAAGTGGTGCTACTGGTAAAGAATCCGCCTGCCAATGCAGGACATGCAAGAAACACTGGTTCTATCACTGGGTTGGGAAGATCCCCTGGATAAGGAAATAGCAACCTACTCCGGCATTCCTACCTGGAAAATTCCATGGACAGAGGAGCCTGGTGGGCTACAGTCCAGTCCATGGGGTCGCAAAGAGTCAGACACAACTGAGCGACTCAGCGCACACACACATATACACCCAGTTGCTTTATAATGTGTTAGCGTCTATGGCACAGCAGAAGAGTCAGCCATGTGTATTCATATATCCCCCATTTTGGGTCTCCCTCCCATGTAGGACATCACAGAGCGTTCAGTGGAGTTCCCTGTTCTGTGCTCTACGTTCCCATCTCTGGGAAGAAAGTGAAGTCAATCCTCATCCTATAGACAACCGATAGGATGAGGATGGACTTAGCTTTCTCCCAAATTTAGGAATAGAGGCAGGATAGAGGGCCGGCACTCAGAGATGCCTGCCAAAGAGCCCATGCCGTGTCCTAGGGAAATCGGGACATTCCTGCGGATCACTCTGACTGGCCCCAAGGAAGCCAGCTCAAGACGGGAGCATAGATGGGGCCAGTTAAAAGTGAGGCGGTTCCTGCCTTCATCCACCCTCTGACCCCTAGTTTTCCACACTCCTGAGGCCTTACTTCTGTCCTTGCAAACATTCCAGAATCCTCCCAAGCTGGGTCAGTGGGTCACGTGATGCCTCCAGACCTAATTTGCTCTCCAGCGAGACCCAATTATAACCACTCGCCTCCCTGTTTCCTTCCTCAGGTACCTTAGTGGCCAAGTCCGTAGCTTACTCCACAGTAGCCTCGTTGTGTTGTTTATAAAGGCCAGCCTGCTCAGGCAGCTTTATTCCTTGGTTCATCATGAAGCCTTTTACAAGAGAACTGGAAAGACTTTCTTGGAGGAATGAAGCGGTGAGGGGAGAGTTGTAGTAAACCCAAACCGAGATTCCCTTCCCCCAGCCCCCTCCCCTTCCTTCATTCCTTGGGCCATTAAGTATATAAAAGCACTAAAGACTGCATGTTTCTGAGCAACCTTTCTTAGTTATGGGCCCAGGGCCAAGGGGCGTGCTGTAGATTTTCCCTTATAAATTACTGCATTATAACCCACAATGTGAACTGAACATGATGGAGCTGCTGGGCTCGCCGGCTCTTCCAAGCAGCATTTGTAACTTTAGATTGTATAAAGGGTTGGAGCAAATTCTTAGTTAATAAAGGTTGGAATGCAGCAGAAACTACTCAAACCGCAGGCAAAATGGCAACTCAGCAGCCAGAAAAGAAACGGACGCCAGGTTCTCCATCCTGTTACCTTTTTTTTCTTTTCTATTATAAGTTATTACAAGATATTGAATAGAGTGCCCTGTACTATACAATGGGTCCTTGTTGGTTATCTCTTTTATATACAGTTGTTTGCATCTATTAATCCTAAACTCCTAATTTATCTCCCCCACCCCCACCCCCGTTATCTCCTTTGGTAACTGAAAGTTTGTTTTCTACATCTGTGAGTCTGTTTCTCTTCTGTAAATGAATTCACTTGTGTCATATTTTAGATTCCACACATAAGTGATATCATACGGTATTTGTCTTTCTCTGTTTGACTTACTTTGCATAAGATGACAGTCTCTAGGTCCATCCAGCTTCCCTTTAGCTCAAATAGTAAAGAATCTGCTTGCAATGCAGGAGACCAGGTTCGATCCCTGGGTTGGGAAGATCCTCTGGAGAAAGGAACAGCAAGCCACTCCAGTATTCTTGCCTGGAGAATCCCATGGACAGAGAAGCCTGGCAGGCTACAGTCTGGGGTAGAAAAGAGTCAGACACGCCTGAGCCCCTAACACAGGTCGCTGCAAATGGCATTATTTCATTCTTTTTTATGGCCGAGTAGTATTCCATTGTGTGTGTGTGTGTGTGTGTGTGTGTGTGTGTGTGTATTATTTATATATATACACACATCTTTTTTCCATTCATCTGTTGATGAACTCTTAGGTTGCTTAGAAAGAACTTTCTTTACCCTTTGCCCAAACTGTATATTTAACCCACATTTGCCCTATTGTTTTCCTTGATCATGTTAAAAAAGAAAAGAAACACCTCAGCCCTATGAAGCAGGAAACAACCATGTGAAGCACTGTGTCTTGATAGTCAAAATGTGGTTCTGAGGGAGTTCCCTGCTGTTCCAGGGGTTAAGACTCCATGCTCCCCATGCAGGGGGCCTGGGTTTGATCCCTGACCAGGGAGCTGGATCCCACACGCCACAGTTAAGAGCTCACACGCTGCAACGAAGAACTTGAGCGCTGCAACTAAGACCTGGCACAGCCCCCCCCTCAAAAAAAAAGAGAATGTGGTTCTGAGGATGAACCCCTCACCTTCATAATCTTTGCTCTGTAATTTATTAGACTCAAGACTTCAGGTATGTCACTAAAAAGCCTTAGCATCACCAGATGTAAAATCAGTCAATTTGGTTATAGAAGCCTGAAATGAGACAGCACTTTTTCTCAAACTGCTCACATTTAGGAGCTCTCTATCTCAATCAAGGCAGCACACACTCACACTCACATGTACACACATTCCTGACATGAAAGCTTCATGAAACGGTGCGAAGTCTTACTATGTGTGATGTACTCTAACAGGTTGTTTCCTGACCTCCTGTTTTCATGGCACAGCTGACCTGGCTCACTAAATTGACTTCAATCCTCATTACGGGGTACCACCCTCACTGGAAAAAAGACTGCCCTAGAGAAATTTGGAGGAGAAGGCAATGGCAACCCACTCCAGTACTCTCGCCTGGAAAATCCCATGGATGGAGAAGCCTGGTAGGCTGCAGTCCACGGGGTCGTGAAGAATCGGACACCACTGAGTGACTTCACTTTCACTTTTCACTTTCATGCATTGGAGAAGGAAATGGCAACCCACTCCAGTGTTCTTGCCTGGAGAATCCCAGGGACGGGGGAGCCTGGTGGGCTGCCGTCTACGGGGTCGCACAGAGGCGGACAGACTGAAGCGACGTAGCAGCAGCAGATAAATTTGGAGACACAGACCATGGTATTGCTAGAAGCTTCATTCATGATAGGAAACAAAACCAGACTACATGAAACCAAACCAGGAAACAGTTTGAGTACCCACCAAGGGAAGATGGATAAAAACATGGTACTGCATTCATACAAAGGGATGTTGTATTTAGTGAAAATGAATGAACTGGCATAAAATGTATCAATGTGGATGAACTTACACACACGATAATGAGTCAAAGACACAAGTCAGGGAAGAATAGATACAGTGCAGTCTATAAAGATCTTAAACATTTATATTACATATTATGTATGTAAATATATACATGTGCTGTGCTTAGTCACTCAGTTGTGTCCGACTCTTTGAGACCCCATGGACTATAGCCCGCCAGACTCCTCTATCCATGGATATTCTCCAGGAAAAAATACTGGAGTGGGTTGCCATGCCTTCCTTCCGGGAATCTTCCCAACCCAGGGATCGAACCCAGGTCTCCCATATTGCAGGTGGATTCTTTACCATCTGAGCTACCAGGGAAGCCCACGCGTATATACACATATGCTTAAAAACATACAATGTACAGGGTTTAAGGAGATGTTCATCCATATGTAGAAATGTTTAAAGAAATGCATAGGAATAGCTAACACCAAACTCAGGATAATTGTTAATTCCGGTGAGACACCAGGATTTCAGTTGTTTGTTTAGTGATGTCTTCTTCCTTAACCCAGTGGCTTTTGTTATATTTCTCTTTAAACCTTTTTGATCATCTCAAGTTTTAACTTTTTTCAAAAATCAAATGAAAGATAACAGGATTGAGAAGCAACCTATTGTCCATTGACAGATGAGTGAATAAAGATGTGATGTATATATACACAAGGGAATATTATTCATTCAGCCATAAAAATGAAATATTGCCATTTACAGCAACATGGATGGACCTAGAGATTATCATACTAGGTCAGATGAAGACAAATGTTATATAATATCACTTACACGTAGAATCTAAAAACTAATGCGAATGAATCTATTTATGAAGCAGAAACAGACTCACAGATGTAGAAGACAAACTTAACGGTTACCAAATGGGAAAGGGAGAGGGAGGGATAAATTAGGAGTCCAAGATTAATAGATACGTACCACTGTACACAAACAAAAAGGATTTACTGTTGACATATAGCACTGGGGCCTATATTCAATGTCATGTAACAATCTATAATGGCAAAGAACTTGAAAAAAACATACATAACTGAACCACTTTGCTGTACACCTGAAATGAATACAATATTGTAAATCAACTCTACTTCAATAAAAAATTAAAAATAAAATAAAGTTCCATCTTCCTTAGAAAGAAGGAAGGAATGATAGTATTCTAGTGTATCGTGAGTAAAATACAGTTTCATTGTTTGCCTGCATTTACCCAATAAACAAAAAAGGAAAATAAGCCTGTTAGAAAAAAAACTCATAAAAACACATCCCAAGGAACCAAAAAGAATGCCTTCTTAGTGATTCATCTTTGAGTCTCAACATCATAACTCCTGTATTAGTTTCCTAATACAGGAATGTGTGCTGTGCTGCACTTAGTCGCTCAGTCGTGTCCAACTCTTTGAGACCCCATGGACTGCAGCCCGCCAGGCTCTGCTGTCATGGGGTTCTTCAGGCAAGAATACTGGAGTGGGTTGCCATTTCCTTCTCCAGGGGATCTTCCCAACCCTGGGATCAAACTCGCGTCTCCTGCATTGCAGGCAGATTCTTTACCGTCTGAGCCACCAGGGAAGCCCCAGGACTGCCCAAAGGATAAACCAACCAGTTTAAACAGCAGAAATGCATTGCTTCACATTCTGGAGGCTGGGGGTCTGAGGTCGAGGTGTTGACAGGGCCCCGCTGTCACTGGAGACTCTAGGAAGGATCCTTGCCAGGCTCCTGTCCTGGCTTGTGGCAGTTTCTTGGCTGGTGGCAACATCACTCCAGCCTTCACAGGGTCATCTCCCTGTGTGCATGTCTGTGTCCAAGCATGCTCAGTTGCTCAGTTGCGTCCCACTCTTTTGAGGCCCCATGGACTGCAGCCCATCAGGCTTCTCCATCTATGGAATTCTCCAGGCAAGAATGCTGGAGTGGGTTGCCATTTCCTACTCCTGGGGATCCTCCCAACCCAGGGATCAAACCCAAGTCCCTTGGGTCTCCTGCATTGGTGGGCAGATTCTGTACCACTGCACCACCTAGGAAGCCCATTTCCCCCCTTTCATAAGGACACCAGTCATATTGGATTAGTACCACCTTACTCCAGTGTAACCTCACCATGACTACATCTGTAAGGACCCCACTTCCAAATCAGGTCCTATTCTGAGGTGCTAGGGGTTAGGATGTCAACCTATGAATTTGGGGAGGGGGACACAGTTAACCCATCACAATTCTTCTTTACTACAGAATGACATAGTGTCAGCTTCAACTGGTTTTTTCAACTTATCCTTATTTTTGTTGGTTTTGGCTGCACCTCATGGCTTGTGGGATCTCAGTTCCCCAACCAAGAAGGGAACCCAGGTCCTCAGCAGTGAAAGTAGAGAGTTCTAACCAGGGAATTCCCTCACCTTACCTTTGCTGAGTGCCAGAGGGCCATGGAAATTGAGATGAATTCGTTACTTACAATTCTCTACAATGCTAAGTTCCCAAGTTCCTAACTTCTGAACAATTCTCCTATAATATGTGTGTGCAGACACGCCTACCCATGCATGCACACACATGTATATATGTACCTACTCTCTCTCACACACACACACAACACAGACTCATACCCACACAAAGGGTAAAAAGTCCATGGAGTAATGAAGAGGGCTAAATTGAGGAGGGAAAAAAAAGCATAATGTGGAAAAACTGACTTTGGATTTTAACCAATCCCCCCAGTGTTTGAAAAATAGCGTTAGGATTTCAGGGAGCCCAGAGCAGCCCCCAAGGCTCAGGACCCTGCCTCTCGGTTTTGCTCCAAGTCTCTAGCACAATAGCCCAGTGTCGGTGGGTTGGGCATCTGGGGGCAGACACACAGATACCATTATTTTGGGCTTCTCCCCATGCTGGCGGCTCCAGCTCCCACCGCTCCCCGAAAAGCCAGACTGTAGGTCCAAACCAGAGGTGTAATTGATGGCCTGGAGTGGCAGAGATGCCCCGTTGCCCTCAAAAAATGCCACATTGTGTCTGCACTAGGGTGAGACAGGTCATCCACCGACCTCACCAGCAGCTTTCCAGATTTCACCAGGCTGAGGATCTGTTACCCACGCTCAGGTTAGAAATGCTACCCAGGGCAGCATTGGAAGAGTTGGGGGAAGAGCTCTGGACTTTTCCTCTCTTCAAAATTTTGCTTCAGCTGAGAACACTCATTTTAACTAACGTTTCTAGTTGGTGAACCAGTGAGTTGTTTTTTTTTTATTACATGTGCACTTTCTTTTCTATCCACAGTATTCCTTGCAATTCTTCTTTTTGACCGGGTGAAGGAAAATAACTGGTGTCTACTACTACCTCTCGTGGTGGATGGAATCGTGATTAACATTGTTCATGCCTGTCTAACTTCCCTCTTGACTCCAGTTCCCATCTATCTACATCTTGGGCACAAATTCCTCACTTTGGTCTCCCAGGCACTCCCATAGGATTCCTGCAGGTTTATCAAGTGTGAATTTTACATGCTCACCTCCCTTCTAAAGCCTTTTTTTCCTCCTGGATTCTCAGGCCCCCAGCCTCCACCTAGATGTGCCCCTCTCGGTCATGTCCTGCGTCTACTTCATCATCAGGTGGTGATCACCTCACTGTTTAATGTGGCTTGAATCTGTTTCTCCTCCTCCTCCCCATTCTCCATCTGCTGACTTAGGCTCCTATCATGTCTCAATCATGGATGTTGAATCAGACAGTGTATGAGATCAGCTCACTGTTTCAATAACAATCGCAATATCGAAGTGGCTTGACAGCAATGAAAATGCGTTGCATGCAAGCCTGCTAAATCGCTTGTTGTGTCTAACTCCGTGCGATCCCACGGACTATAGCCCACCAGGCTCCTCTGTCCATGGGATCTTCCAGGCAAGAATACTGAAGTGGTTTCCCATGCCCTCCTTCAGGGGATCTTCCTGACCCAGAGATCAAACCCACGCCTCTTATGTTGCCTGCATTGGCAAGCGAGACTCCTTCCATATTGTGGTTCCATCCCAGCACCCTCCACTGGATCCTCTGTGTCCAGTTGGGAGACAGAAAAGAGCTCCGGGCTTCTCTAGAGAGGTTTTAGAGGCCAGGTCTGAAAGTTCTGGATTCATTCCTGCCCACAGTCCATTGATCAAAACTAATCACATGATCTCACCTAGTGGGGCAGGGGATTCTGGAAAATATAGTTTCCTGGGCATGGCCAGGAAGAAAAGGAGCACAGGGATACAGGGCGGCTGGCAGTCTCTGTCATCACCAAGCCCTCAGACTCACCCTCCACACCACCGAGTGACTCGTGGAAAATGCCAGGATGGACAGGACACTTTTCAGTGACTCAGCATTTGCTGGATGCTGACCTGCCTTCTAAAATGGCATCAGAGTCCCTCCTGACCCATGTCTTGCCTCTATAGTTTACATCACAATATCCCTGACACTTTCCCACACTCAAGAAGTGTCTCTCAGCCTCTTTTCCCTCACAGAGCAGTCCAGCCACCTTCTGATCTGGCCCCCAGCACTCAGAGGGTTTCCCCTGCCCCCTCACCCTCACTCCCAGCGCCCCACTCCTCCACCTCATTCACTCACTGGGGGAGATTGTCTTAGAATCTGATGGTGATTCTGCTTCTCTGTCTCCAGGCTGGGAGTTCCTGCGAGGCAAAGACAAAATTTATTCTCCTGAGTTTCCTTGTCTACCACCCAGCACCCCACATGCTTAACAAGTGTTGAAGGAGTGAATGGAGACCAGAAAAGGGCCCCCTCCCCATGCTGGCAGGGGACACTTGAACCAGTGTTCCTGAGATGACAAGATGCACAGATCCCAGGGGCCAGCATCACCTTCCAGGAATCCCTCCCCACTGCAGGTTCCAGGAGGCTGGTAAGTCCTCTCTCCCCGAGTCTCTGAGATTCAACTCGCCTCTATTTCTAAATGCAAAATTTGCAAGGCTTAGTTGGTTGAGAAAACTGGCACTGTGTGCTTTCACTTCTTAGGTGACTGGGACCCTCAGGTTTGGAGATGCTGGGCTCTGCTGACAGCCTCGAATGGTTCTTCCTCCCTCCCATTAAGAAGCCAACTCAAGAGAAAGCAACTCGCTTGGCTCGTCTTGCTGAAAGCTTGTGGCCTGCAGCCTTTGGAATTGGGTTTATTTATTCATTTAAATTGGATTCTGGCATTTACTTGTGTTTGTTCTCTCCATAAAGACCTTTTTATTTGGGTCCCGGAGAGCTGTTTACTGCTTAGCACATGTGGCAGAAAAAAATGATTGGACTGGAGATGCTAACGTTGCTCTCCAGGGACTGTGGGCTGGAGGGGAGCCAGGAGGGGGCTCTGCCCCCCACAGGGCACCTCTTGCTTCTAGCTCAATGGAAAGGGCTCCATCCATATAAGAACAGCCACTTGCACACAGGGGTGTTCTCATGCCACAAATGCAAGGTTAGAGATGAAAATGGAGGCAGCCTCTCCCATTCATCTCCAGGAAGATGCAACCCATTTGGAGAAAGCCGTATCGCTGTAATAAACAGGACTTTTAAAAATCCCTAAGCTTGTTGTTCTGTTTTATTTTATTTTTTTATTCTAAAAGACTGAGGATGAGACCGGGCCAGAGTCATGCTGAGATATAAGTCACTGGCTAAGTTTTAAGATGGTTTTGGCCCAAGGGTGTGGGCAGAAGCTGAGTTTGCCAGGGATCCAGAAACGGGTGGAGGGTTCAAAAGTGGAGGGACCATCACAACATCCAAAATTGCACTCTGTGATATTTACTCAAAGGAGTTGAAAACTTCTGTCCACACGAAAACCTGCACATGGATGTTTATACCAGCTCTATTATTTTGTTCTAATTTTTTAAATTAATTAATTTATTTAATTTCGGCTGTGCTGGGTCTTTGTTGCTGCACATGGGCTTTCTCTAGGTGTGGGGTCTACTATCTAGTAGTGGTGCACGGGCTTCTCATTGTGGTGACTTCTCTTGTTTTGAAGCGCTGGCTCTAGGCTCGGAGGCTTCAGTAGTTGCAGCGGCCAGACTAGTTGCCCGTGGCATCTTCCCAGACCAGGGATCAAACCAGTGTCCTCTGCATTGCCAGGTGGACTCTTAACCACTAGACCACCATGGAAGCCCTATAGCAGCTTATTCTTAATTGCCAAAATTTAGAAGCCATCAAGATGTCCTTCAGTAGGTAAATGAATAAATAAACCATAGTACATCCAGATGATGGAATATTATTCAGTGCTTTCAAGCTATGAAGCCATGAAAAGACGCAGAGGAAACTTCAATGCAGATTACTAAGGAAAAGAAGCCGATCTGAAAAGGCTGTGTACTGGAAGATTCCAAGTCTATGCCATTCTGGAAAAGGAAAACCTATGGTGACAGTAAAAAGATCAGTGGTTGCGGTTGCCAGGGGTTGGAGGGGACAGAGGAGTTTTAGGACAGTGAAAATACTCCAGATGAGACCATAATGGGGGATACAAGTCATTATACATTTGTCCAAACCCACAGAACATACACCACCAAGGGAGCGCTGTACTGTGAAGCATGCACTTTGGGTGAGACGGATGTGTCAATGTTGGTTCATCAGCTGTGCCAAATGTACCAACTGGTGCAGGATGTTGATTATGTAGTTTCCCAGGTGGCTCAGTGGACGAGATTCTGTCTGCCAATGCAGGAGCTGCAGGAGACACAGGTTCAGTCCCTGGGTCAGGAAGATCCCCTGGAGAAGGAGATGGCAACTCGCTCCAATATTCTTGCCTGGAGAATCCCATGGACAGTGGAGCCTGGGGGCTCGAAAGAGTTGGACGTGACTGAGCGACCAAGCATGCACACGTGTTAATAATGTGGGAGTCTGTGCACGTGTAGGGGCAAGAAGTATATGGGAAATCTCCATACTTTTCCCTCAATTTTGCTGGAAACTTATAGCTGCTCTAAAAAATAAAGTAAAACACAGGAATTGAATGTAGCGCTCACATGAGTGGCACAAGAAAGGAGAGAAATCAGACGGTGAATCATAAAACAAGTCCAAATAAAGATATTTTTCATTTGAGAACTGGGGAAGCATCGATCATCTTGGAAGATGGAAGTGTTTACAGGGAAATGGGACCAGGCACTCTAAAGAAGGGATAAGAAAGAAAACCAGACTCTGAAGGAAAGGAAAAGGAGTCAGACTTAAAAGTAAGTGAGGGCTTCCCCAGTGTTCAGGGGTAAAGATTCTGCCTGCCAATGCAGGAAACACGGTTTCAATCCCTGATCTGGGAGGATCCCACATGCTAAGGAACAACTGGTGAAAGGGTGGAGTTTTGAGATGAAAAGTAACATTTTACTTATTTCCTGAAGGTTTACAATATGGTAGACAAGGCACTAAGCACTTTATAGTAGGACACCTCTTTTAATCCTCAGAAGAGCTCCCTGATATAGATACTATGCAGGATGTGGACACTATTATAACATCCATTTTCCAGATGAGAGGAAAGCAAGGCTCACATAGGTCAAGGGGCTGTCGGTGGTCACAGTGGGTGGATTCAGAACGGGATCTCAAGTCCATACATCTCACCCACCACGGATGGAGGAAGGACGCTCTGCAGCAGCACCGTGCAAGGGAAACAGGATGTGAGCCACAAACCCAGGCCACAAATGTGAGGCACATGTGTAGATCAGATTTTCCGGTAGCCATGTTAACAAGGATAAAAAGAAACAGGGGAAATTCATTGTGATATATTTTATTTAACCTAATCAGTCAGTCAGTCAGTTCAGTCACTCAGTTGTGTCCGACTCTTTTCAACCCCATGGACTGCAGCACGCCAGGCCTCCCTGTCTGTCACCAACTCCTGGAGTTTACTCAAACTCATGTCCATTGAGTTGGTGATGCCATCCAACCATCTTCAATCTTTCCCAGCATCAGAGTCTTTTCAAATGAGTCAGTTCTTTGCATCAGGTGACCAAAGTATTGGAGTTTCAGCTTCAGCATCAGTCCTTTCAATGCATATTCAGGACTGATTTTCTTTAGGATGGATTGGTTGGATCTCCCCTTGAAGTCCAAGGGACTCTCGAGAGTCTTCTCTAACACCACAATTCAAAAGCATCAATTCTTTGACGTTCAGCTTTCTTTATAGTCCAACTTTCACATCCATACATGACTACTGGAAAAACCATAGCCTTGACTAGACGGACCTTTGTTGGCAAAGTAACGTCTCTGCTTTTGAAGAGACAGAAGTTTTCTGGTTGGTTTCAAGTCCAAGACTTGATTTTTTAAAAAATAAACTTTTAAACTTAAAATAACTTTAGATCAACAGAGATGTTGCATCACTATGAATCTTGAACCCCAACATCTTCTGGTCAACAGAGTCCAGTATATTCAGGGCACAGGAACTTTGTGGTCTTGAGAAGTCAGATCTAGGATGAGCTGATCGATTCCTATGGTGATCTACATCAAAATTCCCTGCAAATTTTGCTGTGGGAACTGAGACTCTGTAGAATGGTCTGGAGTCAATGATAACACTGGGAGTTGTACAATTTCTAACTCGTGATTCATTTTTCTAATTATATCACACTTCCTCTCTGGGCAACTGTTGGCAAATATTTACTCCTGAGGTGTGACTGGGGAGGGGGCAGAGGACAGAGGGAAACAAAATAACCAACCAGCCAACAATGGCTGCTCTGGGGGGGCCTGCAGAGTGTGCCCCCTTTCCACAGACAGTGGTGGTGCCGTCTGAGGGAAATCGAATGCAATCTGCATGTGTAATTTAAAATTCTCTAGCTTTCCTGGAGGTCCAGAGGTTTAATACTCCACACTTCCAAGACAGGAGTGGGTTCAATCCCAGGTTGTGGGACTAAGATTCCATGTGCCCAGCAACTTGACCAAAGAATTAAATAAACAAATAAATAAAATTTTCTAGTAGCCACTTCAAAAAACTAAAAAGAAGCAAGTGAAACAAATTTTAACAAGTATTATTTAATCTAGTCTATCTAAAGTATCATTTCAACTACACAAGCAATACAAGGAAAAACTATCAATGAGCTATTTTCTTTTTTTGGTATTAAGTCTGAAATTTGACATGTATTGAACTTATGTACAAGTTGATTTGGATGTTACATTTTTATTGGAAATTTGTAAATTTTACAATTTGTGAAAAATAAAGTGGCACATTTCAAAAATATATACAGTTGACAAACTCAATTCATCTACCAAAGGTGTTCCAAACATACTTAAGATTTCTAATAAATGCACTAAGTGGAAAGTGAAAGTGAAAGTTGCTCAGTCATGTCCGACTCTTTGCAATCCCATGGATGATATGGTCCATGGAATTCTCTAGACCAGAATACTGGAGGGGGTAGCCTTTCCCTTCTCCAGCAGATCTTCCCAACCCAGGGTTCAAACCCAGGTCTCCCACGTTGCAGGCAGATTCTTTACCAACTCAGCTATCAGGGAAGCCCTAAGTATCTGTGATAGAACTACACTAAGTATCTGTGTTTAAATTTAAATTGGCTTGGGACGTGCAAACTAGTATCTACATGCAAACTAGTATACACAGGATGGATAAACAAGGTCCTACTGTATGACATGGGGAATTATATTCAATATCCTGTGATAAACCATAATGGAACTTCCCTGCCGGTCCAGTGGTTAGGACTCTGAGGTTCCAATTCAGGGAGCTTGAGTTCCATTCCTGGGTGGGATATTTCCACATGATGCGTGGTGTGGCACCCCCCCAAAAAAAAAACCACACACAGACACTCATAATGGAAAAGAATAACAACTAATAAAGAAGTAAATAAAGAAGAAAATAAACAAATAAATGGGTTAAAATTAAATTAAACCAGAAGTCAGTTCCTTGGTCGAACTAGCCCCATTTCAAGTGTTCATCAGCCACACGTGACCAGAGGCCACCATATTGGATAATGACTATGGCATCTCCGGTCACCTTCCAATGCTTACTCTGCTCCCACCTCTGCCTTCTAGCCTCTAACACCATCCCAAGCAGGCACTCAGGCTTGGTTTTCTCATTATTCTTGCTTTCCACCTTTCACCCAGACAAGGCTTTGCCAATAGGGTTGGCTTATGTCAACAGCTTCCGCTTCAGAGAAGGAGACTCGTTTGGGGCAGGCCATGTCGTTGTTTCTCTCGGTCCTGGTCGGCCCCAGCTCTGGTGAGAAAGGGACCTGAGGTAGTCTGTAGGTCCTCCACCCACATGAGGAGCACTTGGCAACGCCATGGGCATTTTCGGCACAGAAGTTGGTGAGGGAAATCTTCCTCTATGTTGATCTCTTGATTGTTTTTCCTATTCCCCCCCCCCCCCACTTTGGCATTTGAACCACAAGCCACCACTTCCCGGGCAAGGGCTATGAGTGTGTTTGTCTTGGCGTCTGGATGACGAGCGCCCTCTGAGCCTTGGTCATGCTCCTATTCTTGGTGCCTGACGAGGACTCACTGAATTCTGGGTCTTTTCTAAGTGTCTAAATTAGAGTCAGCAAATACATAAAAGGAAAAAGGGAATTTTAGCAAATGTATTTGTGAACCACTCAAATAGAAAATGCAAGCTGCTCAGCCACGACTGCTTTTCCTGTGTGGGGGAAGCTGAGCGAAGCCATAGAAGATTTATCTTCCTGACAGGGGACAGCCCTGACCTGTCTGTTTCCAGCCTAGGGGGCATTGCAGAGGAGAGCTGGTGCTTCAGCAAGGTAGAGGGTTTCCTGAGGTTCTTGGGAAACTTCACCTCAGATATTGCTTGTGCTGCCCTTGGGGTATTGTAAGCCTTAGGCAATTTAAAGGTGGCTCTTTTAGGTGATAGTGGTAGTGGAGGAGATGATGGTTGGGGTGAGAGTGATGATGGTGGTGATAGGGGTAGAGATGGCGTGGTAATGGTGGTGGTGATAGTGAGGGTGGAGTGGTGATGGTGTGGCGATGGTGATGATGGGGGTGATGGGGGTGATGATGAGGGTGAGCAGGGTGGCGGTGATGGTGATAAAGATAGTGGTGGAGGTGAGTTCCACAAGGTGTGAATTGTCCGCAAGGCTAGATAGTGTCTGGGTTTTTTTTAATGAATTTATTTATTTTTGGCTGTCCTGGGTCTCTGTTGCTGTGCAGGCTTTCTCTAGTTTCAGTGAGCTGGGATTACTCTACAGTCGCACTGTGCAGGCTTCTCACTGTGGCGGCTTCTCTTGTTGCACGGCGCGGGCTCTCGGGCACTGGGCTTCAGCAGCTTCGTTGAGTGGGTTCCGTAGCACAGGCGCGACAGTTGTGGCACACAGGCTTCGTTGCTCTGTGGCAGGTGGGATCTTTCTGGACCAGGGATCGAACCCACGTCTCTTGGCATTGGCAGGCGGATTCTTTACCACTGAGCCACCAGGGAAGCCCCATGTCTTTCACTTTTGCATGTCCAACTCAGAATTCAGCTCAAAAGTGCTTATTGCATGGGAGGCAGGATACTGTACTTAATTAACTGAACAAAGAGCATTGCTCCCAACTGCCACAGGACTAAATGGGAAATCGGGCATAGGTCTAGAGCCTTAAGTTAGGAAAGAAAACTGAAGTCTAACCAGGCAGGAAAAGAGAGGAAGGAATTGGACATTTATACCCCTGTTCCCAATACTCAGCTGATTCATCCAACCACAGTCTGCCCAGAACTAGGGAAGAACACATAACGCAAGGAATTCCAGCTCACTTGGTCATCATAGTGGTACTTCAGGGTGATAAGTAATTAGACAAGCAGAAGGATGGTAATTTTCTATGATTACCCAAGGCCCTGAAATTCATACTTAGTTTCATCAATAATTTCCACACTTAAGCCCTTTGTCTCTTCCTTTTTTGTTGTTGTTTCAGTGTATCACTTATATCAGAGATCAGTGAACTTTTTCCTAAAGGGCCCAACGGTCCATATTTTAGGCAACATGGGCTGGATGGTCTCCACTGAAACTACTGTTAAGGCAACCAGAGCATATAACGTGTCAATGATGGCATGGCCAAGTGCCACTAAAACTTCATTGACAAAACACAGGCTGCAGACTGGATGTGGCCCAGGGCCAGGATCTGCCAACCCCAACTCATATTATTATTTATAAATATATTAAGGACTCTCTGTAAGAATAAAAAGGGCACAATAAATTAATTTTTTTTCATATTTATCCTCTAAATGGAAAACTGCACCATGCACACACAACTGAAAAAGTGAATTCAATGAAAACAAAACAAGCTTTTTCAATTCTAACCAGGAGGATGAACTGTGTCAGACTTACCGCTTGAGGCCTAACATTCCTTGTATTTTTTTTTTTTAAAAAAAAGGAAATTAGAAAGTTCTAGAGAAGCATTAAAGACTCATTAGTGCCAGGCTGAGTTTTTTGCCTGATAAGAATCAGCTGGATTAAAGAACCCTGGAGGGGGCACAATTTGTTCATCATGTGACTTAATCTCATTTAAATCCATTCAATTTTCCACCTGAAGTCATCTGCTCCCCTGCAGTGATGGTTTCTCATAAACCCTGGTTTTGTTTGTTCTTAAACTCTGACAATGAGAACCCCGCCTTTAGGGGAGGCAGCATCCCAAACCATCAAGGTTGGTTATCTTCCAAGAGGCAGGTGGCCCCCCAGGAGGACAGCCCCCCCCCCCCGGGCAGGGGCCGCAGGGTAGGTTCCACCCCCCCCCCCCCCCCCCCCCCCCGATCTCTTGCAGAGAAGGCAAATAAACCCTCCTGCTGGGTTATTACCCAGGATAGGCCCTGCTGGGGAGCTCCCCCCACCCCAGGGTGACCAGAGATGGGCCCGCCCTGGCACCTGGATGACCAAGCAAGGTCCAGGGTGACTCATCCAGCCCCACCCTGTCTGGCAGCACTGCTCTCAGGACCATATCGGCCATCAGCTGTCTCCAGGCCGCCAGGGGCCTCCGCATGGGAGGTGGTAACCCAGCAGCAGAGGTCGTAAAAGCATGAACCCTGGGACCCAGTTGATCCCAGGGTAAGAGGGACCAGGGCTTTTCCACAGGCAGCCCTGATGCTCTTAAGCTCCAACCTATCAGAGATGATAGACTAGGGATGCAAACCAATAAGCCCCAGGAGCCAGCCAAGTGGATGCTGCCAGCTTGGGAATTATCACCGCAATCACTGTGAGTCAAACACTTGATTCAGAGACTAACTCAGCCACACACACTGCACGAACAGGCGGAGGTGCAGGTGGAGGGCCCGGAGACGCCTGGGCACCAGGGCTAGAGCCCACCCTGCCCGGAGCCTGGGAGGCTCCTGCTGGCCTTGTGACGCTCATGAAACCGGACACTGAAGTTAGCAGAGGACATCCAAGGGTCGTAGGGATGGGGCCTGAGGACTCCGAGGCATAAGCAGGGTTCCTGATTACTCGGCATCCTGGGGCTTCCATATCATCAAGGGCAGACGGGGACAAAGAGATGATCAGCTTCTCTGGATGCTACATATCCATCCCGCAGCGATCCTGGGCTGAAGTGCTGGGGAGTTCATGCCTACTCCCACCCCCAGGGGATAGTGTGACCAGGGTAGCTCCTCAGTGGGGTGGCTTGAAGGCGTGTTCCGTTCTGGCTTCTGCAGCTCCCCTATGAGTTACTGAACCTCAGTGGCCCAGCAGTGACCTGCTTGAAAATGCATCCTTTTCTACTGCTTTTCTGTCCCCATCTCACTGTGCATACTTCCTTCTGGCTGTTTCCTGGACTTGATTCTTGAATCCTTGTCCCTTGGTACTCAAATCCTTTCTTTAAAAGATATTTTTATTTTATTTATTTATTTATTTGCCACTCTGTGTGGCAGGGGGGATCTTAATTCTCTAACCAGGGATTGAACCTATGCCCCCTATAGTGGAGGCACAGAGTCTTAATCACTGGACCACCAAGGAAGTTCTAAACCCTTGACTCAGAATTTGAATGGCTTTACATCTTATGTTAGGGCTTCCCAGGTGGCTCAGCAGTAAAGAATCTGCCTGAAATGTAGGAGATGCAGGAGATGCAGGAGACATGGGTTTGATCCCTGGGTCGGGAGGATCCCCTGGAGAAGGAAATAGCAACCACTCCAGTATTCTTGCCTGGATAATCCCATGGACAGTAGAGTCTGGCGGGCTACAGTCCATGGGGTCACAAAGAGTCAGACACACCTGAGCACACATGCGCATATGTCTTATGCTTGAGTCTTTAAGCCTCTCTGTATTGATTATTGTGTACAGTGTAAGATAAGGGTCCGATTTCATTCCTTTGCATGTGGATGTCCGGTTTTCCCAACATCATTTTTATTGAAGAGACTATTCCTTTCCCATTGTGTGTTCTTGGCTCCCTTGTCAAAGACTAGTTGATCATATCTGTGTGGGTTTATCTCTGGGATCTCTACTCTGTTTCATTGGTCTAAGGGTCTGTTTTCATGCCATTATTATACTGTTTTGGTTACTATAGCTTTATAAAACAATCTGAAATCAGGAAATGTGATGCCTCTAGCTTTGTTCTTCTTTCTCAAGATTGCTTTGGCTATTCAGACTCCTTGATGGTTCCAGCTGAATTTTAGAATTATGTTTTCCTTTTCTGTGAAAATGCCACTGGGATTGAGATAGGGATTGCTTTGAGTCTACAGATAGCTTTCAGTAGTACGGACGTACTAAAAATATTAATTCTTCCAGTCCATGAACCAAAAAGTTTCTGAATAGCAAAGCAAAGAATTGACAACAATGAAATGGGAAACTACAGAGTGGGATAAAATATTTGAAAACTATTGATACATAGCTCCAACAGGGAGTTAATAGTCAAAATATATAAGGAACTCATATCAACTCAATTGGAGAAGGCAATGGCAACCTACTCCAGTACTCTTGCCTGGAAAATCCCATGGACGCTGATAGGCTGCAGTCCATGGGGTCGCCAGGAGTCGGACACGACTGAGCAACTTTACTTTCACTTCTCACTTTCATGCATTGGAGAAGGAAATGGCAACCCACTCCAGCGTTCTTGCCTGGGGAATCCCAGGGACGGGGGAGCCTGGTGGGCTGCTGTCTATGGGGTCGCACAGAGTTGGACATGACTGAAGCGACTTAGCAGCAGCAGCATATCAACTCAATAGCAAAAAATAAATCCCCCCACACAAATAGCCTGATTAAAGTATGAGCAGAAGGCTTGAGTAGACATTTTTCCAAAGAAGACATACGAATTGCCAATAGATATATTAAAAGGTGCTGATCAACATCAGTGATCATCAGGGAAATACAAATCAAAACCACAGTGAGCTATCACCTCACACATGTTAGAATGCTGTTATCAAGAAGACAAGAAATAAGAAGTGCTGATGAGGGTGTGGAGAAAAGGGAACCCTCACACACTGTTGGTGGGAATGTAAATTGGTACAGCCACAGTGCAAAACAGTATGGAGGTTCCTCAAAACATCAAACATAGAACTACCAAATGATCCAGCAATCCCAGTTCAGGGAATCTATCTAAATTATCTCCAAAAGATATCTGTACTCCCACATTCATTGCAGCCTTATTCACAAGTGCTGACATCTGGAAACAACCTAAGTTTCTGTCAACAGATAAAGATGTGTGTGTTCAGTCACTCAGTCATGTCCAACTCTTTGTGAACCCATGGACTGTAGCCCGCCAGGCTCCTTTGTTTATGGGATTTTCCAAGCAAGGATACTGGAATGGGTTGACATTTCCTCCTCCACGGGGTCTTCCCAATCCAGGGATCAGACCTGTGTCTCCTGAGGCTCCTGCAGTGGCAGGCAGATTCTTCACCACTGCGCCACTTGGGAAGCCCACAAAGAGGTGGTATAAAAACATATAACGGAATATTATTCAGCCATGAGAAAGGAGATCTGCCATGCGTGACAGCGTGGATGAACCTAGAGGACATTACATTAAGTGAAACGAGCAGACACAGAAAGACAAACACTGTACGACCTCACTTACACGCCGAACTCATAGCAACAGCACAGGATGGTGGCTGCCAGGGATTGAGGGTGAGGGAGATGGGGGATGCTGGTCAAAAGGTACAAGCTTTCAGTTATGAATGGCTTCTGGATAGCTAATGTACAGCATGGTGACTGGCTGCAGCTAATAACACTGTATTGTATACCTGAGACTTGCTAAGAGAGTCCATCTTGTGTTCTCACCACACGCACGTAAAGGAATTATGGGAGAACGAGGAACAGATGCTGCTGACAGTAGCCAGAATCCCCTTGGCCGCCCCCACCCCCAGCCCCTTGGCAGAGGCACGGCTCTCACCTCTGCCTATTGTTCCCCCTTCTCAGGCGCCAGTGTGCTGTGCTGTGCTTAGCCGCTCAGTCGTGTCTGATTCTTTGCAAGCCCATGGACTGTATCCCACCAGGCTCCTCTGTCTGTGGAATTCTCCAGGCAAGAAGATTGGATTGGGTTGCCATGCCCTTCTCCTTTGTTCTAATTACAGTGTTAATTAGCTTTATAAAGCCATCATTTCATAATGTATATCAGAGCATTACACTGTACATCTTAAAGAGATTATCATGGTTACGTGCCAGCTATATCTCAACAAAACTGAAAAAAAAAAGAATATAATTTTTCAAGTCCATAAAGGCGCATATAGAATGAATTTGTTTATATGAAATTCTAGAAAAGGTGAAATCATAGAGACAGAAAGACATCAGGAGTCACCTGGAGTTAGACATTGGGGCTGAGGTTTACTGCAAAGGGGCACAAGGGAGCTTGAGGGGTGATTGGAAGGTTCTAGATCATGACACCAATGTGGAATTCAATTACCAAAATCTATCAGACTATACTCTGAATAAAGCCCCAAAAAGCTGGGGAAAGAAGGTCTAGAGCACAGAGTGTGGCTACAAAGGGAGAGGCAGAATGGGCACCATTAAAGCAATCCACCAGGGAGTAGGGGATGTATCAGACCCCAAGATCTCCCGCGAGTGTTTGAGCCCCAGAGCAGAATGGCCTTTTGGAGGGTTGGCTCAGACCCCCACCAAGAGCCTGCCACCGAGGAGTCTCTCCTTTGGCAGGCACCCTCCGAGGTCCCGGAGGTAGAGGTCACATATGAGTTGCGGGCAGGGGCTGGCTGTTGCAGGGGGCTCGGAGCGGGGGGCACACAGAGCCCTGTCGCTACCTGAAAATCTAAGGTGCTGAGGTCAGGAGTCCTCCCCCCTCCACCTGCCTCACCAGCAAGCACAGCTGTGCAGATCCGTACAAACCTATCCCAGCCCCCTTCTCTGATCAGCTCAAATAAGTAAAACCCTTTGGGTATCCAGAGCCCCGCAGGGGCCCTCCCGTCCCCCTGTCCCCCAGAGTTGCAACCCCAGCTCCTCGCTTGCTCCTGGTTCCCACCCTAGTGAGCAGAGCTGGCCACTGCCTCCCACCTCCAAATGTTTCCCAGGCCTTTTGCTTCCTGACTCTGCCCCCACCGAGACCGTCTTACTCCAGCTGTGATGGGAGCTTCCCTGACTCAGGTCCTCCTCGCTGCCTTGGGTCCTCGGATCACAAACAGAAGGACACGAAACAGCAGTATCACTTGACCTTCCCACTGCCACCCAGACCAGAGTCCAGACTCGGCTTTAGCGTCCAGCATTTCTTCACTTAAAATGTCCCCATCCCCTCCAACTCCTTGGCTGTTAAATACACCTACTCATGCCTTCTTTTACAATGACAATGATACATTTCAAACATTCAAGAAATATACACATATAACAAGCCTTTCTGTGCCTGCAGCCCATGTTTAGGAGGTAAAACATTTCCAGTCACTTGAGGCCCTCCGGGTACCCTTCTCAGAGGGCAGCTCCATCCTACCTGCCCCTCCCCTTCTCCGGCTGCACCCCGTGCCCTGAACTTGGTGCTAATCATTCCTAGATGTATCTTGGCCATTTTGCTACCTGTGTGTGAATTCCCCAAGCACCACCCCTGTATTGTTTTGCACAGCTCAAAACCTTACCTATATGATACAATGTCATGGGTTCACTTAAAAGCAGAGGCGAAGAGGGTTTGGTGCACAGTTTAGGTGGGAGGTGAGGCCCGAGAGGCAGGGGTAAGACAGGGAGCAGGAAAAAAGGCAGCGAGGGCTGAGCTGGTGGCGAGGGGCTGTGGTGGTTAGGCTGTGTCCCTTGGGCTCCATGAGTGTATAGAGCAACCCTCAGAGCACGAGCTGAGGGCTAGGATGCTGGAGTACCCGTGCCCTCCCACCCCTGCGAGTGGGTTACTCCTGCAGACAGAGGGAGTCTTTGCAGAAGTCACAGGTGCCTGGGGCTTCCCTGGTATCTCAGATGGTAAAGAATTCACCTACAATACATGAGACCCTGGTTCAATCCCTGGGTCTGGAAGATTCCCTGAAGAAGGGATAGGCTACCCATTCCAGTATTTTTGGGCTTCCCTGATGGCTCAGAAGATAAAGAATCCACCTGCAGTGCGGGAGACCTGGGTTCAATCCCTGGGTTGGGAAGAGTCCCCCTGGAGAAGGGCATGGCAACCCAATCCAATCTTCTTGCCTGGAGAATTCCACAGACAGAGGAGCCTGGTGGGATACAGTCCATGGGCTTGCAAAGAATCAGACACGACTGAGCGGCTAAGCACAGCACAGCACACTGGCGCCTGAGAAGGGGGAACAATAGGCAGAGGTGAGAGCCGTGCCTCTGCCAAGGGGCTGGGGGTGGGGGCGGCCAAGGGGATTCCGGCTACTGTCAGCAGCATCTGTTCCTCGTTCTCCCGCAACTTGGCTTTTCCTTCTTTGTTCTATGAAATACATTCACATTTGGTAAGATGTAGCCCCAGTATTCACCCTCCCACATCGTTCATTCTTTAGCCTTTAAAAATGCATATAGGGACTTCCCTGATGGTCTAGTGGTTAGGAATCTGCCTGCCAATGCACGGACATGGGTTCGATCCCTGAGCTGGGAAGATCCCACATGCCGCAGGGCAACTAAGCTGGTGCACTACAACTGTGACGCTCACGTATCCTCAAACCCAGGCCCCGCAACAAAAGAAGTCACCACAGTGAGAAGCCCAAGTGCCTCAATGAAGATCCAACACAGCCAATAAATAAATAATTATAAAAATCCATATAGCACACAATTCACCATTAGTGGCATCTAGTACCTTCACCATGGTGTGCAGCCACTGCCTCTGTCTAGTTCTGGGATAGTCTCATCATCCCCAAAGGACACCCCATACCCATTAAACCATCACGCCTCATTCTCCTCTCCCCCAGCCCCTGGCAACCACCAAACTACTTTCTATCTCTATGTATTTACCAATTCTGGAATCATATCACACACAGCCTTTGGAGTCTGGCTGATTTCACATGGCACATCCTTTCCAAGGTTCGTCCACGTGGTAGCCTCTGTCAGTACTTCTCTCCTTTTGATGGCTGAACAATATCCCACGGTGTGGGTGAACCATGTTTTGTTTATCCATCCAACTCTCCATGGACACTGAGATGTTTCCACCTTTTGGCTGTTGGCAATAATGCCATTGTAAACATCTGCGTACACATTTTTGTTAGAACACCTGCTTTCAGATCTGCTGAATGTATACCCAGGAGCAGAACTGCTGGTTCCTGTGGTAACTCTGTTTGACCCACTGAAGAACTGCCAGACTGTTTTCCACATCAGCTGCCCGATTTCACATTCCCAGCAGTGAGGCACAGAGGGTCCAGTTCCTCTCACAGCTTCACCGACACTTGTCATTTCCTATGTTCCTCATCCAGCTAGGACGTGAGTATGGAAGCTAGCATTCCTTTGTATGAATCCATCAATCAATCTCCCCCATCTGCTGATGGACATTTAGGGTCTTTCTGAGTTGGGGTTGCTACAGACCACAATGCTGTGAACACTCTCCCACGGGACAGCCGCTGTGGTACTTCACTTTGGATTTTGCCCTATCCTGCCCTCATTTGGGAGGATCTTTCCCACCTTCCACATCCTTCCTGCCTGATGGGATCATCAGAGGCAGCGGTCAGGGGAAGCCAGCACCCATGACTTTGATCCACGCTGTCCAATTCTGCTGCCACTAACCTCACATGGCTGAAAGATGCTCACCCTGCGGCCACTCCAAACTGAAATGGGCCGTGAACATAAGATACACACAGGATTTTAAGGATGCAATGTGAAAAAAAATGTGAAATAGCTCACTAACAATAAGAGTAATATTCTGTATCAACAGTGTTGAGATGGAAATGTGTTAAATATACTGATGAAAATGTGTTAAAATATTTATTAAAATTAATTTCAGTCCTTCCCTGGTGGTCTAGTGGCTAAGACTCCATACTCCCAATGTGGGGCCTGGTTTGATCCCTGGTCAGGGAACTAGATCCCACAGGCTGTGACTAAAGACCCTGCACACAGCAATGAAGATCTCATGTACGGCAGCTAGGACCTGGTGCAGCCAAATTAATTCAATAATTTAAAATTTTTTTAATTTTACCTGTTTCTTCTCACTTTTTAAAATATGTGGGTACTAGAAAATTTAAAGTACTTGTCTTGCATTTGTGGCTCACATCTTTTTTCTAGAGGACAGCACAGGGATCCTTTCTGTTTCTTTACCTGGGTTGTCAACTTCCTGAGAGACCGAAGTCTCTCACTTTTCCTTCTTTCAGCACAGAGCAGCTTTGCAGGTGGTGGAAATTTGGGCAGAGTGATCTTTCAAAGAGCAGATCTCTCCCAACCACAACTCTGTCTTCCTTTCACATTGTTCAATGATTTCTATTGTCTTTGGGACAAAGTGAGACTCATCAGTGTGGCTGCAAGGCCCTGTGGGGTCTGGGCCCTGCCCACCTTTGCATACTCCCCTCAGCCCCTGTGCCCTGACCATGCTGGGGTTCTTTCCTCCTTATTCCTGCCACAGGGCCTTTGCTCGTGCCAGCCTCACTGCTGGAGAGGTCCTTCCTTAGTACTTTCTACCCATCCTTTGAATCTAAGCTCAATCACACTAGGCTGACTCTAATCAAGGCTCAGGACCAGAGAGCATTCCCATACACCTAAAAATTGGCAAACTCCGTGATGCACCTTCATTTTAAAAATATTTCTTATATTTATTTATTATTTGCTTCTCTGCATTGGGTCTTGGTTGAGGCATGCAAACTCTCAGTTGTGGCATGTGGGATCTAGTTCCCTGCCCAGGAATCAAACCTGGGCCCCATGCATTGGGAACATGGAGTCTCAGCCACTGGACCACCAGGGAAGTCTCCCTGCCCCCGCAATGTATCTTTCTGAATTAATTTGTACGTGCCCTGTGAATTCCTGGCCCTATGGACCAGCCAGGTAACATTCCTGCAACATGTTCCCCAGACTAGGCGGAGGAAGACGCCTGAACTAGGGGATTCTATACCTGGGTTTCAAGTGTCTTCGAAATGAAATTTCAGTCCAAGAATAACATTGGCAATAAGATGCCTCGTGTCAATTTTATGGGCTGCAAATACCTTCCAGTTAGACCATGAGGTAAGTTATAGGCCTGAGCACACCCTGAGAAGCTGCCAAAATGTTTCTCGGTCGCTCTTCTAAAAATGTCTTTGTCCTTGACTCTGGGGCTGGCCACCCCTGTCCAGGAGGTGCGGGGAGCAGCCAGCAGTTTCTCGCTAGGACACGACCAGGGGTCCAAGGCAGTGCTCAGGGCACGCAGGCCCCCTCTGGACAGCCAAACAACCACTGCTGTCCATCACTGGGACACTCGAGCCACGTGGCGATGTGAGCGCCTCGCAGGCCCAGCCAGTGTGCCAGCTTTTTGGTAGAATTGATGCCAGATTTCACATGGAGACAAAGGAAAATTTTCCCCTGAGGCTAGAGGGAAAACAGGTGAGCCGTCATATCTGTGACTGGCGCAGGCAGAGAGAGGACATCACCCCAGTCAAGTCACGGGACAGCACTGGGCCACCACTGCGCTCTGTCTCCCTCATTTCAACACTCCCTAACTTTTAAAGATATTTCCTTGAGGGGCTTCCCTGGTGGTCCAGTGGTTAAGAATCCACCTTCCAATGCAGGGGACGTTGGTATGATCCCTGATTGGGTAGCTGTCTGGTCTTCCCGGCCCAGGGCTTGAACCTGGGTCTAGTAAATAAAAAAGTTTTTTTTTTAAATTTTAATTATTTGAAGCATAGCATACACATAAAAGTGTATAAATCAGACACACACAGTTCACTGGATTTTCACCAAGTGCACACACCCACATAACCAGCACCCAGACAGAAGACCAGCACCTTCCCAGTTCCCCAAATGTCCACCTTGGGCCCCTCCCCAGCGTACACCAAAGGAAACCACCATCCTTGCCTCCCAACTCGAGGATGCGTGCCAGCCCCCCACCGCCATGTCAGAGCAATCAGACGCATTTCGCTCCCTGTCCTGCTCAACACCACGCGTGTGGCTCTTCCGTGTTGTGCGTAGCACATGTCTGTCGATCTCACATACGGCCCCTCACATAGACACCTCCCTTGTCCTGTTCACCTGCTGAAGGAACTTTGGATATGCCCCAAGTTCAGGGAAGTTTCAAAGAGTCCTGCTCTGCATGTTCCAGTACGTGACTTTTGGTGAATATACGGGCATGTTCCTAGAATGGCTGGATCATAGGGTTGGTGTGTGTTGAACATTTTGAGAAACTGCCCAACTGTCTTCCCAAGTGACAGCACTTTTTCCCTTTTCACCTACACTGTAGGAAAGTGTTCCACATTTTCACCAACACTTGGCATGGCTGGTCATTTCCGTTTGGGTTGGCCTTTCAGGTATGCACTGGTGGGTATGAAAATTCAATATCTATAATAAAAAAGTCTATGAACTTGGAAAGTTTCAGGGAGGGCAAGACTCCTTTTGTGTGTGGGGCAGGGCGGGGTTAGAAAGATGCATATGGAAGTTTTTCTTGTATGTTTCTTTTTAATTCTTAATTTATTTGAGCGGCTAATACACTCATATTGCTTGGACCTGGACAAGTAGAAACAGGACTATGTTGAATAAGATGTGTCTCTGAGTGAAAGAGAAAGACAAATATCATATATTAACACATATTTGTGGAATCTAGAAAAACGGTACAGATCAATCTATCTGCAGGGCAGGACTAGAGACGCAGGTATAGAGAACAGACTTGTGGACACAGTGGGGGAAGGGGAGGGTGGAACAAGTTGAGAGACTAGCATTGACACATACCCCACCATGCGTAAAATAGGTAGCTAGTGGGAAGATGCTATGTAGCACAGGGAGCTCAGCTCAGTGCTCTGTGATGACCAAGAGGGGTGGAATGGGGGCGGGGAGGGAGGCTCAAGAGGGAAGGGATATATACAGATGTGAAAGCGTAAAAGTGAAAGTCACGCGGTCATGTCTGACTCTTTGCAACCCTGTGGAATATACAGTCCATGGAATTCTCTAGGCCAGAATACTAGAGTGGGTAGCCTTTTGCTTTGCCAGGGTATCTTTCCAACCCAGGAATCAAACAAGGGTCTCCTGCACTGTGGGCAGATTCTTTACCAACTGAGCTACCAGAGAAGCCTGTATACACACACACACACACACATAGTTGATTCATGTTGTACAGCAGAAACTAACACAACATTGTAAAATAATTATATTCCAATTTAAGAAAATTTTTAAATATGCAAAAAAAGAGAGACATGTCTCTGAGTAAAGCAAGGGGTGGACCAGCACTCCCTGCTCTGTCCATCCCCAGGCTCCCAGACCCAGGCAATGGCTGTCTCCCTGGAGAGCCCGCCCAGGTGGGTCGGGTGAGCTCCCGCCAGGGCACCCTGCCACAGCCCCATCCTAATGGGAGCAGGGGAGCTGTCCCAGGCCAGGGGAGGGCAGGCTCGTTCTCAGCTCATAAACTCCCTCCCTGGCATTTACAGTCAGCGTTTGATCCTATAAAGGAGTCCTCTCGACCGCTCACCAAGCTCCTCATTTCACAGAATTATTTATGGTGTGTGCCACTTACTACTCCTCTATCCCCTCTATTTAGTTATTTATTTATACAGACATATATTTTTACCAGACGCTGAGGTGGTGAAAACGAAATACGCATGAGCTCATGGGGCCGAAGGAGTCTTGGCAGCTGCTGGGGCCTTGGGGACTGTGAGCTGACAGGCGGCTCTGCCTTGATCAGCTTTTTGAGGTCCTCTCTCTGGCCAGTGATGGCCAGCAGGACAGAGACTGGGGATTTGAGAGACTGATCAAGAAGCAGGCTGGGAAGTGGGCTAACAGCCTGGACTTTGAGGTGAAGTACATGGACTCAAAGCCTCTCCCCACTACCTAAAACTGTGCCTCAGTTTCCACATCTGCCAAATGGGGCTGCCCTGAGGATTAAATAAAGTGATTGATGTAAAGTGCTTACAGCAAAGTCTGGCGCTCAGTAAGGACCCTATAAGAGTTAGTGGCTATTATTAACAGCGTGGATGACAGGGCTAACAAAATCATAGCCCTTCAGTGGCCAACCCTCCCTGTCTGCCAGAGACCAAGGACACTGGATTTTCAGTGCTAAGCCTGGGAAGGTCCCAGCAAACTGGGACAAGTCAGTCATCCTACAGAGCCTTGTCATTGGATGAACCAGCAGGGACCCATCTCTTTACTTCAACAGAATGTCCAAATGAGGAAATAAATATTGATTAGGCATTCATTCATTCAGTAAACATTGATTAACTTCTATTCTGTGTCAGGCATTGTCCAAGGACCTGGGAACACAGGAGAGAAGAAACCAATGTCCCAGCTGCCCTCATGCAGTCAACATTCCAGTAGACAAGGTAGAAAATGAGCAAATAAACAAATAAATATTACAGCAGCAGGTAATAGACTGCTGATACACAAAGGTAAACATGGTGAAGGAAGAAAGCAGGATGAGCAATAACTAAATGAGAAGCTTAAAGAAAGACCCTTTAAAGAGATGACATCTGAAAAGGAAAATAAAGTCAGAGAACAAGCCACGGGATAATCCAAGCAAAAGGCACAGCAGGTGCAAAGGCCCTGGGGGGCGGGGAGGGGCTAGCACCAAAATGCTTTAAGGAAGCAATACCCTGATTGGTTTCATCTCAACCAATCTTAATCATCATTATTTGGAAACCAATGCCAAGCATTGTCAGTCAGTCAGTTCAGCTGCTCAGTCATGTCCAACTCTTTGTGATGCCATGGACTGCAGCACGCCAGGCCTCCCTGTCCTTCACCAACTCCCAGAGCTTGCTCAAACTCATGTCCATCGAGTTGGTGATGCCATCCAGCCGTCTCATCCTCTGTCATCCCCATTTCCTCCTGCCTTCAATCTTTCCTAGCATCAGGGTCTTTTCCAATGAGTCAGTTCTTCGCATCAGGTAGCCAAAGTATTGGAGTTTCAGCTTCAGCATCAGTCCTTCCAATGAATGTTCAGGACCGATTTCCTTTAGGATTGACCAGTTTGATATTTTTGAAGTCCAAGGGACTTTTAAGAGTCTTTTCTAACACCACAGTTCAAAAGCATCAATTCTTTGGTGTCCAGCTTTCTTTATGGTCCAACTTTCACATCCATACATGACTACTGGAAAAACCACAGCTTTGACTAGACTGACTTTTGTCAGTAAAGTAATGTCTCTGCTTTTTAATACGTTGTCTAGGTATGTCATAGCTTTTCTTCTAAGGAGCAAGCATCTTTTAATTTCATGTCTGCACTCACCATCTGCAGTGGTTTTGGAGCCCCCCAAATTAAAGTCTCTTACTGTTTCTATTGTTTCCCCATCTATTTGCCATGAAGTGATGGGACTGGATGCCGATCTTAGTTTTCTGAATGAAGAGTTTTAAGCCAGCTTTTTTGCCAAGCATTGTAGGGATAAGCAGCATTGGTTGTCTCTCTGGGAAGCTGCAGGTGGTGCTAAGGAAAGCTTACAATGAGAAAGAAAGTATGGGAACTTCCCTGGCGGTCCAGTGGGGAAAGCCCTGCACTCCCAGTGCAGGGGGCTTGGGTTTAATCAGGGAACTGGATCCCACATAAACTAGGAGTTCGCATGCTCTAGCTGAAGATTCTGCATTTGTTGTTGCTCATTCACTCAGTTATGTCCAACTCTTCGTGACCCCATAGACTGCAGCACACCAGGCTTCCTTGTCCATCACCAACTCCCAGAGCTTGCTCAAACTCATGTCCATTGAGCTGGTGATGTCATCCAGTCATCTTGTCCCCTTTCGTCCCCTTCTCCTGGTGGGGAGTTCTAACAAAACGTGGTCCCCTGGAGAAGGAAATGGCAAACCACTTCCGCATTCTTGCCTTGAGAACCCCATGAACAGTATGAAAAGACTTTGCATGCCACAACTAAAAGATTCCACATGTCGCAATGAAGATAGAGGATCCTGTGTGCCACAGCTGGGACCTGGCCCAGCCAAACAAATATATACATATAAATAAACATATGGATAAATAAATATTTTTTAAAAGAGAGAGAGAAAAACAGTATGATGTCATGAAAAGAACACTGCTCAGAGAGGAAGGGAGACTGGAGCCTCCTTGTGGGTGCTGGATGACCCTGGTCAAGTCATTTAATTTCTGCCTCTCTGGACTTCCCTTTCCTCAGGCTTATCATGGGGAATAAGAGAGAAGTCCTCACTTTGAGTGGGCCATAAGGCCTGATTCTAGGATGTCTCTTTAGAGGACCGTGATACAGCAGGAGAGACTGTTGCTTCCCAAGTGTTTGTCCTCGGCAGTGACTGAAGCTGGGGCAGGGCTGGGATCCATGTTCATGGCCCAGCTCAAAGCCTCCAAGCTTTCTCAAGTGGGCTCAAGGGTGGCTATGCCCACCAGGAAAATTGGCATAATTGAGTCTCAGAAGGAGAAAGTAGCTTTCTTGCTTACCAAGATGCTTCTATTGGTTGGGGACTCCTAGGCAGAACAGAATAAACTGCAAGATGATTTCAAAAATCTCCTTCTGAGAAAACCTGTAAGCGAATGTCCCATGGGCCTGGTGCTCAGGTTCTAGATCGAGCACTTGCTGGTTCATCCAAAGCTGCTCTTTTTGGTGACAATTCATCTCTCTCCCTGTGTGTGCAGTGCGTGAAAAGTCTAATTCCCTGGTTTGGTTTCCACTATAGAATAGGAGCCCTGCCCCTAGTCAGTTTGGATTTCAGACAAATAGATGTGTTGTCTGTCATCACATGGCCCCTTCCTCGCTCTTCTCCAAGAGATGAAGTGTAGGTCAAGTCAGTGATACGCCCCTTGATTGGAGGGAGAGATACCCCCCCTACAGACCTTTTCCAGGGTGAAGCCTGTTCTGCGCTGTAGGCTTTTCCCCCCTTGGGGGCAGGTGATTGAACGGAGGGCAAAACCCAGTGTCAGTGGCCAAGTCGTTGGCTGGTTGGCAACCTGTGAGGAGGCTGAGCATGAAGATTCCACCCAAATAGGACAACTGAGACCGAGAAGATTTTCCCTCTGGGGAATCTGAACTGGGAATGTGGAGAGGGTTAGCGACAGGAACCAACAGGCATGAGGTTGACGGACGATGTGGGCAGGAGGGGCGCTAGAGAGCCGTGAGCAAGACCAAGCTGTGAACAAGATCAGGGTGTCTGAATGATGGAGAGAGCATGCACAAGAAGACACAGAGAGAAAAGCTGAAACAAAGAGACTCGTGGACTCCTGCCTTTGGAGGATTCCTTTGCACTTTCTTGGGGATTTGGGCTTTCCAGTTGCCATCTCCAAGAGGACCCAATGTCCCATGACTGCTGCACATAACTGTGTGGGGGTGCACTGAATGTGCCATACATAAGGTGGCATGTACCTCCTGCAGTTGTGCAGTACACAACAGCTGCAACTGTACACGGCAAGCTTGACCAGGGCTCACTTTCTGGGCATTTGGAGACAGCCAAATATCCATTGTACGTTCATTCATTCATTCATTCAACACATCATTTTCAGGTATGTTTTAACTGCCTGGCACTGTCTAGGGAGTAAGAGACACGATTCCTGATCTCATGAGGAGAAGAGAAAGAAAATGAACGAGTAAATGAAATCATTTCAGAGTGACAACTGCTTTGAAGACAAAATGAAATAAATATGATGGACAATGACTTGAAGGGGAGAAAGGCTGTATTAGTTAGGTGGTCAGGGAAGACCTCCTGGAGGAGGGGACATTTGAACACATTTGAAGAATGAGTCAGCCTAGCACTCAAACACCTGAGGGAAGAGTGTTCTGTGTGAAGGAACAGTATGTGTAAAGGCCCTGAAGCAGGAATTGCCCCAGACAGGGCCTGATCTCATAGGACCTTACAGGATTTACTCTCATTGTGATGAAAAGCATTTGGAAGGCATCAGCATTTATCATAGCCTTTGCAATGGTCCCATTACTTGAAAGAACCAGTGCAAGTCTCTTTTCTTGCAACTAAAATAGCACGCTGTTTTCTGGAGTATTACTATCCTTCATCCACTCCCCAAGAAGGATCCATTTTCCGCTCAAATGAAGTCACATGGGGTCTTCACACAAGAACCATGTCAGATTAGCTCCTTGAGGAATTACCTTCATTGTATTGGCTTTTATCCAAGTTTATTTCATAAAACCATCATGGGAATTCTATATTTGCATTTGCTCAAAAATGGTTGTCCAGAGCATGGTAACTTGATATCCTTTATATAAAGCCCAATATAAAATTTATTTTAGAATTTGGTATCAGAATTGTTGTGTCATTTTTTCTATTATGAGAGAGATGAGATATCCTGTGTTTCCCTTTTTGACCTGGCTGCCAGGAAGCTTGGGGCTGAGTCATATGCTTCATCATAGAAATGGTTCATCCTTATCATCAGAAGTTACTCCCTCTTTCACTGGACCTAACATACTGTTTCTGTTATACCAACATTTTCATTTTAATTTTTTTTAATGAGATCCTTTGTTGTAAGCTGTAGTCTCATTCCTTTTTTGAAAAGAAGTGGAGACAGATGTAAATAAAGACTTTTTTCATCCAAAGTATAAGCATATGCAAAGTCTGGTTGACCTAGTTCTACAAGACTTAAGACTTGTAAATTCAAACACACCTAAAGAAAAACAAACATGAATTTCATTTCTTACAACTAGCTTTGGGGTTAGAAAGGAAAACAAATATATCTCCTGGAATAGCTCATAATTCACCCATGCTCTGACATTTGCTGCTGTTTGCGGACTGAGACAAGCCCACTTTATTCCTAACACCGCCTCCCTGGGTGGCGTCCGTGTTTCAGGAGAGTGACATGATCCTTCTATAAGAGAACCGTGAAGCCAGCAAAGCAGAACAGAAACCATTTTCAATTAAAAAGTCGCTCATGCTCAGGCTGACAGCTACCTCGGGACAGCCTGGTAACCTGTAATTTTTCTCTATTGCAAGGATGATTATGTTCCTTCAAATGGCAGCATAATTAACCAGGTCTCTTACAGGCTCCCACGTTTGTGTAGTTTTGCTGGGATGTTTCTCCAGAGCTGGGGAACCCACCACTGGACCTGCTAATGAGCCCTTGCCTGTCGGGGTACCTCTCACCAAGTGAGGCCATGGTGGAATTTCTTCTGGCAAAGCAGGGACACGGACCCCCACCAGGCTGCCCCTCTTCCTGCAGCATCTCAATTCTCACCCCGGTGGGGAAAAGTAGTGCCCGCAATTCCATTCACACCCCCGAGGCTATTCTTTTATCCCAACCCCTCCCCAGCAAAATTAAGCAGGCAGTTAAGACTGAGGAAGTCCAGCATGCAAACCGTTGAAACAGGCCAGCGGATCTCAGAGTGTTGTCCCCAGCTCAGCAGCATCTCTTGGGAACTTGACAGAAATGAAGCTTCTCTAGCCTCACCCAGACCTGCTAAATCAGGCATGGCCTGGAAATCTGTGTTTCCGCAGGCCCTCCAGGGGGATTCTGATGCATGCTCAGGTTTGAGCATCACTACTGGAATGAAGCAGAGCACTGCTGTATTGTAAACTCTGGCAGATTTGAGACCTGTTAATCTAACCTGTGCACAGAGCCCAGGATGAGGATTGAGAAGGTACCAAAAAAATTGAGTCTTAATTCTGGTCGTCAGCTTTTGCTTTATTCCATCACTTCTCTCTGGATTTATGAAGAGGAGGAAATGGCAGTAGCAGGGGGAGGGGTGGGGGCCAGCGCAGGAGAAGGATCTGAAGGAATGAGGAAGTAGAAAAGAGAGGATGTCAAAGAATATGTAGCCATGCTTTAAAACCTCCTCAGACAATAAAGCGCTTTCCTGGTGGTTTATATAGTCAAGAATCTGCCAGCAATGCAGGAGACCTGGGCTCCATCCCTGGGCCGGGAAGATCCCCTGGAGGAGGGCATGGCAACCCACTCCAGTATTCTTGCCTGGAGAATTTCACGGACACAGGAGCCTGGTGGTCCATGGGTCACAAAGAGTCAGCCATGACTGGGTGACTAACGCTTTCACTTCACTTTTACAAACAATAAACAGAAGACAAATGAATAAACAAAAGAATTATTGATCATAGCAACTGCTATGAAGAAAGGGAAAAAGACACTTCATTGAGCAGTGGTTCTCATCTAGGGTGATTGTCTCCCCCACAGGGGACACTTGGTTACTCTGGCCTCCTTTCTGTTCTGATTTATATCTTTTGAAGATCACTCTATTGATTGGAAGGAGAATAATGGATTGTGGGAGCTAGAAAGCAAGTGGGGAATGAGAGGCTGCCATTGCCACCCCAGTGAGCAGTGATGGTGACTTGAGGAGAGGGCTAGGAGCAAATGCTTCTGCTTCTTGGGATCTCCTGGGCAGAGAAGAATAGCTTGCAAGTTCATTTCCAAATCCCAGGGGCTTGACGCTGAGGGTCTAAGTCTAGCTCTTGCCAGTTCATCCAAAGCAGCTCTTTGGTGAAAAATTATAGCTTTGCCTGTGAGTGACATAGATGGGTAAGAAGCCTGATTTCCTCGTTGGGTTTTCCCAGTGGAATAGGAGGCCTATCCCTTGTGTACCGGCTGCTCCTGGTAGTAGCAGGCAAGATGGCAAAGGGAGATGTGAGACAGAAAACTTGCAAGGTTTCCTGATGTGAAAGGTGAGGGAGAGGGTCCCAGGTGACTCTTGAGAGCAGCAGGGGTGGACATGAACCTATACTGCAGCCCATATGCCAGGGACTGATGCCTGGGACAACAGAGAAGAGGAATAAGATGAAGGAAACAATAGTAGACCTCCTGGGAGAGAAGTCTCTAGGGTGTCCACAGAGCCTGCTAGTTCACTAACTCCCTGGGGACTAAGAAACTCAGCTGTCCACACTGGAGCCTGGCATTCACTCCCAAGGTTACAGACAGACCCTCGCCCTGGGAGAACGTGGTCCCCTTCACATGCCAAGCAGGGTGCTGAGCACACCCCCTGAGTTTCACAAGCATCTGACACAGACTGGAGAACCAGCATGGCTATCCAGCCCCTGCAGGGACCATGGACAGAATCCAACCATCATCTGTCATCTGTAATGTCTGGAGATTAGGAAGCCAGTGAGGGCTGCGTGTGCTTTTCACATTCATCCTGCAACATGAGACTGCCCCAACCCCATTCCCCAACCCCACCCCCCCACCCCGGAGCCAACAATGGCGCCAGGAGAGCTTTCACAAAAAGACGTGAGCAAGGGAAATTTTCCATTTCTTTCATTGCCCTAAAAATTGTACTTACAGGCTCTGGCCTACATTTGAACTTTCCAGAATAAGGCGATTATTGTTTTTCTCTTTTGTTTTTCTTGGTTACCTGCTGCTTGGTCCCTGGGCTGGGCTGTTCTGGAATTTTTGTAAAAGGATTTCTAAGCACGTGTCACAATTCTGGTTTGTGGTGATGACGGATGTGCTCAAGAGAGAAATTTTCATGCCAAGGGGGGTCCTCCCTAGCTCAAGCTGGGCATGTGTCCGAATCAAACCACAGAGCATCTCCCACAGACCATCCAGCATGAGAAAAAGGTGAAAATGTCAGCCACTCAGTTCACGTCCGACTCTCTGTGTCCCTGTGGACTGTAGCCCACCAGGCTTCTCTGTCCATGGGATTCTCCGGGCAAGAATACTGGAGTGGGGAGCCATTCCCTTCTCCAGGGGATGTCTCCTGCATTGCAGGCAGATTTCTTTACCGTCTGAGCCACCAGGGAAGCAGGCTGCTATTTATCCTCTGTGTCAAGTTGAGCCTATGAGATTTTCATGTTGTCGTCATTCTCAGACCTTGGGCCCCAGAGAGGGTAAAGGACTTGTCTGAGGTCACACAGCAAAACAATCTACATACTTTCCTAATTCTGGTCTTCTGCTCTAAGGAAGGAGGAATCCTTTTTCTCTAAGGAGGACATCAATCATTTGTATTTTATGTAAGAGTCTGGTAATAATGAGAACAGTTCAAATATGGAACAGACTGCTTTTTGATTCAGTAAGTGCCTCCTTGATAGAGAGCAAGGATATCATGGAGGGTAATTGTGGTTCCCGCGACTCACTGGAGGCTATACCGTGCCCCAGGGCTACATGCAGTGACATCTCATGGATGCTAAGTCGTTTCAGTTGTGTCTCTTTGTGACCACATAGACCATAGCCCACCAGGCTCCTCTGTCCTTGGAATTCTCCAGGCAAGAATACTGGAGTGGGTTGCCATGCCCTCCTCCAGGAGATCTTCCTGACCCAAGGATCAAACCACATCTCTTGTCTCCTGCGCTGGCAAGCTGGTTCTCTACTGCTAACGCCACCCGGGGAGCCCTGCCATGACATCTAATGTGTAGGTTAAGATCAGTCATGGTGAGTTTTTATACCATGGAAATTGGTAAACGCTACAAACCAAGGCTTTTTGGTTTTGCTTTTTTCCCAATAGAGCCAGTTATTTCAATTAAGTTTTACCAGCACATTCCTAGAAGTGAGTCATTCATTCATTCATCCATTTATTCATTCAGCCCACAAATCCTGATCAGGTATCTGTTGTATGCTTGATACTGGGCTAGATGTTGGGTCTCGAAGAATCGAAGGAGAGTCTGCTTTTTTAAAGAGATGCACAATATGAATGGTGAATAAATACGAACCCCCTCGACTTCATTCAGGGCCTTCCCAAGTAGCTCAGTGGTAAAGTAACTGCCTACAGTGCAGGAGATTCAGCTTTGATCCCTGGGTTGGGAAGATCCCCTGGAGGAGGAAATGGCAACCTACTCCAGTATTCTTGCCTGGGAAATCTCATGGACAGAGGAGACTGGTGGGCTACAGTCCAAAGGGTCGCAAAGAGTTGGACATGACTGAGTGACTATGTGTGCAGGCAATTATGTGCCAAGCACTGTACAGAGGCTCCGAGCGTGTTATTATCTCATGTGATCCCTACAACAGCTTATAAAGTCCATGGAAGAGCGTATCACTGTAGCATATGCTGCTCCTCCCTCCAGTTCCCTGACTCCCCATCCTCACCCCCACCGCTCCAAGGAAGAACAATACATTCCCACCCTGTTGTTCTTAGGTGTGGCTATATGACCCATTTTAGTCAATGCAATGTGAGCATCAGGGTTTCACTTTCCAAGTGAAAGCTTTAAGAGGCAGTAAGTGTTTTGTCTCACAATCTATTCCCTCTTTCAGGAGGCTGGCAGTGTTCCAGATTGAAGCTCCATCAGCCTGGGTCTGAACTGAGGATGAAATGGAGCAAAACCCTCTGCGTCCCTTGAAGGCTGTGGACTAAATGTGAGAAATAATCCTTGGTTATAAGCAACTGAGATTTGGGGGGCCATTTGTTACTGCAGCATAACCTAGCATATCCTGACTCATACAATGTAGGTAATAATTCATTTTTTCACAATATAAATGAGGAAATTGATACCCAAGAGGTTCTTGAACCCAAGGAGGCTGAAGCTAGAATTTGCACTATTAACCACTCCATCATGGGACTGTGGGGAAGGAGTCAACCAATATTTTGTTCTAATCCTGACTGACATTTTGGGTCCTAGCAAAAACCTAAAACTGAGTCTCTTTCCAATCCACTGTTGCTAAAAACCCATGTTTATTTTAAAAGGAATTTATTCCGTATGTTTCTGACCCTCCTTCACTTAAGCCACTCTAACTGTATTTGGACAGAGTTTGATATTGGGAGAAACTTCTGGGTCATCCTTTCTTTTTCTTCAATAAAAGAATATCAGATGTTGCCTAGAGGCAAAGTGACCCAAGCAGGCTCCAGAGGGTGAGACTGACAGCAGAGTTCCTCTGCCCACTCCTCCAACCGCTGCAGCTTCAGAAATGACAGAAGAAAGAGTATTTTCAGAAAAATTCTAAGGAAACCAGAGTGATGGTAGATGGCTGAAAGATTGTATCTGTTTTGCAGGAGCATGGGGAAAATGTAGACTTGCCTGAGTGGAATTCTTGCTTGTTGATCACATGAGGGATGGGCGATCTTTATCCCTAACTGTCTTTAAAAATCAACAAATGGAGAGTTGGGGAGGCTGAGGATCAGATGAAGAACAGACAGCAGCTCTCAGATGGGTTGGTTACAGGGCATCGTGTGTTGAAGGTGGCCCCTCAAAAGATATATCAGCCTCCACATACCTGGAGCCTGTGAATATGACCTTATTTGGAAAAAAGGTCTTTGCAGGTGTAATTAAGTTAAGGATCTTGGTACGAGCTCATGCTGGATGGTCCAGGTTACCCTAAGTCCAATGACAACTGTGTGTGTGTGTTTTCAATATTTATTTATTTTGCTATACTGGGTCTTAGTTGTAGCATGCAGGACCTTTGATCTTTATTGTGTTACGAGGGATCTTTTTTCTTTAGTTGTAATGTGAAAATTCTTAGTTTCAGCATGGGGGATCTAGTTCCCTGACCAGGGATCAAACCCAGGCCCCCCATATCGGGAGCTCGGAGTCTTAGCTACAGGACCACCAAGGAAGTCCTGACAAGAGTTCTTATAAGAGGAAGGCCTGGGGAGATCTGAGACAGAGAAGAGAAGACCATGTGACGCTGCAGGTGGAGACTGGAGTGATGGAGCCATGAGTCAAAGAAAGGCAAGACTCCTCTACATGACCTGGATAAGCCAAGGGAGGAAAATGGTGCTGGTTTGAAGGCAAAGCCCTTCCCAAACTCCTGCCATGGAAGAGTGCAGGCACGGAGCGCCAGCCAAGGGGCAGGGTGTTTTTCCTCTCACAATTCCGATAGAGAAAGTACTCAGTTTTTGCTTTGATGCCAAGACTAATGATCTATGTGACCTTCTGCTATACATGGCAGGGCAGCCAAGGGTTCTGAGCCTAGTTGAGAGCTGTATTCCAGGTTTCCGGTAGTCATGTATGGATGTGAGAGTTGGACCATAAGGAAGGCTGAATGCCAAAGAATCGGTACTTTCAAACTGTGGTGTTGGAGAAGACTCTTGAACATCTCTTGGACTACCAGGAGATCAAGCCAGTCAATCCTAAAGGAAATCAACCCTGAATATTCATTGGATGGACTGATGCTGAAGCTCCAATACTTTGACTCTGATGGGAAGAGCTGATTCATTGGAAAAGACCCTGATGCTGGGAAAGATTGAGGGCAGGAGGAGAAGGGGACAACAGAGAATGAGACAGTAGGATGGCATCATTGACTCAACGGATATGAGTTTGAATGAGCAAGAAGACCGCTGAGATACAGAGGTGAAAGGATATTTGAAACCACAAGCATTTCCCCTCATAGATGAGGCTCCCGTTTTCAATCTGTAATAGGTGACACCAAGGTTCCCTGTTGGTTTTGTGTTGGTTATTTTGCCTCTCTGGGCTAATCATCAAGCCATTCTCCTTTGGTTTCCTTATCCGTAAAATAAGGCTGGTGACAAATCATCCTTTCTCCTTCCTCTTGCAAGAATCCTATGAGATAAAATATGTTGAAGTGTCTTCAGGAAGTGAAGACAAGAGAGAAATGAAAAACCCCTCCCTCCCTTCTTCCCAGAAACATGTGTGGAGGCCCTTGCATGTAGGTGCAGTGATAGTAAGGGAGCACCAGGTGCGGTGTTGAAATGTATGTAAATTACATGCAAATAGACACCTCCTACAAACCCGGTTCTCCCACCTGGGAGTCCTGGGCTTCCACCCAGCTGTCTGAGGCAAATCAGCCCCATCATCGCAGTAATATGCTTTTCCAGATCCATCCTACCAACCTAGCAGCACCCGAGGTTATGCTCACTCATAATTCTGTTGCATGGTTTTTGTCAACTCTATTTGTGACATGGCATTCCTGTTGGAAAAGCCAGACTCAAGTTGTGATGAGATCAGGGTGTCAAACTCATCTTTGGGGAGTGGTCTCTCTGACAAGCTCCGGGCAGGAAGGGGGATAGGGAAGAGGGTAATATGGCACGAAGCCAAGCCAGCTTGCTGCTCCCTCCTCACATCCAGAATTATCCTGCTTGGTATCCTGTCTCTGCTAAAACCTGCCTCAGACTCTGAAACTTTAACAGCAAAAGCATTAAAGAGAGGAGACGGGACCTCTAGTTTGTCCAGGTGGTTGGCTTTCTTGATCTCAGGTTGACTGACATCTAGCTATTCAACACCCCAGCAAACCCTCTCTTGATTCTAAACCTGCCAATGACCTTCCGTCAGATTAGCACGTGGAAGAATCTAACTCAACGCTAGTGGAACTCATCTTGTGAGGTCGGCATATTGATTACAAGGAAATTTGACTTTATGGGGGAAAGAGGAGAAAAGTGACCCTAATGAAAAGGTTTTTCAGTAAAAGAAAAAAGAAAGGACTCAGAAAATGCCCAGAGGTCAATCCATCCATGAATCAGAGATCCTCCAGAGTGAAGACCTAACAGTTTTAGGAAAGAATTACAATCCTTTCAGGAGCTTTGACTGCATGCCAGGCACTGTTCTAAGTGCTGTTATGTGTCTTACTTAATCTGGCCCCCGAGGGCAGAATTTCCACTATTTCATTAACAAGGATATGATCACAGTAGGACAAGGAGCAGACCAGGGTAGTATTTCCAAAATAAAGACATTCAAATCATTACAGAAAACAGTAAACACACGAGACCAAAGTTGCAGAGAATCAGTAAAATCGAAGATCCTAAAAGCATAGACAAAGATTCAAGAAGAAATTTACAAAGATAAGAAGAATAGGAGAAAGGATGAAAAGTTCTTCAACTTCCCAAGTAGAAAAGACAGATTTCTCTCAAAGACACCCAAAGCAGGATATTTCTGGGGACCCTCCTGCTACAAGGACCAAACCAGAAGTCAATCTTCAAAAACATTAAAGAAAGTGATGATAGCTAAGAAAGTGGTCCAAGTTGAATTATTCAAATGTGACTGCTTCAGAAGGATATTCTTATGCTCACAAACTTTCACAAAATTTACCACCTAGGTATCATTTTGTCAGACATCAGTAGGGAAGACATTGTCAACAACTCCAAGGACTAAAGAAAAAGGAAAGGAATTTCAAAACTCTTGCTGTTTTGGAAAATTTTTATGTGTGATGAACAGAGTTGTTTAGACAAAATAAATAATGCAAATTGGGATGGCGAACTTTGGGGTTAAGATGGTTGATGGAACATATACATCTAATTTTGTTCCCTCCCAAAACCTCACTAAAACTACAAGAAAGGCAGTTTTTTGGTTTTGACTTTGGTCATTTAGAAGCTGAAACTTTCAAGGAAAGGAGGAGAAGGAAGGAGGGAACAACAAGAATATTTTAGAAGCTGAGAGGTAAATGGGATGAAAGTGAAAGTGAAGTCACTCAGTTGTGTCTGACTCTTTGTGACCCCATGGACTGTGGCCCACCAGGCTCCTCCATCCATGGGATTCTCCCGGCAAGAATACTGGAGTGGGTTACCATTTCCTTCTCCAGGGGATCCTCCCAATCCAGGGATCGAACCCAGGTCTCCTGCATTGCAGGCAGATGCTTTAACTTCTGAGCCACCAGGGAAGATCAGTCATAACCAATTTAGCAGACCTGAAAAAAGCCAAATGCTAAACCAACAATGGGAAAAACTGAGAGCAAAAAAGAGCCTAGCTCTCATGGGTGATGTTCAAATACAGTTCTTTGCCTTTTAAACATACTATTTAGAATTGAAAGCAGAATGTTCACAAATGAAATTTGTTCTAGGAATGTGAGTCTGTAGAAGCCAGCTAAGAAAAAACAAAATCAATTAATCAAAAAGAAAAGCAAAACTGTTATAACAATAAACATAAATAGTCCAGATTTATTTATTAAAAGCATAGGGTCTGAAATTGGTCACTCAGGAGAGAGACAAAAAGCAAATAGAAAGGCAGACTATAATGGCAAATGATCTTCAGTCAAATTCAAAAGAAAAGAGATTGATACTCAATAACACAATGTCGTCAAGGCTGTATATTGTCACCCTGCTTATTTAACTTATATGCAGAGTAGTACATCATGAGAAATGCTGGGCTGGAAGAAGCACAAGCTGGAATCAAGATTGCTGGGAGAAATATCAATAACCTCAGATATGCAGATGATACCACCCTTATGGCAAAAAGTGAAGAGGAACTAAAGAGCCTCTTGATGAAAGTGAAAGAGGAGAGTGAAAAAGTTGGCTTAAGCTCAACATTCAGAAAACTAAGATCATCGTGACCAGTCCCGTCACTTCATGGCAAATAGATGGGGAAACAGTGACTGACTATTTGGGGGGGCTTTAAAATCACTGTAGATGGTGACTGCAGCCATGAAATTAAAAGACACTTACTCCTTGGAAGGAAAGTTATGACCAACCTAGACAACATATTAAAAAGCAGAGACTTTGTCAACAAAAGTCCGTCTAGTCAAGGCTTTGGTTTTTCCAGTAGTCATGTATGGATGTGAGAGTTGGACTATAAAGAAAGCTGAGCACCGAAGAATTGATGCTTTTGAACTGTGGTGTTGGAGAAGACTCTTGAGAGTCCCTTGGACTACAAAGAGATCCAAGAAGTCCATCCTACAGGCTATCTGTCCTGGGTGTTCATTGGAAGGACTGATGTTGAAGCTGAGGCTCCAATACTTTGGCCCCTGATGTGAAGAGCTGACTCATTTGAAAAGACCCTGATGCTGGGAAAGATTTAGGGCAGGAGGAGAAGGGGACAACAGAGGATGAGGTGGTTGGATGGCATCACTGACTCACAGGACATGAGTTTGGGTAAACTCTGGGAGTTGGTGATGGACAGGGAGGCCTGGTGTGCTGTGGTTCATGGGGTCGCAAAGAATCGGACACAACTGAGTAATTGAAATGAACTGAACACCGTGTATAAGGCAAAATATTTATCAAGATAAAATTGGCTATTATTAAAAAGTTAGTTTGTAATGAAATCAAGATAATGATTCATAAATTATCAACTAAATAACACTAGTGTAAAATGAATAGAATAAAAACTAGTAGTAATATAAGGAAAATCAATAAAAGAGAGTGTATTATGGATCTGCAAGTTCATGAATAAAGGAAATAAACAATGAGTTGACTACATAGAACTTACAGACTTGCCAAACTTAACACTACATAAGCAAGATTTAGACCTTCATTTGAAAGTTCATAGTTCTTACATAAAAATTATCCACAAAGACTCAATTTATGCAACAGAAAGAAAATATGCATGTTCACAAATATTCAATGCAGCATAATCTACAAAGTAAAAACTTAGAAACCATCTGCATGAGAATAATAGTTTCATAATTCATGGTCCAGCATCATGATGAAATATTATGGAGCTGCTGCTGCTGCTAAGTTGCTTCAGTCATGTCCGACTCTGTGCGATCCCATGGACAGCAGCCCACCAGGCTTCCCCATCCCTGGGATTCTCCAGGCAAGAACACTGGAGTCGGTTGCCATTTCCTTCTCCAATGCATGAAAGTGAAAAGTGAAGGTGAAGCCGCTCAGTCGTGTCCGACTCTTCGCGACCCCATGGACTGCAGCCTACCAGGCTCCTCCGTCCATGGGATTTTCCAGGCAAGAGTACTGGAGTGGGTTGCCATTGCCTTCTCCATTATGGAGCTATATAAGGTTATTTTGAAGACTATGTGGAAACATGGGGAAATGTTTACCATGCCAAGTTAAAAGTGTATGAATATTTTTTAATGTATGAGTACAAAATATTGTGGACATTTTTATTTCATAGCAAGTGAAAGAAAATGTCAAAAATATGATTAGCTTTATAAAGAACAATCAGATTATTGCAGCTTTACTATGTGAATGTTATCATTATATTGGTTTCCAATTAAAATAGATACAACAAGATACATCAAAAAATTAATAAGGCAAAAATCTAGGGAAAAGAAAATAGAACTTTCTTACCAGGTTGTATCTCCTGTCAGTAAGTTTTTGAATATTTTATAAAACACCTGAGTGTGGATAAGGTTTTGGCACAAGGGATAATCTGAATTTTTTTTTTTAATCATTCGGATAGGGTCAAAACTTGCTGATAAATACTCCTTTAGGATAGAAATTAAATGATTTAGTAGATCCCAAACCAAGAGGTACAAAGAGGGGGACATCCATTTCCTCCAATCTAGGGACCCAAGTACTTTTAGGACCCTTCCAATTTCCTCGTAGCTCAGTCGGTGAAGAATCTGCCTGCAGTGCAAGAGACCGGAGTTCGATCTCTGGGTGAGGAAGATCCCCTGGAGAAGGAAATGGCAACCCACTTCAGTATTCTTGCCTGGAAAATCCCATGGACGGAGGAGCCTGGCAGACTACAGTCTCAAGAGTCTGCCTCCAAGGCAGGGGGCCCAGGTTCAAACCCTGGGCAGAGAACTAGATCCCACATGCCATAACTAAGACCTGGCACAGCCAAATAATAAACAAAAATAAATATGTATTTTTAAAAAATCCTGAATAGAAGGTTCTAGAAAAATTCAGTTAGTGCTAAATAATTGGAAAGGAAACCTAGTTAAGGGAAGAGAGTCTATATACCAGTGTTGACCAATAGAATATTTTTTTTAAGTTTTTTTTTATATGGACTGTTTTTTTTTAAGATTTATTTATTTATTTTAATTTTATTGTTTGGAGTTTCAAGAGTCAGACACGACTTAGTGACTAAGCGGAGCTAATATTCTCAGCCTGCTATCCTGCATCCCACTGTGTGCCTGCATGCGTGTGTGTGTGCGCACACGTGCGCGCACACCCATGGACCAGACAGGAAAGGACCTCTGTTTCTTTGTATCCACACCCCCTGGTTGAAGTCTCTTCTTCAGTCCCCACCTAAGCAGCTCATTTTGGATTCCATTTGGCAGACCAGAGCGTGTGATGCAGACAGAGAAGGTTCCCTGGAAATGTTGACCCATTGGGAAGAGATTACAACTTTCCAGGGAAGATGATGAAAAATGTATGTTACTTCTGGAAAAAGGGAACGTGTGGTTATTTTGATATTGCTTACAAGGTTATGCTCTCTACAGACAGTAAAGAGGTGAAGGGGGTAAAAGGAAGAAAAGAAACACATGTCTGGCAGCCACTGTTTTTTGGAACAATGTTTAAAACCCTTTGTCTATTCTTGTGAAAAATCTGTGATTCTGACAAATCTTCAACCTTCAATGGAGGTGGGCTTGGTTTTTTGCAGATTGCCTAAAGTAATTCAGAGCTCAGTGTAGTGAATAAATGTGGTAATTTATCTTGTTAATGATGTCATTATTAAAGCAGGTATACCTCAATAAGATTAATTTTCATGTGTAATTTACAGGCTGCCTTGAAAAGGAATTTATAAAGGCAATATTAATAGCACAGCCATTGCTAGAATAAGCGTAAAACAACCCAAGGTCATTCCTTTGAAGGAAAACACTTGTTTGAGTTAAAAGACTTCATATATTTGTTTAAAAGTGTGGGTTTATTATTTTATAGGTTATTTTATCCTTTTAAAACAGAAAAAAAGTGCTGTTGGTTTTTCTCTAATTTTAAAAGCAGTACATGGAAATCATCCACTGAAAAATACACAAGAGCTTGAAGAAGAAAATAAGATTCCCACATTATTCTCCAGAGATATTCATTGTTAAGTTGCTGGTATGCATCACATCATTTTTTTTTCCACTTATAGACATTTTATGGAGAGGTAGATCTTAGAAGAAACTCTATTTCCACAGATTTCTGCTAACCACATGGAGAAGAAGGGTTAGTTGGAGGGTTTGGCTAGCTGATCTCCCTGAAGGGTTCACAGAAAAGAATTTAGACAGCCAGGGAAGCCACACTTTCTTCACCTTGATCCATCTATCAGTGGGATGACATAAGATTCCTCCAAGGCCACCTGAAGTGCCCCGAATTGCGTGAGGACCCCAAGTCCACATGGTAAGGACTTTAATTAATACTGAATGGGGGGGGACTCCCCTGGTGGTCCAGTGGCTATGATTCTTGTGCTCCAAGGCAGGGGGCCCAGGTTCAAACCCTGGGCAGGGAACTAGATCCCACATGCCATAACTAAGACCTGGCACAGCCAAATAATAAACAAAAATAAATATGTATTTTTAAAAAATCCTGAATAGAAGGTTCTAGAAAAATTCAGTTAGTGCTAAATAATTGGAAAGGAAACCTAGTTAAGGGAAGAGAGTCTATATACCAGTGTTGACCAATAGAATATTTTTTTTAAGTTTTTTTTTATATGGACTGTTTTTTTTTAAGATTTATTTATTTATTTTAATTTTATTGTTTGGCTCTTCTGAGTCTTGGCTGCTGCATATAGGTTTATTCTGGTTGTGGTGCATGGGTTCCTCTTGTTGCAGAGCACAGGCTCTGGGAACACAGGCTTCAGCAGTTCAGCACACTGCCTCAGTAGTGTGGCACACAGGCTTAGTTGCTCCATGGCATGTGGGATCTTCCTGGACCAGGGATTGAACCAGCGTCCTTTGCATTGCAGGGCAGATTCTTAACCACTGAACCACCAGGAAAACCCTATGTGGGCCATTTTTAAAGTCTTTGCTGACTTTGTTACAATATTGTTTTTGTTTCATGTTTTGTTTTTTTGGCCACGAGGCATGTGAGATCTTAGTTCCCTGACCAGGGATCAAACCCACACTCCCCGCATTGGAAGGTGAAGTCTTAATCACCGGACCACCAGGGAAGTCCCAGACCTACAGAACTTTCTGCAGTGATGGAAATGTTCTACTTCTGTGCTGCCCAATATGGGAGCCACTTGCCCCCACCCCCACTACTCCTCACCATGGCTCTTGAGGTCTTGCAATATGGCCAGTGGAACTGAGGAACTGAATTTTAAATTTTATTTAATTTAAATGTAGAGAATCACACGGGCCTAGTGGTTACTGTATGAGCACAGCTCTATGCAAATACCTGGGCTTCCCAGAGGAGCCTGGTGGGCTACGGTCCATAAGGTCACAAAGAGTCGGACACGACTGAAGTGACTCAGCACACACGCACACTTGGAAATATCCAGGCCTGAGACAGCGAAGAGGAATGTGGGAAAATTATTAACCTGGGAATTTTCTTTCCTGCAGGAGGTGCTTCCCCTTTCAAGTCATTTAACTCCGAAAATGTCTCTTTAAGTTCCCTTCCCAACAGTTTGAAAGATCAGGAAGATTTTTACTTAGAGCTACTGTTATAGAGGATGCTCATTTGGACTTCATAAACACTGGGTTTCCCAAGTTGGACTCATTAACGATTAAAAAGTTTAAAGCCACTGAGAAAAAGGAAACAAAACAAAACAAGAGCTTTAAATGTTTCTAAAAATGTATGCCAGCTTCAGTTCAAACAGACAATTGACAACATCCAAGCGACAAGGATGACATCCAAAGCCGAATATTGATGGTGTTAAATTCTTGTTTTGCATGAATCTTTCTGATTTTCATTATGGAGGTTGGCGTTCATCTCCTTTGAAAGGAGAACAATGCTTAGAGGAAGAACAAAGCCCCATCTTTCCTTAAGTGGACCTCCTTTCCCGGGTTTGGGTAGATGAGTTAATAAGGAATTCAAGGCCAAAAGAAAGGAGGCTCAGACCCCAAGTTTCAGTGTAGAACTATGTTTGCCTGAAACATTTCTTTGTGGGTTAAGGGAACATGGATAGTGATGGAGCAAAGGGGGAAAGTGAGATGGGTCCCCGTTCTGGGGCTGGAAGAAATGCCTCGGAAACCGCACACGGTTTGGTTGAAAGTGGGTACTGAGTTTAAGTGCAGACCTGCTGTTCTCAGAGCCTTTTAACTTCCCTGATATCTGCGGTTAGTCTCAACAGCCTCACTGTCCTCTGAAGAAGGAAAAAAATAAGAAAGTCAGAAGAGCCATGTGAAGTAGACAAGAGAATCACTTGGATTCTAAGTCCGAGAGAAAGTCAAATCTGAGAATATGACTTGCCACTTTCTGTGTGTTCTCTCGGGGCCTGAGAGGCAAACTGGGGTATTGATCTGAATCTCCGGGTGGTTATACATAGGCGCGAGACTGGCGAAAGCTTTATTGATGTGGGGAATGGAAATGAACTTGGAATAGGTGACTGGCTCGGGTTTGGAAGTTACTGCAGCCAACAGTTCTGGTGCTATTTCTGAGGACTTCCCACTGGGCAGCGTGTCCTCTGCACGGGGCTGTGGCGTACAAGGTGACAGTCTGTGTTTGCAGGGCGGAGGCCGACGTCTTCAGTACAGCCTGGGCAAAGCCCTGGGAAGGCAGGGCTCCAGCTAAGGACATAGCTGTTCTGTTTGCAGCCCAGCTCAGAGCAACTCAGAGGTCCTCTGCAGGGCTCCAGAAGCCACCCTACTCCCTTTGGGTAACTCCCTGGGGGCCTGACAACGAGACTCAGAAGATGGAGGGTGTTTTTTTTTTTCCCACAGAAGCAGCATCCCCAAGTATGAATGCCAAACCATATATCTCTATGCCAAGTTTATAGCAGTAAGATTAATTAAAGAGGATTTATACTGGTGACTTGCAAAATTTACATTCTAAGATACTTATTTTGAGAAATTCTAAACAATAGTGCCTTAAATAACATAAATATATAATAGAAATCTGCAGTCGGGCAATTTAGGATTAAGTCAAGGACCCATACTCCCTCTATCTTGTTTCTCTGCCATTCTTTGCACTGGACTTCTTCTTCAAGAAACAAAATGACTATTAAAGCTCCAGCCATCACATCCTCATTCCAGTCAGCAAGAAGGAAGGAACAAATATCAGAGTGCCCCCTCCTTTGAAAGATACTTCTGGAAAATTACACATATTTCTTCCACTTGAATCACTGGCTAGAACTTAAGCCCTGGCCCACTGCAAGGGAGGCTGGGAAATGTAGTCTCTATTTCAGATGTCAATATGCCTAGCTGAAAATTAGGAGTTCTTATACTGGTAGAAGTGATCCTTTGTTACTTTCAAGGCTATGTCATGAAAGGATACACTTTCTACTTGGCTTTCTTTGGATGCTTGCTCTTGGGAACCGGCTGTCATGCTGTAAGGAAGCCCAAGCAGCCACAAGGAAAGGCCACATAAAAATGTCCCAGCTCACAGTCCCCACTGAGGTTCCAACCAAGAAGCAGCATCAGCTCATAGAGGCGTGAGGGAGCAAGACCTCAGGTTATTTCAGACCTGAATCGTCAGGTCACCGCCAACCTTCAGGTCCTCCCAGCCTGGGCCCCAGACACCATGGAGGTAAGCTATCTTCTCTTTAATTCCTTGAGCTACTAACTTTGAGTGGTTTGAGCCATTTTGGGGTTTTTTGTTGTTGTTGTTGCTGCATCTGTTTGTTTTGGGTGGTGGTAATGAGCAGCTTGCGAGAACTTAGGTCCCTGAGCAGGGATTAAACCCAGCAGTGAAATCATCGAGTCCTAACCACTGGACTACAGGGAATTCCCTGGGGTGGTTTGTTATGCAGGAAAATTAACTGGCACAGAGGGCTACAGAGTTTAGCCATTTTTCTGTCAGTGGCAGAGTGGGGACAAAAGTAGGGAAGGAGACCACTGCAGCCTCTCTCCCAACACCAGGCCACCCCCATCCCCCTTTCTACGGGAGGAGCTGCTGATCTGATCACAAGCGCTGACTCCGCTAACAACCAAGCTGATGTTAGCTCCTTCTCTGATATCATATCCTACATGTAGAGCACCCCTGGGGCAGACGCATGGATAGAAGTGACTCCCAGGACACGATCCAGACATTCTTGGTTATAAGTCCACTTAAGGTCATAAAAGTCTTTACTTCTTATCAAGTGCTGTTGTCAGGGTGTGTCTTACACGCGTGTCTCTCTGGTGTGAAGGATGGATTTACTGATTTAACGCAAGGTGTGGGAGGAAGGGTCCAAGACTAGAGGTGGAGACACAAGTAAGAGGCTGCTGCAGGGGCTTCCCTGGTGGTCCAGGGGTTAGAGGATCTGCCTGTCAATGCAGGGGACACAGGTCTGATGCCTGGTCTTGGAAGACCCCACACGCCTTGGAGCAACTAAGCCTGTGCACCACAACTCCTACACCTGCACACCCTATAGCCTGTGCTCTGCAACAGGTCACGGCAATGAGAAGCCTGCACACTGCAACTGGAGTAGCGCCTGCTCGCCACCACTAGAGAAAGTCCAAGCGCAGCAACAAAGAGCCAGCATAACAAAAAATAAATAATTAAAAACCAACAGGGGTGTTGCAATGTCCAGCTGAGAGATCGAAGAGCTTTCAAATGTGGGCAGTGTTAGAAAATAGGTTTGAAAAATATTTAGGAGGTAAAATTAGCCGAGTTGGGACACAAGCTGGATTGGCGGTGGGGGTTAAAGGAGAGTGAGGCATTTTGGATAATTCTGATATTTCTGGCTGGTGATGCCACGAACTGAAATTGACATTTAGGAAAGCTGATGACTTTGTTTTGATATATGTTGAGTTATATCCAGCCAGCCAGGTGGAGATGCGTAATATGTGGGTGTATGTGTGTTTCAGGGGGATTCTTCATCTGGGAAGGAGGGGGTTAGATGTCAAGAAGATGGCCTGAATCATACTGGTCATCATTTAATAGAATAAATATATCAAAGGCTTGAAGAAATATAAGTGCCCCTTTCAAAGGTGGCTCAGTGCATCCCTAGGCTGTTAGTAGAGTTAAGGAAGTTAGGAGTTGGGATGGGTTTAAACAAAACAGGCTGTAGTTGATTAACAGCTCTTCCTAGCCACACTTCCTAGCCACACACCTTGGCAAAAACACTCTGCAGCTTCTCCCCTCAAGAAGTGAATCTATTTCCTTTTCCTTTGATTTGAGCTCAGCCATGTGACTTGTGTTGGCCAACAGGATGTGGTGGAAGTGATGGTATTAGTCTGCTGGAGGAGGAAAGACCTATGGAACTGAGCCTCGTCATCCCAAATGAAGCCAAGTTCAACCAGCCAGCCCCCAGCTGAGGTATCAGCTGCCTACAGATAGGCAGAGGTAACCTAAGCCCAAACCAAATCAGCAGAACTGCCCAGCTGACCAACAGACTCCTGAGTCATAACAAATGACTGTTGTTTCAAACCATGATGTTTTGGAATGTTTTGTTACACAGCCTGTATGACTGATACAAACTCTCTGGGAAATAAGTGGGGGTGGGGGTGGCCCTGTACTTTACAGCGTGTTTACTTGGGAATGTTATACACAAAAGAATAAGCCAGCCATGTGCACAAACAATAGTCTTCCTTTCCCGCCACCTTCCTTCACAGTTCCAGGACCTTGGTGATACCATCTATTTCTTGGTTCCAGTCTCATCTGGGAACCTCAGAATTGAAAAGACAAATGGCTAGTAGAGGGTTCTCAGCCTCAGCACCTAAAGCACTGACACTTTAGGCCAGGTGATTCTTTGCGGTGGAGGCCCTTCTGTGCACTGGAGGATGTTTAGCAGTACCCCAGCCTCTACGCCCGAGATGCCAGTAACATACCTCCCTCCCAACTTGGACAACAAAACACGTTTCCACACATTAACAAATGTCCCCTGGGAAGTAAAAATATCACCCCCAGCTAAAAACCACTGGGCTAAAGGATTCCAGAGAAACCACAAGACCAGCCCTCATAGGGCAAACTGGCAAACCAAGGCCCCCAAAGAATATGCCAATATGGCAGCTACAAGAGCATCACACACTCGTTCTTGCATTCACAAGCAAACATTGGCTTCCTGCTGTATGGGGATCACGGTACTAGGGACTGGAGATGCCAGGCCCTGTCTTGGGGAACTCATAATCTATTGAAACATAAACAAAAAGACAAGTGCAAGCCCTGAGAAGTCACAAGAGGCACTGAATGCAGGGGAAGCATTCAGGGTCAACTTCCTGGAGGCGGTGGCTTCTTAGCTGAATGTTAAGCCCTGAGTCGCACTTCTCCAGGATGAAAAGGGACGTGTTTGGAGCACATGAGCAGATTCTATAGGGAATTGGGAATAACTGGTGCGTGGAGTGAGGGGAGCAGACTGCAGCAGCATTTTCAGGGACACATGACTTATTCTCCTGGGGAACTGTGATGAACCAACTGCTCCCAGCCTCACATCACTTCCCATGAAACGACCAGAGACAGAAAGCAGGCTCAGGCATCTAAATCTCTGCAACAAAGCTGAGCTGGCCCCAGGGAAGGCTTTGCCCAGCCAGCAGGGTTCAGGCAGAGGACGGAGGAGAACAAGGCTCCACTGTGGGTCTGGCCATGTGGGAAGGCCCAGCCCCACCACTCCTAAGGGCTGGCACACGGCTGCATCCGAAGATGTGAAAAGCAACATTGTGGACGGGCCGGGCAGGAGAGGCTTTGGGCACCTCAGGTCCCTGCCTTCGTCCTTTCTTGATCCAAAAGACCCACTGGGCTGAAACAGAGTCTGACTGACACCCTTCCACCCCAGCTCTGTCTCCAGGCAGGTAAACGGAAATACCATTCATTCAGCAAATATTGACAAAGGGCCTGTGTACACAAGGCCCTGTATTAGGTGTGGCTGAGAGCATAGTCTCAAGGTTTATTGGGAGGCAAGCGATAGTACAGGGCATTCAGTAGTAACTTTCAGAAAATAGTTATCGTGTATCTGCTATGTGCCAGGTGCTATAGTAGACATCCAGTGTTGAACTGACCCAGAAGTTTCCTGGCATTACGGTGCTCACATTCCAGCAAGGGGGATGGACAGCAAACCAGTAAATCAATAAACTGCCACATTTACCTTGTGGCTCGGTGGTAAGGAATTTGTCTGCCAGTGTGTGAGTTCGATCCCTTATCTAGGAAGATCCCACATGGCGTGGAGCAACTCAGCCCATGCACCACAACTATGGGGCCTGTGCTCTAGAGCAGGGGAGCCACAGCTGTTGAGCCTGTGTGCCTAGAGCCTGTGCTCCACAATAAGAGGAGCCACAGCAAGGAGACGCTCTCACACTGCAACTAGAGAGTAGACCCCTCTTGCCACTACTAGAGAAAAGCCGGAGCAGCCGCAGTGATCCAGTACAGCCAAAAAGAAATTAATGTAAATAAAATTATAAAAATCTAAGTGAATAAAGTAATCTAAAAAATACATAAGATTATTATTAGAGCATAGTAAGTACCACTTAGGAGACAAATGAAATGAGGCATGACCAACTCAATGGACAAGAGTTTGAGCAAGCTCTGGGAGTTGGTTATGGACAGGGAAGCCTGGCATGTTGTAATCCATGGAGTTGCAAAGAGTCGGACACAACTGACTGACTGAACTGAACTGATTATCTCACGATAAAGATTTGAATGCAAGAAAGTTTTGGTGGGATGGCCACAGACAGCCTCTCTGACTGGATGACAGGTGGGCTGCAACCTAGAGGATTTATTCATTCATCCAACCAATGTCTACTGGGTACTGCCCAGGCATCAGATATTGGAATATAGCAATGAATGAAATGACAAAGATTCCTGTCCTCATATCAGCTCATATCCCAGGAGCTGATATCCTGGGAGTGAGGAGAATTAAGGAAAAAACAACTACTTCATGAGTAAATTATACTGAATGGTAGAAGGTGATGAAATGAAACAAGAAAACATGGGGCAAGAGAAATGAGATTGCAATACCAAGTCTTAGGGCTGGGGCAGAACAAGGTAGGGCAGGGAGGGGCTGGTCAGAGCAAGCCCCACTGGGTGACCTCTGAGCCCAGAGTCCAAGGATGGAGCCACATGAAGATCTGGGGAAAAGTGTTCCAACTGAGCCCAGGGGACTTACAGAACTGTGGAGATAATAGCAAATCGTTGTTTTTAGCCACCAAGCTTGGGGAAGCTTGTTACGCAGCAGTAGATAACAGGAAAACCAAAATGAGCTCAGTACCTAGTCCAGAATCTGCCTCCCACTCAATTCCTTCCACTGTGCTGGACTATGTCAGCTTTCTGCTGCATGTGAGCAAACGTCTAATATTTTCAGGTCGAATTTCCTTGACTTCTTTCATGTTGAGGGTCCTCTCTTCCAACCTGCTGCAGCATCTCCTTCCTGAGTCCACATACCTGACTGCAATGGGGTCCAGATCTGCCCCACCTCTGGAGTATCTGCTTGATGGCCATCACTTCTGTCTCTCTGTCCCTTCGTTGCTTCGGCTTTTCAAGATTTTTTTTTTTTTTTATGTTGTGGACCATTTTCAAAGTCTTTACTGAATTTGTTACAATATTGCTTCTATTTTATGTTTTGATTTTTTGGCCACAAGCTGTGCAGGATCTTAGCTCCCAACTAGGGATCGAACTCACACCCTCTGCAGTGGAAGAAGTCTTAACCACTGAACTGTCAGGGAAGTCCCTTCAGTTTCTTTTTTGGACCTTTCACCTGCCCCTTCCAAGGCCCTCAGAACCTTAGCAACCCTACTCCTGTTGGTCGCATTTTATAAACCTTCTTTGATCTCATTTCTTTTTCTACTCACATCACCCCTCCTTAGGACAAGTCTTCCTCGTTTCTCCCAGGGTTACTGCAGCAACGTACCTCTATCTCTGATCCTTGCTATTTGGCTTTTTACAGCTGTGAGTAAAGGCCCAAATGTGAACCTCTGAGGGGGTACAAACACCAGTGCATCCCTAAGGTCCCCCATAAAAGTTCCTTCCTGCCGTTCCCGCCCCCTTATCCCACTTCTCCACAGGGCTGAGATTACTCTGAAGACCGAGAGGTCCCCAAGTGAGTCAGGCTTTTCCGCTGGTTCCTACGTTTGCACAAGGCAGCCTCTTACTGAGATTCCCTTCTCCCACTTTGCCTTGGGATGCACTCCTTTACCTCATCAAACATCACCTTTCCTAGGAAGCTTTCTTGGATATCATCCAGAAAAATTAGGATCCCCTAAGCAGAGTTGCCAATATATCTGTATCACAGAACTGATCATACTGTCTCCTTTATTTGTGAGTCCATCCCATTAATCAGACGGTGAGCCTCCTGAAGTCAGAGACACTGCCTCATTCATCCATAGCCTAATGCAGCATCCAACATAGGGTAAAGATTTATCTAAGTGAGAGATCAGCAAAGCACATCCCACAGGACAAATCCAGCCAAACCCACTGCCTGTTTCTTTGTGGCCTATGAGCTAAAAATGGATTTTATAGACGAATGTGTACCAGCCATTTGGTGACAAGGAACACTAATTTTATACTCCAGTTGGGCAAAAATGTTGTCCTTCCCCAAAAAAGAACTCTGTTCTTCTCATTTTTAGATCTACATCATAAAACATTGTACTCAAGGGGTCTTCCTCGGTGATCCAGTGGTTAAGAACCCACCTTGCAATGCAGGGGACATGGATTTGATCCCTGGTCGGGGAACTAGACTCCCACATGCCACAGAGCAAGTAAGCCAATTACTGAGTCACAATTACTGAACCCTCGACCCACAATTAGACATTCCGTGTGCTGAAACAAAAGAACCCACATGATGCAATGAAGACCCTTCATGCCTCAACTAAGACCCGTCGCAGCCAAATAAATAATAAAAATAAATAAATAAATAAAACATTCACTCAATTGTGATGATTACTTTTTGAATTTTATCAATAAAAATTTTGTGGAAATGTGTTCTATCTCTTATTGCATAAGAACCTGCATCGTAGATGGTGCCTCTTGGCTCTCAAAGTCGAAAATACTTATTAGCTGCCCCTTTACCAAAGAAAGTTTGCTGACAGTATTTGTAAGACCCACGTTTTCTAGTGGCTGCCTTGATGGTTTTGAGCCTGAGAGCCTGGAAGGCCTGTCTGTCGCTCCTCTTATCAGATAGGCTCTCACTCAGCCAGCTGGTCCTCACCCTAATGGATCTCAACCTCTGACACGATTCAAAGGAGCCATCACATCTTGCGGTGGAAGCCGTGGCGCATCTCATCCTCTTGTTACCACGAGGCCTGCCACCCACAGCCCTGGCTGGTTCCCGTTGCCTCTGGGGGCTAGATGGTGTCCTCCTCGAGGCTGTGAGGGGGGGCGGTTCAGAAACTCCTGCCGACCTCATCTGTCCAGGGTTGGCGGATGTTGCATTGGGCCATCTCATGCTGTTTGTGGCTGGGAATCCCACCTTCACCAATGGGATGAAAAAGAGGTGATGGAAACACTGATCCCCGGTCTGAATGAACGAACAAATGGATCTGCCTGATTCTGGATCCGCTTTCAATTCCCTGGTGCCACCTCGACTCCTTTGGCCCACCCTCAGCTGCCAGGCTCCTCCCCCACCTCGCTCTGAAACCCCGGTTCTGCCCTCCCCTCTCCTCTTGGCCATTTCACACCATCACACTACTTTTCCTGTGTGTCCTCCTGTCTGAAAGAATAAGCCACCACCTCCTGCCAGCTCCTTCTTAAAATCTTGAAAGCTCGCCTCAGCCCCCTCCTTTGATCCAAGAAAAAGAAGTGATTTTTGTGAACGTTTTGAGGTTGGAAGCCTTCGCCGGCTGGTCTGTCTGGACGCTGCATCAATAACCCTCATACTCTTATGAAAAGCCTTGTATGTGCAGGGGGGTTGGGGGTGCTTTTCTAAGGCAAGGCTGCCAGCTTCCTTCTTATTAGAAGTCTGATGCGTTTACATGACACCTGAGAAAATAAAGCAGGAACTGTGCCTGCGGCATGTTGATAAAATGATCCGAAGTGGGGAAAAAAAAAACAACCCACAAATGTGCCTCAAACCTGGGGACAGAACTTTGGACGCTTTGTGTTTCTTTTCAGCCCTAAGCCAACTCAAAAGCTACAAACTGAAATGTCTCTCCAGTTTCGCTCAGCCGGAGAAAACCCAGTCCGCCGCCGTGTTTATTCTAAAGAGAATCTGAAGGGACTGTTGTCTGAAAATTTGCAAATGTGGGCATTTATCAAACATCTCTGAGTCTCCCTGAAAGAGACGGGGTAACCCTGCAGCCAGGGAAGGGAAAGGGTGTGCTGTGTATTTATGTGCCTGCGTGTGTACCAAGCAGAGTTAGTCGTGTCCGACTCTGCGGCCCCATGGACTGCAGCCCGCCGGGCTCCTCTGTCCACGGGATTCTCCAGGCAGGAATACTGGAGTGGTTGCCAGGCCCTTCCTCCAGGGATCTTCCCCACCTAGGGAATGAACCCGTGTCTCTTATGTCTCCTGCATTGGCAGGTGGGTTCTTTTCCACTAGCGCCACCCGGGAAGCCCTTGTGTGGGTAAAGCAATTCAAAAAGGAAACTCCATATGAATAAGCCTCAATCATGGGGACAGGATGCCGGACACTCTGGACCCTGCAGGGTGGGTGGGTGGGGTGCACAAGAGATGGGGAGAGACACCTCTACTCTTTTTCTTTTTTAACTTAATTTTATTTATTCACTTTTGGTTGCACTGCATCTTCTTTGCTGAGCACGGGCTTTCTCCAGTTGTGGTGAGCTTCTCTTCATTGTGGTGCACGGGCTTCTTATTGCGGTGGATTCCTGTGTTTCGAAGCACAGGTTCTAGGGTGTGTAGCCTTCAGTAGGGGTAGCTCTTCCCCTCCCAGTACACACACACACCTTTTCAATATTTGCAATGTGATTTTGTCCCTCCTCTTTCCCATAGGTGGAGTCTGCATCTCCACCCTCTCGAATCTGAGCTGAACACAAGACTTGCTTTAGCCAACAGGATCTGGCAGAAGTGATGCCATATTGGAAACTAAGTCCTAAGAGTCTTTGCGGCTTCCGTATTCTTGGAACACTACGCTAAGAATGCCATTCAAGAAAGTCAGGCTAGCCAACTGCAAGACGGGAGGCCACGGGATGGAGGAGACCCAAGGACAAGGGCCAGCTACTTGTGATGACCCAAGGCCATCTTGGGCCTACCAGCCCAGTCGATCATCCAACAGAATGCACTACAGGGAAGCCAAGTGACACCAACAGGGAAGCTCTGAGCCAGCCTCCCAGAGCACGAGAAATGTGTTATTTTTAAGCCACTAAATTTGGGGAACAGCCTATTACACAGGTATAGACAACTGACACAGATGGACAGACAGTCAGAGACTGACACGCTTCAGACCAGCACTGTCCAATAGATACGGAGGGCAAGCCGTATTCGTCTTTGTAATTTTCTAATCATCGTGTTAAAAAAGGTAAAATGAGGGACTTCCTTGTGGTCCACTCCTAATGCAGGGACCTGGTATGGGAACTAGAGCCCACACGTTTGCATGCCACAACTAAACATCCCACATGCCACAACTAAGACATGGTACAGCCAAATAAATAAATAAAAATTGCAAAAAATTTTTTAAAAAGGTTAAAGGTAAAACAAAACTGGTGCAGTTCGTTTTAATTATATCAACATATCTTATTTACCCCAATATATCTAAAATATCATCATTTTCAATACATGATACATTTAAAATTTTTACTGGGTATTTTATACTCTTTTTTATGCTGATTTTAAGAAATGGATGTGAGCTTTACACTTACAGCACAACTTAAGTCCAGCTAGACACATTTCAAGTGCTCAGTTGTCGCATGTGACTGGTGGCTGCCGTATTGGAAACACAACTTTTAAAATTTGGACGATGGCTTGGAAAGAAAGAGACCAAAGGCAGATTGAAAAAGTGGGGAGTTCTGAGAGGCTCAGACAGAAATGATCAGGTCTGAACTGGGGACCACTGGGATGCAGAGAAAGTGACAGATTCCAATGACATTCCTGAGATGGAAGTTGATGGCTGCAGTGGGATGAACAATGGCCTCCACAGAAGAGGTACCCAACGAGAAGCTGTGAATGTAACCTTATTTGGAAAGAGTCTTTGCAGATATGATTAAGTTAAGGATCTAGAAATGTGAGGATCCTGAATTATCCAAATGGGCCCTAAATCCAATGACAAGGGACTTCCCTGGTGGTCCAAGACTCCACATTTTCACTGCAGTGGGCTCAGGTTCAATTCCTGGTCAAGGAACTAAGATCCCACATGGGCCTTGGCATGGCAAAATACATAAATAAATAAAATGATAACCATCTTTACAAGAAGGAGAGAAAGGAGGCACCAAGGAAGACACAGAGAGGGGAGGGAAGGGTCCTGTGCAGACAAAGGCAGAGACTGGAGTGACGCAGCCCCAGGCCAAGGAACACCAGGGTCCACTAGGAGCCGGAAGAGGCAATGGAGGATGCTTCCTTGGGGCCCTCAGAGGGGACCCAGCCCTGTGAACACCTTGATTTTGGACCGCTGGCCTCCGGAACTGTGAGGGAAGATATTTCTGTTGTTTGAAGCCTCCAGATCTGTGGTAATTTGTTACAGCAGCTCCTGGAAAACTCAGCCACTGGGCTCTTAGATCCTGGTGGTCAGCAGACCCCAGGGCTTCAGGGTGGATAAGTGGACAGAGGGGGACATCAGGGCTGGGCCAGGAACAGTGGGGGTGGAGAGGCTCCAGGCAGGAGTGAAGGGGCAGCGTGACTGTGGAAACACAAACAGCTAATGTTTAGCAAACATGGGAGTACGCCAGGCACTGTTTCAAAGGCCTTCCTTTTATGAGCTCCGTTCACCCCCAGACAGCATCATGAGGCGGGTGCTAGTCGGATGGTCACTGTGTGGATGACAAAACTGAGGCAGAGCAAGGTTATGTCAGAGACGTCCCTGGTGGTCCAGTGGCTAAGACGCCACACTCACATGGCCGGGGGCCTAGGTCTGCACCCTGGTCAGGGAACCAGATGCCACAGGCCACAACTAAGACCCAGCTCAGCCAAATAAATTAAAACAAGCATACCCCGCACATCTGGTAACTGGAGGAGCCTGGATTTGAACCCCAGCTGAGAGGGGGCACCGAGGCAGGGGCAGGCGAATCTTGGCTCCCCTGCGGTAAAGAGCAACTTTACCGATATTCACATCCAGGTCTTTTCAGGTAGACGAATCGTCTGTCAGTTCTCCTGTGCCCACCTTCTCAGAATGGTGGTGAATGACCGGGGGCCCCACCGGACAAGGAAGCCTCCACAGCTGCCGGCAGAAATCCACCCAGTCAGCCCCAAATGGCAAGCCAAGGTTGCATTTTCCATTTCCAAAATGCAGCCTGCTCCTCGGTTTGGCTCCCTCCAGGAAATCCTGTTTGTACTATTTCGGGAAAATTGATGGCTTTTTTTTTCCTGGGCCTTCCAGAAACCCAACAGATGGTCTCAGATTTTCACGCTGTCTCCAGGGTGGCATCTGAGACATCGTCTTGATGATTCTTTCTACTGTCGGGCATTTTAACCAGTATGTGTTGCTTCAACAAATGTTTTTTGAAAGCCCGCTTGTATGCAAAGTACTAGGTCCTGGGAGATGTATCAAAATGTGTTGATGGCACACGTGTTATGTTCTGGGGCACGGGGGAGCCAACAAAATTGTAGGGGAGATCCTGTGACATTCTGGGGGCTTGGGGTCCCCAAACAAGGCTCCACGCCTGCCACTCCATTACACATGCACACCCTTGGAACATTTGTATCTAAGCAAGATCAAAGAAATAACCATGGAAGCCTTAAAATGGAGAAAAAGTCACAAAAGAGCAGAGACCATTTGCCTTTGTAGAGGAAGATGTGTGTTTTATAAAGGGGAGTTTCTCGAACTTGTTGGAGACTATTTTCCTGTGCCCAGGGAAAAAGGAGGGGCACCAAATAGGGCAGACGGAAGCCTAAGGGTGTGAACTGTTTCGTGGAGATGATGCTGTTCCAGCTCTCAAGAAATTGTATTATAAGAAAGTCCAATGAAGAATGATCCATGTATTCCATGAATTGAGCCACAGACCCTGCATGGACTCTGCTACTACCGCCACCATTCATGTTAGGCAGTAAGAAGGCTGGTTCTGGATTCCACAGACCAGACCCCAGGGGTGAGTGCCGGCTCTACCTGTCTAGGTGACTTCACCTAAGTAAATGATCTCTCAGTTCTCAGTTTTCCAATCTGTAAAGTGGGAGTTAGAATGGTGTCAATCTCGTAGGGTCGGGGTGAGCTTGAATGTGATAATGCTTGTCTCCCTGGCCCACAGCAAGCTCATTGCCACGCTTGGACTTGGACAGGTCAAGACTGAGGAAAAGCAGTTTCTACTCCTAGTGAATTCCATCTGGGATCCGGCTTCCTGGGGAAGATGAAACTTCTAAAGCAGAGTGATATTGTACTCTAAGGAGAAATGGTTCCCAGACAGACGGAAGAGACCATAGGCTGTGCTGAATGTCAAGGTCAACCACTCTCCTAACTCAACATTTGGGATGTGTTTGGGTAGAAGAGATCAGGAAGCCAGGCAGCGCCTGCTGCCCACACTGTCCCCACAGGACCAATCCAGTTCTCAAAGCTGATTCCTGCCACCTGCCTCAACCCCAGGTTGGCACCAGGAGAGACAAGAGGCTTCTCTGATCCTGAGGCTCTGCTTTAGAAAACACCAAAGAATTGTTTTTCATGCAACACATTAAATTTATTTTTTAAGTAGTTTTCTTCCAAAGCATTAATTTTTTTTTTTACTGTTGACATTCTCAAGCACAAAGAGAAACAGAAAGACATCTACTACCCAGAGTCAACAACTGTTAACATTTTGCCCTCTCTCTCTCGCTCGCTAAACCATTTTAAAGTAAATTACAGATAAACTACATGGCACTTCAACTAAATACTGTGCCATGTATCTCCAAGAATTTGGATTCTCCCACATATCTAAAGTTCCTTTATCATACATAACTAAATTAATAATAATTTCCAAATATGGTGATTTCCCTAGTGGTCCAGGGGCTAAGACTCAGCGTTCTCAATGAGGGGGTCCGGGTTCCATGCCTGGTCATGAAACTAGATCCCACATGCCACAACTAGAGTTCTCAGGCCACAGCTAAGATCCAACACAGCCAAATAAATAAATATATAAATATTTTTAAAATTCCCTAATAGCATCTAACACCCAGTCCATATTAAAATTTCCCCAATCTCTCACAGATTATCTTCCCAAAGGATTCTTAAGTGGGGTCTAGACAGACAGACATAGCAAATAAGGCTTATCACTCATTGAGGCTCACTGGGTCTGACATTAGTCTGAGTGGCCAGCAGCTGTCCATCAGAGTTGACTTTGCAAACAAATGACAGACCTCACCACAGCACAGGGCTTGGAGATTCTGGAGAGAAAGGGGAGTCGGGAGAAAAAAGCCTGACTCATTCTGTTTCTTTATGACTTTAGTTACTGGAAAACTGGTCCTTGCATAGGCCTTGGCCCAGCCCACTTTTACACAACCGGACCCCTTGGTCTCTGTTTTATATTAGGAAGGTAGAGTCTACAGTAAGGGGCACTTTTCCTCCCTGCCCTGTAAGAATCCAAACAAAATTCTTTGGTTATCGACTTTCTTTTCTATGGCTGAACTCCCTGGTTCCACCACACCCTTTCCTACCGCTCCAAAGAGCTGTTCCCCAAGCCAGCTCACCCCCAGCAACACGCTTAAAATGCACACACACACACATGCATGTATGGACACGCATACACACACACAGGAGTGCACACCACACACGCACGCACACTGAAGATACACATGTGCCTACTGCACACCTCTGCACTCATACACACACACACACACACATACATGTCGACGCACACACATACACACACGCACACACTGGAGTGCATATGCACACACACATGGATAGAGTGTGGGTACACTTGTACACACACTCAGATACAGGCATGCCCACATTCTCTTACGCAGGGCACACACACAATCACACTGAATGCACACACTCATGGGCACATCTATGCACATGGGGCATATACACTCATATGCGTACATGCACACACCTACACAGAGCTGGAAAGCACAGGTCCTTCCCTCCAAGGACCAATGGAAACTCCAGCTCCCAGAATGAGCCTTCCCCACTTCCCTCCTCCCCCTCCAACTCCACCACCTCCAAGTCTCCCCCCAGCTTTTGTTAAGCCCCATGGCTCCCTCCCTCTAGAAAGAAGGTTGTAGTCAGTCAACCTCTGCTTGTAAACAAGCTGACCTGGCATCCCCAGCTGGGTGGACAACAGAGAAACCAAACCTATGTTCACTGGTTTCATGTCCCCAGTGAGTCCTCTGGGTCTCTACCCTTTCCCAGGCCCCCTCCCCCAGCAGCCTACTGCAAACAAGAGAGAGAGAGAATGTAAGCCCTTAGGAGCCACCGAAGTCCCATAAAAAAGGATGTGGCCCCCAAGTAGGCTGTGTGGGGGAGGGAATGGGGAGGAGTGTTTAACTCCCTGGTGACCAGGGGCCAGGGGCAGGGAGAAACCAAGAGAAAGAAACTTGAGCCTCTGCTTTTAACAGGAATTTGATTCGAAACAGTAAGGATCTTTCTCTAAATTGGCCCGCAGCAAATGTTTGCAAAGAGTCATTCAGGCGCGTGGCCTAACAGGCGAGTTGTGCCTTAGTTCTGCCTTAGTTTTACGGGGCTCTTAACATCCCAGTATCAGCCACAGGTATGCTGTGTAATCACTTCCCTCTTAGGAGGGGAATGACGCCAGATCCCCGCAGGAAGAAGGGCCACTCGCAGACATGGAATGTTCCAGTCCATCCCAGAAACCAAACCACACGCAGCCTTGGAGTCTCAACTCCGACAGGTTTGCCCAGAGATTGTGGGCACCCGTGAGGCCCAAGGCGCTACCTCACAGTCAGTAACGATGCTTACTGAGCACTAGACCCTTGAACTTGCCCCTGCACTTGGGTGTCCTGGAGCCGAAGAAACTGCAGCTTGGGCTCACAGAGAACCTGTAATTCAATTGGGGCATGAAAGAAATACAGTCGATTGTCATTATTCCTGAAAGTTCTGTTCTATGAAGTCGTCACAAACACAGAATTAGCAAGTACCAAGCCACTAGGGGAGGATTTGGGCTTGGGTTCCTGCGAGCCTATGGTCGCAACGTTTTCATCAACCAGTCGAAGCATAAACTTGTCTTATATGTTGCTGTTGTTCAATCGCTAAGTCGTCAGACTCTGCAACCCCACAGACTACCACAGGCCAGCCGCCTCTGTCCTCCACTGTCTCCCAGAGTTTGCTCAGATTCATGTCCATTGAGTTGGGGATGCTATCTAACCATCTCATCCTCTGCTGCCTCCTTCTCCTTTTGCCTTCAGTCTTTCCCAGCATCAAGGTCTTATCCAAAGAATAGATTCTTTGCATCAGATGATCAAAGTATTGGAGCTTCAGCATCATATCCAAAGAATATTCAGCACTGATTTCTTTCAGGATTGATTGGTTTGATCTCCTTGCTATAAGGGACTCCCAAGAGTTTTCCAGCACCACAAATAGAAAAAATCAATTTTTGTTTCTGTTTAAAGATCATTATATATTATGAATTCATTAACACTGGACTCACAGCCAACAGCACTGTCACTCATGTCTGAATGAAGTTTATGTAAGACAGGTATTTTCTGCTTAAGGTGCATCACAGCCTTCTTGCACTCGGGAACACTAAATAATGCTTTAGGACTACACATGGGGCCGTTTTAAATAGCAGTTGCCTATAATAAGCACAAGAATGCAACAAAAGAGAGAGAGAGACTGCAAAAAGGATACTTGTTTACAGCATGAGGTGACACAAGAAGACAGAATGGCCCTGTTTGCCCTCAGCTAGAACAAGCACATCCCACAGGTCTTCATGTTTCTGCCAATGACTGAGAAAATGTCACGATTATTGACTTGGGGGTGATCGATATATGTTAGTGAGCACTTCTTTCAAAGAAAAAAATAAAAATTGCAAGTTAAAAATCAGATCTCCTTGGGGTAAGGGGGTGTTTTCAGGAGAAGCCTGAAGTTCAATTACTCCTTGGGGTAAGGGGATGTTTGCATGAGAAGCCTGAATTTCATTTACCTGCCTAGTAAACTCATTGGTTTAGATCTTATACTGATACATAAACGAAGTCCTTGGCCATCTATTTCTTTCTTAATCAGTTAAAATAATTAAGCATGTCATTTTATTTCCTATTCTGTGTCAAGCATAGCAGTGGTCAAGACAGAGACCCTGCTCTCATGTGAGGGGCCTTCTTGGGATGGGGTTGGGGGACAGGAAATAAACACGTAAACCAATAAATTATACAGAAGTGCGGAGAGGTCTGTCATTAGTGGATAACTCAAGACAGGTTCAGAGATGAGATTTTCTGATGAGAAACAGAAAGCCCTGCAGAACCCTATGAGAAGAACTTCTGGATGAAGGGAACAGGACGTGAAGGGACAAGCATTCTGCATTTATGGAACAGCAAGGTGGGAGTGAGTGATGCAAGATAAACTTGAGGAGATAGACAAGGGCAGATCAGGGAGAGCTTTGGAGACCATAGAGAAGAGCTTGGACTTGATGCTAAAAGCAAAGGAAAGCCAGTGGGAGATTTTAAGTAGAGGATGATGCCATTTATGTTTCTGAAAGATCATTCTGACTACAGTGATAGAACAGATGAGGAGACAACTTTTTTATATTTATACATTTAGCTGCACTGGGTCTTAGTTGTGGCATGTAAGATCTTTCATTGAGCTGCCCAGACCCTCTAGTTGTATTACACAGACTCCAGAGCATGAGGGCTCGGTAGCCGCAGCACACAGACTTACTTGCTCTGAGGCATTTGGGATCTTTGTTCTCTGACCATGTCCACTGCATTACAAGGCAGATTCTTAGCCACCGGGCCATAAGGGAAGTCTCTATAGGGGAACTTGAGTGCCATCTTTTGAGATCAGCATCTTGGGAGGCTGATCATGTAGGGCTGGGACACAGGAGTTGAGCAACTAGAATTGAGACATTCACCCTATCTCACTCCTCACCCCACCTCCACTGCCACACTCTCCTAGCAGCTCATGAGAATCAGTACCTGGAACAAAGCCCTCGGGCTACTGCTTTGTTTTACTGGGAACAAAGTAAAGAAAGTATGGAAATGGTTTGGCCCACTGGGCCCCACTGGGGCTTACATGGCTGTGGCTGGGCCCGTGGGATCAAGAACACAGCAATGGTGAAGAGCAGCATCAGCCCTCCCTTCCTGGGCCAGGGCTTCCCTAGCAAGGGCATTTTATTACACAGTCTGTCAATGGGCTTTTGGCAGTGGGAGCCCCACTGTCAGAGAGCTCTAGTCCCACTCAACAGAGTTACGTGGAGGGAAGAGTTTGCTTCGGTGTGTTTTGCTTTCATTTGGCAAGGCAATCTAGTGAGGGGCCCAAGGTTGTGGAATTAATTACAGCCAATTACCTAGCATATAATACTCAGGTTCCAGCTTGTTGAAAGCCTCTTAGAGGTGGGAGAAATTCATGGGCGAGCAGTCAAATAAGGGCCCCCTCCCACTAATCTCATGGCCCCAGCCTCTTGTGAATTTGCCCTTTAATGCCAACATTCTTTTTAAATAAATATGGTCTCCTTAAATCACTGTCTAAAATTCCCCCAAATAAGGATTATTGCAGTTAACATATAAAAATATGATTCAGAGCTGCCTAAGTTGAAATGTTGCCTATGTTCACCTCCCTGTATCTGTACTTATTAAAGAATGACAGAAGATCTCCTTAAAAATTGACCTAGATCACAAAAATATATAAAGATGCATTGTAGCCACCACATTGAAAAATGATAATAGTAATAAACACTATCATCTGCAAATAACGATACATGTCTTCCTTTCCATCACTGGATCCTCTTTCTAATAGTCATGTCTTATTGCATTGGCTTACTTGGCCCATCCAGAACTTTAAATAATGCAGTGCTACCAGGCATCCCTGTCTTGCTCCTGATTTTTAATGGGAATGCCTTTATGGCTTCACCATTTAATATGATACCAGCTGTCAAGCTTATGATAAATCATCTTATGAAAAATTTAATTTGTTTCCAGTGTCATTTTCTTTTTTTTACTGGTAACAGTTTTTAATATGAAAGGGAGCATAGAAGAATATATAGTGAGAAATTTCTCCTCTTTTCTTAACCCCCCAGCCCCCCTCCCCACAGGAACCCTCTGTTACTAGCTTCCTTGGCATCTTTCTAAAGATGTTCCATGCTCATACGAGTGTATTAGTCTGCTAGGGCTGTTATAATAAAACATCACAGAGTGGGTGCCTTAAACAACAGAAATGTGTTCCCTCACAATTCTGGAGGCTAAAGTCTGAGACCAAGGTGTGGGTAGGGCTGGTTTCTCCTGAAGCCCTTCTCCTTGGCTTGAAGACAGCCTTCTTCTCCTGTGCCCACCCAGGGCCCTTCTCTAGGCATGTGCATCCCTGGTGTCTTCCTCTTCTTATAAGGACATCAGTCATATTGGGTTGAGCCCCATTCTCAGGACCTGCTTTCACTTAAATTATTTCCTTAACGGTCCTTTCTCCAAATCCAGTCACATTGGGGGTTAGACTTCAACATATGAATTTGGAGTTCACAACAACCGATATGAATCTGTGTGTGTGTGTGTGTGTGTGTGTGTGTGTGTGTGTGTGTGTTTATCTTTTTCCCACCTTTTCCACAAATAAAGTGAGTGTTAGTCATTCAGTCATGTCCAACTTTTTGTGACCCCATGGTCTGTCCATGGGATTCTCCAGGCAGGAATTCTGGAGGGGGTTGCCATTCCCTTCTTCAGGGGATCTTCCTGACCCAGGGATCGAACCTGGGTCTCCTGCATTGCAGCCAGTATCTTTACCATCTGAGCTACCAAGGAAATTCTTTTTCACAAATGGCAGTGTGCTATTCACATCTTGCTTTCTAAAGATCTATCTGGGAGACCTATCCACACTAGTATACAGACAGTTGTCTAGTTTTCAATGGAGCGTAATTTGTGGAACCCGTCTTTTATGAATGGACTTGAAGTTGTTGCCAATATCCTGCTATTAGGTATTAGGGGTAAACTGCCCTGTGCAGCTTCATCTATCATTTATCTATTTATGCACCATTTCCCACCGGTGCATGTCTCTGTGGGATAAATTCCCAGGAGGGATGTGCGCTTTCATCAGGTTGACAAATGTTAACAATCTGCCTGCCCCCATGTGTGGTTGAAGACCCCTTACATTTCCACCAGGAATATAGGAGCATCCCGGCCATCCAGCCAGCCAAAAGGATGCTTTCTTCTGGTCTCTACCAACTTGATGGCATGGAAATGACATCACAATCTTGGTTCCATTTTTGCCTTTCTCTTACTTTGAAGGAGGCTGGGAATCTCTTCACAAGCACATAGGCCATTTGAACAGCATTTTTCTGTGGCTTTTGTCCATGCCCTCTGTCCTTTTCCCAGTGTGTCAATGTCCTCTGATTGTGGATCTGTCCAAGACCTTGACCTACAACAGAATGTCATTGTCAGTTTCCAGACTGGGGTCTTTTCTCAGCTCGTATTGAGTCTTCCTGGGTTTGGCTTTGCTTTCTTCCTCGGGACCAGCGATCACTAACCACTTGAGTCACTTTTCTGTCATTCATATCTCACCACCTTTTCTGCTGTGTTCTTTCCTCCAGCAGTTAGGGGAGCTCCTCAAACTTATCTAGATGGGTGTCTTTAGCAACAGGGAGCAGGAAATCCCCCTACCAGTGACTTGAACCATCAGAACATCTGTGGTCTCCTAATAAGAAGGTGGGAGGTAGATAGTTCCAGGCTTGCTTAATGAGTGACACAGCACCTGGAACCAAGTTCTTCCCTCTCTTCTGCACCATCTTTGGTGGATAGATGGAGGGCATGGTTCCAGGCATCACATGCAGACAAGATGACGTCCAGTAGAAGAGAGGGGCAAGCCTTTCCATGTGCCTCCTGCTTGTCCACCATCCCCCTGCGGAAACCACCTCATGAGTCACCGGCCAGTGGGGCACCCAGGACCAGGCTTAAGACAATCATTGACAAAGGGGGATGACACCCCTTGGTTGACTTACATCAGCCAAGATCCACCTCTTTGGGTCTTGGAGGGGCCAGGGCCTGCCCCCCAGAAAGTGCACAGGAATCCAGGAAGACAGCATAATAAAGAAAGGTTCTGTTTACATGGAAGAGGTGGGGAGAATGGATCTTGGCCAACAACCACCAGCTTCCTCCCTTTTCCTGAGCATCACTGATTCAGTTTTCTATTGTTTCTTGATGCTTCGAGTGTCAGTGTCCATCCTTTGGGTGTATTGTTAACTCCCTCACGATCTTTTTAGACACACCCAGTTCCTTTACTATTTCTGCCCGCTCCATTTCATTACAGTCCAGTGCTGTGTCACGTTTACCTTATTTTAAGATCATATTTCCTTCAGAATTCCCTGTGGTTCAGTGGTTAGGATTCTGCCCTTCCACTGCAGGGGACACGGGTATGATCCCTGGTCAGGGAACTATTGTGAACCCAAGACAGAGGCTTTCTATAATTCACTTCCTATTCCTGCCGTAAATCTTTTTTCAAAAGTGTTTTCCTTCTTAAAGGTAAAGTTCCCCATCTTTCCTATGGTAGGATGGTTTCATCAAATACTAGGGTTTCTTTTCTGGGGCCTTCCTGGGATCAGATGTCTGCTCAGGTTTGGTGTTTGGTGGGTGCTGGCTTTTTTGGTCCCCCTCCCAGTCCACCTGGTTGCTATTAGAACCCTCATTTCAGAGGCTTAAGCCCGAGCCTTGGCTGTTAAGACCCAACCTGGAGCCAAGTTCCCTGCGTCTGGCAGCGATTTTCCTGGAGGGGCTGTGCTGGCTGAGGAGGCATCTTCCACTTCTCTGCCTGGCTGCCTGACAATCCAAAGGGAAATGTATTCATAGATAATTTGAAACAGTCTGAAGTCCTTCCAATGCCAGAGAGAGTGCATAAAAAAATCTACAAGCCCCCAAGGGTAGCACTCCCACCACCGTTCCTGTCTTCACCCTTCTTTCTTCTAACTTGACATCCCAGAAATCGAGGACCACCACCCACCCACTACTGCCTCAGGCCAGGTTCACTGCTGGGAATTCTAGCACTGGATTGGGCAGGAAAGGGAGGTTCCAATGGAGGAGTGAGGTGTAAAATGTCTATGAGAACCCCCAGAATACAGTCTCTGTACAGCCAGGGGTGGCTACCCTCTCCATGGTCAGAAATAGTCCTAAGTCACTGAAATGATGCATACCATGATGGAACCCACTTACTGCCTTTCTGCTTGGCTCCACCATTCTGCCATTTGATGGCGTCACAGATGCTTTTTCCCTTGGGTTTGACAGACAGAAGCCCATATTCCTAGTCATCAGGACTCTTGCAGTTCTTTCTAATTAGGAAAGGCAAAGCTGGTCCCTTTGACTCCACATGCATTTTAGTTTTTATTTCTCAATAGTGCATTGAAGCATTCTCTCCCCCCTTTGTTTGCTTGTTTGTTTTGCTAATGTGCCAGCAGAAAAAATAAATATATAAATCACCGGGACCTTTGTATTTTTTCCATATGAATCTCCAGCTGGTTCCTATTCTGGGATCCCTGTCAGCATAACCAACTTGTGATGATTCCGCAAGCAAAGCTAGTGTATTTGTTTGTTCTATTTGAGAAAAAAAAAACCTCAAACAGAAGCCTCAAACTGCCCCCCATTCCCAGGACATCCACAGTCTATCTGTGTCGGATCCCAAGGGTATGTCACCAGGACAGCCTGCTCGCAGCCATGGTAGCATGGTGTCAGCTGCCAGCTTCTAGTTTGTTCTGTACCCCTTGGTGGTACTCTCCCAAGTCAGCACCATCTTGGCTCAGCCCATCACTGTGTCAGGTTTGTTCCCTCTTCCCTGTTCTTGCTCTCTATCAGAAGATGCTGCAGGACCATGCAGTCAGGGTGAGTCCACTCGGTGACCTCAGGGATAGATCGCCCCACAGGAGCTGGTTACTCTGGTGCCTGCTTCTTGGAACCAGGTGAGGTGAACCAGCCAACCAGCCACCTTTTCTCCTTCTTAGTCAGGCTCCCAGCCCAGAATGCCCTAGTGAACGCTTGTCTCTGCAGAAGGGAGCCTGGCCGCAGAGGTAGAGGCTGGGGGCGTGAATGGTGTGGGTCTTCACGCTCCCCAAGTAGCTGGCGCACTCCCCAGGCTGCTTGATGGGTGTGCATCACTGATGAATAGATGCTGGATATTTGAGTTGATAATTAAAAGCAATATATTTCATTTCTGTTCCAGCAAAAATGAATGCTGTTAGAAAATGTATAATGCGTGGGTTCTTGAATGTTTTAGGAAACCGATACTTTTCTTTGCTTCAACAGTGGGTTTTCCATTATACTTTATTTTCCAAAAGTCATTGCCTTATTTTCTTGTAGTTAGTATAGTTGTTCAGTTGCTTAAGTCATGTCTGACTCTTTGTGACTCCATGGGCTTCAGTGAGCCAGGTTTCCCTCTCCTTCACTATCCCCTGGAGTTTGTTCAAACTAATGTCCATTGAGTCAATGATGCCATCCAACCACCTCATCATGTCACTCCCTTCTCCTTTTGCCCTCAATCTTTCCCAGCATCAGAATCTTTCCCAATGAGTTGGCTCATCACATAAGGTGGCCAAGGTATTGGAGCTTCAGCATCAGTTCTTCCAATGAATATTTTCTTGTGGTCCCTTATGAAATGAATAGCACGGGTTGAATGTGTTCCCCCAAAATTGATGTGATGGTATTTGCAAGTGGGGCCTCTGGAAGATGATTAGGGTTAGATGAGGGTAGGGCCCTCATGAGGGGATTAGAAGCCTTATAAAAAAGGAAACAAAATCATTCTCTCTCTTTCACTTTCCCCTTTTTCTCCCTTGCTTTTCCCCTCTCTTCCTTAAGCCCACAAGTGCAGGCCACATGAGCACACAGAGAGAAAGCAGTTGTCTACAAGCCACGAATCAGGTCTTCACCAGACATGAAATCTGACAGCCCCTTGATCTTGAACTTAGAGCCTCCAGAACTGTGAGAGGCAAATGTGTATTGTTTAAATCACCCACTCTGTGGTATTTTGTAATAGCAGCCTGAGCTGAATAAGACAGGCAGAATGGCAGTTTGGTTCTCATTCTACAGATAGGAAGACTGAAGCCTAGAGAGGTTAATGGCTCATCCAAGAATATGTAACCATTCAGGACTCAAGTCAGGATAGGAACATATACCCTTAGGATTTATAACAGGACTCAGTTTCTCAGACCACCACAACTCAAATCTGGTGAGATTTTGCTGAGTCAGGGGAATACCACCCAACAGGACAGAGGGAAAAGATCCTTGCCTGGAGCTGAGACGTCACGACTGCCACCAAGCAGAAATGTCCCATCCAATTTCCCATGCCATTTTTCAAACTGACCCCACAGGAGCTGAAAATCTATCCTATACAAGCAAAGTTGTACAATGGTGGTCAACAACATCGGGGGCTAAAAGAAGTAGAGAATCCTCGGGTTTTCCCGCCAGGCTAACTGGCTCTTAAGGAGATTTGCTGGCTTTCATTTTTTAACTAGAATCTAAAAGGTTGGTTATTTCTGCATTTCATAATGAAGGGTGTAATACAGACCAATTTTTTCCATCTTTCAATTATAATCATTCTTCGATAGTGATATCATGACCATGTTCCACATGCAAAGTGCTTTATTATGGTCACACTCATCTCCATTAATCCACACAAGGACCCTGATAGGGAGCTTTTCACCTAGGTCTCTAGGAAGCTAAAGTTCAAAGCCATTCTGGTGAATTGACTAAGTGGGGATTCAATTTGTGGTCTCTAAACCTCCAAAGACCCTGGGGGCCTTCTCCAGGAAATGCTCTGGGATCTGGGTATAGCCAGCTTCCTCTCTTCCAGAAATGCTATGGAAATGTCCTCAAGGATCACTGCTGTCCCAACAGATAGCTCCTATACTCACCCTAGAAATGAGACTGCAGGGCCTTCCCTAGCGATCCAGTGGCTAAGACTCCACACTCCCAATGGAGAGGGTCCATGTTTGATTACTGCTCAGGGAACTATATCCAACATGCCATGACTAAAGCTCCCAACTGCCACAATGAAAATCAAAGATCCCACAGCTGCAGCTAAGACTCATCACAACCAAATACTTGGTTGAGAATTTTTTTAAAAAAATGAGGCTGTGAATTGGAATTTGGAACCCCAAAGATATCTGCAACCTAATACCCAGAACCTGAGAATGTGTTACCTTACAAAGCAAAGATGTGATTTAATTGTGATTCAGTTAAGAACCCTGATACAGGGGAGACACTCCTGGATTATCTGGATGAAAGGAAAAAGTGAAAGTGAAAGTCACTCAGTCATGTCTGACTCTTTGTGACCCCATGAACTATACAGTCCATGGAATTCTCCAGGCCAGAATACTGAAGTGGGTAGCCTTTCCCTTCTCCAGGGGATCTTCCCAACCCAGGGATCAAACCCAGGTCTCCCGCATTGCAGGCAGATTCTTTACCAGCTGAACCACAAGGGAAGCCTAAGAATACTGGAGTGGGTAGCCTATCCCACCTCCAGCAGATCTTCCTGACCCAGGAATTGAACTAGGGTCTCCTGCATTGCAGGTGGATTCTTTACCAAGTTGAGTTACCAGGGAAGCCCTTGGATTATCTGGATGGACCCATGTAATCACAAGACTTTTTATAAGAGGAAAGGAGGGCCCAGAGTCACAGAGGAGATGCGCGAACAGAAGCGGAAGTTGAAGTGATGTGGCCACAAGCCTAGGAATGTCTGCAGCCTCCAAATGCCAAAGCGTCAGGGATGGGCTCTCCCCTATTGCCTCCAGAAGGGACACAGCCCTGCTGACACCTTGATTTTTAGCCCCATGAGACCCATTTTTGATCTTCTAACCTCCAGAAATGTCAGATGATAAATTCATGCAGTTTTAACCCATTCAGTTTGTGGTAATTTGTACATAAACAAAAGCAAAAACAATGCAAGGGGATCAAACCAGTCAATCTGAAAGGAAATCAACTCTGAATATTCATTGGAAGGACTAATGCTGAAGCTGAAGCTCCAACACTTTGGCCACCTGATGCGGAAAGTCAACTCATCAGAAGAGACCCTGATGCTGGGAAAGATGGAAGGCAAAAGGAAAAGAGAGCAGCAGAAGATAAGATGGTTAGATAGTATCACTGACTCAATGGATACAAATAAAAGCAAACTCTGGGAGATAGGGAAGGACAGGGAAGCCTGGTGAGCTGCGGTCCATGGGGTCAAAAAGAGTCAGACAGGACTTAGCAACTGAACAATAACAACAATAGCAAACACACCCCTGGCATCACAGGTGGAACCCAGCCACATTCTCCCAAGCTCGCGGGCTGGGTCTCCACAGCAACAAACCCATGGAAGGGGTCGCCAGTGTTGGCTCCGTCAGACTGTGTGACAAGCCCCACTTTAGGGTCCAAATGTTTCCGGTCCAATTCACCAGCGGCGTGCTGTGGAGTTCAGAGCGCCCTGTCTTGTGGGTCTGGCCTGGAGGCCAGAAATCAGTCATTTCCCCTCAAGCAACAATTTCAATCCATTTCACATTCATTCTTACGAGAAAATATTCCCCCCTTCAGTTTTTCCACGAATGTGGCAAGGCTGCAGTCCAGGAAACAGAAAATAAAAGTATCACACAATTTTAGAACTCAAGAGAAACTAATTAAATCCAAATTTTCACAGAATGTTAAAAGTTGAACTCGACTCAAAACACACTTGAGAGTCAGAATGGATTTCGAATGCTTTCTGAGAAGGGAACGACAATCAAACCAAAAAAGGAAAAAAAAAAAACCCAAACCCAAAAAACCTAATGACTTTTCTTTAGAAGGTTCTCCCTCCACTTACAGAAAGGAGCCAGAATTGAAGGAACCGCAGAAGCACATGGGAAGACCGTGTGGTTTTCAAGGGAAGGTTAAAAAAAAAAATTCAGGGTTGTCTCTTGATTCTCAGTAATCCTGGGGTCTAGACAGACCCCATGGGATGAAATGAGTATCAGGAAATACAGCTTGGTATGTAGAACCTGGGCAATTTGAAACGGGGCATAAATTAGGCAGCAAGGGAAGGGGTATCGCTCATTTGCGAAGTGCAAAGTAAAGAAAACAGAACACTTTCACCCAGAAGCTTGCTGAGAAGAAGAGTTTGAAGCCTGGAGCTGGGGGTTTCCCTCTGGAAAGAACATCACCACAGGTTCATTTTATTTGTAAAGACAGAATGATCAACTCAAGAGTGTCTCCAGAGAGTGAAGGGTCTCTCCAGAAAACACTTTAACCTCACAAAAATCATGCCAGTAGTAGCCAACATTTAGCCACTAGAGTAAGTCCCCTACACGAGAACCTTCCAGTTGCAATCTTTCCAAGATGCGAACATGCGTTCACACGTCCAGTCATGCCAGGCGTGAGTGAAATTGCAGCTTGCCCTCCACCTCCTGTTGCTAATGATCCTTCAGCTCTACCATCTTCCACCTCCACTTCCTCCTCCAGTCAGGAACTCTTCTTGTTTGTTCACTTGATGCCAGCTCCTGGATGCCAGCTGTTGTACTATACTACTGTACTTTTCAAGGTCCTGTATTGTATGATTAAAAATGGTTTATTTTTTATGTTTTTTTAATGATTTATTTGTGTGAAGAGTATTATAAACCTATTATAGTACAGTACTATATAGCTGATTGTGTTCGTTGGGTACCCAAGCTAACTTCGTTGGATTTACAAATTGGGCTTATGAGTGTGCTCCTGGAATGGAACTCATTCACATGTGGGGGACTTACTGTATTATGTAGTATAAATACAACTGAGTGTTTGATGAGACTAGACCCCAGGCACTGTTATGATCTCCACATAGCCACGAGGCATTGGCCTGGGGCCCTCAAACCTTCAGGCTGCAGTGGTTTCAAAGCCCACCTCGGGAGTGAATCCCAAAGCCCTGGAAGAGAGAGGCGGCTCTCTTCCTGCCTGGGTAGGTAGGTCCACGCAACTGAGGTGTCCTGCACAGTTAGGAATGGAAAAGTTTGGGAATGCCAGCTCTGACACGTGCTAGCTGTGTGTTTGGGGCAAGTTACTCTGCCTCTCTGTGCCTCCGTCGCCTCATCTGTATAAGGAGATGGTGCCTGTAACCAGCTCCTGGGCTTGCTGTGAGGACTGAAAGCAGGTGAGGGACTAACCCAGGGTGTGACACAGTGAGGGCTCAAACGCTGCTCTCTACGGCTGGAAAACCACAGGCCCCCTCCTACATCAAAGTGTAAGCGCAGTGAACGGAGGTAACCGCGACACCAAAGCTCCTTAGCTGTTACTGTCATCAGCTCTCCGGGTCCCACTCCTAGAAGAGTAGACCCAAACTGGGCATCCCCAGCAGTGAGCGCCCCCTACTGGACACGTGGCCCCTCCGTTCTTGGCTTTGATTCAATTCAGCAAACATTATGGAGTACCCGTGTCAGCCAGGCTGAAGATACAGGCAGAAGACACCTCCCACCAGGGGATAAGGTGCTAAGAATTTATAGTACAGGGGACTTCCCCTGGTGGGTCCAGTGATTAAGAATCTTTCTTCCAGTGCAGTGGCTGGGGGTTTGATCCCTAGTCGGGGAACTAAGACCCCCACATGGCGCAGGGCCACTAAACCCAAGTGCCACAACAATACGGCCTTCGTGCTGTGACTAAGACCCGACGCAGCCAAAAAATAATTAATTAATTACTGTAAATCTCAATTTAAAAAAAAAGTTAATAGTACAGGGCAGCACGGGTGACCAGCCAGGGAAGGGATGTACAGGAATAGCCAGGAGTTGAGGGGGTGGTCAGGGAAGCCCAACACCCCCGCCCCACCTGCCTCTCTCCTGTCCTCTTTTTTCCCTCTGCTCTCCTTGTTTCCCTTATTTAACACCTACGTGCTGTGTACCTGCCCTGAGGATGTGGGAAGAAGAAAACTAATGATGAAAAAAAAAAAAAAAGAATAATACTCCAAGAGTACAAGGCACTTAGCAATCCAGGCAGCGTTCAAAGCCTTTTGCTGGTATTAGTTCATTTAATCCTCACAAGGCACAGATGGTGGAGCTACTGTTTGTCCTGGGATGAGGCTCTTTACGCTGGGAAAACACAGGCCCCTCTTACATCCAAGTATAAGAGCGGTGAACAGAGGTGGACTGTGACACCAATGCTCTCGGGGACCCTGGAGACACAGAGCGGGCACGGGTTACCCCAGGGAAGCCTCTGGAGAGGTGAGAACCAGGGTGAGTGTGTCAGGAAGAGAGGTGGGGGCGTTCCCAGGAGAGGAAGATGCTTGAACATGGGCTGGGGCAGGGATGCTGGAACACCTGGCACCTGGCGCAAACTCGGGCCCCACCACGCAGGTCCCGCCAGCGTGCATTCCTGAGTGTTCACTGGGCATCGCAAGGTGGGCATGGCACCGCTCGGGGTCATTTGCTTTCTTCTGTGAGTAGCTCACGGTTGCCAGGCTCTGTTCAAGGAATGCGTTTAGGGGATGCACACATATGATGCTTGCTTATACAAAGATGGATGTGGCTGCCTGTGATGGACTCGAGGGAAGTAAAAGCAGGGAGTAGGGAGCTTGGGCGGGGGTTGGGGGGTGGCTGGGAAGCTGCTGTTTTCAAGGCAGAAGCCCAGTGGTCACACCAAGGATGGTGGAGTGGTTGGATGTAGGGTGCCAGGGGTGTGAGAAGAATAAAGGACCAGGTCTGACGAGGTGAGTGGATCGTGGAGTCACTGGGCGCCCCTGGTGGGACAAGAGCTCCAGAGCAGAGGAGACTGGTGGATGGGGTAGGGCAGGCAGTCTGGATTTTATACTAAAGGAGGTGAGTTGGGCGTGTCATGGAAGGAAAATGGCATGGACCACTCTGTATATTAAAAAACATCTCTCTGGAGGAATAAACAGTACAAAAAAATGTAGATTTTATATGTACTAGGATCCAGCTTGTATAAAAGTTTAATATACCATAAATGTAGCATTACAAATCAATGCAGAAAGAAGGGATTAGTCACTGGTGCTGGGACAACTGGTTAGGTACTTAGGGAAAAAAATAATGTTGACTCCTCAACATCATAAACCTAAATAAAATCCAGATGGGTAAAAGAAGCAAATTCAAAAGAACAATATTGATAAATCTCCAAAACAAGCAGGGAAAAAATAAAGGTGAATACTTATTTGATTTCTGGACAGGACAGAGTTTTTTAAGCACCAATGAAAGAAATCTGTGATTGATAGATTGGGCTATATTAAAGCAAAACCTCAGAACACCAGAGAATGGCACGAATAAAATTTAAAAGCAAACACACTAGGGGAGACTATTTGCAATACTGATGATGGATCAATGATCAATATCCTTCACATATAAAAACAAACAAGAGCCAACACGATATTGTAAAGCAATTATTCTCTAATTAAAAATAAATAAATAAAGCACACACACACAAAATAAGAAAACAGGCAATCACTCTAACAGAGAACAAAAGACCTTTGTATAAAAAGGGAAGCATATGTTTAATAGATGAATGAAAAAGTCCACCTGCATGGTTAAAGCGATGCAAAGACACATAAGAATTATATTGAAAAAGCTCACCAAACTAAGAAAAATGTTAATAATAATTTAAAAACCAGTATTAGTGAGGATACAGAAAAATGGGTACTCACATTGGTGGGGTTATAATTTGGGGTTATAAATTTCTTTTCCACTAGAAAAAATGTGGTAACAGAATAAGCCCTGAAAATGTCTTCACACTTTGGTCCAGCAATTCCACTTCTATAAATCTAGTGTCAGGAAACAATCAGAGACGTAAGCAAAGGTTCACACTGGTGAATTATACTGCAACATAATGACATTAAAAAAGGAGAACTAATTCAGCATCCCAAAAAAGAATAGTAAACATATAAGGTGTGGTATATCCATGTGCTTGAATATTAAATAGCCCTTAAAATCAAGTTTCCAAGGAGTATTTAAGGACATGAATAAGCCTGAGTAAAATAACATTATGTGAAAAAACTGAATATAATAAATATTTCATATGATTCAGAAATCACTTATTGCACATATTATATATTACATACTACATATAGTATATATAAAATTATATATAGTATACTTACTATACATAATTATATAGTGCATGCATGCTAAGTCATTTCAGTTGTGTCTGACTGCAACGCTATGGACTCTAGCCCACCAGGCTCCCCTGTCCATGGGATTCTCCAGGCAAGAATACTGGAGTGGGTTGCCATGCCCTCCTCCAGGGGATTTTCCTGACCGAGGGATCGAACCTGCATCTCTTGCGTCTCCTGCACTGGCAGGTGGGTTCTTTGCCATTAGTGCCACCTGGGAAGCCCAATTATATATTGGGCTAAATATATATGCTAAATATTATATATCATATAAATTGAACCACGGCAGAGGTTAGGAAAACCAGACCCTCCATGCAGTTGAAAACTCACATATGACTTACACTAGACTGTCACATCTGCCATTCCACATTAGCAGATTTAAGCAACCATGAGCCCATGTTGTACTGCAGTATTTATCATTGAAAGAAATCCACGCAGTTCAAACCCATGTTGTTTCAGCATCAACTGTGATATATTATATATATAGTATGTATTATGTATATTAGTGTCTGGTCTACAAAGGGCTATCTCCTCGTTGTGTTGTTGTTATTATTACTGAAACGACTGGAAGTAGAACCTCCAGAGGCCAGTAAAGCCAACTTCAGGGAAACTGAGTCTGGAGACTCCCCCTGCCCCCAAAGCTAATCCAACTCATAGGAATTCCCTGGTGGTCTAGTGGTTGGGACTCCATGGTTTCACTGCTGAGAGCCCAGCTTCCATCCCTGGTAGGGGGAACAAGGATCCTGCAAGCCACCTGGCATGACCAAAAAAATACCAAAAATGTCCACACCTAGAGAGCCACTGAGGATGGCAACAGCCCCAGGAGGAAGCCAAGCCCTCCAGGGTGCCACCTGGTGGTGACAGAGGTTATACCCTAAGCACATACCTCAGCGCAGCTCTCATTTATAATTCCAACTCAAGTGCATCATTTAAATCCGCCTCATTGGCTCTAACGACACCCCAGCACGTTCTGTGGGTGGGTGTAGTCCTGGCCAGATTGCAGGATATCAGAATTTGCTTAGTAAAAGGAGTTCTGTGCTTAATTTTCTTCTGTAAGAGAAGCAGACACGTTGCCCTTACATAAAGGCGTTAAAATCAATTCGGGTATTATGGTTCCTCTACTTGGGATGTCCAGAGGACTTTCCTTCAACAGTATTTCCAGGGGGCAGGTTTCAGTACCGAGGGTACCTGTGTCCACCTTGGAGCCCACGACTCTTCCCTTTGCTAATCTAAATACCTTAAAGGAAGGGATGATGTAACGGGTTGGCCCAAAAGTTCGTTTGGGTTTTTCCATTACATCGTATAGAAAAACATGAATGAACTTTTTGGCCAGCCCAATATATACGGTTCATTTCTAGAGCCTCAGGCTGAATGTGAGGCACATAATGGAAACTCAATAAACAGTTGGTATCACCAATCATTTCTTACATAAACCATGTGCCAGGGCATATTAGTTACCTATTGCTGTGTTACAAATTACTCTAAAACTCAGCGGCTTAAAATAACAACACTTACACAGTCTCACCCAGTTTGGGAGGGTCGGGAATTTGGGAGTGGCTTAAGTGGGTGGTTCTAGCTCAGTGTCTCCTACGTGATTGCTGCCAAGAGGCTGGCTAGGGCTGGGGACATCTGAAGGCTTGACTGGGGCTGGAGGGCCCCTCCTCAAGTTGGTTTTCCACGTGACTGGCCAAATAGTGCTGGTGGTCGGCAGGAGACCTCAGCTCCTTGCCTTGCAGACCTGCCCAGAGGGCTGCTTGAGTGTCCTCCAGACAGGGCAGCTGCTTTTCCCAGAGGAAAGGATCCAAGAGAGAACAAGATGGAAGTGGCAGCGTCTTTAGTGACCTAGCTTTGGAAGTCACACATCGACATTTCCACACTGGATGCACAGCCCAGCCCTCGTCCGTGTGAGAGGGGAACACCAGGAGGCCAGGGTCACCGGAGCCATGCTGCAGGCCGGCTGCCACACAGGGACTTCCGTTGGCCATTTATATATATTGCTTCGAATCTTCATGACACTGCTATGGGTTGGGGTTTTTGTCCTCACTGAATGGATAAAAAAAAAAATCCCCAAAGTAATTAAGTGTCTTGGGACGTCCCTGGTGGTTCAGTGGTTGAAAATCTGCCTGCCAAATGCAGAGGACAGGGGTTTGATCGCTGGTCCGGGAGGATTCAACACGCCAAGGGGCCACTAAAACCATGCTTTACAACTAAGGAAGCCCACACGCCTAGAGCCCATGCTCCAAAACAAGGGAAGCCACCACAATGAGAAGCTCATGTTCTGCAGCTAGAGAGTAGCGCCCGCTTGCCTCAACTAGAGAAAGCCCGAGCGCAGCAACAAAGACCCAGCACAGCCAACAAAACAATATTCTATATTTTTAAAAAAATTTAATCAAAGTGGTGAAGCACCTTACTCTAAAGCAGAAAGTTCCAAATGATAAATGCCACCTTTATAGGAGGGATTCCAAAGTCACATGACAAAAGGCATGGATTTGGGATGTGAGGAGTAATGAGGGTCAGATTCTAGTTGGATCCTTCAGTGGTGAAATATTGCTTTCCCCTCGGCCAAACTGTTTCCTCATTCACTGAAAAAAATGTACCAGCTGTGTACTTGAACACCCTGAAATACTTATTCTAAACATCTCCCTAGTTAAGAATCCTTTTCTTATATCCAAATCTGGATCTTTATAAAGACATGAACCTCCTGAAGTTAGAGGCTGTGCTCCTGGAGGAGTTAAACTTTTATGAAGAAGGCATTATTTGATTCAGGTATGAAAGTTCTGCTACATTGTTGAATCTCTTCCAAATTCTAAACAACTGCCTAAATGTATTCAATTTAACTTAGATGAGACACTTCAAAGGAAGAAAGCAGCAAGACTTCTGGAAGTTAGAATAAAGACCCAAGATACCAAGTTTCCAGGCTCTCTCCCCAGCCAGCCCCATTTCCCCATCTCTGATATTAGACAATAGTGATGATAATGATAATGCATATTATCTCATTTGAGTTTCCCCTTAACCTCAGAAGCCAGAATAATTATTTGTCCTTAATTGTACAGATGATGATGGAAAGGGTTAGCAACTTCCCCAAAGTCACGTGGCTCATCTTTGGAGCAAAGCTGGGTTAGATCCTGAGTGTCCTGCCTCCCAACCCGGTGATATAGCTTTCACTGCTCCCAAAACTTGAAAACCAGCTGGTGCTCTGTGATGACTTAGAAGGGGCAGGAAGCAGGGGCAGTGGGTGGGGAGCTCAAATAGGAAGCTCAGGAGGGAGGAGATACATGCACGTGTTAATTAACCTGATTGTCATTGTCATTTCACAATATATACAGATATCAAAAAAGAAGAATTTATGGGGCGAAATAAAACCTTGATCAATTAAAAAAAAACAGTTTGAAAGCCAGCAAAATGATGAACCAGGAGGTGGGGAGGGTGAAATGAATTCTCAGGGTATTTGTGGGTTTCTCATCAGAAGGGTTCACTGTTTCTTTTCATTGCTTTTCCATTGTGGCTGTTCTGTCTTTTGAGTTCTTTTTCTTCCCCTGACTTGAACACGAACCATTGCATTCAGATACACCCAAACCTAGCTTCCAGGAACTGTGCAGAAAAATTGCCCTGAAGCCACCTCACTCCTCCCATTTTTTCTCTTCTCTTTTTCCAGCGTAAGCTGCAGGCTGAGTCCCCAGCAGCTGCTCCTCAGTGGCTGGGAAGACCTGTCAGAGGGTGCATTTTTGGAAATCCAGTTGGCCAAGGCACTGTGTTATTCTATCATCAGCAGGCGTTTTCCCTAGAAGTCCCGCCAAACCTTTGTAGGATGCCCTGACAGTCTAGCACTGAGCTGGAAGAAACAACTGCACAAGATTAAGACTAATAAAACATATTCCATCTTAAAAAATGGCCACATGCTCCCGAGATGGCAGAAATGGAGACAACAGAGATTTTGAGAGTGACCTCTTGAAAGAAAATAACACATCGTCACTTGAGTTCAAGGAATTTCCTGGTACTATCATTGGAAAAGTGGAAAAAGGTCCGAAGACACAAGTTGAAAGTTAGAAAGAACAGAACCAGAGAAAGCCAGGGACCCAGAGCCAGCTGCTCGGGGCCACCCAGCCTACTGCTCCCAAGGTGCATCCCAGAGCCGCACAGGGTGGCCAGCTCTGGAATCGTCTGCTGGGGGACTGAGCTAGATGCGTTTGTGGCTAACATTGGCTAATTGCTCTCGTAGTCTCTTTCAATGAAGAGCATCCTTGTTCAGCTCCTCTGAGCCTCTATCGTTTGTGCTATTGTGACTCTTCTGTGCCTCTGCGGCAGCCTGGGACACCCTGGGTAAGGTTCTCAGTCTCCCAACACAAGGTTTAAAGGGCTGGTCAGCTGCATCAATTTCCTGACCCAGTTTAATGAATGTGAGAGAACTCTCCATTTAGGGGCTCAAACTGAGGTTAAAACAGGGTTGGCTGTTGTTTTTGATTTTTTTTCTTTCTATCATTTATTTAACCAACATTTACTGAGCATCATCTATATGGCAGGTGCTGGAGAGGAAGCAGTGAAGAAAATGATGAAGTTCCTGCCCTTCTCTGGAGCTGACAGTCTAGTGAGGGAAACAGGGAATATTCATCAGGTATTAGTCAACTGCATACTTTGCTAGAAGAAAAGATAGAGCTGGAGGCCTGCATGGTCAGGATAAGCCTCACTGAGAAAGTGACACTGGAGTCAACATCCAGGATCAGGGGACTTCTCGGGTGGTCCAGTGGCTAAGACTCCAAATTCCCAGTGCAGGGGGCCTGGGTTCAGTCCCCGGGCTAGGAGCCACATGCAGATCAAAGATCCTGCATGCCATAACTAAGACCTGGTACAGCCAAATAAATAAATATTTTTTTGTAAGATTCAGGATCAGGAAGTGTGGCTGATATATAATTCCCCAAAGATGTCCACATCCCAATCCCCAAACCTGTAAATGGCATTGTGTATGGACCTATGAACGGGTGGCGGAAATAGCTCAGTTGAGAGAGCATTAGACTGAAGATCTAAAGGTCGCTGGTTCAGTCCTGGGTTTCGGCAACTGTTTCTGACCCTTTGCTTCCCTGGTGGCTCAGCTGATAAAAAAAAATCTGCCTGCAGTGCAGGAGACCTGGGTTTGATTTTTGGGTTGGGAAGATCTCCTGGAGGAGAGCATGTCAACCCACTCCAGTATGCTTGCCTGGAGAATTCTCATGGACAGAGGAGCCTAGTGGGCTACAGTCCATGGGATCACAAAGAGTCACATGCAACTGAGAGACTAGGCACAGCAGCACATGGACTTTCGGTGGCAAAGGGGCCTTTGCAGGTGTGATTCAGTTAAGGATCTTGGGATGAGAAAATTATCTGGGTTAACGCAATGTCATGGCAAGAGTACAATGTGTTGATCTGTCACACTTGTATGTTGCAAAATGATCACCCCCAAAGCATTAGCCAACACCTCCATTCCATCCCATAGTTACCATTTCCTGTTTTTATTTTTTCTTTTCTTTTCTTCTTGGTCACACCACGAGGCTTGCGGGATCTCAGTTCTCTGACCAAGGATGCAAGCTGGGCCCTCAACAGTGACAGTGAGGAATCCTAACCACTGGACTGCCAGGGAAGTCCCACCATTTCGTTTTCACAGTGAGAACATTAAGATCTACTATCCTGGCAACTTCAAGTATATAATGCAATCGCCATGCTGTACATTAGATTCCCAGAACCAATTTGTCTTTTTTTTTTTAATGTATTTGTTTCTTTATTGGGTTGTGCCAGGTGGCGACATGTGGGATCTTTCAGTCAAGGCATATGAACTCTTAGTTGTGGCATGTGGGATCCAGTTCCCTGACCTAGGATTGAATCCTGGCCCCCTGCATTGGGAGCACAGAGTTTTAGCCACACGACCAACAGGGAATTCCCCATATTTGTCTTATAATTGGGAGTTTGTACCCTTTGGCCAACATCCTTCTAATTCTGCCAACCCCCCAGACCCTGGTAACCACCATTCTATCCTCTGCTTCATAAAACTCATAAAACTTTGGCTTTTCTCTAGTCCACATATAAATAAGATTATACAGTATATCTTGCTTTGTCGGACTTATCTCAGCCTAATGCCCTCAAGGTCAATTCATGATATCACAAAGGGCAGGATATCCCTTTTTTCTCATGTCTGAATAATATTCCATTGCGTATATATAACACATCTTCTCTATCCATTCATCCCTTGATGGACATTTAGGTTGTTTCCATATCTGGGCTATTGTGAAAAATGTATTTCCTGTGTTTTCAACCCAGCACCTAGACACAAGAACTGATCTATTATTCTGATGTAAAGAAGAAAAACATAGCTTCCTGTGCCCCCAACATGGTATTTTAGAAGTTAGTAAAAATAACTATCCTGTCCCCAAATACCAGCACTCTTATCACAGTGCCTGAAATTCCACTATTTGACATTCACTCCTTTAGATATAATCCCCTATGCATTCATTCACTCAATGCCTGCTGTGTTAATGGAAGGCTTGACGTGTGCCAGACCCTATTCTATATGCTGAGAATTTAGCAATAAACAAAACAGTTTTGTTAATTGGGGAAGACAGTGAGGCCAAAAAGTCACAACTAGTGCAGTAGGAGGAAAACTGAGAGAATAGAGACCTGGAAGCCAGGGAAAGAAAGCGTTTTAAGAAGGAGGTATGGACTTCCTTGGTGGTGCAGTGGGTAAGAATCCAGCTGCAAATGCAGGGGACACAGGTTAGATCCCTGGCCTGGGAAGATTCATATGCCACAGAGCAACTGAGCCCATGTGCCACCACAGCTGAGACCTCACTCTAGAACCTGCAAGCCGCAGTTACTGAACCTGTGTGCCCAGAGTCCATGCTCCACAACAAGAGAAGCCACCAAAATGAGATGCCTGCACACGACAACAAAGAGTAGCCCCCACTGACCACAGCTAGAGAAAAGCTGTGGGCAGCCACAAAGACCCAGTGCAGCCAAAAATGTAATAAACAAATATTAAAACAAAAAAAGAAGGAGGTGTGATTGACAAACACTGCCTGCCACTAAACATGGTAATGTGAAGACTGAGAATTTACCTTGGGATTTGGTAAGATGGATGTCAGTGAGAACCTTGACAAGAGCTGTTTATCTGGAGTAGTGAAAGAAATGCACAATGAGATTAGGTTCAAAAGAGCCTGGTAGTTAAGGCAGTGGAATCAATGAGGATCGTCCAAGCCGCCCATGTAGAGATCTACAAGTTGTACACTGCATAACACAGAGGGGCCCCTGATGCAGGCCATGATGTGAATGCTGCTTCTTGGAGTTCCCAGATGGGCGGTCCTGGTACAGATGAATCTTTCTGGAATTTTTGCTATAAAGGGCAACAGAGAAATTGGGCAGTAGTTATAAGGAGATGTGGTATCAAGGAAGAATTTTTTTCAAGATAGGATTTATAATGACAAGTTTGTCACTAATAGGAGGGACTTAGTAGGAAATGACAAATTGATTGAAACCAAATATCCCATAAGATGTAGTGACTTACCAGCTAGGGGGAAATTCCTTGACAGCAAACTAAAAGCAAACCAATGTGTGAGGAAAGGGAAGAGACCAAAGCCTGGGAGGAGAGAAACTCAATAGGTTCAGAGATGAACTTCATTGGTTCCCCTGCTTCTACTTTAATATGAGATGATGTTCCCAGAAAGGGAAAACTTAACAGAAAAGAAAGCTTCTCTCATATATGAATTCCATGCACAGTGGCACCTGGATAAGAGAGGGGGAAATTTGATAGGTGTATCAGTTACTTTTGGCTGTAAATAACAGAAAATCCAAACTATCAGTAGACTGAACAGGATACAAGTTTATTTCTTCCTTACTTAAAAGAAGCCCATCAATAGGCAGCCGAAGACTGGCATGGTGGCAATATGATGCTATCAGGGACTCAAGCTCCTTCTATATTTCCATTTCATTCTCCCAACATGTAGCTTCCATCCCCAAGGACATCTCATGGTCCAAGACGGCTCCTAGAGCTCCAGCCATCAAGCCTACCTTCCAGGCAATAGGAAGAAAGACCAGAAAGGGCTCTCCTCCCAGCTGAGTCAGCTCTCTTTAAGAGGACTTCTTGGAAGTGCCATGCCACACTTCCACTTCCACTGGTTCAGAACTCGGTCTCAAGGGTAGACTCAGCCACAAGGGAAGCCAAGAAATGCAGTTTGTGGTTGGGCACACTATCCGGACTCCTTCTGAGGAACAAGGAAAGAATGGCTATTTAGGTAGGCAACTAGATGTCACTGACTCAGAGAGTTTTTCCCAGAGTCATTCAATGATGCCTCATCACCAATACCGAGGTTAACCTCAGACCAACCCCAGGGGAGAGATGGGGTGCAGAATGGGGAGAGCCTTGATCTTGAGCTTGGAAAGGACAGAGAATTCACATTTAAATGTGACAGCTCCGTGCATGCGGGTGGAGACACAGCTCCTGTTGGGAATGTGATGACCCTCACAGACTAGCTGCCAACTCCCCAGGGAACCCCAAAGTCACGTGCAAAACCTGGGCCTTGTGGCATTAACCCTGGGATGCTCGGGGTGGGCGGGGAGTCCTAGATTTTCCAGGGACTTGTTCCCAGGATGCAAGCAGCAAGTCCAAGCCTCTGGGCCAGCTCCCACTGCCTTGGCTGGTGTGTTTTACCTCATTGCAGCCTCTGCATTTTGTCAGAGAATGTAAATTCCTACCTCTTCCCTTTACTTTCCTGCTCAGGAAGTGGCGGAAAAGATGTTAGGGTCCCAGGACATGCCTCGTGTGGCCCAATATTCCTCATGGCTGCTGAGCTGACATCAATTCATGGAATTTTTTACAACAGGCTTCTCTCTTCCTGCTGAGAAGCTCCCTGGATAGAACAACAGAGAGACCTACGGGGGGTTCAGCCAGGAAGAAAGGGCTGTGAGTAAGTCAGACCTCATGGCTCCTTTGAACACTCAGAGGTAACATTAATCTGGACACTTGGATGAAAGGCCCAGCTCTGCATGCCAGGCCATTTCTAAGCTACGCGGCCAGAAAGGATCTCTGGATGCGGAGACCTGCGGCTCTCCTTCGCGGGGTGTGAGCCCAGGACTGGGAAGACTCATGCTTTCCCTGGGCTGTCTCACTGCCTTTCTTTCCGCTACCAATTTAGAAGCAGTGTTTAATAAGAAAAACAGAAGCCACAGGAAGAAGGAGACCCTGGAAACAATATATGAGGCAAAAGCCTTGGCATCTCGGTTGCTCTCAATTAGGACACCCCATTGTCTCTAGGGCAGGAAGCCTGCTAGGGATCAAAGACCAGTGATGACCACATCTGAACCCGGCCTCCACCCCACCCCAGGGAATGTTCTCTGCAAACCAGAGCAGGGAGGGCCCCCATGGACCCGCTGCTCCCCTCTCCTGGACCTGGGCTGTTTTTTCTGTCTCCCCTTCTTCCTTCCCTCCTGCTCTCTCTCCACCTCTTCTTACGTTTTCTTCTCCCTATCCCATTACCCTTTTCCCCTCCTTTGTCAAGGTCTTTAGTCCTCATAGGAAACATCCCTCAAGTTGGCTCCCTTGAGGGATGCCAGGATTGGAAGGCATCCCTCTAAGACTTGAGAATGAGGATTAGAAACAACATATACACCTGGCCAATAGAGAGCCTGTGTGGCAGCCAGCCTCCAGCATGGCCCCCGCAATCCTGGCCTCAAGCATTACGGGTTGACTGAGTGACGGGTAGGGCTAAATGCATTCCTGCTTGAGACGTAGCATGTCAAAGAGAAGGATTAGTCATAACAGCAGCCATGTTTACTGATTGTTCATGAGTTCTTTTTTTTTTGGCTGTTCCGTGTAGCTTGGAGGATCTTAGTTCCCCCACCAGGGATCAAACCCGTGCCCCCTGCATTGGCAGCATGGAGTCTTAACCACTGGACCACCAGGGAAATCCCTTACTGGTTGCTTATTATGTGCCAGACACTGCCCTCAGCACTTAACAACTTTAGCTCCTTGGTTCCCCAAGACAATCTCGAGTTGCTGGTATTTATGTTTCCTCTGGCGAATAGAGAAGGTGGCCTTCAGATTAGAAGGTCTGAGGAAAGAGACTGAGTGATTTCTTCCTGTTCTGCTGCTTCTGTGGGGAGCTCCTCTTGAAACTCCCCACGGGGTCCTTGTGAAGAAGCTCATTTCCTTCACGGAGGCTGGGGAAGGCATGTGCTTATCATCAGGCTATAAAAAAAAGGCAGGGGATGGGACTTCCCTGGTGGTCCAGCAGTTAAGGCTCTGCTCTCAATGCAGGGGGCCCAGGTTCAATCCCTGGTCAGGGAACTGGATCCCAAATGCTACAACTAAAGACCCCCCATGCCACAAATAAGATGAGGCACAGCCAAATAAATATTAAATTTAAAGGCAGCAGACTTCTTATTCTATGGGCACATAGGTTGATGCAGCAGATGATAGTGGGTGACAACTAGTATGGGATTCTACTTGGTCACAACCAGTTGTCACACCTCTTACTTCTGGCCCATGTGATTTGGAGTTATTGAATCAGTCAGCATGAGTGTCTCTGGGAGTAGCAGGAAACCCAAACAGAAGTGTTTCAATGTTGGAGACATTGAACGTCTCCCTGAGGAAGACATCCAGAGGTAGAGTGGCTCTAGGACAGATTAATTCAATAGCTCATTGATGGCATCAAGGACTCAGATTCTTTCTCTTTCTGACTGTCATCCTCAATGTCACCCCTCATGGTCTCAAGGCGGCTGCCACTGCCCCAGGCAAACATCCACACACAACATCCAGAAGTGGAAAAGGGGGCTGCCTCCTTCTTGTGTCTCTTTATAGGAGCACAAAATCCTTTCCCAGTAGCCCCCAGGAGACTTCTCACAGCCCACTGGCTGGAACTGGTCACATGTCCGTGTCTAAACCAGAAACAGGCAAAAGGGATGGAGCCACAGGTTTGTATCAGTGGATCAGGATTTACCCACCCTGGGTGGGGGAGAGGTGGGCATGAAAGAGGCACACAGCTATTAGGTGGAAAATCAGTATGTTCTGCCTCAGGCATCTTCCTTGGTGACATGTTCCGTCTACCCCACCCTTACAAACTTTTGTGCCAATGAGTTCACTATTCAGCTTCTTTGCAGGCTAGGTCCTCTTCCATGGTGGCTCAGCGGTAAATAGGCTTGCAATGTAAGAGATACGGGTTCAATCCCTGGGTCGGGAAGATCCCTTGAAGAAGGAAATGGCAACCCATTCCAGTATCCTTGCCTGGAAAATTCCATGGACAGAGGAGCCTAGGTGCAAAATATGTGACCTTCATCTTTTACCAATTCTTCCACCTTGACACACAGAGCTTTGCCTTTCCAGTCTGTATCTGATCAAACATCGATAATGATACAGTTAAAACAACAATGGGCCCAAGTTCCTGGCTTGCCTCAATTCAGAAACAAGCACATTCAGATATTTGGGGTGTTTCTGTAACAAACTCTGAGCTCTGCCTGGGTTTAGAAAAGACTGGTGTAACATAGGAGACACACAGGGCCAGGGGAAGTTTAGGCTGATTCAGTAGTAGGTCTGAAAGAGGCAACCAGAGACGAGAGAGACCGAGATGGACAGATAGACAACACAGAAAGATATTAACAGACAGGGAGAGAGCTTGTACTAGGTTTCTTTCATCTCCTTCCCATGCAGTGATATGGAAATAGTGCTCCAAAGAAATAGATATCTGAGCCCTTAAGACACAGAACATCTCATAGAATCCCCAGATAATGTCACCATATCATCCCATAATCAGTCCTAAATCCTAGACCACAGGACCACTTGCACAAAATTTCACAGCTGGCCCTGAACAGAACTGGGTATGAACTGGGTATGCTTAGATCCCAACCCCAAACCTGGCACTGTTACAAAAAAAGAAAAAAAAGTGATAAGCTTTCACCATGTGCCAAGGACTGTCCCCAGTGTTTTATATTCCTCATCTCATCTGATCTTCCCAAGAATGATGGAAGGTGGGTGTTATTTTTAATGCTGGCTTTTCAGGTGTCTATTATATATTAACAACTTGGTGAGGCTGCTCAGGAAGCCACCTGAGGCTCCCTAGCTAGGAAGTGGCAGAACCAGTTTCACCTAAGCCCATGACCCTGCATTGCAGATGGATTCTACATTGTTCTGCAATGCAGGGTTCGATCCCTGGGTCAGGAAGATACCCTGGAAGAGGGAATGGCCACCAACTCCAGTATTCTTGCCTAGAGAATCCCATGAACAGAGCAGCCTGGTGGGCTACAGTCCATGGGATCACAGAGTCAGACACGACTGAGTGACTAACACATTCTCATCAAAACATTTGAAAGGGACACAGACACTCTCCTTCCAACAGGTGGGATGAGAGCTGATGGTCCAAGAACAGCTGATGCTGCTTCTTGTTACCACTCAGGCACGAGGCTGCTTGATAAAGTCCAATGGTGATGTGCAAAGTAGCCCCACGGAACCATGGAAAAACATTTTAAGAAACCAGGATATATTTCTGTTGGCAGAAGGTCCGCAGGATCAGATTGGAGAAGCAGCAAAGTACCACCACTGAGAGATCCAATCGCATATCAGAAAGGCTGGCTGACGGTGCGTTTGCCTTCGGGAAACATCTGTGAAATCCACACGTTACAGGAAAATGCAGTCGCTAGGTGTGAAATCAGCTTCCTCCTCCAGGAGGGATGGAGATCACAGAATTGGCACCGTGCTTCCTCTGACATTGGTTACTTTTTAGACAAAGTCTCCTGTGTTCTTGATTTGAAATGTCATTGCGTGGGGGAGGTTGGGGTGGGAGTGGGGGGTTGGGATCTGGTTTCTGTCTGCTTGGGATGGAGGTGGTGGGGCCAGGTGGAGAAGAAAAGGAATCAGGCAGTAGCGAAGGGGCTGGCAGACGGAGTTCCCTGCCACAAACGTCTAAGACACCTCTTTGGTTGAGAAAGAGGAAATCGTAGTGACCCTCAACTTTTTCCAAAGCTGGATGACTGTCAACCGTGCATCAAAACACATCTCAGTGACAAAGTCATGACGGAACATGGGCTCCAGATTTCCTAAGAGGTGGGATAGATGGCCTCTGTCTAGTGGAAGGGAAGGGGGAATCCCAGCCCTACACATGAAACAAAGAACATCTAGAAACTACCTGGATCCATCACTTCTGCAGGACCTACCCTCCACCCACCGGGAGTAGCATGCGTGTTGTCCAACAGGATGTTCCAACAGGTTGGCATACCCCCTCAGAGGTGGTACACGATGATGTGACAAAAGGCAGAGACCTCCTGACCTCCATAGCTTCCTTCTTCCGTTGCTGCCTTACATCCAGTGCCTGGATCAAGCCAGGCTTTTGCCCAGTCCTTTCAAAATCTTCCCCATGGTCCATCTTCGCCCCACCAGACCCTCTCTGCATCCCACCACTTATAATAATTTTCTTTCCTTTCTTTCCTAATGATGTCGGGCTCAAGACATCATTATGACCCAACCATTCTCACAGTCATTTATACACTTCTTGGAGGTTTCCGCTCTTGGTTCCACTGACCTCTGTGGACTCATCTTCTCCTCCTTGGGAACACCTACTGCTGTCTAGCACTTCCCCCCTGCACTGGGACCACCCTCACCCCCAGTTTTAAATCTCACCCACAGTAAACATATGGGTGTCTTTCCAGTTCAGCACACTTACTGCGAATCATTCATCCAGGTATTGAGAGTTTTCACATTATCCTCACATTTATATGAGAACTTCAGAAGATTTGAATGACCCATGTTTCATCAACACTGTGGAATATTATGCAGCTGTTAAAATGAATGCACAAGGCACATGTGTTGACCTGAAGAGGCAGTTAAAAAAACAAGGGACTTCCCTAATGGTTAAGACTCCTCACCCCCAATGCAGGGGACCCGGTTTCAATCCCTGGTCAGTGAACTGGACCTTGTATGTTGCAAACTAAAGAACCTGTGTGTTGCAGCAAAGACCTGGGACAGTCTTTTTGTTTAAATTACATTAAAAATTAAGTTTAAAAAATCAGCATGCAATCGAGGTTAACCTCATCAGTAACAGGCTGATCATATGCACTGCTGACAAGATATGATAAGAATTTTTCTCTGTGTTCTCCCTCCCTCAAACCCATTCACAGTCTAAGTAAGAGAAATAAATCAAAGACACATATAGGGGCATTCTACAAAATAATTGGCCAGTATTCTTCAAAAGTGTCAAGGTCATGAAAGACACAAAAGGACTAAGGAATCATCTCAGATTGGAGGCAGCTAAGCAGGCATGATGACTGAATGCAGTGTAGTGTCCTGGACAGGGATTTGGGGGGAAAACTGGTGACGTATGAATAAAGGGTGAAGTTTAGTTAATAGTAATGTATTGGAGCTGGTTTCTTGGTTTTGACAAATGTACCATGGGAGAAACTGGGTGAGGGCTATATGAAAACTCTGCAACTTACCTACAAATCTAAAACTATTATAAAATTGAAAGCTTTTAAAAACAATAACAGGTTGTAATGTGAATAGAAGACTGACTGTGTGGATCACAGCAGACTGGAAAATTCTTAAAAGAGATGGAATTACCAGACCACTTTACCTCCCTCCTAAGAAACCTGCATGCAGGTCAAGAAGCAACAGTTAGAACTGGATATGGAACAACGGACTGGTTCAAAATTGGGAAAGGAGAACATCAAGGCTGTATATTGTCAGCCTACTTATTCAACTTATATGCAGAGTACATTAGGAGAACTGCCAGGCTGGATGAAGCACAAGCTGAAATCAAGATTGCCAGGAGAAATATCAATAACCTCAGATATGCAGATGACACCACCCTTACGGCAGAAAGCAAAGAGGAATTAAAGAGTCTCTTGATGAAGGTGAAAGAAGAGAGTGAAAAAGCTGGCTTAAAACTCAATATGCAAAAAACTAAGATCATGGCCTCTGGTCCCATCACTTCATGGCAAATAGATGGGGAAACAGTGGAAACAGTGACAGACTTTATTTTCTTGGGTTCCAAAATCACTGCAGATGGTGAATGCAGCCATGAAATTAAAAGATGCTTGCTCCTTGGAAAAAAAGCTATGCCCAACCTAGACAGCATATTAAAAAGCAGAGGCATTGCTTTGCCAACAAAGGTCCATCTAGTCAAGGCTGTGGTTTTTCCAGTAGTCATGTATGGATGTGAGAGTTGGACCATAAAGAAAGATGAGTGCCAAAGAACTGATGCTTTTGAACTGTGGTGCTGAAGAAAATTCTTGAGAGTCCCTTGGACTGCAAGGAGATCAAACCAGTCAACCCTACAGGATATTAGTCCTGAATATTCATTGGAAGGACTGATGCTGAAGCTGAAGCTCCAATACTTTGGCCACTTGAAGCAAAGAACTGATCTATTGGAAAAGACCCTGATTTTGGGAAAGATTGAAGGCAGGAAGAGAAGGGGACGACAGAAGATGATATGATAGGATGGCATCACCAACCCAATGGACATGAATTTGAGCAAGCTCTGGGAGATGGTGAAGGAAAGGGAAGTCTTGTGTGCTGCAGTCATGAGGTCACAAAGTGTTAGACATGACACAGTAACTGAACAGCAACAAATTTGTTTATTAAAAATCAAAACCAATAACGGATGGAACTGGAGATGATCATAATAAGTGAAGTAAGTTAGATAGAGAAAGAAATTTTATATGATATCATATATGTGGAACCTAAAAAATAGGACAAATGAACTCTTTACAAAACAGAAACAGACTCACAGACATAGAAAACAAACATATTTATTTACCAAAGGGGAAGACAGAGAGGAATAAGTTGGGAGGATGAGATTAACAGATATACATTACCATTTATGAAACAGATAAACAGCAAGGATTTACTATATAGCACAAGGAATTATACTCAGTATCTTGCAATAAACTATAAGGGAAAAAGTATCGAACAAATAATACAGATCTTCACATATATGTATAACTGAATCAATGTGCTGTGCTCTTGCTCAGTCACTTCAGTCGTGTCCGACTGGCCAGGCTCCCCTGTCCATGGGATTTCCCCAGGCAAGAATACTGGAGTGGGTTGCCATTTCCTTCTCCGGTGATGAAGTATGAAGTGAGTGAAGTGAGTGAAGTGAAGTCGCTCAGTCGTGTCTGACTCTTTGTGACCCCATGGACTATAGCCTACCAGGCTCCTCCGTCTATGGGATTTTCCAGGCAAGAATACTGGAGTGGGTTGCCATTTCCTTCCCAAAACTAACACAATATTGTAAATTAACTATACTTTGATTTTAAAAAAGAAAAATCATGCTAAACAAGCTCATAAGTACAAACATGGCATAGAAGGACACATGCTAAACTGGTACTACTTGTTACCTGGGTGGGTATTATTAACATCTTACATTACCTGTAAGAGGGAATTATTAACTATCTTTATGTTACTTGAACAGCAACTACCCACCCATTTTTATGCTATATGACCTATTGCAGAGAGTAAAATATGCAATTTTTTAAAAAAAAATCTAATAGTTTAGAGGTGAAATACTTGCTTCTCTATCTCTAAAAGCAGTGGCAGGAAAATATTTATTGGAGCTTTAACAAGGAGGGCCAAATTACAACCTCCCCCAACCTCTAAAAGAGTTCCTCTCTCCAGACACACAGTGGTATTTCCATTGGCCCCATTAGGCAGTTAAACTGGATGCCAAGTATGAGAACAATTATAATCCAAAGTTTGGCAGCTTGTAAATAATAGCCCTCAGTGGTATCCCACAAAGAATTTTATATATTAAGAGAGGTTTAGGGGAAAATGTTCACTTCACACTACCCATGAAATCTGAAGATGCTGAATGTGTTTTTGACTCGTGAAACAGAGGGGTTCTGGTAGGGAATGGAAGATGTGGGGTGAAACAGGGAAAGTAAAGATGTGAGGTGGACAAGCTCTAAGAAGATGTGAAAAGAAAGTGAAGTCTCTCAGTCATGCCCGACTCTTTGCGACCCCATAGACTGTAGCCTATCAGGCTCCTCCATCCAGGCAAGGGTACTGGAGTGGGTTGCCATTGCCTTCTCCAGAGGATCTTCCCAACCCAGGGATTGAACCCGGGTCTCCCACATTGTAGGCAGACGCTTCACCATCTGAACCACCAGGGAAGCCTTTTCTAAGAAGATGTGGAGGGAAATAAAGATTAAGAAACCATGTGTGAGACTTCCCTGGTGTTCCAGCAGTTAGGAATTAGCCTGCCAATGCAGAGGACATGGGTTCGATCCCCGGTCCAGGAAGATTCCACTCGCTGCAGGGCAGCTCAGCCCATGCACCACAACTTCTGAGCCTGTGCTCTGCAACAAGAGAAGCCACTGCAATGAGAAGACTGTGCAACTAGAGAGGAGCCCCCGCTCACTGCAACTAGAGAAAGCGCGAGTGCAGCAATGAAGACCCAGCACAGCCAATAAATTAAATTTTTTCTAATGTTACCTTTAAAAATAAAAGAAACTGCTTGTGACTCCTGGAAGGAGAGATAGAGCCAAACCGTAGCACATCTGAGGAGAGAATGGGGGCAAAGATTCCCATGAGGAGAACCAGATGAAAAAGTGTTATAACTAAGAAGCATTGGTAGGGTGGCCAGATACGAGATAGATACACAAACATCAACAACCAACTACACAATATCAGGGGGCCAAAAGATCCATCTATGTCAAAAACAAAATCAGAGAATACTGAGGCATAAAGTTAGAAGAAATGCTCAAGACCAGTGTGAGAACACTTATAAAACTTTACTGGAGAATATGAGTAGACCTGAATAATGGAAAGTCTTCTCTTATTCTTTGGGTTAAAAGGCTCAACATTATAAAGATGCTGATTTCACCCCCACTTTAATCCAGAACTTCAATGCAGTTCCAAGCAACCTCCTAATATAACTGAAAGGCTGATGCTAAAATTCATCTAAAATGAAAAACCATGAAATTGTATAAAAGACAGTAACAAGATGATAAGACATACTACAAAGCTGTAATCATCAAAAATGTGTGGTCTCATGTACATACTGCTATGTTTAAAATGGATACCAAAAAGGACCTACTGTATATAGCACACGAAACTCTGCCCAATGTTATGTGGCAGTCCGGATGGGAGGGGAGTTTGGGGGAGAATGGATACATGCATATGTATGGCTGAGTCCCTTCATTTTTCACCTGAAACTATCACAACGTGTTAATTGGCTATACCCCAATACAAAATAAAAAGTTTTCTTTCAAAGAGGTATGGTCTCAGTAAATGGAGGTGCAACTGTTGATTCTTTGCAATCCAGAGCATCTAACCTCCCCTTCCCAAAGAGCACCCTGATTAGCCAGGGTTTATGCAGGACTGACTTCATCCTCAGCTCTAGGATGGAGTCTGATTGGCATAAGCCATGTTCCATTCTCCTACCCCAATGCTGTGTTTAAATCAGATCAAAGGACAACTTAGCCTAATTCCAGAGTGCCTGTTAACATAGACTCTCTTTTTCCTGTTGGATATGGCCAAGGAAGCATGTAATCTTGGAGCTCCTGGATTCAGACCAAGGTGGTACCAAGACAAAGAAAGCAGAGCTGATAAATGCAGAGAGAGAAAATAGGTCCTTACTGTGTCATCTGGGCTGTGAGAGCCTGCCTTGTCTTAAGCCCCAGACTTCTCAAGTATAAGTCAACTACATTGTTTTAATCACTTTTGTTTGAGTTTTCCTTGTTTTCAACCAGAAATATCTTCCCTCCTTCAATATAGATTGGACACATAGATAAATAGAAAAACACAGAGAATTCAGAAAAGGATGTGTGTGTGTGTGTGTGTGTGTGTGTGTGTGTGTGTGTGTGTGTTTCACATCCCAGGGTGGACATGTGTTTCTGCAAGAGTGGTTCTTAAACCATCCTCATCAGCATCACTTAGGGGACTTGCAGGACTTCTGAAATGCAGGCTGCAGCCCAGCAGGGTTTGAACGGGGAATCTACATCTGTAACACACTTCCCAGCTACTTCTTAGGCATGAAGTTTGAGAGCTACCAGAAAAGGGAAGTGTTCCAAACTGGGGGTCCCAAGCAATCAGTGGGTTGTGAAATCAGTTTAGAAGCTCTGGGTCAGCATTTTTTTTAAGCAAAAGAATGGGCTGGAGTGAAGTGGAACAAAACAGAATGAAACAGAACAACATCAGAGAGTGTCACAGCAGAAAAGTAAGTATTGCTTTATGGAACTTTTGTTTCAGCTATGTATATATATGCAAAGCTGGGACTCAGCTGGCATTCGGCATTACAACTATACCCATTGTTAAAGTACTCAAATGCATTTCTACTAGTTGGGGGACAACTGTTGCTTGACCATGTCCTCCTCCTGCTGCCCTGGGATACCCTCTCCCCACAACCCTTTTCAGATTCAGCAACAAAAGGGTTAACTTCTGGCACAGCAGGGGGTTTCCGAGGCCTGGCTCCGCTTTAAGACCAAATTCTGATGGGTCAGCCTCTTGGCCCCACCAGATGTTAAATATTTTGACTCTCACCTCTGTACATGTGTGTGAGTGTGATGGATTGGAATATTGAAACGGACTCTGATTATTGAGAACGTTTGAAAAGCATGGTTAAGGGGCCAAGGGTTTTCGGTGGGTCCTGAGGAAGGGAGGGTGGGGTGGGGGCACAGAGTGCATTCAGATTCTGAGTCCGGCCTATCATCTGACCGGGCCTCACAAGGCAAAGCAAACAAGGAACGGCCTTGGCTTCCTTCGCACATATTTGATCTGAAAACAAACAGTGGAAGGTGTGTAAATACACACACCAGACCCGCCACTGGAGGAGCAGGTGGTGAGAACACCAGATCGAACATGATGACAATAACATGTGGTTTCTGCCCAACATCCAGAGAGGATCCAGAGATTATCCAGAGACTGGGAGGAAATCGAGAAGATGCAAAAGCGAGGCTGCTTCCCTGGTCCACTAAACCAGCATGATCAAACCCCAGGACTGAAGAGAATTTTAAATACATCAGTTCTTCAAATGCTAACAAATCTTATGTTTTGAGATAAGATTCAGTAGGAGCCAGTCATTTCACAAATTCAGTGTGGCCAAGATCATTTAAGGGCTTCTCTGGTGGCTCAGTGGTAAAGAGTCTGCCTGCGATGCAGGAGCCACAGGAGATGCAGTTTGATCCCTGGGTCAGGAAGATCCCCTGGAGTAGGGCATGGCAACCCACTCCAGTATTCTTGCCAGGAGAAATCCCGTGGACAGAGGAGCCTGCCAGGCTACAGTCCTATGGGGCTGCAAAGAGTCAGACCCCTGAAGTGACTTAGGGCGCACACATGCACAATATTTCACATGCACAATATTTCACATGCACAGTATCACCCAAACCTTAGACTCCAAATAAAATCCATTTCCTAAAATAACTGCCATCTTGTGACTCGTTGTCTTCCTGTTCCACTCACTCACTTAAATATGATCCACCCCCTTTTTAACTTTTTTAATGTTCATTCATGTATTGGCTGTGTCAGGTCTCAGCTGCAGCACGCACGATCTTCGCTGCGGCATGCAGGATCTTTAGTTGCTGAGCACAGGCTTAGCTGCCCCTCAGCATGTGGATCTTAGTTCCCTGTCCAGAGTTCAACCCAAGTCTCCTGCACTGGAAAGAGGATTCTTAACCCCTGGACCACCAGGGAAGTCCCCACCCCCTTGAAAAAAAAAAACACTGTTGATCTTCATATCAACTCTCGATGAGTTTGGGAATAAGTATACACTCTTGAAACTATTTCCACAATTAGATGCCACAAACACATCCGTCACTTACGTAAGTGTCTTCCTGCTCTTTTATTTTGGGGTGTGATAACAACACTTATTAAACGTATCCTCTTAACCAAGTTTTAAACCTACAAATCAGTATTGTAGGTACTGTGGTGTGCAGGGAGTCTCCAGGACTTAATGTTCCTTTTGTATAATTGAAACTTTGTGCCCTTTGACAAGTCTTTCCTGTTTCCTCCTCCCCTCAGCCCCTGGACGCCCCTATTCTACCATCTGCTTCTGAGTTCAATTCTTTTAGATTTATCATATAAGTGGTATCATGCAGTATTTGCCCGTCTATATCTGGCTTGTTTCATTTAGGGTAACAGCCTCTAAGTTCATCCACCTTGTCACAAATGGCAAGGCTCCCTCCTTTTTCATGGCTGAATGCCATTTCATCGAATCGCAAGCTGAATGCCATTTCATCGAATCACAAATAAATAAGATTATTTATTTATTCTTTCGTCAGTGGCCATTTAGGTCGCTTCCCAGTCTTGGCTACTGTGACTAATGCTGCCACGAGCATGTAATCAGGATAACGCTGCATCTTTGAGATACTGATTTCAACTCCTTTGGCTATATACCCAGAAGTGGGATTGCTGGACCGTATGGTAGTTCTATTTTAAATATTTTGAGGAACCTCCACACTGTTTTCCATAGTGGCTGCACCAACTTACATTCCCACCTACAATGCACAAAGTGAAAGTCGCTCAGTCCTGTCTGACTCTTTGCAACTCCATGGACTGTATGGTCCATGGAATTCTCCAGGCCAGAAAACTAGAGTGGGTAGCCTTTCCCTTCTCCAAGGGATCTTCCCAACCTAGGGATCAAACCCAGGTCTCCCGCATTGCAGACGGATTCTTTAATTGCTTCCTTTGTTGTAAGAATCCAGCTGTTGCCAGCACTTGAAAAAAAAAACGTTTCCCAGGAAGATGAGCAGGATGGAGCTCATTGCATTGCTCAATTTACTCCAGTAGATTTCTCCAACTCAGTCTCAATTCCAGATTCTTCTGACCCTCAATCCTACTGCTAGGATGTACCCCACAGATGTGTGTTGGGGAGAGGGTCTAGGTGGGGAAGGGATAGGACTGTCAGGCACAAGATAAGGTGCCAAGTTAAAACTGAATTTCAGATCAACAAAAAAATTTTAGCATAGGTATGTCTCAGGCAATATGCAGGATATACTTACACTAAAAAAAAAAAAAAAAAAGTTGTTTATGGGACTTCCCTGGTAGTCCTATGGTTAAGATTTTGTGTTCCCAATGCAAGGGGGCACAGGTTCCATCCCCGATCAAGGAACTAGATCCCACATGCAACAACTCAGAGTTCACATGACACAACTATCAAATAAATAAAATTTTTTTAAAAAAAGACTGTTTACCTGCAATTCACATTTAACTGGATATCATGTATCTTATTTTGCTAAATCAAGCAGCCCAAGAAAGGAGGGTCTGAATGAAAGAGGAGAGACGTTCATCTTCCATGTTGCACTTCTCTGTACTATTTGCATTTTCAAGTGTTTATAAAATTTAGGACATCTTTAATGTGAGCAGGAATTATATGAGACCTGGCCCATTTCTGTGGATTTGTTTTCCTCTTAATTCTTTGTCATTTTTGTACATTTCTGAATGGTTAAAGACATCTTTTACGATTAATAAAAAAAAAATTCAGCTCAGTATAAGTAGGGAAAAAGAGCAATAGCGAAGCACTTTCCAGATTAACAGATGGGGGAAGAAAGGGTTAAAGTTAAATATGGAAAGTGACCTGAAAATTGAGGGCTGTTTGAACAGTAAATGAACTGAAAGAAAATACCAGAAATGGAAGCAGAGCCGAAACACGGCAAGAGTGGGAGTAGAAACAGCAGTGGGAGTCAGTGTCAGGTGGCCGCATGGTAGAGCTCCCCGTCTGATTTTAAACGGCCCTGAATGCGCCCCAGCATCTATTTAAGCATGACTCTTATAAGATAAACTGCATCTCTCTCATTCCTATCATTCTGGTTTCAACACTCTCGTTGCACAATCTTTCCACAGAATACAGACAATCCTGAATAATTTACACTTTGCTTCCGTGACTCTGGAATTCACACATTTATGAATTTAAGATTTTCGCCCGAGGGTGAAAATAAATATTTTCTGTCCTGGACAGCATTTCAGTCCCTGTCAGGCAGCCGGAAACTTTCCCCTGGAAGCTGGACAATTGTCCTTCAGCCCACAGGGACCTGCCAGCCCCGACTGGACTCCCAGAGGCAATTCAGAAAGTTGGGTGAACATTTTCCATGAAATCCTGTGGGAGCATCATTTATCTTTCTCAAAACTTTCTTGGAAAAATTTCCTGGTGAAACCCGAAAAAAAAAGTCATTTTGTAAACTGTGAAATGTGGCATGCGCCACACTGCTCAGGAAGGAGCTGGTCTGTCCAGGCCAGGAATTCTGGAAAGTTCTGTCTGCCTCAGGCTGATTTGTTTGTTCTGTACACTGGCCCTTGTGGTTGGGAATTCACAGCAGCACAAAAGGAGCTTTCTTGGAGTGAAGAGAAATATCCCAGAGGCCTGGATAACAGGGGATGGTAATGAAGCCAGTGGCTAAAGCAGTGTGTGTGTGTGTGTGTGTGTGTGTGTGTGTGTGTGTGTGTGTGTGTGCGCGCGCGCGCACACTCAGTCACTTAGCTGTGCCCAGCTCTTTGCTACCCCATGGACTGTAGCCCGCCAGGCTCCTCTGTCTATGGGATTTTCCAGACAAGAATACTAGAGTGGGTTGCCATTTCCTCCTCCAGGGGATCTTCCCTACCCAGGGATGGAACCTGTGTCTCCTGCATTGGCAGATGGGTTCTTTACCACTGAGCCACCTGGGAAGCATGAGGTACCCATAGCATGCATGTCATTTGGGTTGCATCCTTGGGAGCCCTGGGGTTGGGTGGCCCAGTGTGGGAGCTTCCTGACGAAGTCTGCCTTTATCTGGTCCCCGCTTGTCCAAGGCTCTGAGCATGAGGGGCTAGGTGGGACACGGTTCTTGTCGTTCCTTCCAGCTCTGGTTTTCCTCCTTGATTCAGGAAACACATCAACTCCACTGGCACCTGGAGCTTGGCACAGACAAGGCTGCTCCTGCCCAGAGACCTCCAGGGGCCCAGAGCAGAGACCCAGGAGGGAGGGGTCGGGAGCACCTAGAGACAGCAGACAGGCCTGGGCTCACTTTCCATGCCTGTAGCCCAGCTCACCTGCAGAGGGGAGCACCCTCACTAACACCAGGCAGACTGGTCCTTTGGTGCCAGGCACTAGAGAAAGGAAACAAAATGACCTCTGGTTGACATTCAAGACACAGTGGGAGACTTCTCTGGTGTACACTGGATAGGAATCCACCTGCCAGTGCAGGGGACAAGGGTTCGAACCCTCGTCTGGGAAGAGTCCACACGCCATGGAGCAACTAAGCCCGCATGCCACAACTACTGAGCCTGCGTGCTGCAACTGCTAAGCCTGAGTTCTAGCGCCTGTGATCTGCAACAGGACAAGCCACCACAATGAAGATCTAGCACAACCAAAAAATAATAATAATGATAAAATGAATTAATTGATTATTTTTTTTTTAAAGATGTAGGGGAAAAGTTGCACAGGGGGAAGGGCCCAGAATCTGAAGTCTGGCTTTGAATCCTACACCATCACTCCTAGCTGTGACCCCAGGGAGGGGCTGAAAACCTCAGCGTCTCCATCTGGAAACTGGAGATAGAATTTCTGCCTCAGGGAGTGACCGTTTCATTCATGGGCACACTTAGAGCCATGGCACATTCTAGGGGTCCTCTGAGTACAAGCTGCTGCTATTCTTACAGTTAAACGGGTCATCTTCTTTGGCAAATTTCCACTGAAACAGTCAGAGGAAAATTGGATAAGTGTCCACATTGGGCTCAGCAGACCAGCACCTCTGACATAGCCAACAATGCAGGGCAAAGAGACCGATACAAACGTGTTCTTTCCTTGGATGTGATCCTCCTCGGCTCTCTCCGTCCTTCCCCTTGGAAGGCTTTCACCCACCCTTGGAAGGCTAATGAAAGAGCAGGGGCGGGAGTTCCCTGGTGGGCCAGTGGTTAGGACTCCAGGCTCTCACTGCCTGGGGCCTGGGTTTGATCCCTGGTCCAGGAACTAAGATTCTGCAAGCTGGACTATGCAGCAAAATAAATAAAATCCAGCACTGGAACACATATATACACACACACACACACACACAAAGAAAAAGGGCAAGGGATAGATGGCAGTGCCCACTTTAGCCTGGTGGTTCCCCCATTAGCTTGCCACACAGCTAATGAGGGTGCTGAACAGGCTTGGTGACCTGAATTTGGTTTCTGCAGTGAACTCGGGCAGGTGCAAGTATTCAAAGGCTGAATGAAAACGCCAAGATGCATTTGAACCAGAAACCGTGTATTCATAAGAAGGGGCTCAATGCAGAGGGACAAAGATGTAGAAAAGCTGTACCCAGTATATGACGCATGTCAACACCCGATGACAAAACTGGACGCTGAGTATCTGTCTAATATGGTGGTTCCAAGCTCATTTCTTGAGCCAAAGGCACTGCGTTCAAACCCCAACTCTCCCACTATCTAATTATGTGATGTTGGGAAAGATGTTTACCCTCTCCAGCAGCGCTGCCTGGCAGAACTTTCTGCAGGCAAGGAAACGGTTTGCATCCAGATTGGGCTGTGTATGGAGCACTTGAGACATTGGCTAGCCCACACTTTAATTAATTTATGCTCAGTTTTGATTTAATTAATTTTAATTTATCAGCTGCACTGCTCTTTATGGTAGCCTCTAGCCACATGGAACTTTGTTTATTGATGCTTTCGAACTGTGGTGTTGGAGAAGACCCTTGAGAGCTCCTTGAACTGCAAGGAGATCAAACCAATCAATCCTAAAGGAAATCACACCTGAATATTCATTGGAAGGACTGTTGCTGAAGCCGAAGCTCCAATACTTTGGCCACCTAATGTGAAAATCTGACTCACTGGAAAAGACCCTGATGCTGGGAGAGATTAAAAGCAAAAGAAGGGGTCGGCAGAGGATGAGATGGTTAGATAGCATCACCAACTCAGTGGACATGAATTTGAGCAAACTCCAGGAGACAGTGGAGGACAGAGGAGCCTAGAGTGCTGCAGTGCATGGAGCCTCAAAGAGTCAGACAGGACTTAGCAGCTGAACAACACAACATAGTTGATTTACGATTTATATATATTCTTTTCACATTCTTTTCCATTATAGGTTATTGGATGATATTGGGGATAGTTCCTTGCGCAATCCAGAGGTGCTTGTTGTTTACTTATTTTATACATAGTAGTATGTATCTGTTAATCCCAAATCCTAATTTATCCCTCCCTCCTTTCTCCTTTGGTAACCGTAAGTTTGTTTTCTGTGTCTGTGAGTCTATTTCTGTTTTAAGTAAGTTCATTTGTGTCACTTTTTTAGACTCCGTTCTTCCTCTTTCTCTGTCTGACTTACTTAACTCAGTATGGTAAGTTCTAGGTCCACCCACGTTGCTGCAAGTGGCATTATTTTGTTCTTTCTTATGACTGAGTAGTAGTCCATCATGTATATGGAATACAGGAATCGAACTGGGATCTCCTGCATTGCAGGTGGAGTCTTTACCAACTGATCTATCAGGGAAGCCCATGTATATATGTACCACATCATTATCCATTCATCTGTCAATGGACCCCATGTGACTATTAAAATTGAATTAGCTAATTTATTTGACTTCATAAGCCTCTGCTTTTCCTCCTCTGTAACCTGGGTAGAATAATAGTATCCACTTTACAGAATTAAATAAGATAAAGTCTGTAATGGGTCAAGTTCATGGTAAGCATTTAATAAGTGTTAGCTATTATTCTGGTGAATTTTACTGGGTACGTAGTAGTCTCTCACCTCCTTGCCTGAGGCTTTCATGTTCTCTGGTGTGACTCGTTCACTCCACCTTGGTGAGGCAGTATAGCAGCCTCCCAAAGATGTCCATGGCGTACTCCCCCAAGCCTGTCAATCTGTTAGGTTACAGGGCAGAGAGGAATTAAGCTTACATGTGGAATTAAGGTGGCTAGTCAACTGACTTTACAATAACAACATAATTTTGGACTGTCCAGTTGGGGCCATTGTAAAAGATGGAAAAGGGAAGAAGATAAGGCCAGAGGGACGTGGCATGAGAAAAAACTCAAATGGCCATTGCTGGCTTTGAAGACGGAGGAAGGGGCCATGAGCCAAGGGACAGGACAGGCTCCAGAAGTGGGAAGAGTCAAGAGACAGATTGTCCCCTAGACCTTTGGAGCCAACCCTGCCGATGCCTCCACTTTGGCTCAGTGAGACCCATTTCCAGACTTCGGACTTCCAGAACTGCAAGATAATAAATGCATGTTGGTTTAAGCCTCTAAGCCATGCCAATTTGTTCCAGCTGAGGCAGGGGACGAATACAAGCGCTGACTTGCTGATTCTGTGATAAGATTGCCCGCCTAGCCCTAATGAACCTCCAGCAGCGTCCACTTTGGATCTGACTGGTCAGTGTCATGGTTAATCACAAACCTATAAGTCAGATGGAGGCAAGAGGGGGGAACCTGAAAGACCTCTCATTTAAAATGTCTTTTCTGCAAGAGAAGGATCTGTGTTCCATTATATTTTCAAAGTTCCATTTATATGTTTCAAGTCCGTTCTTCTCTAAATGGTGCCGCATGAATTTTAGTCCCCAGTGCACACCCTTTAGCGGACTGTGGGGTTAAATGAAAAGAAACTGACAGTGGGTGTGTATTTGTCCTTGCAGTGAAGTAGACCTTTTTTTGCCAAACCGCTTCTCCGTTTCTGAGACACCATCCATTTTAGAGTACCTTGGATGCCTTAAATCCAGAGGGATGATAAAGGTGGTGGTGGTTCGGGGAGGGAGGGTTGTACCAGCTCCAGGGAATCTGGCCTGACCCTGTGAGGAGGGAGGATAAACCCACAGTGACTTTTAACTTTTGGTTCTGTATCTCTCCAGCTCACCCACATCCCCTACCACAAAGGCATTCCTCTTTCTCTCCCCAAAAGCACAACTTGGCTTCCAAGAAACAGAGAAGTAACATTTTGTACCAGAGTCTGCTTGATTTGCTCAAAGATCAGATGCACACTTTTCAGCAAAGCAGGAATCATAGTGCCAGTTTCTCAGATCAGCCTCACTTCTAATGTCAGGAAAAAAGGTACAAATCCACAACCCCTTACCCACAAATCTGAAATCCAAACAGGTCTGAACACTAAAAGTTTTCTCATCACTCATCTGCAGCAAAACCTGAGCCAGGTCGCTATAATGTGACATGGTTTTTATTTATCCAGCTTCGTGTGACTGAACTTCTCGAGTAGCTCAGCTGGGAAAGAATCCACATGCAAAGCAGGAGACTTCAGTTAGATTCCTGAGTCAGGAAGTTCCCTTGGAAAAGGGATAGGCTACCCACTCCAGTATTCTGGGGCTTCCCTGGTGGCTCAGACAGTAAAGAATCCGTCTGCAATGCAAGAGACTTGGGTTTGATCCCTAGGTTGGGAAGATTCCCCTGAAGTAGGGCATGGCAACCCACTTCAGTATTCCTGCCTGGTGAATTCCCATGGACAGAGGAGTCTGGCAGGCTACAATCCATGGGGTCGCAAAGAGTCGGACATGACTGAGCAACTAAGCACAGCACAGCACAGTGTGGCTATTCCTACAACTTCCTGTGGAAAATAATGTGATATTACAGAGTTCTTCCCCAAATCCTGACTGCCACAGGCAAGACCCACCAATGGATCCTATAATCATTGGGCCAAAATTTGAGGAGAAACAGGATATTTGCAAGGTCTCCAAGGGTTTCCCCCAGTAGCATCATTCATTACAAAGGGAAAACGGTGATATTACAGGGGAAAAAGCTGTTACCTTAATCAAGGTGCTACGTTACCCATGGGATCAAGGTCAACGTCACTAGCAGGAAGACTTACTGACCACATTAGCCTCGACTATGATGCCGCGGAAAGCAACTCGACACTGCCCCTCTGGCTTTCTTGCCAAAAATGTATCTCATTTTAAAATGTATCTCGGGACTTCTCTCATGGTCCACTGGCTGAGACACCAAACTGCCAATGCAGGGGACTGGGGTTCGATCCCTGGTCAGGGAACTACATCATACATGCCACAACTGAGAGTTTGCATGCCACAACCAAAGATCCTGTGGGCCATAACTAAGACCCAGAGCAGCCAAATAAATATTCTTAAAAAATAAATAAATGAAAATAAAGTGAATTTCATGTTAGGGAATTCCCTGTCAGTCCAGTGGTTAGGATGCCATGCTCCCACTGCAGGGGGCACCAGTTTGATCCTGGTCAGAGCACTGAGATTGCCCAAGCCACATGGGGCAGCCAATAAAAAAATAATAATAATAAATGAACAAAAGTTAAATGTATCTCATTTTAAATCTCTAAATTTAAATTGAGACACATTTTAAATACATTTAAATGTGAATGTTTCTCTGTTTTAAACATGCAGAAACATCAGACAAACCTAAACCGAGGGCTGTTCTCAAAAATCACTGATCTGCACTCTTCAAAAATGTCAAGGTCAGGCAAGACCAGGAAAGACAGAAACTGTCACAGGTTAGATGAGGCCAAAGAGACCCACCCCCAGCTCACTGCACTGTGAGATCCCAGGAGGGATCTTGGAACAGGAAAAAGACATTAGTGGAAAAGCTTGTGAAAATCGGGTAAGGTTTGTTGTTCAGTTAATCGCATCCTATCAATGTCAATTTCCTAGTTTTGATCTTTGAATAAATGCGTAAGATTTCAACATCAGGGGAAGATAGGTGAAGAGTATACGAGAACCCTCTGTGCTATTTTGCAACTTTTCTGTAAGTTTAACGAAGTTATTCCAAAATAGAAAAGTTTTTTTTTTTTTTTTTGAAAGAAGGGTTAGGCCACCTGAGGAGGGAGGGAACTAAGGATCTATACATCAGTTACCCAGAGACATTGATTGAGGGTTTCCAGGCTGGGTGGAGACCCCTTGGCACTTCTAGCTTGCTGGGTGGACAGAGCGACCTTCCAGGTTTCAGGGAAGAGGTTTCAGGCAGTGGCAGCTGGAAGGTGAGCAGAGTCAATGGCCAGCCGAGAGACACAGGTGGGGCCCCAGGCAGCATCCCCTAACAGATGTTCACTCTGAGAGGCAACAACGAACGTTTTAGGGGCTTTGAGACTAGGTTCCATCTCTTCCTTTCCTGCTGGCAGAGTCTTTCCAACCCCTTTCTGTATAACCAAATAGCCATTCAACGCTGACCCCTTCCCTTACTGTAAGGGACCTGGTGACCTAGCCTCTTCATCAGTGACACAGTCTTTTGTCCTTGGGATGTCTATATCCTTGGGTGGAGAATGGAGTCCTCTTGGTATTTTAGAACAAAACTCAATATAAAGTTCAGTACAGGAACTTTCCTGGTGGTCCGGTGGTTAAGAACCCACCTTCCAGAGCAGGGAACTCAGGTTCGATCCCTGATCGGGGAACTAAGATCTCATATGCCTCAGGGCAACTAAGCCCATGCTTTGCAACTACTGAGTTCATGCACTCTAGAGCCCAAGTGCCTCAGCTAGAGAAAGCGTTCACTGCAACAAAGAGCCTGCACTGCAATGAAGAGTTGTTGATGTTCGGTCTCTAAGTCTCTTTGCAATGAAGATGCCATGTGCCAAAGACCAGACACAGCCAAATAAACAATAAAATAAATATCAAAAAACCGTTTCTGCATACCTTAAGTCATTTTTTTTAAAGTTCAAAAGATAATGAATGACTGGTGAATTAAGCAAACAAACCACAAAACACCACTATGTATTCACAATTCCATCTAAGCACATAAGTCCAAACTAAACTCAAACAAAATAATCTGTGACAAGGGATCAGTCTTTCTTTCCACTGTACCTCAAGGAAACATCATTCCCTTCATTCTAGAATCCACAGAAAGTAAGCACACTGTGCTGTCAGCTTAACTCAGACAGCACCTACAGGCCCCTGGCTCCCAGAGTTATGGTCTTTTCTTAGGAAAAGTCACCTCTTTGTGGATCTGACGGTACATTTATTTTGGAAAAGAGGGGGAGTTCCTTATATACATTCCCAACCTCTGTTTTAAATTATTGCTTCAGACCTTCCTGCCAAACCCATCATGTATAAAGGGACTCATGGCTAAGTGTGTAAATAATTTTTAAAATTCCACTGGTAGTGATTTGGAAATAAGAGGGTTTTTCTTTTTGCTTCTTTTTTTTTCTTTCTTTCTTTATTTCTCTCTGCTAGGGTTACTCAAGAATTTAACATTGTTTTAATTTGGAACACAAGTAGAGTCTATTAAATCCTCTCGTGCCCTGTATATAAAACTTGTGCTTTACATCATCATAAAGCTTTAGAATATTAAGCAATAGATTTAATTAAACAAGCAATTTTATTTTTTGCCCTCGGGTCCCACCCTGGATGTGAAAAGGTTTTATAAATTTAAAAGAATGTGGAGACATGGGGTCAATCTTATGGACCTAGGAAATCAAGGTCATTGCTCATACAGGTAGATCAATGAACAAAGGTCTGGGCTGCCCCCCTCAACCCCGGCTTAGGCAAATTTGAGAGCCTTTAAATATCCTTATTTTATCATAACAGGATTTGATCAAGCAGAGAGCTGATGCTTTTGCTGCCCAACTTTCATGCATTTTCTTTTGGAAAGGCTCTCAATTTCCTTCTAGGCTGTCAGTCCCTGACTAGCTCCAATAATAAAGGATACAGATGGGGTTTCATGCAGGGATCCAGGGTCCCAAGGCCACAGTGATTGGTTCAGGGGGTGGTCATGTGACTGAATAGGAGCCAATGAGAAGCCACTGGGATATTGATGGGAATGCTGGGACCAAGGAATGCCCTCTTTTTTTTTTTTTTGAAGCACTAGATCTGGTGCTGCCATCTTGTGACCACTAGGGGTGAAAGTGTCAGTGGCCACCAGGAAAAGCTCAAGGATGGACTCAACAAGGAAAAGATGGGGCCAAGAATTAGAAAGAAAAAGAGAGGGGAAAAAAGAGCATCCTACTTATATACTTTAGACCCCTATTCCCAGTTATGCCCAAAGTCAGCAGCTGCAGAGAGATGAGACAAAAAATGATTTTTAGTGCTTAACCCAGTTGGAGTTTCTGTCACTTGCAACCAAAAGAGACAGAAGCCAGTGTGTCTGGGAAGTTAACAAAGCAGGGTCCTAGTAAGTTAAAAATTACTCTTGAGACGTGCTATGTCAACTCCTTTCTTCAACCATAGATGTTGTGTGAAGGATCGTGAGGCTTCTCTCAGGGTTGAAGGGGTCCTGGTAAGGGCTCTGGGCTCTGATTCAGGGGTGACTTTGGACTGTCACTTCCTCACTCTGGTACTTAGTTCCTAAATGAGGAAGTGGATAAGGTGGTCTTTCAAATGCCACCTCCACAAATATTTTTTTAAAAGGAACTTCCCTGGTGGTCCAGTAGCTAAGACTCCATGCTCCCAATGCAGGGAGCCCAGGTTCAATCCCTAGTCAGGGAACTAGATCCCACATGCTGCAACTAACAGTTTGCAGGCCACAACTAAAGACTCTGCACCGAATGAAGTGCAAAGATTCTGTGTGCTGCACCTAAGACCCAGCGAGGCCAAATCAATATTTTTTTAATAAAACCATAAAGCAATATACTGTGTTATCCACACACTTGTTATAAAGAAAATAATATATTTTAAAGCAAAAACAAAAGACATAAAGCTGTAAATTTATTTATTTATTCATTTTTGGCTACCCTGGGTCTAAATTTTTAAAAACCAAATAAAAATTACATTAAAATGAAATAAGATGCTGCCTCCAGAATGGGCCGATCTGTGATTTTAGAGACTGTGATGAGAGATCACAAACCTCATGATACTACACATGTGCATGCACACACACAAATATACTCACATTCATATGCACACATATACAAAGACACATATACAGATACACATATGCATACACACACACACATAAATATAAATACATACACACAAGTCTCTTCCCCCATACACCCCTTATTCCACAAACTACTCAGTCTTCCTTTGTAAGAGCCTCTTCTCTCTGGAGCCTAAAGACCAGGTGCCCCCCTGAACTCCACATTGGTGCAGAGAAAGTGGGGCACAAAAGCTGAGGCAGCACTTGCTTAAACCCACACAAACCCCTCAACCACATCTTAGGATGCCCATGGGAGGAACAGAAAATGTGCGAATGCAGCATTCCACACTTGAATTTCTGGGATGCCCCTGTGGAAAGTTAAAGAACCTTCAAGAAAAAAAAGAGTCCTCCTTCATGAGCAAGGAAATCTCTGCAGCAACTGAAGCACATTGCATCTGGGTGATGTCCAGTGGCTTTCCAAGTGCTTTCTGTTGCTTCTACCCCTGGTCATGTTTGTAGAACCAACTCTAATCCTAACACCTGTTCAGTTTAAATCACTGAGATGCATGAATGACCTCCAAAGATGCCAACAGCGCGTTAAAAAAACCCAACTTCCAATTTAAATAAATTTTAATGGAAACTGAATCCTTTTGCTGTACACCTGAAGCTAACACAATATTGTTAATCAAAGTATACTCCAAAATACAGAAAGTTTCAAAAAAATGTTTAACAGAGGGAAGTGGAAATAGAATGATATACTCTCAACTACATACCCCACACACACATATCGACACACACACACACACGTATACACACATACACACACATACATATGCACACACACAGCATGTACCTGTACTGGTTGGCAGGTATACATCATATATTCTGCACCACAAAGAGCCTTCTGCACACCCAGCCCCACTCATGTCCCCTGAAAGCTGCTTGTGGGCCACCTCTCACATCTGGAGACCCAAACACCAGCAAGGTGGTCTATCCCAGGCCCAGGATATTTGGGCAGGGATTCTGGGGTCCCAGGTACCAGAAGTTGTCTGGAGCCAGGGCTGGGATGAGGCTGGGGCAGGGGAGGGGCTTCCTCTCACACCCACCCTTGAACCGTGTGCTCGGAAGGGAGAGCCTGGCCAGAGTCAGCTCCCTAAGTCCCAGACCCAGGGCAGTCCCCTACCAACCAAAGCCAAGTTTAAGGGCATTACTGGCCCCTGGACACCCCGTCCTCCCTCCTAGGACCATCATAGAATGTCATTTAAAAACCAGAGCCCTGGGGCTTCCCTGGTGCTCCAGTGGTTGACTTCACCTTCCAATGCAAGGAATACAGGTTCGATCCATGGTCTGGGAGCTAAGATACCACATGCCTTGTGGCCAAAAACCACAGAAACAATACTGTAACAAATTCAATAGAAGACTTTAAAATGTTAAAAAAAAACACACACACACAAAAGCCCACAGCCCTAAAGTATATATGTCAACCCTTGGCCCCCAAGTACCCCCAAAACACCACCTCTGGGAGCCCTATTATTGGTTCCCTGAGCAGAGGCAGCCCCCCTCCCCTGTACTCCCCCAAATACAGCCTCTTTCAGGACCAGACACCCAGAGCATAGAGGTTTCCTACCACTTAGAAGAACAGAAGTTCAGTTTCCTGTGTCACAGCCAGCTTCAAAGGTATGGGGACAAATTGATTTTTCCAGGACTTCCTTAATTGCCCCAGAGAAGTACTTGAATCTCCTCTATCCACTTCTATTTTCTGAGATCTGTTTCTCGGGGCACCTCTGACCCCTCTCAGAGGCTGGTAAGGAACCCTCTGCCGCTTTGTGCTGACATGACCTGAGGTTTCAGGAGGAGGGGATGGGGGTCTGGGGGACGCCTGCCATGCACGGCTCCCACCTTAATGCGACTAATCATGGCGCCTGGGGTTTGTAAAGTTCTATTCTTCCCAGGAACACGGAGCTTACTTCTCTGTTAACCTCATCTACTGGCACATCTGTCAGACCAGGGAATAAGGCAATTTTTTAAAAGGAATCACTTGTGTTTTTAATTAATTAATCTATGGCTGTGCTGGGTCTTCATTGCTGTGCTCGAGCTTTCTCTAGTGGCGGTGAGCGAGGCTACTCTTCATTGCAGCGCACAAGCTTCTCACTACAGGGCTTCTCTTGTTGTGGAGCACAGGCTCTAGGCACATGGGCCCAGTAGTTGCAGCTCCCAGGCTCTAGAGCACCAGCTCAGTAGCTGTGGCACACAGGTTTAGTTGTCCCGCCGCATGTAGGATCTTCCTGGATCAGGGATTGAACCCGGTCCCCTGCATCGGCAGGCAGATTGTTTACTACTGAGCCACCAGGGAAGCCCCAGGATAAGGCATTTTTAACAGCAGACTGGAAGCAGACCCCAAATCTCATGTCCCATGGGTCTGGCGCGCACTGTCATATCTGAGGGGGCAGGACTGCGTTGCTTGGGCATCAAAGCAGAGACCCACCTTCCTCTGGCATTTTTTCATGGCTGTCCTGCGGAAGGCTCAAATTGAGTTAAATAAGCCATTTTTTTTTTTCCTAAACCAAATACCAAAGTCACTTTCACAGGACTTAAAATTGTTCTGTGACCATGGAGTGGTGGGGCCAGGGTGGCTGTGTGATGCTTGGCTTGGAAAAAGGCTGTGATGAGAAGATATGGAAGGAGGCACAAGCAAAAGCCCCGGGCACGAAATGGTCCCACTCTTGGTTTCACCATTTGAAAGGGAGCAGACAATTATTTTCACTGGAACCCAGAGAGGACTGAGATTCCCAATTTTCCTACAATGCAGGAAGGAAATTGAGACTTTCAGTTCTGGTTCATTCACTTCAGCCCAGAATCACTCTTTGGTTGGAAAACTCCTGTGGCCTTTTCAGGTTGAATTTTTATGCCTGCATTTCTGCCAACTCCCTACGCATTTAGCTCCAGATCTTTCCCCCTTTGGGCTCCAAACTATTGTTGCAAAATTATCCTTCTATTGGGAATTTATGATACCTCTACCCTTTGAAGGTCTTCCATCAGATACTTTGACTGTAAAAAACTAACCATTGTGGACTTCCCTGGCGGTCCAGTGGTTAAGATGCCATGCTTCCAATGCAGGATGGTGCAGGTTCAAACCCTGGTCAAGGAACTAAGATCCCACATGCCGCATAGCCAAAAAAAAAAATAATTTTAAAAAAACAACGATTGTTTCTAGACCTTTGTTGCTATTTATGGACTTACAGGGTATCAATTCTTATTGAGATGTCCAGGGTACCAGTGTCTATATACACATTTGTCCCCCAGTCAGTTGTTCCTCGGACTCAAGTCAAGGGTGCTGTGTTTTAGGGGAGGAACAGGATATATGACTGCCCCATTGTGGGTTATTACATTTGCTTCAGATCAGCACACACTTCAAACCCTGAGACTGTAGACAACCCTCCATCAACCTCCAAACACAGACCCTCATGGAAACTCACAGACTGCCAATCACTGGCCCACATGGTCCCCCATCACCCATCACCACAGGACGGCTCCACGGAAGCATGGCTACGATGAGTCCTATGCTTAGTCGCTCAGTTGTGTCCAACTCTGCAGCTCCATGGACTGCAGCCCACCAGGATCTTCTGTCTGTGGAATTCTCCAGGCAAGCATACTGGAGTGGGCTGTCATTTCCTACTCCAGGGGATCTTCGTAACCCAGAGGTCAAACCCAAGACTCTTGCATCTCCTGCATTGGCAGGGGGATTCTTCACCACTGCGCCACCTGGGATGAATCCTGGCCACTGTCAAGCAGAAGACAAGTGTATGCTGGGAAAGAAATAATTCATTTCATGCCAATTCTTTTCATTTCCTTGTTAAAAATATAAAATAGGAAAAGAATCTTTTTGGAGGGAGGGAAAGAGGTGGAGATGCAGAAAGTCAAGGTAGAATTTAAACCTATACTGCCAACAACTGCTATTTTCTGGAAGAGAAGCTTGGCCCCTTCATACTGTTCCATATATTTACAAAGTCATCCTTCTCCAAAATGTGTGTTCCCTGGCAACCACCACCAGGAATACAGTCCTGTCCCTGTCTTTGGAAACTTACTTTAAAACACTCTCCATGTCCTACTTAAATGTTAGAAAGTCACAGCTTCCCCAGCCTGGAAAGAGAGAGATATTTTAAAAGATTCTTATCATCCCACTATTTAAAAAGACTTGTATTATAAAAGATTTGCATGTCTCCTCCAGCTATAAAACAAAGTAGCTCTGTAGTTTGTCTGGTGACAAAACAATGCACGTTAGGTCCCTGATACATTCATTGAAGTAATTTAACCTGTGTTAATTTCCTCAGGCGGGAGGAGAAGGGGACAACAGAGGATGAGATGGTTGGATGGCATCACGGACTCAATGGACATGAGTCTGAGCAGGCTCCGGGAGTTGGTTAAGCACAGGGAAGCCTGACATTTTGCAGTCCATGGGGTCGCAAAGAGTCAGACATGACTAAGAGACTGAACTGAACTGAAGATTATGTGATTATCCCTTACTTCTTCTAGACTTTGGTCTAGAATTGGACAGTCACTCAATTAAATACTGTTGAATGAAAGGGAAAAAAATAACTGGAGAATAATAGAGGAATTTAAAAGGGAGAATGAAAGGAAGAGAGAAAGAAAAAAAGGAACAATAGTTGGGTATATTATGAACATCTGTGATGCTACAGATCCACTCTTTTAAGTAGTCATGCTCTGTTTTCAGAAATCTCATTCAATGGTTCTGGCTCTTTAAGAAAAAAATTACTTATTTGGCCGCATAGGATCTTAGTTGTGACACATGGTATCTTCACTGTGGCATGTAGTATCTTCTGTTGTGGCACGCAGGCTCTAGAGCGCAGGCTCAGTAGTTAGCTCAGTAGTTACGGCACTCGGGACTAATTGCCCACGGCAAGTGAGATCTTAGTTCCCCAGCCAGGGATTGAACCCAAGCCCTTTGCAGTTAAAGCTGTGTGTCCTAACCATTGGACTGCCAGGGTACACCCCAAATGGTTCTTTTATGTACCTTTGTTTTGGACCCGCTTACCATGCAGCAGTAACTCACTGGAAAACACTGTGACTGAGCTAAGTGACAAAAAAGGTATCTCATGAAGCTTGGCTATTTATGGAAAGTCATTGAAATGGCCTCTCTGCTTCCCATGCATTTCTGTGTTGGCAGGGCAAACACTTTTATGCTCATTTTTCCAGATGAGGAAATTCAGTTCAGTTCAGTTTAGTTGCTCATTCGTGTCCGACTCTTTGCAACCCCATGGACTGCAGCATGCCAGGCTTCCCTGTCCATCACCAACTCCATTTCAATGACTTTCCATAAATAGCCAACCTTCATGAGATACATTTCTTGTTATTAATAATAACATACTGTATACTTGAAATTTGCTAAAAGAGTAGATCTCATGTGTTCTCACCACACACTTACAAAGAGTAACTATTTCAGGATGGATAGGTCCTTTAGCTTGATTGTGGTACTCATTTCACAGTGCCTACAGACAGCAAAACATCATGCTGTTTTGCTAATATATACAACCCAAATATATACAATTTTGTCAGTCATACTTCAGTAACTCTGGGGAACATTTTTTTGTTAAAGGGAAAAGAAACCATCCATGGACAATACATAAGCCTGTGAACATGGTACTGTGCACATAAAGCTTTATTTACAAAAGCAGATGAAGGGCCAGGTTTGGCCCAAAAGCTGTTGCTTATTTACCTCTAATCTGGAAGAACTTGATCTACTATGGTATGGGAAGAAGAGAGAGAAGTCTCTCCCTGAGGAAGTGCCTTTTTAATAATGAGGTGTTTACCAGGTAAAGGGATGTACAAAAAGATGGTAGGGACAGGTCAAAGAGGAGGCGTCATTGGAAGAATTTTTAAAAGGCCAGTTTCGACAGAGGGAAAACGGATCAAGGAAAATTAGCAAGAAATGAGATTGGGAAGAAGTGGATGGTGGCCAAATCATGCAGGTCTTGGTAATCATGTTAAAACTGGAGGAGCTTTGATCTCAAAGCAATGGAAAACCACAGAAGGATTTTAAGAGTTAAGGAGAAAAAAAAATAAAGATTTACACATAATTTTCTTTTCTCTCAAGTAAGTCCCATATTGACATATCTGAATGAGCTGAGGTTGCATTTTCTCCCAAAGAGCTAATGTGTTAAAGAAGAGAAGGTGATGGTGATGATACAGAGCTGGGGTGTCACATTTTGGTGGTCTTTACAACCATGGAGAAAGGTCTCAGAAATAAAGTCACACATTCCAAGGGATCAAAGAGGATAACGTATGGAAAAGTACTTTGTCAAAGTATTAAATGCTTCTCAAGCATAAGGTCTTACTAGTCAAAGTTGGTACTCTGGAGGGATTCCTTGAATAATTAACTAATTGGTCTCACATTTCTTACCCTGGATTTAAAATTTGTTTTTAAGTATTTGGCTCCAAAGGTTTCTAAACTATTCTGTTTCATGGTGTTCATTTTTCCATTGTCTAGACAGCTGTAGCTGTCAGACAGGATTATCAGGAGGAAAGAGGCGATTTATGACCGAATGTCAACCTTCTCAGCCAATGGAATTTACATATTAATGACCACCAAGGCAGCTGTCATAAGAAACCTTTGCAAATTAAACCTTTTCATGTTTGTGCATTTCTGGAATTTGGCATTGAGATATTTTGCATTTTTAATGCACATGAAAGACCTTCTAACAAAACCTCACAGAAGAGAGATAGATGAGTGTGTACTTGGGGGAGGTAGAGGGATCTGGGCTTAATTTTAAAGGATACATCAACTTTCAGAAGTCTTACAAGAAATAAGATGTCCTTATTTCGTATGTCCTTTTTAAGATGAGGAGGGAAGGAAAGCATCTTATGGCCATTTTTTTTGACAGACTCAAAGGCAGAAAATGTACCCATTAGAGTTGGGTCATAAAATCAAATTCAGGGTAAGAGGAGCATCAGAGGTCACACTATTTTCTGCTTGTACCCCTTTTCCTGGTGGCTCAGAGGTAAAGAATCTGTCTGCCAATTCAGGAGACCTGGGTTCGATCCCTGGGTTGGGAAGATCCCCTGGAGAAGGAAATGGCAACCCACTCCAGTATTCTTGCCTGGAAAATCCCATGGACAGAGGAGCCTGGCCGTCCATGGGGTTGCAAAGAGTCAGACACAAGTTAGTGGATAAAGAACAACAAGCCCCTTCCCCCTATCTCCCAAATGGGTGTTCCATTTCTGCGGAAATATCTCTGTTGATAAGGAAGGAACTCACTGGCTTCCTAATTGGAAAAGCTTTTTTCTACAAATGATACCTTTTTTATTGAAATTTCCATTTATTGGTCCCAGATTCAGCCTCTGAAGCCAGTGGAAGATGCCCAGCCTCTCAGATAGAATGTTCTTCTGCTTCCTTATCTTTACTGGGGAAGATCCCTTCAAGGCCTCAAAGTGGTTGCTCCACCCGCAGCCTCAAGTCCCTGGTGGAAGCAAGGTGAAAAAAATTACAAGGAAGAGGAGTAGAACTTAGATAAGAAAAGCAACACAATCTCAGAAGTCTCCATTGGATTTCCATTCGGAGCTAATTAGCCAGAACTGAGTCATGTGACCACCCAGTACATAGGTTCTTCATACAGATACGGGGTGCTGAGACAGAAATGTCAAAGGCTTTTAAAATGTTCTCAACTTCAATGTGGCAAGCCTCTATCCTGGACAGAACTCTGTGTTTAAGGATGTTCATTCCAGTAGAAGCACATGAATGCCCACAAATAATAAAACTGCTCGGGAAACTGTTAGAGGGCTTCCCTGGTGGCTCAGTGGAAAAGAACCCACCTGCAATGCAGAGGATGCAAGAGACACAGGTTTGATACCTGGTTCTGAAATATCCCCTGGAGGAGGGCATGGCAACCCACTCCAGTATTCTTGCCTGGAGAATCCCATGAACAGAGGAGCCTGGAGGGCTACAATCCATGGGGTCACAAAGAGTCGGACATGACTGAAGCAACTGAGCATGCACGCATGCCAACTGTTAGAACCAACCAGTGACGTGAGGCAGACACTGAAAATGGCTTGTGAGGTTATGTTCTCTACATCTGTGACTCTGTTTCTGCTTTGCATGTAAGTTGATCTCTACCATTTTTCTAGATTGCACATATTTCAAATCTGCTTGTGAGGTCAGAGATAGTTTGTAATAGAACTCAGTAAAACATCCATCAATAGGAGAACAAATGAATAAATTATCTATCTCATAGAACTTTATATTTATGCTGCTATTTTTTATTCAGACCACTGAATTGTACTTCCTCAGCAACAATAAAGAAAAACTGCTGATTCATGAAGCAGCATAGATGAATCTCAAAAAAGATAGTACAGAGTGAAAGATGGATAAACAAAGAAGAAAATACACTCAGCAATTCCGCTTACTGGAACTTCAGGACTGATAATAAAAGACATGGGAATCAGAAGAGTGGTTGCTTGGATTGGACAAAGGGGAGATTAACTGAAAAAGTGTTCAAAGGACCTTTCTGGAATGCTGGAAATAGTCTAGAGCTTAACTGTGATAGAGGTTACACAGGTGGTTATAGTTGCAACGTACATTTTTTTAAAAAAATAATGTAAATGTATATTAATGCATACATTTTAAAATTAATTTTTATTGGAGTATACTATACGTCCTGAAATTCGGTCAAGGCAATATATAGGTTATGCGAGCCCACCCGGCTCCTTGGTCCTTGAGGATTACAGAAGATCTTCCCCACTCAGGGACTGAACCTGTGTCTCCTACATCTCCTGCATTAGCAGGTGCGTTCTTTACCACTAGTGCCACCTGGGAAGCCCACAGTTACAGGGTAATATGCAATAACCCCCTAGGGGCTTCCCAGGTGTCTCGGTGGTAAAATATCCTCCTGCCAATGCAGGAGACGTGGGTCTGACCCCTGGATCAAGAAGATCCCCTGGAGAAGGCAATGGCACCCCACTCCAGTACTCTTGCCTGGAAAATCCCATGGACGAAGGAGCCTGGTAGGCTGCAGTCCATGGCGTCGCTAAGAGCCGGACACGACTGAGCGACTTCACTTTCACTTTTCCCTTTCCTGCATTGGAGAAGGAAATGGCACCCCACTCCAGTGCTCTTGCCTGGAGAACCCCAGGGACCGGGGAGCCTGGTGGGCTGCCGTCTGTGGGGTCACAGAGTCGGACACGGCTGACGGGACTTAGTGGCAGCGGTGGTCAGTATTCTTGCCTGGAAAATTCCATGGACAGAGGAGCCTGGTTGGGCTATGGTTCACGGGGTGATAGAAAGGTTTTGGAACTAGATAGAGGTGTTGGTCGCAAAACATTATGAACGTAGTAAATGCCACTGAAATCACTCACTATTTATTTATTTATTTGTTTGACCGCACATGGTCTTGATTGTGGTATGCGGATTCTTTGATCTGTGTTGGGGCATTCGAGATCTAATTCCCTGACCAGGGATTGAATCCAGGCCCCCTGCATTGGGAACTCAGAGTCTTAGCCACAGGCCACCAGGGAAGTCCCTAAATTGCTCACATTAAAATTGTTAATTTTACATCACGTGAATTTCACTTCCATTAAAAAAAAAAATTTAATGATGGTCATGTCCAAGGGGAAGGATGATAGAGAGACGACGTCGAGTGATCATTTTTATCATCCTTCCCTTCTATTACCCCCTTTGCATTTTTTGCAGTGAGCATGCATTAGCTTTATAATTTTTGAGATAACTAAGCAATTGATCTTTAGCAGAGACATTCGGAAGCTTGAGAGGGTAGAAGCAGAGCCAGCTTTCCTGCACGACCCAGCTCCCGAGGGAGCTCTGGGCACAGAGGAGACGAATGTAGTGAGTGTTTCCTGCTCTCCTGCGTCCTACATATGTGCTCCCTGCCACCTGTCACAGCACTGGGCGACAGACCTGCCCTTGCCCATAGCAGCCTTCTGCCTCATGGAGGCCACCAGAGAATAAGGTGAGATGTACCTTTCAGATACTTTCTATGCAAAATGGAAAAGCAATGACCCACCTCCTTGCCTGGATATTGATGCCCAGGCTGCTTTATGGGCCTGTGTCATTGGGGGTTTGAGCGGAGTTGAGGCTAATGGGGGTGGGAGCTCCTGGCTCCAAAGTAAGAGATTGGGAGCCGTGTCTTGGATGGCTTTCCTGGGGGAGAGTCCTTTGTAAGGAGTCTGAACACCCCAGCTTAGGGCTCCAATCTGGCCTCTGTCCAGACTCAGAGCAGAAACCTAACTGGGAAGCAGGCACCAAGGCTGCTCCAAATTCCTGATTCTTGAAAGCTTTGGGGTGAGAGGGGGCACAGTCTTGGTAAGGAGTGGCTCAGTCTCAGCAAGCCATCGCCTAGCAGTAAAACAGGAATTCCTGCAAAGGGGGCATTGTGCGAGCTACAGAAAGTCTTTTAAGGAGGCATCAATCTTGTGTCACCCAGAGATGTTTACCCTAAAGGCAATGCCATATGGCCAAGAGCAGGCTGCGTCATGGGCAGACGTCCTGGTCCTGGGGGTGGAGGAGGGGACAGTGAGTCAGAAGGAGGCTGAGCACCAGCAGAGCCCATGTGCTGGATCCATCCAGGATGAGCATCCGAGAGAGGCAGGTACCCGAAGAATATGAGAAAACTGGCCCCGTCAGCAAGGACAACACACCTGAATCAAGAACCAAGCAAGTGGCAGAAGGACCTCAGTCTGGTGAAAAATGGGGACCTTGGAGCAGTGGGTCAGAGTGCTGAGTGGAACCATGTCCATCTCTTACAGAGGACCCTGGGGCAAAAACTGGCATATTGCGGGGAGTTGATGGGATGCTCCAAGGGTTTTGCCCCTACGTGAAGTCCTGGAAGGTTGGTAAGAAACAAAGACCCCAGATTTATCCTCACATCAGAGAGCCAGGGTCAAGATCTAAGATGGATGGCCTTCCCATTCACAGAGCCAGCAACAGAGGCGGGTAATGAAAACATCAGAAAGGCCATCAGATGGTCCAGTGGTTAAGATTCCATGCTTCCAAAGCAGGGAACATGGGTTCAACCCCTGGTTGGGGAACTAAGATCCTGCATGCTCCGTAGCATAGCCAAAAAAAAAAAGAAAGAAAGAAGAATAAAGGCCTGTTGGGGAGACCTTTGCCTTTGGGCTGACTCTGGAGCAGGCAGCACCAAAATATGAGAAGTGGAAAACCAGGGGGTTCCAGCCAAATCGGGACCAGATTCCATGAGCCAGCTCTTTCTTCCTTTTTCCCCCATTTCTCAGTGGAAGAATCCAGACAAGCCCAGACCAGTGTGCCCAGGTGCCAGAAGCCCCGGGTGCTAGTGGCAAGCTAACATGTGACACTGGGCATTTAACCCTCCGTGGTCCAGTTTCCTCAGTGTTTCCATGAACAACACGTGTCAGAGACTCTCCTGATTTGGCAAGGGACCAAATGCAGGTGGCGCCACTATGAACTGTCACTGGCTTTCAGCATCTGGTTCCCACCTCGGAGGACAGAAGACACCTCTGAAAGAAGCTTTGGCCTTTGCAAAATAACACACGTTCTCTTCCTTCCTCACGGGCAGCATCTTTCAGCCAGAGAGCAGCCAACAGACTCGTGTTTTGAGAGCTAGATTTTTCCATGTGGGGGCACCAAGGTTTTTTTGGAAAGAAAAGTGTCCTCATTTTACATGCCTGGCTCCAAGCAATACACTGTTTCAGTCCTCAGCTGGTCTCCTTAGCCAAAGCAGACAGAGCGACACCAGAAAGGACAGTGGGGAGAAAGAGAGGGACAGAACGGGTGAGGCGTTTCCTGAAACGAAATCCAAACTGATTGAACTTAAAAATAGCAGGAAAATCAACACTTCAGAGAGTGACTTTTTAAAAGTCAGGGTGTGGGGCTGGAGAAGAGAAACCTCCCAGGTTGGGCCCCCAAAATGCCAAGATCTTATTGGCCAGAGGGATGGGTCAGAAGCCAGCAAAAGAAACACTGACCATCTGTCCTTACTGTGGTGGCAACAGGAGAAAGATGGGGTTTCGATTTTGAGGTGCTGCTGCTGCTGCTGCTAAGTCGCTTCAGTCGTGACCGACTCCATAGACAGTGTTATGGTGTTAATGACTGGAAGGCTGGTTACCCCAATTAAGAAAGTGTAAGGGGGGCTTCCGTGGTGGCCCAGTGGTTGAGAATCCACCTGCCAATGCAGGGGACACAGGTTGGATCCCTGGTCCAGGAATATCCCACATGCCCCTGGGCAACTCAGCCCGTGCATCACAAGAAACAGCCTGAGCTCTAGAGCCCAATCACTGAGACCAGAGAAGCCACCACAATGAGAAGCCCGAGGACCGCAACTAGAGAGTAGCCCTTGTTCGCTACAACTGGAGAAAGCCCACTTGCAGCAAGGAAGACTGAGAGCCCCAAATAAAGTGTAAGGGGATTCCACACAGAAGCTGTAGAATGGAAGAGATGGTCACAGGAGGTTGCAGCCTCTGATTTATCCCACCAGATAACCCCAGGGATGTGGAACCAACCACGTCCCCCCTCCTCCTCCAAATGAGACAAAGATGAAGTGCTTCCCCAAGGGGTGAACAAGAATGAGCAGACAGGTCAAAAATAAGAAAACAGTGGGACTTCCCTGGTGGTTCAGAGGTTAAGACTCTGCGCTTCCAATGCAAGGGGCCCAGGTTCAATCCCTAGTCAAGGAACTAAGATCCCACATGCCTTGCAGCATGGCCAAAACCCTCCCCCCACCCCCCCAAAAAAAAGGCAATGGCTGTGATTTTACTAAGTCTTGTGTCTGAAGCTAAAACAACAGGAGGAAAAAAAATGATGATTTCTCACAGCGAGCTTAAGAACTGAGGCAAGGGGCTTCCATGGTGGCTCAGTGGTAAAGAGTCCGCCTGCCAATGCAGGAGGCACAGGTTTGATCCCTGATCTGGGAGGATCCCACATGCTGCGGAGCATCTAAGCCTGTGTGCCACAACTGTTGAGCCTGTGCTCATGAGCCCGGGAGCTGCAACTACTGAGCCCAGGGGCAGCAGTTACTGAAGCCCGAGTGCCCTGCAGCCTGAGCTCCGCAGCAAGAGAAAGTACCGAGGTTAGCAGCACCAAGACGAAGTGCCCTGCCCACCGCAACTCGAGGAAAGCCTGTGCAGCAACGGAGACCCAGCCCAGATAAATATTACTTACTTAGTCAACTTTTTTTAAAAAAAGAAGAAATGGGGCAGGAAGTAAGATTTCAAACAGGAGATGCAAACCTCTCCGCATATTGGCTGGAGATGGTGTTCTGGAGGTACCTCTCACCCCTGATATGGGAATTGATGATTTGCAAAGGATGCTCCAGCCTCAAAAAGATTTTGGGAGGAATTAAGAGACTGTGAGTCCTTTCTGGTTCAGCAGGAACAAACACTGAAAAAATAGGTTGATGAGGGTCAGAGAGCAAAACACGCTTATTTTCGTCCTTGATTTTTGCCTTCCTTTGGAATCTGGGTTGCAGTTACCTTCATCTTGGTACGCGGGGCCTTCCAACCCGCTGCCTCAGGAGGCCTGTGTCCTCTCTGCAGGAGCCCAGGCCCCACTCCCCTGTCTGCCTTCTGCCCCCACTGCGCTCATTTTCCTCAGGCAGTGCTAATTTTCCTTCTCGCAGCAAACACTTTCTCCCCTTCCTGACTCCCTCCAGCACCTGTTAGCTGTCTCGTCCTGTGAGGCACCCAATTCTATTTCATTCACCTATTGAGGCACGGTTTGGATGAGCGTGCTAATTGTTTATTTCTCACCCGCTCATTCTCTCCTGGCCCCCTCCAAGGTTACCTCCTGCCCAGGTCTTAAATCTTCTCGCCTCCCTCGATGAGGCTCCTCCATCAATTCACCCTCTCTCCTGTCGATCTAATCTCTCCCCCTACATTTGTTCCCGCTCCTCGGATATAAATTACCCAGGTCTCTGCAAAAGCATGAGGAATGATTCTCAGCTTGTCTCTCTCCTAGCCCGCACCATCCACCTCCACAGAAATGCAGTCCTGGCCTCGATTTCCCCTTTGCCTCTCCTTGACCCTCATCTCTTGCAATGTACCTTGCTGTAAAAGGATTCCATCTATGCTTCCTGCCAACCTTCTGGCCACCAAACCCCAGGACGCCCAAAACAGACCTTGGAGTCACCTGGTTTTACAAGCAAAGGGACAGAACCCACAGGAGAGAGAAACCTTGCCTGACCACACACCCCTAGCTGGTGACATAGTTATCCTAGCCTTGCATTAGTGTGAACCACAGATGCAGTTTTTAATTTTCTAGCAGCTACATTTTTTTTAAGTGAGACTAATTTAAAAACTAGGTATTATCTAACTCAACATTTCCAAAATCTTACCATCTCAACATGTAATCAACATTTTTTTTTTTTAATTTACTTGGCTGCGCCGGGTCTTACTTGTGGCTCACAAGATGTTTGATCCTTGTTGCAGCATGCAGGATCTTTAGTTGAGGTGTGCGAATTCTTAGTTGTGGCATGTGGGATCTTGTTCCCTGACCAGGGATTGAACCCTGGACCCCTTGCATTGGGAGGGTGGAGTCTTAGCCACTGTGCCACCAGGGAAGTTCCTCAACATAGATTATTAATGAGATCGTCTCCATGCTTTTTCATGTCCTAGGTGTTTGAAATCCAGTATGCGTTTCATACTTGCAGTCCGTCTAGATTCAGATGAACTCCCTCCTCAGCACTCTGGGGCCACATGTGGTGGGTACCTACCAGGTTGAAAGGCCCAGCTATAGAGCTCGACAGACAGGGTCCTGTTCCAGGGCTTTCTCCACCACTCCCAGCTAGGCGATGCCCTGGGGTTTCTGCTGGCACACCTCCCATACCATTTGACTGGGTGTCACCACCTCCTGCTCTCACCTGAGATGTCCCTGACACTGTACCTTTTTGGTTTTCTTTTGTATCCCTCTTTCCACTGTGGCTCTCCCTTCCTCTTCACACTCCAAATGTGGGCATCCCTCAAGATACGTATATTTAGGGACTTTCTGGTGGTCCAGCGGGTTAAGAATCCACCTTGCAATGCAAGGGGTGTGGGTTTGATCCCCAGTCAGGGAACTAAAATCCCACGTGCGGTGGGGCAACTAAGCCTGTGAGCCACAACTACTGAGCCACATGCTCCAGAGCCTGCGCGCCACAATTAGAGGGGCCGTGACTCTCAACAGAAGATCCCACATGACGAAATGAAGATCCCGAGTGCCGTAACTAAGACCCAAAGTGGCCAAATAAATTTTTTTTTTTAAAGTATATTTAGGCCTGTAACAATCTTCTCCATCAGTATCATCATTACCATCAATGTGATACTTACCCATGCACTGTTCCAAGTACTTTACATGTAATAATTCATTCAATATAGCTATTCCAAGAGGAGTACTAAAATTATCCCCCATAATCAGTTCAGTTCAGTCACTCAGTTGTGTCCAACTCTTTGTGAACCCATGAATCACAGCACGCCAGGCCTCCCTGTCCATTACCAACTTCCGGAGTTCACCCAAATTCATGTCCATCAAGTCAGTGATGCCATCCAGCCATCTCATCCTCTGTCGTCCCCTTCTCCTCCTGCCCCTCATCCTTCCTAGCATCAGGGTCTTTTCCAGTGAGCCAACTCTTCACATCAGGTGGCCAAAGTACTGGAGTTTCAGCTTCAACATCACTCCTTCCAGTGAACACCCAGGACTGACCTCCTTTAGGATGGACTGATTGGATCTCCTTGCAGTCCAAGGGACTCTCAAGAGTCTCCTCCAACACCACAGTTCAAAAGCATCAATTCTTCAGCACTCAGCTTTCTTCACAGTCCAATTCTCACATCCATACATGACTACTGGAAAAACCACAGCCTTGACTAGACGGACCTTTGTTGACAAAGTAATGTCTCTGCTTTTATTTTTATTTATTTATTTTTTATTGTTTTTGCCATACAATGACATGATATCACCATGGGTTTACATATGCTTCCCCTCCAGAACCCCCCTCCCTCCTCCCTCCCCCCGGGGAAATCTTGCTGCACCAGCCCCGAGCATCAACCCTGGGCTGGCGATCGACCAGACATATGATAATTAACATGTTTCAATGCCCTTCTCCCACACCATCCCACCCTTACCCTCATCCACAAAGTCCACGAGTCTATTCTATACATCTGCGTTCCCTCTGCCGTCCCTCATGTTTTTAAATATGCTGTCTAGTTTGGTCATGACTTTCCTTCCAAGGAGTAAGCATCTTTTCATTTCATGGCTGCAATCACCATCTGCAGTGATTTTGGAGCCCAAAAAAAATAAAGTCTGACACTGTTTCCCCATCTGTTTCCCATGAAGTGATAGGACCAGATGCCATGATCTTAGTTTTCTGAATGCTGAGCTTTAAGCCAACTTTTCACTCTCCTCTTTCACTTTAATCAAGAGGCTTTTTAGTTCCTTTTCACTTTCGGCCATAAGGGTGGCGTCGTCTGCATATCTGAGGTTATTGATATTTCTCCTGGCAATCTTGGTTCCAGCTTGTGCTTCTTCCAGCCCAGTGTTTCTCATGATGTACTCTGCATGTAAGTTAAATAAACAGGGTGACAATATACAGCCTTGACGAACTCCTTTTCCTATTTGGAACCAGTCTGTTGTTCCATGTCCAGTTTTAACTGTTGCTTCCTGACCTGCATACAGGTTTCTCAAGAGGCAGGTCAGGTGGTCTGGTACTCCCATCTCTTTCAGAATTTTCCACAGTTTATTGTGATCCACACAGTCAAAGGGATAATTTCCTTTTGCTGCTGTAACAAATGATCACAGACTCGGTGGCTTAAAGTGGCAGAATGTATTATCTTGTGGTTCTGTAGTTGGAAGTCTAACCCAGTCTCACTGGGCTGAAATCACAGTGTCAGTAGGGTGCCTTCCTTCTGGGAGCCTCTGGGGGAGAATTCATAGCTTTGCTTTTTTCTAGCTCCTAGAGGCCACCTGCATTCGCTTGCTTATGTTCCTCTTGTTCTGCCTTCAAAGCCAGCCAGCCACTGCGAGCTGGTTCCTCTCTCCAGCACCTCACTTCAAGCTGCTCTCCTGTCTCCCTTTTGGCTGGTTCCACCTGGAAAATCTAGGATAACCTCACCATGTTCAAGTCAGCTGCCCTCTTAATTCCCCTTTGCCATGTAATCTAACATCATCACGGGCCCCAGGGATTAGGAGAGGGGGGCTTCCCCCATGGCTCAGCGGTAAAGAATCTGCCGCAGTATAGGAGCTGCAGGAGATGCAGGTTCAATTCTTGGCTTGGGAAGAGCCCCTGGAGGAAGGTATGGCAACCCACCCCAGTATTCTTGCCTGGAAAATCCCATGGACAGAGGAACCTGGTGGTCTATAGTCCATGGAGTTGCAAAGAGTCAGACACGACTGAAGCGACTTAGCATGCACGCATGCATCTTTGAGGGAGGGGCGTTATTCTGGAAAGAGAGAGGTTAAGTAACTTGTACAAGGTCATACAGCTGTAACTCCCCCTGACTTTGAGGCTTTGACATCTTTCAGACCCTGACCTCCCTTGTCATTCCCACTGCTGGCATCCTCTTGTAGGATCAGTGACCTTAGACTTCAGAGGCACCAATCCACCCACCGAAGCCTTTCCTTCTGAATCCCAGGCTTGTTTACAGCTGTTGTTTCCTGGGTGCCTTATGCTGTGTTACTTAAAAGAAAAATGAAAGTGTTAGTCACTTAGTCGTATTCAACTCTTTGCAACCCCATGGACTGTAGACCACCAGACTCCTCTGTCCACGGGATTCTCCAGGCAAGAATCCTGGAGTGGGTTGCTATTCCCTTCTCCAGGGGATCTTCCTGACCTGGAGACTGAATCCTGGTCCCCTACATTTCAGGTAGATTCTTTACTGTCTGAGCCACCAGAGAAGCCCACCAATGGATTAAATCAGAAAGTGTAAAGAAAGATGGATTCTCTGAAGAATTATCCCATTGAAATAGAGCCTTTTGCAAAAATTCTGATTCAACATCATGCTCTTCGTGGGCTGCGCACACAGGGGGTCAGGGTGCTCATAGCGCACACAGAGGGTGATCAGGTCCATCACCTCACCCTCGCACCACCCAGACAAAGGCACCCTTGATTGAAATGTACTTCATAAAGGCTAGTTCCAATCAAGGTAACCATTCTCGCCCCAGCCAAGAAAAACACCGGTGCTTATTTTCAGATCATTAAGCACTGTCTCCCCAGTAGCCTGATTTCCTTCGCTTTTATATACAGACTGCTCAGGAGGAGAGAGAAAACCTCAAATCCATTCATCCGCTGCAGCTGAACGTTCCGGAAAGGTGAATTTGGGACAAATCACCCACAGGCTTCTCCAGCCTCTGCAGCTCCCCCAACCCTGGTTTGGAAGCCCCCTGAGCCCCATAGAGATGGATGAATGGCGCACCCCACTCCCCCACACCACACTCCAGGCGCCTCTGGCTAATTCCTGGTGAAGGACACAGAGACCCATGGAAAGAAAGCCAAGAGCGGCCGCAGCGCCAGTCCTGAATCCACCCAACTGATCAGGTCGGGTCCTTGGTCCTGTCTCCTTACATACTGCCCCAAACTTAACTCAGAAATAAAGGTCACAGGACTTGCCTGGCCGTCCAGTGGTTGGGACTCTGTGCTTCCACTGCAGGGGTGTGGGTTCAATCCCTGGCTGGGGAATTAAGATCCCACATGCCCCGTGGCACAGCCAAAAAAATAAATAACAATAAGAATAATAAAATAACTTTTTAAAAGAAATACTTGAAAAAAAAATAAAGGTCACTCTTAAAGGTAGAAGGAGCCAGAAGCTACAGCTGCTTAAATTCCTGAGAACTCACAGACCCACTTTATACTCACTAGAATGTAAAAAAACTAGATTCCATCTCATGATATTGTGATTTATAATAAGAAATATGTATTTGATCTTTGTCCCTGTTCCTGGCACAAAGCTCCTAAAACCTTTGGAATTTCCTCAGTGATAAGAGAGATAAAGTTATGCTTGCTTTTCTTAACAAGTCCCTCCTGACCATGGTTTATGTTAACGAGAAGACTTTGGGAAGCCCCTCAGGATGTGGGCTGGTTGCCAGGGGAACCAACAACGTGCTTAGAGGCTTGGACCACTCAGTCCTACCTCCTGAACTCCCACCTCCAAGGAGAGAAAAGGGCTGGAGGTTGAACTGATCACCAATAGCCAATGATTTCATCCATCATGACTGTGTAATGGAGGCTCAGTGAAAACCCCAAAGGATGGGGTTCAGACAACTTCTGGGTTTGGTGATACTGGAAGGCTGGCACACCAAGGAGGACATGGAAGCCCCCAGGTCCCCTCCCACCGACCGTGCCCTGTGCCTCCATCCATCTAGTTGTTCCCGAGTTGTATCCTTTTATAATAACCAGTAATCTAGTAAGCACACTGTTCTCCTGAGTTTTGTGAGTCATTCCAGCAATCATCAAACTTGAAGAGGGGTTTGTGGAAACCTTTCATTTAGAGCCAATCAAAAGGCTTCTCTCGTGGCTCAGTGGTAAAGAACCCACCTGCAAATGCAGGAGACACAGGTTTGATCCCTGGTCCAGGAGGATCCCGCATGCCTCAGAGCAACTAAGCCTGCATGCCACAACTACTGAACCTGTGCTCTAGAGCCCAGAAATCAAAACTACTGAGCCCACAAACTGCAACTACTGAAGCCCATGCAACCTAGAGCCTGTGCTCCACAGCAATGAGAAGCTACTGCAATGAAATGCCCAAGCACTGCAATGAAAAGTAGCCCCCACTCCAGAGAAAAGCCTGCATGCAGCAACAAAGACTCAGCACAGCCAAACATTAAAAAAAAAAAGAAAAGAGCCAATCAGAAGCACAGGTGTTACCGGGAAGAACAGAATCTGACTCCATGTTGGGTCTATTTCTTTTACTTTAACCTTCCCTTCTGTTGCTTATGTTCACTAAAAGGATACTATCTATACATAATGGCCTGCCTCAGGGAACCCTGCCCCTCTGCTGAATAGTAAACCAAAGTGCCTTTGTTCCAGGAAACATCCTGACCCTGTCCACCTGTGAATGGCTATAGGAAGGAAGAAATTAACACATCCCCTCCCTGAGGCTGGCCATTCCAGGAGATAGTTGCAAAATTTATGACCTTTTTGCTTTACTTCCTTTTCTTCTCCTCCTTCTTGTTCTATAAAAAGAACCTGGCATCCAGACCCCAACAAGATGGTTATTTTGAGACATTAGTCTGCCATTTTCTCAGTCTGCCACCATTCTGAATAAAGTCGTTATTCCTTGCCTCAACATCTCGTCTCAGATTTATTGGCCTGCCAGGTGGAGGGCAGAGCTAGCTTGGACTTGGTAACACAGGTGACAACCTGGACCTGTGACTGGCATCGGAAGCTGGGGTGGGGGCAGCCTTGTGGGACTAAGCCCTTCATGTGTGGGATCCATCACTGTATTCAGGTAGACAGAGTGGGAAGGTGAACTCAGTTGCAGGATGCCCAGCTGGTGTCAGGGAGCTGGAGAATTCCTTGTTGGGGGAGCCCCACCCACACCAGGTCACAGGAGTATGGGGACTGGGAATCCACTTCTGGCCCCAAGATCAGGCTGAGCTTCTCCTTGGCACCTGCAGCAGCCACTGCCTATTTTCGTGCAACTCACCTACCGTCACCCATATCACGGGAGGTTGCACATCTGACAGACGCGTGCAGGGGGCCCACAAAACTCATTTCAGGCCACAGTTTGAACAGCTTTCTCATCAAATCTGCAATCAGAGCTCTTCCCCAGGAGTAAGGTGCGCCTGTTTCAATCTCGTCTCCTTTCACTTATTAAATGAAAATAAATGGAGAACCTAAAGAGACAAAGTGTGTGAGAGGACATCCAAGGTTGCCAGCGAGATCTGGAACTCAGGCTACAAATTCTTCCCCTGGGGGGCTTGCCTTGCAGGAGGCCCCGGGCCCCTTGGGATGCCCTGGAAGTCAGCAGATGAGAAAAGACAGCACCCCACCTCAAGGAGAATATAAACATTAGATGCATGTTCTTTGAGTAAGTTAAAAATCCTGAAAATGGGACGTCCCTGGCGGGCCAGTGGTGAAGAATCTTCCAACATAAGGGATTCAGGTTCCATCCTTGTTCAGGGAACTAAGGTCTCACAGGACTCAGAGCAGCTAAGGCCAGGTGCTGCTGAACCCATGCAACCGAAATAAAATAATAATTTTAAAAAACCTAAAAATGGAACAAACTTACAGGAAAAAGTGAGCATTCAAAGACGAAAGGCATAGTGGTCCAGTGGCTAAGATTCCATGCTTCCACTGCAGGGGAGTGCCTTTTTGATTCCTGGTCAGGGAACTAAGACCCACATGCCATGTGGCTTGACCAAACAGTTTTTTAAAAAAATGAAGGTCTTAGACATGGAATTAGACACAGACATTGTACCAGTGTTGATATCCTGGTTTTGATAATGTGCTATTATCATGGGTTTCCCTGGTGGTTCAGATGGTAAAGAATCTGCCTGCAATGCAGGAGACCCGGGTTTGCTCCCTGGATCAAGAAGATTCCCTGGACAAGGGAATGGCTACCCACTCCAGTATTCTTGCCTAGAGAATTCCATGGACAGAGAAACCTGACGGGCCACAGTCCATGAGGTCACAAAGGCTCAGACACAAGAGCGACTTTCACTTTCATATTACTGTCATGGAAGATGAAATTATAAGGGAAAGACAAATACAAGGTACCCGGGATGGTCTATACTATTAATATTTTTGCAGCTTTCTGCAGAGTCTATCATTATGACAAGATAAAAAGTTTTTTTTTTTTTTTTTTTTACAAAAGGGGATGGGCTTGTCACTGAAAGAGACGGAAAGGTGGATGGGTAGGAGAGAGGGCAAGGCTGGAGAGAGAGGGGAGGGGAAGAGAGAGATAAGAGTAGGAAGAGAGAGCTGCAGCCCTGTATCACCAGGTAACAGATGATGGGGTCTGGCCAGGGGACGAAGTCGAGGGCCTTTGGTTTGGATGCACCCTGCTCTCTTCGGCTTCTGACTGGTCTGAATGAAAAACTATCTCAGAGAAGTGCTTGGAGGGGCAGATTTCTCTTTAGTATTTATTCTGGACCCATACCCAGTGAAAAAGTGCCTTGGAAGGCGTTTGCCTCAGCTCCGGGGCCTGTTTTATTTGGAGAACAATTGGAAGTGATGAGAGGCCTAACATGCAAATTCTCCTTGGCAGCCCCCCTGATGGAGGCGGGAGAGATGCATTTCCCATCTGTGGGCCCACGTGCGTGCGGGAAGGACTAGGCGCAGGCCTGGACTCGCTGCGTCAACAAGGCAAGCGGGCTACTGGGTCTGTGTGTTATTTTCCTTGGAGGAATCAGCGTTTTCCAACCATGAGGTGGGTTATTCCAATGGCTCTTGGCCTGATTTGCAGCAATGCTGATCCCGGAAGATTAGTTCCAAGTTCTGCCGTCTAAGGTGAAACATTTGAATGTGCTCGGCAAAAACTAGTTTTGTTTGACTTAAAGGAACACAGATCATGGTGACGGGGGCGGGGAGATGGGGCTGGGGGTAGGGGTGGGCCTCAGCCCAAGTGGTGGAAAATTTATTCCAAAGCTCTGTTTCTCACTTTAAAAAAAGAATTTTTTTTTTTTTAGCCAAAGAGATATACTTTTCTGACAATGTAAAACAGAAAAAGGCAGCCTTCCCCCAGTGCTAACTTTCAGATCATATTCACAAGGTAAATAAAGCATAAATTAACCAATTACAATAAAATAATGGAGAAATGCCTTTGACAACCCCGAATTTCCCAGGAAAATGCTTCCAGCTGTGACCCCTACCTTGCAATGCACAGGTTGAACGAGACCTGAGTTTGTTTATAAAAGATGTTGTTGGGTCTCCATCTTCATGCTCCAAGGGGCCTCTACCTTTCACCTGAATGGAATCAAATAGAAGCAAAGCATTTCAAAAGTCCCTGACAGGCAGAGATAAGCCTAGATATTCCCAGGGCAATGACACGTCAATCCAAATCTGCTTTTTATAAGTTGGAAATAGACTCCTAAGGATGGAGCAGAAAGAACGCCAAAGTCAGCAGCCTTGATCAGGTGAAAGTAATATAGTTCATCAGACAGAGGACCAGAGGGGGGAAACAGGGTCTGAGGGCAGCATGTGAGCAGCTGTGAGCCCACAGCTTGTTTTTGTAAATAAAGTTTTATTGGCATCCAGTACTCATGTATGCATGCTCTCATGCTTGTTCTTTTTTCAAAAAAAAATTTCATTTGGCTGCATCAGGTCTTAGTTGCAGCATGTGGGAACTTTGATCTTCATTGTAGCATCCGGGATATTTTTTCAGTTGTGGCATGTGGGACCTAGTTCCCTGACCAGGGGTCAAACCCAGGCTCCCTGCAATGGGAGCTCACAGTCCAGGCTACTGGACCACCAGGGAAGTCCCATGCTTGTTCCTTTATATACTGTTTATGCCTGCTTTCTTGTTATTCAGGCATACTTTAGGTATGACAGAAAACACATGGCCTGTGAAACTGAAAGACGTCTGCAGCTTACAAAGTGGGGTGAAATGACACTCCCTGTGGTGGCTGGAATAAGGGAACGACATGGAAGGTTGTGGCAGGGACTAAGGCAGCAATGGCCAGACTGGGAAAAGTCACTGGGAGGGTGGGGCAGAGCTCAAGCCTTGCACCATCTTAAGCTGGTTGTATTAGCTATCTCTGCTGAGTAACAAAGTATCATAAGCTCAGTGGCTTCAAAGTTTACCAGCCCACAGCTCTGTAGCTAGGCAGTCTGGAGTTTCTGTTCAGCGTCTTGCTTGGCTTAAAACTGCACTACCTGGCTTGCCTGATGGTCCAGTGATTAAGAATCTGCCTTGCAGCGCAAGGGACACTGGTTCAATCCCTGGTCTGGGAAGATCCCACATACTAAGCAACTAAGCCCATGTGCCACAATTACTGAGTCCTCACTCTAGAGCCCGCAAGCCACAAGTGCTGAAACCCGGGTGACCCAGAGGCTGACCTCTACAACAAGAGAAGCCATTGCAACGAGAAGCCCTCACATAGCAACTAGAGAGTAGCCTCCACTCACTGCAACTAGAGAAAGCCTGGGCAAAGCAACCAAGAGCCAGCACAGCCAAAAATAAACAAAACAAACTTTTTTTTAAAACAAACTGCACTGTTATCTGAAGCTTGGGATCCTCTACCAAGGTCATATGGCTGTGTCAGAATTCAGTTCCTTGGGCTCGTAGGGCTGACTGACAGCTCCCAGAGGCCACCCAAAGTTCCTTGCCATCTCTAGCAAAGGAGTACTTCTCCAACATCAAATCTCCCTCAGCTTTTGAACCTTTGACTTACTCTGACTTCTAGATGAGACGTACAGGGCTCCTGTGATTATGTCAGGCCCATCTGTCTATCTCCCTATGGTAAGGTCAATTGATTGAGGATCTTAATTATACAGTTGCATCCAGAGTAGTTTTTAAACAATTAAGAGAAGGTATGTGTATATCTGGGGCCAGAATCCTGGGGCCATCTTATAATTTTGCCAACTCCATCATCTTACACCATCCAACACAACAGGAAGTCAATAGACAATGCCTAAAGTCAGTAAACCCAAAATAAACCACAGAAGCCTGTCATTCAGAGCCGTGGGGTACCCACTAGAAATAAAACCCAAAACTGTTCAGTCGAGGTTGGTTCCAGGGCCAAGCGAGGGGCGGGGCAAGAAGCTGTCACTCACCACTTTTCTAGACTATCTGATTTTTTAAATTATGTGCATGTATTACTTTGATAGTGATTTTTTAGAAAATAGTTTTTAAATAAATCGATTCCACTGGATTTCTCTTCCTTGAAGTTCTTATCTTGGTTTTCTTGGTGTTCAAGTTACCTACACCTGTAACCACCTTTACATTCCTTTCTCTAACCCAAGGTTCTTCCTCAAAAGCAACTGGCCTACCTGTGCCCTTGATCCCAAGCCTCCCTCAGCCTCTCCTGTGCCCTCACTCCATCCAATGACCCTTGTCCATCTACCATCTGCAAAATCTCCCTTTTGGCATGGGCTCCCCTAGAAGGAGAAACTGAGGCTAGAAGGTGAATATAAGTTGTTTATTTGGGAGGTAACCCCAGAAAGTACCAGACAGGGAGCAGGAAATGAGACAGAGAAGGGAGGGCAGCTCAGAAAATGTTTCCAAGCAGGTTACCATTAGGGAATTCTAGGGTGCCACATAAGCCCCACTCAGCCACCCCAACCAAAGGGTGAATTGGTGAGAAGCAATCTGTTAAATTATAAAGGAGGCAGTGATCAATATCATCCCCAAGAAAAAGAAATGCAAAAAGGAAAAATGATTGTCTGAGGAGGTCTTACAAATAGCTGACAAGAGAAGCAAAAGGCAAAGGAGAAAAGGAAAGATATGCCCATTTAAATGCAGAGTTCCAAAGAATAGCAAGGAGAGATAAGAAAGCCTTCCTCAGTGATCTATGCAAAGAAATAGAGGAAACAATAGAATGGGAAAAACTAGAGATCTCTTCAAGAAAATTAGAGAAAAGGGAACATTTCATGCAAAGATGAGCACAATAAAGGGCAGAAATGGTAGGGACCTAACAGAAGCAGAAGACACTAAGAAGAGGTGGCAAGAATACACAGAAGAACTACACAAAAAAGATCTTCATGACCCAGATAACCACGATGGTGTGATCACCCACCTAGAGCCAGACATCCTGGAATGCAAAGTTAAGTGGGCCTTAGGAAGCATCACTATGAACAAAGCTAGTGGAGGTGATGGAATTCCAGTTGAACTATTTCAAATCCTAAAAGATGATGCTGTGAAAGTGCTGCTCTCAATATGCCAACAAATTTGGAAGACTCAGCAGTGGCCACAGGACTGGAAAAGGTCAGTTTTCATTCCAATCCCAAAGAAAGGCAATGCCAAAGAATGCTCAAACTACTGAACAATTGCACTCATCTCACACACTACCAAAGTAATGCTCAAAATTCTCTAAGCCAGGCTTCAGTGGTATGTGAATCATGAACTTTCAGATGTTCAAGCTGGATTTAGAAAAGGCAGATGAACCAGAGATTAAATTGCCAACATCTACTGGGTCATAAAAAACGCAAAAGAGATCCAGAAAAACATCTACTTCTGCTTTATTGACTACACCAAAGCCTTTGACTGCGTGGATCACAAAAAACTGTGGAAAATTCTTCAAGAGATGGCAATACCAGACCACCTGATCTGCCCCCTGAGAAATCTGTATGCAGGTCAAGAAGCAATGGTTAGAACTAGACATGGAACAGACTGGTTCCAAATTGGAAAAGGAGTTCATCAAGGCTGTATATTGTCACTCTGATTATTTAACTTATATGCAGAGCACATCATGCAAAATGCTGGGTTGGATGAAGCAAAAGCTGGAATCAAGACTGCCAGGAGAAATATCCATAACCTCAGATACGAAGATGACACCACCCTTATGGCAGAAAGCAAAGAAAAACTAAAGAGCCTCTTGAAAGTGAAAGAAGAGAGTGAAAACCTGGCTTAAAACTCAACATTCATAAAACTAAGATTATGGCATTCAGCCTCATCACTTCATGGCAAATAGATGAAGAAACAATGGAAACAGTGAGAGACTGTTTATTTTGGGGGGCTTCAAATTCACTGCAGATGGTGACTACAGCCTTGACATTAAAAGGCTTGCTCCTTGGAAGAAAAGTCATGACCAACCTAGACAACATATTAAAAAGCAGAGACATTACTTTGCCAGCAAAGGTCCATCTAGTCAAAGCTATGGTTTTTCCAGTGGTCATGTATGGATGTGAGAGTTGGACTATAAAGAAAGCTGAGCACTGAAGAAATGATGCTTTTGAACTGTGGTGTTGGAGAAGTCTCTTGAGAGTTCCTTGGACTGCAAGGAGATCCAACCAGTCAATCCTAAATCAGTCCTGAATATTCATTGGAAGGACTGAAGCTGAAGCTGAAACTCCCAATACTTTGGCCACCTGATGCGAAGAACTGACTCATTGGAAAAGACCTTGATGCTGGGAAAGACTGAAGGCAGGAGAAAGGGACGACAGAAGATGATGATAGGATGGCATCACCGATTCAATGGACATGAGTTTGGGTAAACTCCGGGAGTTGGTGATGGACATGGAGGCCTGGCATGCTGTAGTCCCTGGGGTTGCAGAGTCAGACACGGCTGAGTAATTGAATGGAACTGAACTGAATCTGTTGAAGAACAAAGTCCCAATTTGGAGAGAACCCCCAGGGTACCTGCTAATGTTCCTTGGGAATTCCCAGAAACAGATAGAATGCAGAACCTAGTATAAGACCAGATTTCCTGAGTGAAGTGAACAGGAACTCAAGCTGATTGTGTCATGCTAAGTTGCTTCAGTCATATCTGACTCTTTTCCATGCTATGGACTGTAACCCACCAGGCTCCTCTGTCCATGAGATTCTCCAGGCAAGAATACTGGAGTGGGCTGCCATGCTCTCCTCCAGGGGATCTTTCCCACTCAGCTATTGAACCCTAGTCTCTTATGTCTTCAGCATTGGCAGACAGGTTTTTTACCATTAGTGCCACCTGGGTAGCCCAACCTGGTCACTGGGCATGAAAGAGAAATACGCTATTCATATGCTATATGCTCACGCACATCCCTCCCGCCTCTACTCCCTTCTCTTGTTTTCTTTCCTGCTTATTTCAAAGGGGGTTTGAGGCAGGTTAGGAGGCAATTGTACAATTCATCATGGTGGATTACGAGAAGATGAAAAAGAGACCTGGTCTGAGAATGAGGCTCCTTCAAGACTGCAGCCCAAATCAGCCTGCTAACTTGAACTAGCTGATGCATCAATTTGACTGGAGTTTTCTAGAAGCTGCAGTAAAAGCCAAAATCTGATTATACAGCCTAACTCAGTGTCCCTAACAAAATATGGGGTGATTTTGCTCAGCACTCTCAGATGCTCTCAAAGAAAATGACTAAAAATATCAGGGCTGACATCCCCCAAATATCCCAAGTCTGGATAGCTTTTTAGTCAAGCCCTCTTGTCTTCACTGCAAGCCACTCCCTGCAATTCAGCCAAGGCAATAATCACAGGTTAATGCACAGCAACCTCTTGGGGTTTCTCTGGTCGCTCAGTGGTAGAGAATCCACCTGCCAATGCAGGAGATTAGAGTTCGATCCCTGGGCTGGAAAAATTCCCTTGAGAAGGAAATGGCAAACTACTTCAGTATTCTTGCCTGGGAAGTCCCATGGACAGAGGAGCCTGGCGGGCTACAGTCCATGTGGTTGCAAAAGAGCTGGACATGACTTAGCGACTAAAGAACAACAACCTCCTACACTCGGTCATCTGAGCTAATTAATTCTATAGCAGCTGGCACACCTCGGTCCCCAGAAAGCACCCTGTGGTGGTTGCCTTAATCCACCCAGATTTCAGACTATCTAGAGCAGGAGTCTGCAAACTACAGCCTTTGAGCCAAATTCAGCTCACAGCCTTGTTTTGTAAATAAAGTTTTATTGGCACACAGTCACGCCCATTCCTTAGTATATTGTCTGTGATTGCTTCGGAGGTGAGTAGTTGGCAACAGACCATTTGGCTCAAAAAAACACAATATTACCATCTGGCCCTTTACAGAAAACCATGCAACCCCTGCTCTAGAGGAATTGGAAGGACCACATGCTCTTCAAGTCAGTCCTCTAGAAGGTCTATGCTCAGTGAAGTTCCCAACAGACGTGGAGCAGTCGTGAGTTCAACACCATATCTCCTGGCAGCAACCTGGCTTGCACTGCACAACGCTGACAGTTATAAATGGTACCACATGCCTGAGCCAACATTGTGGGTTGACCTTGAGAATCTTGACAGGCACAGGTACCTGCTTAGGAACCAATATACTCCAGTTCAGCAGTGAGAGAGGAGAATAGCCAAGTTGATCTTTTAAAGATAACTCTGGGAACTTCCCTGGTGGTCCAGTGGTTAAGACTGCCTTCCAGTGCAGCGGGTGAAGTTTCGATCCCTGGTTCAGGGAGCTAAGATCTCACATGCCTCAAACCAGAGAACCAAAACATGAAACAGAAATAATATGGTAACAAATTCCATTAGGACTTTCAAAATGGTCCACACACATTAAAAAAAAATCTTAATAAATAACTGCATCCCCATTCACACACAGATCAGTTGGAAAACACCCACCAAAGTTAATAACGTGGGCTTAAAAAAAGTTGAAACTCTACCCTGGTTTGTTCTGGAAAGAATTACAGAGAGGAGCCAATTATCTGTTAAGACCACTATTGGCAATGACAACACCCTACCCCTGCATATTAAAAAAAAAAAAAATCAACTCCGTGATGGCCCTCACGGTACTGGATGACAATTTTCTAAATACAGTAAGTCCACTAACTACAAATGAGTCCTGTTCCCAAAGCGCATTCCTAAGTCCAATTTTGTTCATAAGTCCAACAAAGTTAGCCTAGGTACTCAACTAACACAATCTGTACACACAGTACACACACAGTACTGTACTGTAACAGGTTTATAATACTTTCCACACAAACAATAACAAAACAAAACAAAAACAAAAAATTTTTGAAAATTTATTTTTCAAAAAAATTCAAATTTTTTGCAAAACAAACATCTTTGATCTTATAGTACAGGACCTTGAAAAACACAGAAGTATAGTACAACAGCCAGTATACGGGGGCTGGCATCGAATGAAGAGGCAAAAAGAGTTACTAACGGAGGAGGCAGAGGAGGTGGGAGATGGTAGAGCTGAAGATCGTCAGCAACAGGAGACGGACGACAAGCTGCTATGTCACTCAGGCCTGATGTGATTGGACATGCGAACACATGTTTGCATCTTTGAAAGTTCCAAACCTGACGGTCTGTATGTAGGGGACTTGCTGTGTATGTCTGTCTCCCTTGCCGTGTTGTGAATTGCATGTGGGGACAGAGGAGGCACCCCTCTCTTACAGGGTTAGCAGGTGTCCAACAGATTCACCTTTTAAAATGATCTGTTTGCTCTTTTTCACCTGTTCAGTGGTGAGGAAGCTTTTCTTGGCATTTCTCCCAGGGAGGCTATTTCTCCCAAGAGTAACTGTAAGAGACATCTCCGTGAGCAGTCAACCAGAAACTGAAACACTCAACACACAATGCCTTCCAGGTGACGCGACCCAAACATTACTCACCGGGAGCCATATATCCAGCAAGATCTACATCTCCTCAACCTCTTTGATTTCAGCTTACCTCGAAATATCCACAAATCCATTTCCTCTAAGGTTTAATCTAATTCTTACTTTCTGCTTCCCCTGTCTCCTCCCACGGTCCTTGTCTTTCTTGACTTTGAGTCTTTTTTTATTTATTTACTTATTTGGCTGTGTCAGGTGGGTCTTAGTTGTAGCATGCAGTTCTTTCACAGCCGCGTGAGATTCCCATTTCTCTGACTAGAGATCAAACCGTACCGAGAGGTGGCTCTCAACCACTGGACCACGAGGGAAGTCCCTTGAGGACATTTTTTGAGTTATAAAAGTCATGGTGTTTGTGAAAGAAAATATAGAGACTTACAGGAAGGTGCAAAGAAGAAATAAAACTTGCCCATTTAGTCAGCAGTGAAGTCCAATCATTGTTAGTTCTCAGGTTGGTGGATTTCCTCCCAGTCTCTTGTAGGGATGGCTGTGTGGAATTTTTTTTAACTGATAACAATCATGTTATGAGGAGCCAGCTCTTGTCCCTTAATATTGTGTCACTGAGGTTAAGTTTTATGGTTAGGGTAGCTAGTGTGCAGTCTGAGGTCATAAAAGGCACAAGTCTGCATTTGTTACTACATAAAATTCTTCAGAAATATTTTTGTGATATATAATATCTATCCATCATAAACACCTTTTAGTGCATTCAGCTTATTTTATTTATTTATTTAGCTACATTAGGTCTTTGTTGCTTCTTGAGGACTCTCTAGTTGTGGCACAAGGGTTTAGTTGCCCCAAGGCATGTGGAATCTTAGCTCCTGGACTAGGGCTAGAACCCATGTCCCCTGCATTATAAGGAGAATTCTCAACCACTGGACACCACCAGGGAAGTCCCAAACACCTTTTTCAATGACAACAGAATAACCCATGGGACAGATATCTTGATAAACATTGTTTCTACAAACATGGGTGTGCATAATAGTCTTTAAGATAATTCCTTGAACTAGACTCTCAGAAGTTAAATTTGAAGCCCAAAGGGCATAAACTTTCTTTTAGGTAGCCTAGTGAAGTATATAGATTTTGCACTACTGCCTGGGTTCAAATCCCACCTCAGCTGCTAACTGTGTGATCTTGCAAATTGCTTCTCTCTGCCTCTATTTCCTCAGCTATAAAATGGAGTGACAGTAACAGGCCCACCTATAGGATTGTTACCTTGTGAGGATGAAACGAGATGATATATATACACAAGATGCTACAAAGAGCAGCTGCTGCTGCTGCTGCTAAGTCGCATCAGTCGTGTCCGACTCTGTGTGATCCCACAGACGGCAAGCCCACCAGGCTCCACGGTCCCTGGGATTCTCCAGGCAAGAATGCTAGAGTGGGTTGCCATTTCCTTCTCCAGGCCTCAACAAGTGTGAGCTCTTATGACTGGGATTGTTACTCTATTTACTATTATCCTCCTCTCTGATCTTATACTTATTGCTAGATTGTTTCTGAAGTTCAGATCAAAAAGAACACACTTTAATTAGAATCTCATTCACTGCAACAGTATAACATTGTATTTTATTTTCTTCTCTACTGATTCAATAGGGGGAAATGTAATTTCTTTGGATAGAACTTGGGTGCTTGCATTCTAAATCCCTTCAGTCCTGTCCTACTCTTTGTGACCCTGTGGACCCCACCAGGCTCCTCTGTCCATGGAATTTTTCAGGCAAGAATACTGGAGTGGGTTGCCATGCCCTCCTCCAGGGGATCTTCCCGACCCAGGGATCAAACCCACGTCTCCTATGTCTCCTGCACTGCAGGCAGTTTCTTTACCACTAGTGCCACCTGGGAAGATTGACCTTATGAAAAGTGTTTTCCATATTTTCCATGGTTTCTGTTTGTCAATTACTTGTCCATACTCTTGGCTCGCTTAAACAGAGAGACCTTGGTGCATTTGTCTTTTCCTGCATTTGCAGGTTCACTAAAGCATTCCTGATGGGAGCACACCTGTTCTTTGCCAGGTGGAGGCCCCAGGGGTAGATGGAGACACAGGGGTGTCTGTACCCCTAAGAGCTTCCAGATGGAAGAAATAAATCAAAGTTCAATTGTAACCTGTCACAGGTTGTGGGGGCTTCGAGAGCAGTCGTCGATCGAATTGCACTAATCTATGGGGTAGAGCAAGGCCACCCTGAAAAGGGGATATTGAGTTAAGAGATGTGAAGAAGGGGAGACAGATCAAGAAGCATTAGAGGTGAGAGCCCATGCCAGAAAATCAGGGATTTTTTTTAAAAAATAAAGAACAGTCTTTTGTTACCAATTATATAAACATGGGTTTTGCTACAAAATCTCTAGAACTCCTTCAGATTCTTGGGCCACTAGGTGTGCTCAAGAGTTATTATCACCACTATCACCATCATCACCATAGCCATTGTCATCATCATCATCATCCTGCTTTCTCTCTGAGCTGTGTGTGATCTCACATAAAGACAAATAAAATACTCCCAAGGAGATGTAGCCTTAGGCTGGCCCACCGTCCAAGCTCTGCTCTGTTTTTTCTCCATTCCCCTTTAATTGTTTCCGTCAACGTAGCATTCCCTTGTGATTCCCACTTTCCCAGAAATTCAGCATTTTACTTCTATGTTACACCTCTCAATCTGTTTTAAGACTGCTCCAATGGCTGGAAACCAACTCACACTGGGACTTCCAGGAAAGATTTACTATTGGCTGTGAGGAAAAGCAAGGACTTTCAGCTCAGTGCATCAAGTGAAAAGTTCCTGCTTTCCTCAGTGCTCAAAACACTGGGCAGAGCTCTGATCTTAAGGTTTTCTTCAAAACACACGAGGTTAATTCTATGCATTATAAGGTTCCAGGTAAGCCATGTTGGATGTTCCCAGTTGTTGACTAGACCCACAGATGTGCAAGAGGGTCTAGATATTCAAGATCCACAAATGTCCTGAAGCCGTTTCCAGGTTTCCTGGAATGTTCTAATTAATATAGGAAAAGAATCCAAAGATTCTTCCAATGGAGAAAACGTGATGACCAAAGGCAGACAGGTGATAGAAAAGAAGTGACAGCTGAGATAGGAAAGTCCCAAACTCTTCTGTCCTGGTTTCTTCTCTTTCCAAACAGACCTGAGTTCACTTAAATCTCCAAACCCTCCAAAAGTGAGGAGGGAGACAGAAACCTCATCCTAAAAATGATAACGAATTTGCAACTCAGAACACTGGGGGATTAAAAAGAACATGGATGGGGGTGGGGCCTAGAGTAGCAGGAGGGTATTTCCCAGTGTGCTGTTGTTGTTGTTTAGTTGCTTTGTTGCAACTGACTCTTTTGCGACCCCATGGACTGTAGCCCAGTAGGCTCCTCTGTCCATGGAATTCTCCAGGCAAGAAAACTGGAGTGAGTTGCCATTTCCTTCTCCAGGGGAATCTTCCTGACCCAGGGGTCAAACCCGCACCTCCTGCATTGGCAGGTGGATTCTCTACCACTGAGCTAGCAGGGAAACCCAGGTCAGTGTGTATATATGTATATATGTATATATCCATATATATAACAGATACATACTTGTATGTTTATATGTGCATATACATATTTGACATATATATGTCATGCATGTAAGTGTATATAGATGAATAGTTTTCCTCGCTGAAAAAGAATTTTAAAAGCACATAGATAAATAGATATGTGTATATATATGCATGTGTATGTACACCCATCTTTAACAACAGATCTCTTTCCCTGAAAAAAAGCTGAATAGGCTGACTTTTTTCACACAGGATCAGTCTGAGCAGGCAGATTTCAGAAGGGCTTGGATAACAGGACCCCTGATAAGAGGGTAAGACACACACATATATACACAACTATGCATGTATCTACATCTGTGCCTGTAGTGCGTGCAGACACAAATATTTACCCACATATATACATCCATATTTAGATAGATAATGTATGTGTTTGTGAGATTCTGTTTCCAGCAAGGAAAACTATTGATAACATCTACTATGAGACTCTTGGGGCTTTCCCAACAGCTCAGTGACTAGAGTCTGCCTATAAGGCAGAAGCCACAGGTTTGATCTCTGGGTTGGGAAGACTCCCTGGAGAAGGAAATGGCAACCCACGCAAATATTCTTGCCTAAAAAAAAAAATCCCATAGACAGAGGAGCCTGGAGGACCACAGTTGAAAGGGTTGAAAAGAGTCAGACAAGACTGAGGGACTGAGCATGTGAGACTCTTATCAGCAGTCATGTTATCCAAGCTCTTCTAAAATCTGCCTGCTCAGATTGACCCTGTATGAAAAAAGTCAGCCTACTGGACTTCTTTTTAAGGGAAAGAGAAGATCTGTTAAAGATGTATAATGAAAACTTTGACCAACGCTCTGATATTTTTAAGCGTTTTCACGTACGTACATTATATCACTTAGGTCATGGGTTGGCAAACTCTTTCTGTAGAGGGACAGACAGTAAGTGTTCTGAGTGTCAGACAGCCTCGGTCACAATTGTTCAGCTCTGTCCTAGGACGGTGAGAGCGCTGCAGACACCGGGTAAATGAATGGACATTGAAATGAATGGCTGTGTGTCAATAAAACTGCTTTCACAAAACTAGGAGTAGGCTCTGGCCCCAGGACCATCATTAGTCAGCCCCTAAGTTAAATGCTCTCAGTGATGGAGAGGTGCTGTTTTTATCCCCATTTTTATCAATGAAGAAGCCAAGTCTTGGCATGGTTGATACAGTTCAGCCAGTCAAGTCAGCATCAAACCCAGATACTCAGATTCCAAAGTTCATGTTCTATTTCTGCTATATCGTTTCAACAATCATGTCTAAAAATAACAGATGAGGGATTTCCCTGGTGGTCCAGTGGTTAGGACTTCACCTCCCAATGCAGGGGGTGTGGGTTCAATCCCTGGTTGGGCAGTTGAGACCCCCATGCCCCAAGGCTTAAAAAAACAAAAACACACAGAACATAAACAACAGAAGCAATATTGTAACAAAGTCAATAAAGACTTTAAAGATAAAAATGGTCTACATCAAAAAAAATCCTAAACAAACCAAAAAACTAGATGAACGATGTGGGGATGAGGGTGGGTAGAGAGAGAAGAGTCTCTCTCTAAGCAGGAGTTCATTTATTTTGAGCTATTTGTCTTTCCTCAGGGCAGTCGGCACTCCTGTGTTGCTGCTGCTGGAAGAAAATAACAGACATGCGCCTCTCTAGGGCCACGGCTATTAAAGGATAAAAAAAGCTAAGCCTTTGAAAAATGTCAACCAAGGAGAGGAGACAGACTCGTGATGAAAAATAAATGAATAAATACACTTCCAACTTCAAAATTGGCGTAAGAACTGGCATTCGTTTTGACATATAAATGTTTAAACTAAACATTTCTATTTTGAGATAATTGGATAATTGTAGATCCCCACACAGAAGAAATAAGGCAGAGATATCCTAGTACCCTTAACCTGGTTTCTCCTATGGTAATTCCCTACAAATCATGTTACAACTACGAGACTGACACTGATACAGCTGAGATGTAGAATCTGTCCATCACCAGGATGCTGCACGTTGCCCTTTTATAACCATCCTCTCTTCCTTTCCATCCTAACTCTCCTTAACCCTTGGCAACCACTGATCTCTTCTCTAAAATCTGTATTTCTTCCACTTCCATCATATCATACAAACAGAATCATACAGTATGTAAACGTTGGGGACTGTTTTTTATTTTTTCCCCAAAAAAGTGCAATTCTCTGGAGGTTCATCCAGGATGTTTCAGACACCAGTATTTGCTTCTTTATTTTATTTAAAAAATTTTTTAATTGAAGTATAGTTGATTTACAATGTTGTGTTAGTTTCAGGTGAACAGCAAAGTAATTCAGATAGATAGATACATAGACAGAGACATTCTTTTTCAGATTCTTTTCCATTATAGGTTATTACAAGATGTTGACTCTAGTTCCCTCTGCTATACAGTGGGTCCTTGTTTATATATTAATATTTTATTTATAGTAGTTTGTATCTACTAACTTCAAACCCCTAATTTAGCCTTCTCTTTCCCCTTTGGTCACCATGAAGTTTGTTTTCTATGTCTTGTGAGTCTGTTTCTCTTTTGTAAATAAGTATATTTGCATCATTTAATATTAAGATTATTTTATTGAAGAGCTGTTATAATGTATTTTGATTTAGATGTGTATAAAGCTTTCACTTGAAATAGTTATCTTATTATGTATCAGTTTATCAGATCAAATATTTGATAATGTAGATCTTAAGAAGATGAGATACAGATCAGATAAAAGTACACAGGAGAATGGGATGGAGAGGAGGTCATAGAATTAAGCCTCCATTAGAATGACGATACTAAGATATAGAGAAAAGACGATCCACAATTTTGGTAGAGCATATAAAATGAGGCTTCACGCATACATGATTGTGCAATGTACAATTTCTCGTAGATTCCACATGTAAGTGATAACATATGGTATTTGTCTTTCTCTGTCTGACTTATTCCACTTAGTATGATAATGTCTAGGTCCATCCATGTTGCTACAAATGGCAATATTTCATGAACTTGCCTTTAAAAAACTAAAAACAGAATTACCATATGATCTAGCAATCCCACTGCTGGGCATGCATCTGGAAAAGATGAACACTCTAATTCAAAAAGATGCGTGTACCCCAGTGTTCACAGCAGCACTATTTACAATAGCCAAGACGTGGAAGCAAGCTGAGTGTCCATTGACAGATGGATGAATAAAGAAGGTGTGGCATACATTTATAAGGGAATACCAGTGTGTACTCCTTTTTATTACCGTGTGTCCAACTGCTCACATATTGAACCGCGGAGTCGCCTCCTGTCGGCCTCCCTCCCAGCAACTTTCTCTGCCTCTTCTCTCCTTCACCCCTCCTCAACTATGTGCAGGCAACAACACCACACAGTTCTCTCCTTTCCCCTGTGGGTACCGCACAGAGACCCTCTCTTTTCTTTTCAGTCTCTCCTGACCTGCAGGTTTCTTTCCTCAGCCTGAGAGCATCCTCGGATCTTCTCTAAGAGAAGAGAAGAGACAGAAATCATGTCTCTTTACCCGGACATCCTTTCCAACTAATGATCCTGCACAAAATTTCTCTGGAAGGATTGTAAGAACATGGAGGTGTCAGTTGCCTCTGGAAAAGGTTGGGGGGCTGGGCACAGGAGAGGGAAGGTTCTGTGCTGTCCTGGGATGGCAAGAAATTACTACCTTTGGTGTCCTGGAACTATGCAAGTGGTACCATTCCACGCTCCCTGCCCTTCACAAGCAGCCCCCAGGAGCTCTTTTCTTCAATGACATCATTTTTCATGTGCCATATATTGTTCTATTCTTGGTTGGAACCCCATGTGTTTAATCAAATCCCAGGCGTTAGATGTTTTATCTGTTTCCCAATTTTTTGACACTATGATGACTCTCATAAAACCCTCTTTGTGCTCAGTGTTTTGCCCACAGCTCTGATTATTTTCTGAGAATAAATAGCTGAAAGCCAGCAACCAACCACACAGGTTCCTAAAAGTGAATTACTGGGTCAAAGAGGCTTTGCATCCCTGCTGCCAAATTCCCTACCAACCATGCTAACATAGAAACCCTGGGCAGTCCTTTCCCCCACACAGTCTCTCAAGTTTGCCTGTTTTCAGTCTTTGTTCATTTAATAAGTTAAAACATGTGGTTTCGTGCTTTTCATTTGCATCTCTTGTTATTGCTGAGGCTGACAATTTGTTCAATTGTTCATTCGCTATTATAGTTGGTCCTCTGTATCTGTGGACTCTGCACCCATGGATTCGACCAACCACACGGAAGGAAAAAACATAATTTTTTAATCCACAAAGTTCCAAAAAGTCAAACTCGAGTTTGCCACATGCCAGCAACTACTTACATAGCACTTACTTTGTAGTAGGCATGATAAGTAATCTAGAGTTGATTTAAAGTATATGGAAGATTGTGACTAGGTTATATGCAAAAACTATGCCATTTTATATAAAACACTTGAACATCTGTGGATTTGGGTACCCATGGAAGGTCCTGGAACCAATCCCCCGTGGATACTGAGAAGAAGCAAGTGCTCAATCGTGTCCAACTCTTTGTGACCCCATGGACTGTAGCTCACCAGGCTCCTTGGTCCATGGGATTTCCCAGAATACTGGAGTGGGTTGCCATTTCCTTCTCCAGGGAAACTTCCTGATCCAAGGATCAAACCCATGTCTCCTGAATTGGCAGGCAGGTTCTTTACCACTAGTGCAACCTGGGAAGCCCAAGGGGGTACTTACTGTCCAGTTATTTCCTCTTCCGTGAACTGCCCATTCATAGTCTTTACTCATTTTTCTTTTAGAATCCTAGTCCTATCCTTATTAGTTTGCGTATTTTGTATATTTAAGGTTATGACTCTAAAGTATTTGAAAAAGCATTTATTTTCACCATTCACATTTGGCTTTTCATTTTCTATAGGGAAAAGTATGCCTACATACATATGAAAATTTTAAATTCTTTGTGGTCAATCAATTAATTTCTTTCGGGATTTCTTTCTATTGCTTTTATACTTGGAAACAGAGGTGTTTATATTAAACACCATCACCCATATTTTCTTCTAATGTGTCCTTGATTTTATTTATCTATGTATTTCCTTGATGCAATTAAAATTTATTTGGAATATGGGAGGTGAGACCATTAAGCAATTTTTTTCCCCAGAGTCCATTTTCTCCAAAACTATTCTTAACTATTTCTTCACCAAACTTTCCCTCCTCCATTGTTTGGAGTGCTTCCTTTACTGCAATTAAACATATCAAGTGATCTGTTTTTAAGCTCCCTATTTTGTCCCTTGATCTGCATATTTATTCTTTTTAAAAAGTCTGCTGTTATTATTTTTTAATTTTTATTTATTCATCTATTATTTAAGTAATTCATTTATTTAGGCTGTGCTGGGTCTTTGGGGCTGTGCATGGGGTGCCTTCTCTAGCTGCAATGAGCAGGGGCTGCTCGTTCATTGTGGTGCCTTGGCTGCTCATCACAGTGGCTTCTCTTGTTGGGGAGCATGGGCTTTGGGGCTCACAGATCTCAGTAATTGTGGCTCATGGGCTCAGTCGTCCCCAGCATGTGGGATCTCCCCAGATCAGGGATTAAACCCATGTCTCCTGAATTGGCAGGCAGATTCTTAACCACTGAACCATGAGGGAAGTCCTTGCATCTAATATTATTGATTTAATACCACTCTTTTTTAATTATTATAGCTTTATAATGTGTTTACTATCTGGTAGGGTAAGTCTCTTTCCATTATTTTTATCAAAAACTCCCAGTTATCCTGTCTTCAGTCTTCTAAGAAGTTTCAGAATCACTTAGTCAAGTTGCCTAAAACTCTAGGTTAATTAATTCAACTGATCCTGTTACTGAGCCAAACTTGGGTCTGCTGGCCTAAAGAGCAGCAAAGACTATCAACTAACACCCAGCTGTGAAGAAGGAAAGTACAGTGTCTATTGCAATGCCAAGCAAAGAAAACAGGCAGCTAATGCCCAGAAGACCCAAACTCCCCAATGGCTTTCAGAGTTTTTAAAGGCAACACCAGGAATGAGGGTTGTAGGACGACTGGTCAGCTCATGTACAATTCTCTGGTTGGTGTTGGGGTAACATGGTGATGATTCAGGAATCTCAGTCATCAACCTTCTGGTTTCAACCCGTCTGGGGAGATGTGCTGGTGGTCAGCATGCAGTTAACTTCCTCCACCTGCTGGGGCTTCAGTTTTTGCAAAACAGCTCAAGGATATGGCTCAGGATATTATCTATAGCCCTTGAGGAGGAACTAGGGGTCCTTGACTTTGTTTCATGACTAAACTATTATTATTTTGTCATGCTTCACTGTTTTCCTTTGTTTCTGCAGTTTCTCACTGCTCCGATTAAATCTACTGTTTGAACTTGGAGAAGGCCAAGGAGGCTAAAGCTCCTCTACAAACAAGAGGTGAGTGGGTTTCAGGGGACGGGGGGATATGGAAGGGTTCTGTCCTCAGGAAGGCTCCATAGGATCCTGCTCAGTTTCAACATCTTTTCTATCCGTTCATGTCTTCTTGTTCCCACTGTTACTCTCTAGGTCTCCCCACTGCTTATCTGGTAAATAACTGATTTTTCTCCTGGTGGAGAAGTAAGAAAGTTGTTACTCAGGACATCTCTAAGCACCCCTTAAGGAAATCAGCTGGTCCTCACAACAGCAGGTTAAACTCCAACCACACAATCAGTGCTCTCTACCTACCGATGGTGGCAAACTATGTTATTGTTCAAAAATGTCTATTGACCCTCCCTGAGGGAGAATTGTACTTTCTGGCCCCATGGATAATAGCCTTCCTCACACAAGTTACTGCTTTGGCCAAAGAAATACACGCAGGAGTGCTAAGTGTCATTTCTGAATCAACTCCATGCAGCACCTCCTGACCGCCCTGCAGAATGTCACTTCTCCCTCTTGGTGTACACTTTCCTGGTAACTGTGACAGACTTAACTTTCCTTTATAGCCATTTGTGGGCTGTTGGCTCCTGCCTAGCGTGATGTAACCACTCAATGGCACGCGTGTGTGTGTGACTGTAGCCCGCCAGGCTCCTCTGTCCGTGGAATTCTCCAGGTAAGAATACTGGAGTGGGTTGCCACTTCCTTCTCCAAGGGATCTTCCCAAGCCAGGGATCGAACCTGCATCTTCTGCATTGGCAGGCAGATTCTTTACTGCCAAGCCACCTGAGACCCATTCTAATTCTAAAAATAGTCATGAGAGCTTGTCGAGAGGTTTCTGTGTGCCTCTGAAAGCCCATTGTTGACACAGACCTATGTCCCACTTCTTTCCACAATTCATTGTATTTTTCCACTCTTTACTCCCAGCCAATGGAAAGTGGATTTAAAAATAGGCCTGTGTATTACAGGAAACATCTTGATCATAGGAAAAAAGAGAGAGAGAGAGGGACACTTCAAAGGAAGTGCATAGCGTGGTTGTCCTGCCAGCTTGAGGATGGATGGGGTCCTTGTGTCCTATGTGTTGGACTTGGCTGCCCCCTTGCTGACGCGCTCCGTAGCAATGTCACCAGTCTCCTATTCTAGCTGAGACAGAGAGGGAGGGAGAGAGGGAGGGAGGGTGGCTTTGAAGAAATAACCTTCCCAGGAAATGCCTCCTGAAGCTGTCTGCACAGGAAATATGTACAAAGGGAGGAGGAGAAGAGAGACATCTGGAACGGATCCAGTTTATTCTCCGCGGACACAACACAGGAACGTGTTCCATCATTCCTTGTTCAGGGTAGGAGGTGGGTGTACTACTTTCTCTCCTCCCTCTGTAGCCTGTGTCGACTTTAAAAAGTTGCACAGTGGGAGAGTCTCGAGTTAAGTTTTACTGGACGCAACATGAGGACTGCAGCCCAAGGAGACAGCACCTTAGATAACTGAGAAACTGCTCCAAAGAGGCAGGGCCGGGGTGGGGGCGGGGGAGGTCAGCATATGTGACTTTGGTGAAGGGGGAATACACGCAATCAAGCATGTATTTTTTTCAGAAGGTTTCTGCTAATCGCAAGGAGCAGTCATCACTATGAAGAATTTTAGTGCTTTTCTAGATATGAGGAGATAACGAGAATTGGGCTCAAAAGATCGGCTCCTGAAAATATCTATCTGAAGACCTGTCCAGCCAGTTTTCCCAGAGCACAGAGTGCCTCATTTCTGCTCTGCACCCTGAACTCCTTCAGGGAGCGTTGGAGGTCAGCAGCTGCAGCAGCACGTGATTTGATCCTTGTAGAGGTGGATGCCAAGTGCCAGTTTGTAGCTGACGCCTGCCTTTGTTTTCCTGAGAGAAGGCTTTTTTTGCTCACTTCTACTCTCTCACCCTTAAGCTCTCCCTGGACTCACTCCTTTAAGGCAAAGACTTGTTTCCGTCCTGGCTTCTACAGTTGCAGAGACATCGACTTTTCCGAGCTGGGAGGAAACTAATCAATAGTTTGTAATTCCTCTCCTCTTATATTTCAGACCTTCCATTAAGGATTTTCAACTAAAACGCAGGACTGCAGAATCTAATTCATGAAAGGGCTCCCAACCAGAGCCCCTGAGAGACAGACTTCTGGAGGCTGTTTCCCGAGCTTGAGGCACTCTTTACACGACCAAGGGCACCGCTGGAGCAGCAGGTGCCCTCTGGGCTCCGGATATTGGGAAGTGACACTTGAGGGGCCCTCGCATGTATTTCATGAGGCCCTTTACTTTTCAGACTGTTCACACATCTCATCTCCTCCCACTCCACCAATAAGGGAGGGTGATAGGCTCCACAGGGGGTCTCACTGATAAGATGGCTTATTAATGTCGACCTCACAAAGAAAGAATAAAATCACAGTGACCCATGAGACTGACCAAGTTGCCCAAATGGCATGCTGTTTTCTCACTGGTGCTCATCTTCTCAAAGCTGCGGGACCACCAGACCTCTGGCTACGTGACCATCCCTTCAGAGAATTTTTCATTGGTGGGGTGTAAGAAGGACTCCATCAGGAAGGGAGGACGCTGGTCCTCGTTAAGAGCCAGTCACCCTCTCTTTTCCCTCTAATAAATTTCTCTTTCCTTGCCTGGCTGCCCGGCTTGCTCTCTTTTTCTCTGCACTCACCTTACAGAGGGCAAATATTTTTTTCACTTGGAAAAAAAAAACAGAATCCACGGGAGGTGAAATAATTTGCCAAAGACTGTCCATCATGTTAGCGCAGGACTGGGATTCAGCTTTCCACAAGCAAACTTGGTCTCCAGCCCCATTCTTGGCACAGAGCTCCTAAAACCCTTGGAATTTCCTAAAGTGTTGAGAGCCAGGAAGGTGTCTTTTGTTATGTTAAGAAGGTGACTTTTTGGAAAGCACCTGATGGTGGCGGCTGGTTGCCAGGGGAACCAAGCCTGTGATTGGAGGGTTGGAAATTTTGGTCCTACCCCGCTCCCACATCCATCCTGAGAGAAAGAGGGGCCACAAGTTGAATCAGTCACCAGCAGCCAGTAATTTAATCCATCATGCCTATATAGCGAAGCCTCCAAACAAATCCAAAAGGACAGAGTTCAGGGTTCTGAGAACTCCCAGGGAGGTGAACACATGGAGATGCCAGGAGAGTGGCATGCCCCAGAGTAGGCAAGGGCCCTGCCCTTCCCTCAGCCCTTGCTGTATGCAATCTCTTCCATCTATCTGTTCCTGAATTCTGTCCTTTGCAATAAACTGGTAATCTAGCAGCTAAAATGTTTCTAGGAGTTCTGCTAGTTGCTGTAACAAGTTAACCAAACCCAAGGAGGGGGTCACTGGAATCTCCCATCTATAACTGGGGCTCAGGGCTTCCCTAGGGACCCAGCAGTAAAGAATCTGCCAGTTCAGGAGATGCTGAATCCCTGGGTCTGGAAGATCCCCTGAAGAAGGAAATGGTTACTGGCTCTAGTATTCTTGCCTGGAAAATCTCATGGACAGAGGAGCCGGCTCTGGTGGGCTATAGTCTATGGGGTCACAAACAGTCGAACACAACTTAGCCACAAAACAACAACAAAAGCAGACTGTACAAAACTGTCATCTCTGTATGGGTCAAAATCAGCAGTTTCTTATGGTTCAGCCTAGTTTGGGGATTCATTAGAGCTTCAGAGGTAGCCAAAGTTATGAGAATGATGCTGTTCTCCCCTTGTGTCCTGAAGGGGAACTGTTCCCATAAGCTCCCATCAGAATTTTCCTTATGTCTCACTGGCTAAGGGCTGGGTCACACGCCCACCCCCAGTCACTGTCAAAGGGAACAGCATGGACTTACTGACTTATCCCAGTCATGGTTCATCTTATCTCAGAACTAGATACTAGCCACCAAAGCAAAACCAGGATTTGGAGGTAGCAAGGAAGGAAGGAGGACGGCTGTTAGGAAGGTGACTTGGATGGGGGCCGTGGCGGGGCGGGGGGGGAATGTTTTAGGTGACAATATGGTGTTAGGGGTCAGTGCACTTACAGTTTTCTGGGCGACTCAGACTGGCATCCCAGAGCCAGGCAATGATACTTCACTAAACCTTCAGAGGAGGCCCGTCACTGACATGGATGAAAGGAGATGAAGTCAAGGGCTCACAAAGCGTGAGAGGTTCACAAATAGCATGAAGGGGCCGCATTCCTGCATTACTGGAAAAACTTGAGAAAGAAGAGCCTGGAAGTCTGGTGTGACTGCCCCTTTAACTGGCCTCATATCAACTTCTTAAACAGATGAAGAGCAGAGATCTTTTTTTTTTTTTTTTAAAGGAAGAGCAATTCAGGGGCTTTTCCAGGGCAGCTAGCACTTTGGACAGACATTTTTGCAAAAGCAGACAGAGTTTTTGCAGTAGCTTTTTACATTCTCACAGCAGCTCCAGAAAGGGGGAGCCACCAGTGGGAAATAAAAAAGACAAAGAGAGACTTTCCCCTCTGCCTCCTGAGGTTCTTCTGGGGATCCTAATCTACCCAAAAAAAATTTAAAAATAAAAAATAAATTCTATTTTGGAAACAGGCCAGCCTGCTCTTGTGCTCACTAAGCTCCCCAAGCATGGATACGGAGGCGAGCTCACTGCCTCTTGGGCTGTAAAATGTCAAGGTAGGAAAACTCCTAGATCTGATTTAGCATCCAAAAAGGAGTGAATACATCACCTCCCTCCCTACCTGGTACATAGAAGTGAGTAAGCGAGGTCCCACCTAGCCAGGGATTGGTCTCAACCCCCTGACTGTGACTGTGTTAGCTGCTCAGTTGTGTCTGACCCTTTGCAACCCCATGGACTGTAGCCCACCAAGCCCCTCAGTCCATGTAATTCTCCAGGCAATAATACTGGAGTGGGTAGCCATTCCTTTCTCCAGGGGATCTTCCTGACCCAGGGATCAAACCTGCATCTCCCACACCGCAGGCAGATTCTTTACCCTCTGAACTACCAGAGAAGCCCTTCAATGCCCTCCCTCCCCTCAAAACAGCACCCTCTCCAAGAAGAAGTCCACATACTGTTAATCCCATATTCCTAGGAGGGAACCACATTGTTAGGGGAAACACTGCCTGAAACTACCTGCCTTGGCCAGATAAGACAGAAGCCACTTGAATGAGTTGTCTTGCAACAGGAGGTCCTGGTAAGGAATGTGGAACTAATTAGCTACCACTGTCTAGAATTTGAAGAAGGTCAAAAGGAGAGAGGAGATGCCAGTCCATATGTCCTCCCAGAGCCCTTCTAGTTGGAATCCATCTTGGCTGAGCATGTGTGGGCTACCATGAAGGACCTGAGTCAGAGTGATTGGCCAGAGACAACCCGGAAACTGTCACCATCACTATAAAACCCAAGACCGAGAGCCACATTGCAGGGCAGTTCTCCTGGGTTCCCTCACCCTCCTGCTCGGCACCTGGGTGCCCCTTCCCAATAAAGTCTCTTGCTTTGTCAGCACGTGTGTCTCTTCGGACAATTCATTTCTGAATTGTCCCACTTCCAGCCCACTCTCAGGCCCTGGAAGGGGTCCCCACTTCCTGCAACAACATGAACACTGTATCAGGTCCTCTGGGAAGTGGACGCTGAGTTAGGAGGGCATGAGTTTCACTGGGGGTGATACCTGCGACAAAGAAGAGAGGAAGCAGGACCAGGGCAGGCAGATCTGAGGGTCTCAGCCAACCCCCAGCCCCGAGCTCCAAAACAAAGACTGCCCATTAGAAGGATCCCACGTGGGACAGAAATGGCCAGGCCCTGTGCCCCTGCCATGCTCGGGCACTGCCTGGGGGCTGCCTTTGCTGAAAAGCAGAGATGGAGACTAGATGCACAGGTAACAGCTGGGGCGTTCCCATCACGACTCCTGCAGTGGGACAAGATCTTTCTTGGAGGGAGATCTGAGCATGCACCGCCACAGTGGCCATGCATGCATGTGTGTGCATGTGTGACACCCTAGGAAACAGTCAGCCCTGTGCACACAGCCCTCTCCCTGCTCCTGCCTGAACGTCCAGCTGCTGATTATTTCTCAGACCCCATGAGCTTCAGGGTCAGGAAAAGGGACACAGTCCAGAAGAGGGGCTTATCTTCTCTTTGCATTTGCTTGTTAAAAATTGGATCTGTGGACTTCCCTGTTGGTGCAGTGGTTAAAAATCTGCCTGCCAATGCAGGGGACACGGGTTTGGTACCTGATCAGGGGAAACCCCACATGCCGCTGGGCAACTAAGCCCGTGCACCACAACTACTGAACCTGCACTCTGGAGTCCCCAAGTCACACCTGCCAAGCCCATGCACCGCAATTACTGAAGCCCTTGCACCAGGAGCCTGTGCCCCGCAGCAAGAGAAGCCACCACAAAGAGAAGCCCTCACCTCGCACTGCAACTAGAGAGTATTCCCGGCTCACCGAAAAGCCGGTGTCCTGCAACAAAGACGCAGCGCAACCAAAAATAAATAAATTAATTTTAAAAAAAAATTAGAGCCACAGCACTGAAACCCCACGACTTTGGTTTTTATGACATCAACAAACAAAGTCTGTGCCGAACTTCACTGCATGCTGATCTTGCCCTTCTGTGACCCCTGGAGTAAAGGAGTTCCCGGGAGACCAGACCCTTCAGATCCTAAAAGGGGAGAAACTGATACTTGGCATAACTATCTCTAATCTGCCTCCATGATTATTTCCTTCGCCCATGTGTTGAAAAAAATCCCCAACACAAGATCCATTCCAGGAGGGCGTGGGAAAGGTCACACATTCAGCCTCCAAGTGGAGCCCAGACACAACTTCCGCTTCTGGTGGTTACAGAGAAGCACAGTACCCCCTACTCATCAGGAGTGGATGCTCCCGGGACCCAGGAGCCGCCAGGGCACTCCCCCGGAGCTTGACAGGCACAGAACTGTGCTCTACTTACATGCTCTCTGCTCTTGGCAAACTTAGAATGTGCAGCCAAGGAAAGGAGATAAAAGAGCAGGAGGATATAAGAACTTTGGAGGAGAGCTGAATAGTGATTTTATAATATCATACACAACACCATGCTCATCACAGTTGGGGGACAAGCCCCTCCAAGAGCAGATATTTTTTCTCCATTTGTTCATTCATCTTTTCAAAGAGCCTGCAGCAGAACCTGACTTCAAATGTTGCTTGAATTAATTCTGCTCTTCCCCTAATACTTAAGTTTCATGGAGAGCTGAGGCATCTCCAATAAAAATATGAATTAAACAACGTGGAGAGCTGCTCTTTTTTATTTTCCCTTGTGCTTTAGAACATCTGGTTCCTTTGTTTCTGGGGCAGGGCTGTCGTCCACAGCAACTTGGTCATAGACTCTCTTGTCCCTTGATAAAGAGCTGGGAGCAGAGACGGAGAGAAATCACGACTTGTGCAAATAAGCACTGAAGGTTTCCAAATGCTGGATGCACACGTAACTCTGTCCTCTCCTATTTTTAGGATTGAATCCTAATCACAGCCCAGAACAGCAGTTCTCAACCAGGGACATTCTGCCTGCCCTCCTCCCTGCAGGGGACGTACAGCAGTGTCTGGAGACATTTTTGATTGTCACAACGGGGAGGATGCTTCGGGCCTCTAGTGGGTGGAGGTCAGGGATGCCACTCAACATCCTGCAGGGCCCAAGATGGCCCCACAGCAAAGAATGACATGTCCCAAATGTCAATAGCGCTGAGGCCAAGAAACCCTGGCCTCTAGTAATACAATATATGGAAACCTCTTATCTTTCTGTCTTATCACATTCTTCAGCTTAATGATGCAAAAAACAAAACACACATCTGCTGGAAGATGAAGCCTTTAAGTTGGCCCTCATGCCTGTGGCATTTCAAGATGACAGTGGCCAGTGGCAGAATGATGAAGCTGGGGGTGACCTCTGAGTGAGGTGTCTGGGCTGCCTCCTGGATCCTTTGGGAGCCTGGCTATGAGTTTGGAGAGAAGTTGACTGGGGTGCTGGTTTTTCAAGAGGCTTTTCACTCTTCATGTCAAGGACTTTGTACGTAATACACGGTGGTGATGTAGGAGAAGAGCACCTGGCATGATTACTGCTTAGGGTACAGTGGGCTGCAGGTATTACTCTTCCTTTTTTATTTTTTGTTAAGATTTACTGATTTACTCATTTTATTTTGGGGGGCGTGTGCTGGGTCTTTGTTGCCGTGCATGGGCTTCCTCTCGTTGCGATGCAAGGGCTTCTCATTGCAGTGGCTTATCTCTCCGCAGAGCGTGGGCTCTAGGGCGCGTCTAAGCCCAGTAGTTTGGGCACACTGACTTAGTTCCGGTCAGGGAACTCAAATCCCACATCCTGAGGCATGTGGGATCTTCCTGGACCAGGGACCAAACCAGTGTCCCTTGGATTGCAAGGCGGATTCTTGATCTCTGGACCACCAGGGAAGTCCTGCAAGTATTACTCCCCTGAACAGCTGCACAGTGTGTGGGGCAGAGGTCGACGAGGCAGGCAGAGGGCAGTCCCTGATTTGTCCTTGACTTAGATGGTCTCTGCTCTTTGAGAATTTAGGATGTGCTAAAGAAGGGAAACTGGTATTTTGGCAGATCCAGCAGCACACTCAGGGACTTGGGAAACCTCTGCCAATCTACAGGCCCAGGATGAAGAAATGCCTGCAAGCTGATACTCAGGGCCATCTCCTGCGTTCAGCGTCATGTGTTTCTGTGAGCAATGTTCTTGGCCCCCGAAGAAAGCAAAGACAGAACATATCTATCAGACAACTGTAGAGCCCCCACCAGAGAAGTGAGACTTGTCTGGATTGCCTTGACTGCCCGAAAATAGGGAAAGACTCAACTCAGTTTGAATCCATCAATTGTACGTCCACTCTGTATTCACTGATGATCGACAAGATAACAAGGGCTTCCCTGGTGGTCCAGTGGTTAAGAAGCCACCTGGCAATATAAGGGGCACAGGTTTGATCCCTGATCCAGGAAGATCCCACATACTTAGGAGCAACTAACTCCATGCACCACAGCTGCTGAGCCGATGCCCTAGAGCCGGCGCTCCACAATAAGAGAGCCGCTGCAATGAGAAGCCCACACACTGCAGCGAAGAGCAGCCCCCCGCTCAACGCAACTAGAGAAAGCCCCCATGCTTCTCAATGAAGACCCCAGTGAAGCCAATAAAGAATAAACAATCTAAAAAGAGAGAGAGAAAAGATAACAAAAGTGGAAGCAGAAGACAAGAATCAGAGATGCTGCTAACTCCTAGGTTTATGCTGATGGAGCTAGTGTCCTCATTACTGCCATCGAGTCATATGGTTGGGAAAAAAATTCCCCCTTTTGACTATCAAGCTTCTAGACATCCCTCTTTTTGGAGGGAACCCCCATCATGTGGGTGATGCTTCGAGGCAGCTCACTTGTGTTAGCAAAGGTAGAGGCACCCATATTCCTGCTCCCTGGTAGCCCAGGTGAGGCATGTGGCCAAGGCACACCCACCTGGGTAATGTGCTCGGGTGAACAGTGTCCCCCTAAACTCATGTCCACTGTGAACCTGTGAGTGCGACCTTATTGGAAATACAGCAGACACTAATACAGATACCCCTGCTTGGGGCCTGAACCCTGAAGGTGGGACACAGAGCCCAGGGTCGGAGGACTGCCCGCCCAGGTAAAATGATGTGAACTTTTGGGACGTCCCTGGTGGTCCAGTGACTAAGACTTCACCTTCACCTTCCTATGCAGGGCGTGTAGGTTTGATCCCTGCTGGGGAGCTAAGATCCCACATGCCTCGTGGCCAAAAATCCAAAATAGAAAACAGAAGCAATATTGTAACAAATTCAATAAAGACTTTTAAAATGGTCCACATGTGTATCTATGGCTGAGTCCCCTTGCTGTCCATCTGAAACTACCATAACATTGTTACTCAGCTATACGCCAATACAGAATAAAAAGCATAAAGAAATAAAAGAGCCTTAAAAAAATGGTCCACATCAAAAAAATTCTTTGAAAAAATTTTTAAAAAAAACAGTACAAACTTCTGGTTATTATTTCTTTTTCCTGCCCCACCGGAGCAAACAAAATCTGATTGGTTTCATCCATTTTCCTTTTTCATTCTCTCAGAGTTTCAATCCCCTTGATAAACCGGTCCGCGGGTGAGGATACTTTCCAGAGGGTAAGGTCATTCTGCCCTACTGCACACCCACCTGGGGCCAGCTCCCCGGGGTGCTCAGTGGGCCTTGCAGAGAAACAAATCATAACTGATCACTTCCGACTCTGGGCTCTGAAGCCAAGTTCCCAGCCTCCTCCTGAGTTCATCTGATCTCTGTAAGTGTTGTGTTGAAGAAGAAACTGGTATCCTAGGTATATACACCTCGTTCTATTTTTAATATCTGTGGGGAGGCTTCCCTGGTGGCTCAGTGGTAAAGAATCCACCTGCAATGCAGGAGACGCAAGGGACACGGGTTTGAGCCCTAAGTCGGGAAGATCTTCTGGAGGAGGGCATGGCAACCCACTCCAGTATTCCTGCCTGGGAAATCCCATGAACAGAAACTTATATATAAGAGAGAAATGGACTTTTAAAGTTGGACGATCCCATAAAAAAGAAGCATTAAACAGGGTCTACTGAAGTTTCTTGGATCTAGTGCAAGTTGCTAACTCAGCCTTAACCACGTAACACAAGAAGTTTAGGGAAGCATCAAACTCCATGGGCAAGTTGGAAAAGTGCTTTCCCTTTTAATTCACAAAGCAGAGAGAATTGGCTGGACTTCCATCTTACATTAAACTTGGGTCCAAAACCGTCTCAACCAGATACAAGGATCGTGCCTGGGTGGAAGCCAGGAACTGTGGCAGCCCCGCCCCTCTCCTGAGAGGCTGCAGTTATTACCCCATTACATAGTCAGGGAAACTAAAGCCACATGGACGGGGTGAGACAGCGGTGCTACATTCAACTCCAGAACCCATGCATCTAGCTGCCCCTTGGTGATGAAAAGGGGAGTTTAAGGGAGAATGAGGGGAGAAAAAGAAAAATATAAATTGTCAGGGAAACCTTTGTACCTTAAACTTAGTAAAGTGTGTGGGAGGAAGGATGGATATTTATGCAAATCAGTGTGTGTATACAAATTAGCCTATTAATGGGGGATCTAGTCATGACCTAACACACCACCTTATTTCAATGGACCAAAAGCATTTTCTATTTTCATCTTATTTAATACATCTATTTTAACTCAGCAACAACATCTTTTTCTAAAGTATGAACAAAAGATCACAAACCCTTTCTTTATCTGATGCTTCATTTACTTTTGTAAATCAAACAGACCTTCTCCTACTGATTTAGAATGTCAAAAAAATCTCGATATTTGTATGAAAATAATTTCAGATTTCATCTTGCTTTAGATATACGCATTTTTCCAATTCACCATGATCAACCTCCTATTTAAATAATATGAATACTTCCCACTTAAACAATATATATTTAGGCTTTCTGCTTTAGAAATATTTTCCAATTTACATATTGAAATTTGCATTCATGAAAGATCCGTTAATGCCTGAGACAGGACACCAAGCCTCTCCTTGTCCAAACCCAAGTCCGGCTCCTCTGAGCTCTCTTCTCCCCAGGCCTCATCCTTGGGCGCTGACTTCCATCGGCTGGTCCGGCTGTGACTAAGTCTCTTTAGAAAGGATCCCCTACCCTTGATATTTGATCACTTGTCCTGTCTTCAGCAAGAATCCTGCAAGTCAGTTTAGCAAGATTCCCTACCCTCAATATGTCCTCTTGGTAACTGTCCATCCACCAATCTACCCCCAACCATTGATTATAAATCCCCAACTGTCTTTGCTGTGTTCAGAGTTGAGCCCCGTCTCTCCTGCATCCTGAGTCTTGACACCTATAATCCTAAATAAAGCCTTCTGTACCACCATTGTAACAAGTGTCAGAATAACTTTTCTTTTTGGCTGCACTACATGGCTTGCAGGATCTTAGTTCCTTGATCTGGAACATGGCAGTGAAAGTGCCAAATGCTAAACCACTAGACCACCAGGGAACTCCTCAGGGTAACTTTAAAGAAAAAAAGCTGGGGGGCAAAAAACATCTCACCGCCTGAAACCATCTGGGTGAAAAAGTGTTATTAATATAATGTAATATATTAAAAACCCATATATTAAAGAGTATTATTAATATAATGCAATATATTAAAAACCCATATTTTAAAAACCAATATTCAAAACAAGAGTGCTCTGGGACTTCCCTGGTGGTCCAATAGCTAAGAATCTGCCTTCCAATGCAGGCGACATGAGTTCAAACCCTGGTCAGGGAACTCAGAACCCCCTTGTCGCGGGGCAACTAAGCCCTCTCACCCCAACAAAAGATCCTGCATAACACAACTAAGACCCAACACAGCCAAATAAATAATTTTTTTTAAAAAAGAGTGCTCTGAGAGCATGCCAGAACATGCATTCTCCCTCTGTCATCATTAACACAGGTGTCATCACCTCCAACTGGACCAACCAATCCTTCTGCCCAATTTTCCCCATTGTCCCGCCACCTTTCTCCTCTCCAATCCATAACCACCCATCATTCAGCTCCCCCAAGGCATTCAAAATAGTCTTCCAAACCTCCTAGCTCTGAGCCATTCAACTCTTTCCAACCTTCCTAAACATATCCAATGTTCCAGAACCTTCCAGCCCCTCCACCATTGCTCTGAACATCATGACTGCCTGGGACGGGCCCAGTGCCAGCTCACACCCGTCTGTGTGTCTCAGCTCGACACTCCTGACGTCAAGCTCACACTGAGATGTTCTGTGGCTATCTTATCTTCCCACCGTGGGTGGGAGAGCCACCAGCCAGGAAAATGTTTCATTTCTTTGCCACCCACGGTGCCAGCTCAATGGATCAGACATGGTGGGTATCCAGTAAATACTCATTGAGCAGCTGAACAGACGTCACTATTGAATTCAACAGAACTGAAAACACGGAGGGAAAATCTTAAAAGATTTGTTTTCTGGAAGAACATTTCATCCCTGGTTGCCGGGCCTGATGAATTTAAATCATTCAAAGTGAGCAAGCGCCCTCTTGTGGGCGCAAGCCGACAGTACCTCACAGAAAAGAGTTTCGATTATGGAGTTCTGAGATCTCTTGCCTGGAGGTTTTTTTCCCTCCTGACCACAGGCAAGGGGCACAAGAAACCATCGCAGTCAGAAAGCTAAGGTCGACACATAGGTGACTCAGTAGCTCACTCAGAGGATTTAGCTTCTCCTCATGCCAACCAGGTAACAGGAGCTGTGGGTACATCAGGGAATTTGATACCTCCCCTGAAAATGAAGAGACATAAAAAGCCCACGGACTAGTATAACGTGCTGTCCTCGATTGGACTGTGGCTAAAACAAGCCAGCAGTCATTTGTACGGCAAGAAACCCTGTACACAAATGTTCACTGCAGCTTTATTCATTGGCAACGGAAAAAAAGGAAGCCGCCCGACTGTCCACCAACAAAAACGGGATAATACACGGCAAGGAAAAGAAGGACGTTATTGCGATGCACACAGTGTGGGTGAGTATTAAACATTGTCCTGCGTTAGAGAAACCTCACATTCAACAGTAACCACTGTATGTTTCTATTTAAATGAAATTCCAGAAGAGGTGATGGTAGGAAAAATTGGAACAGGGGTTGGTGGTTGGGCTTGCAAAAGGGGCCTGGGGGCACTTTCTGGGAGGTGATGATAATGTGTAACTTGATAGGGATTTGGGTTACGCAGATGCACGCATTTGTCTTAACTCATCAAATATTATACTCAAAACAAGTGTATGTCATTACACAGGTAAATTTTACCCCAAAAGGAAAATCAACGACCACAAAAAAATCACTGAACACTTATTTATCAGTGAAGCCCATGCTGAAGTGTTTTGGGGAAGGCGGATGCTGAGATCTGCACATTGCTTTGAAATGCTTTGCAAAACTAAGAGAGATGAACGGAAGCACAGGTGGATCGGCACATGACAACACAAAAAGCAAGATGCTGATCACAAAACTAGTGGTGATGGGTACGTTTAGGGGTGGTCACTAAAATTCTTGCCATGCTTGAAAAAATTCATGATAACATCTTGAGGGGATATTTGAATAGAGATTGAACATTAGACAACTGAGTAAATTCTGCTCATCTTTTATGAATGATGGTGCTGCTTTGGTTAATAGGAAAATGTCCTTATTTTCAAAGACGAATATTCAAGTACTTACAGGTGAAGTGTCGTTATGTCTCAAGCATGTTAAAATGCTCTTGAAAGGAAAATGAAGATAAAAATGCAAACTGTTAATAATTGTGACATCCATGTAATGGACGTAGGGGTGTCAATTATTCTGTTTTCCCTCTTCAAAGTTCTTCATCATAAAAAGAAGACACGCTCTCTCAAGGTGCTTAGATTTCAACATCAAGTGAAAGTTCTGTCCCTTTTTCCTCATCTAGTTGCATCCTTGTGTTTTGTTTTAAAAATTAGTTCTATATAAGGATGAAGAAAAATCTGTTAATAAGGTGTAATCTGGTGATGAGCATCTCACAAGAAGAAGGGAAATGTAAAGAGGATGAGTGAACGAGAAGATAAAAGACAAAATTAACCAGAAAGCATGTAATGAAAGGGGAGAGGACAAGGGAGTGTGGGAAGGAGGACATTTACCTGTTCCCATAATTCTGGACAGAATATTTGCAAATGTGCCCCTTCCCCGCACTTCTTGTCTTGGTCGCTGGCATCACCTCATATCTACCTCTAAAGTCAAGGCCGAGAGACTGCTCATCCACATCTCATGAGCCTCCAAGTCCAGGGTCCTCTGCCTCCTACACCTCTCTCTCCAATCAGTTAACCTTGTGCTCCTCAATGACCTCATCTGTAAATTGAACGTGATGCCACCTGCTTCCTGAGTTGTTTCCAGGATCCAATACTGTAGCACAGTGTGTCTGCAGTAGCTAGGGCTTACAGCTGTGTCTTTATCTCCCTTGTCCACCCCTCCCTGGAACTTAAGGCTTCTCCCAAGCTCTCTAATCACATCCCTTAGACGCTTCAAGTTCCAGTAATATGGTCTTACTTACAGTTTCCCAAATGCATGTCATCACTTCATGCTCCAGGTCTTTGTGTCACTCAGCAGCTCTCGAAGTGTGGTCGCCAGGACAACAGCATCAGCACCAGCGTCCCCTGGGAACTTGATAGAGACAAAAATTCTCAGGTGCCGCCCCACACCCACTGAATCAGAAATTTGGCATGGGGCTCAGGGATCTCTTTTCATGAGCCCTGTAGGTGATTTCTGAAGCCCAGTGAGTTTTGAGAACCGCTGGGTTATACCATCTCCTCTGCTTGAAGTGCGCTTTCTCATTATCCCTGTCAAGCTCCTATGCATCCCTTAAAACCCTCCTGGAGGAAGCCTCTCCTGGATCTGTGGACCTATTCATTGGATCATGAATATAGGGCTATTCATGCTCATCTCTGCACTCACGCTGTGCCTTGATCAGACTTCCGTGGGTGTTCTATGACCTTGTGTTATGATGATTTGTTTGGAAATCTTTTTTTAAAGATTTTTTTTTTGATGTGGACCATTTTTAAAGTCTTTATTGAATTTGTTACAGTATTGCTTTTATGTTTTGTTTTGTGTTTAGCAAAGAGGCATGTGGGAATCTTAGCTCCCCAACCAGGGATCAAACCCATAACTCCTGCATTGGAAGGTGAAGACTTAACCATCAGACTGCCAGGGAAGTCCCCCTGGAAGTCCTTCTCTCCAACTAGGCTAAACAAATAACTAAAGAGCGTGTCTGATATCATCCTCTGCGTTTGCAGCCCTTAGGAAGGGGCCTTTCACTCAAGTTCAACTACTTGAGCTGCCTCAAGCAGCAGGTTATCCAGATGAAGGAGGAAATTCCCTGATTGGTAGAGCACCAGTTTGCCATTCAAGAGACCTGGTGGTGGTGGGTTTCTTCAAGTGTACATTTATTTTGTTTGAAAATCGTATATATCCATTCTTTGATTTCATTTACAGGGAGAGTCCCGTATTAACAGTGTTGTGACACCTTTAAATTTCTTAAATGCATTTTCTGATCATCTTTAAGCTGCAGTGGTTTCCTTCCAAAGATGGTAGCACTCTGCTTTCAGTCCTGTCCAACAAACAACATGATGTGTGACAGGTACACCCTAATGATAGAGAAGACTGGCTGACAGACCTTTTGCAGGAGGTGCTGCTATTTATTAGAGGGGAGTCCTTAGCAGGTTAAACTCTAATCACAGTAATGATGGCCAGTAGTTACTGTATGCTCCCTCTGCAAGGTTCCATATTCATCTCCTTTCAGCTTTACAAGAGCCAGCTGCAATAGGTACAAATCTTATTCCTGTCTTACAGATGAGGAATCTGAGGCACTGAGAGGTCAAGTGACTGGCTCAGAATCACACAGCTAGGAAACAGGGGACCAAAATCAAAGCCAGGAGAAGTCCTTCAAAATCTGCTTCCACTATGATTTTTTTTTTCTGACTCTGCATTCTAAATATCTCTCCAAAATGCCATTCCCTTTTTGGGATCTCTTTTTTCATTGTGTTAAAATATATATAACATGTATCATTTTAGTCTTTCTCTTGACCACGCTACGTGGCACGTGGGATCTTAGTTCCCTGACCAGAGATCGAACCTGCACCCCTTGCATTGGAAGCATAGAGTCTTAATCACTAGACTGCCAGAGATGTCCCTGTTTTAGCCATTTTTAAGTATAAGGTTCAGTGGTATCAGGTATATTCGAATGTTATGCAACCATCACCACCATCTATCACCACAACTTTTTCATCTTCCCCAAAACAAGTTTTGTCCCCGTTGAACACTAACTCCCCATTCCTCCTCCTCCAGGCCCTGGCAGCCACTCTTCTACTTTCTGTCTCTAAATTTGACCACTTTAGGTACCTCATATAAGTGGAATCATACAATATTTGTATGATACTCAACATAATGTCCTCAAATTCAATCATGGTGTATTCACAGCATGTGTAGGAATTTCCTTCCTGTTTAAGGCTGAGTACTAACCCATCATGTGGATAGACCCCATTGCACTTACTTGTTCATCCATTGATGGACACTTGAGTTATTTCCATCTTTTGGCAAGTATGAATCATGCTGATTCTATGAACACAAGTGTACAAATATCTGTCGGAGTCCCTCCTTTCAAATCTTTGGAGTTTGTACCCAAAAGTGGGATTGCATGATATGATGGTGATTCCAGGAGACCAGGTTTATTGGTTAGCTTTGCCCTCTCAGTTTTGCAAGTCACCCAACATCCTTTCCAGTGTTCTGTGCACAACATGGAGACAGAAAATCTTTTCCCCTTTGAATTACTATAATCATGACAACGATAAGTATGTTAAGACAGAGATGTCAGCTTGTATAAACTACAAAGGTGGCTTTATAGGAACTTCCCTGATGGTCCAAGGGTTAAGAATCTGCCTTCCAGTGCAGGAGATGCAGGTTTGATTCCTGGTTGGGGAACCAAGGTCCCACATGCTGTGGAGCAACTAAACCTACTCACTGCAATGAAGACCCAATACAGTCAAAATTAAAGTATGTATATATATTTTAATATATATATAATATAATACAGTAGAATAAGATGGAGTTAATGATGGTCTTAAAGTGCCAGGGGTAGCTATAAAAAAATAATAAAGGTAGTGTATAATTTCATATTGTTGCCTGGAGAGGGAGAAAAGGAGGCAGAGAAGAAGGAATATCTTTTAACCACCCATAAGCTCATAAGCTTTTCTGGTCTCTAAGCTAAAATACGCCCTACTAGGCTGCTGTGCCATTCAACCATCTTTTGAGCACCCTTATACATTTAGCAGAACTTTCTTTAGTCAGATAATGGTCACTGATGAGCCCCACAGGAAAATGAAAAGGGAAGGTGATGTTAATCTGCTGACACACATGCTTGGGGTGTGTAGAGCCAAAAAGAATTGCTTCACCAATAGGCTGTCTTATCAGAAACACTTGGCACGCGTCACCAAGCAGTTGTTTAAGAGTCTTTTTTTAAAACATTATCGTCTGCGGTATGATTTACAGGCAATGGTCTGAGCTCTTGGAAGGAAATCTGCTTTTTTCAAGCCACAGCACAAGTGAAGTAATGGTTTGTAACTCAATGATTTATAAGCTAGACTCTTGATTTTCATTTTATATTATCCCAAAGACATTGCCTGATGAGCTCATATCCCGCTTCTGTTTTTTTACGTAACACTCCCTGTGGTGGCACGAGTGGAAAAGAACCTGCCTGCCAATGCAGGAGATGTTAGAGACATGGGTTTGATCCCTGGGTCCAGAAGATCCCCTGGAGGAGGGCATGGCAACCCGCCCCAGTATTCTTGCCTGGAGAATCCCATGGACAGAAGAGCCTGACGGGCTACAGCCCATGGGGTGGCAAAGAGTTGGACATGACTGAAGTGACTTGGCTTGCACCTCTCACAAAACAAAACCACAAAGTCTTCTTAGCGTTATTAATTGTATCTTTAAATAATTTGTAAAATTTATTTTTGGCTGTGTGGGTCTCTGTTGCTGCACAAGTCTTCTCTAGCTGCAGAGAGCAGGGGCTACTCTCTAGTTTCAAAGCGAGGGCTCCTCACTGCGGTGGCTTCTCTTGTTTCGGACACGGGCTGTAGGGTGCCCGGGCCTCAGCAGACACAGTGCACAGGCTCAGTAGTTGTGGCTCCGGGCTGCGGAGAACCGGCTTAATAGCTGTGGTGCACAAGCTTAGTTGCTCCTCGGCATGTGGGAGCTTCTCGGACGAGGGATCGATCCTGTGTCTCCTGCATTGGCAGGCAGATTATTTACCACTGAACTACCAGTGAAGCCCAGTTAATTATATCTTTTTATCTTTTAAATGAGTGATCATTGAAGGACTAGCCTAGATATAATTAATAAAACTTAGAATTAACAAAGAACTTAACAGATGAAACAAAGGGGCATGAGAGTCAACATTTAACTTAGATAAGAAAGGCATAAATTGAACAGAGAACGGGTTAAAACTTGGGACTGTGAAGTTTTGTAACATTCATAGTAGTTGCTTCACAGCATTTGGGGTCGGGGGGAGCAGAAAGATCTTTACAGACAACAAAAATATTCTTAAAGTAATCCAGAAAACAGGTGTAGAATGGAAGTTTTTGCATTCCCCTCTCCAAGAGGGAAAAAAACACATTTAGAAAGCTGTAGGGAGGTAGGGATGGAGAAGGGCATGGCAACCCACTCCCGTATTCTTGCCTGGAGAAACCCATGGACAGAGGAGCCTGGTGGGCTACAAGTCCATGGGGTCCCAAAGAGTCGTATGCGATGGAAGCGACTTAGCATGCATGCATGCAGGGAGGTAGGGAACCCAGATGGTTAATAACAAAGAACCTGTATCATAGAGCCGACCCACCCCTTTTGACCACTAGAGGGAGCTATCCATGCATTTAAAGCCACATCACTTCATTTTTCCAAGTGAAATGGTTTGATTTTTAACTTGCTTGATCCCAAATAACCAAGGACTTAATTTTTGACCTCTCTAGCCATGTGACATAGAACTGTCAGGTTCTCGATGCTCAACAGCTCTTATTTCCTTAGGTAGAATAACTTTGGCATTTGACTCTGCCATGCTAATAAAATGGATCTGAGCGATTTTATTTAGTTTTGTTCTAATATGTATCTACTCTAGAAATAGGTGAGGGCGATTGAGAGGTAAAAACTTCCATTTACTTACAAAATAAATGAGTCATGGGGAATGAAATGGACAACATGGGAAATACAGCCAATAATATCTTTAAAAGGTGTGTATGGTGACAGATGGTAACTAGACTTCGCCTAGTAATCATTTTGTAATGTAAAGAAATATCAAATCACTATGCTGTGCACATAGAACACAATATTGCTGGAAAATTATATTTCAATAATGGATGGATAGATGGATCAACTCTAATAAAGACAATAGCAACACTATTTCTAGTAAAAAGTAAATAATAAAGCAAATTGTTCTCCAGTCTGAGGGTACATTCTTTGTGACAGGGACCATTTTTAAAGTCTTCATTGAATTTGTAACAGAATTGCTGGCCTTCCCTGGTGGCTCAGAGGGTAAAGCATCTGCCTGCCATGCAGGAGACCCAGCTTCAATCCCTGGGTCAGGAAGATCCCCTGGAGAAGGAACTGGCTACCCACTCCAGTATTCTTGCCTGGAGAATCCCATAGACGGAGGAGCCTGGCAGGCTACAGTCCACGGGGTCTCAAAGAGTCGGACTTGACTGAGCAACTTCACTCTCACAGTACTGCTTCTGTTTTATGTTTTGGCTTTTTGGCAGCAAGGCATGTGGGATCTTAGCTCCCAGACCAGGGATCAAACCCACACCCTCTACACTGGAAGGTGAAGTCGTAGCCACTGGACCACCAGGGAGGTTCCCTGAGAGCATTTTTTGTTTTGTAAAAGGAAAATGAACATCTATTTGGTCTTAACAAATACCCCCAAACTATCCAGAGAACATAAACTCTTTACTGTACAATTAATATTCAACTGAGGTTGGATGGCGTCACCGACTCAAAGGACATGAGTTTGAGCAAACTCTGGGAGATAGTGGAGGCCAAGGGTCTTGAAAAGTCAGACACGACTTAGTGACTGAACAAGTACAACAACAACAGGAGTGAGTCAGCAACTTCTAGATGAATATTCTTTACCCAGGAGAAAGAAAAAAAAAAAAGAATCCCAGCTTGGCTTTTTTCCATCAAATAATTGGCTCTTTCCCAATTACCCACATAACTCACTTGCTTAAGTAATGTCAGCTAATTTGACTGTCTTATTCAAGACTAAATCATGAAGGCAAATGAAATATAATTAACTCCAAAGCAAATGTATCTATTTTACTGTTCCAAACTCAAAGGGGCTATTGAGTGATTGCTTCACCCCACTGGTGTGCATATTAAAATTGTGTTGGGGGCTTCCCAGGTGGCTCCGTGGTAAAGAATCTGCCTGTCAATGCAGGAGACACAGGTTCAATCCCTGAGCTGGGAAGATCCCCTGGAGAAGGAAATGGCAATCCACTCCAGTATTTTTGCCTGGGAAATCCGATGGACGGAGGAGCCTGGCTGGCTACAGTCCATAGCGTCTCAAAGAGTCAAACACAGCTTAGCAGGTAAACAACAACAACACACACACACCATTGCACTAAAATTGAGTCAATATTCAGAGGCAGTGTTCAGAAGGGCCCAAGGACTTCAGGAAACTTGAACACGCATGACGTAGTGTGTGTTCTCCCAGAGTGTGAAGAAAAGAAGAGAGAAGAGACCCCAGGTGATGCTTCAGAGCTGATGAGGATCACAAGCCACTTCCCTCCAGGGGTCCCTGACAACACTGGCCTCTCAAGCCTTCGAGGATGCCCCTCACTGAGCACTGAGGTTGACAACAATCTTTTTCCCAGGCTTCTTGCAGTACAAGGATCTCTTGAAGATATTGATTAGCGCTTTTGTTGAGGTAGACAACACTTGATGGTGCAAAGAGTTATTCACACATCTCCCTGCCATTTGGTCTGAGGCAGGTCTGCACCTCGGCGAATATGAGATCAGAACACAGGGGAAATCAGGAAGAGACCGAGAATGTCAACTAGCGGATGCCCTGGATGCGTGATCCAAGACAGCTAGAGTTCATGGGCTCTGGTTTTTTGTCCTTCCTTTCCTCAGAATGACTGTTCTGTAAATATTATTTTTGTGCATTCACATGGGGCAGAAATTTCATTTGGGGGACTTCCTGGTGGTCCAGTGGTTAAGACTTCACCTTCCAATGGTGTGGGCTCCATCCCTGGTCCAGGAGCTAAGGCCCCATGTGCCTCGTGGTCAAAAAAACAAAACACAAAACAGAAGCAGTGCTGCAACAAATTCAATAAAGACTTTAAAAATGGTTCATATCAAAGCCATATATATTTAAATGTACATTAAAAAAAAAAAAAGAAATTTCTACTGGGCCAGTCTGGCCTGATATCATCCCAAACTCAGTCTCTGTAGGCGTGTGGTCAGTCTGGACCACCCTTGGACCTGGTCAGAAGGAGCCCCTGCCCTGGGGTCCATGCTTTAGACAGCCCCACTTGGACCCTCTTGGGGGCCATGGGTATGTGCCCTCCTGGATCCCTGCCTCCACACTGTGCTCCAAACCCCCGTCCCCATCGTTACCGGAGGTTTCTCCCCCAACAGCCCCAGCCTTAGTCCTTGGGCCCACAGGCTTTTTCCAGGGTCCAGGTGCTCAGGAGTCCTGGATCAGACTATTCTTGTGAACCCAGAACCTTCCCTCTCCCCGTTGCCTGGGGAGCAAGTCACCAGGGTGTGCAGCTTCTCTTTACTGCAGAAACCAGAAAGATCTCCCTGCTTCCAGTCCAGCCCAATGGGCTGTCCACTCACCCCACCGAGGGTCTCCTTCACTCCCCTATGACACCCCTCCCCTGAACACTAGAGCCCTTCCCCTCCTTTCCTCAGGCAGGGGTGCCAGGTTTGGCAAATGAAAATAGAAGGTACTCGGTTAGATGTGAATCTCAGATTGATGAATAAACGATGAGTAAGTTTTAGCATCAGTAGGTCAAATATCTGAAAATCAAATGTAACCAGGCATCCTGCACTTCAATAGGCAACCTTCTCTAAGGGTGGCTCCTCGGGATCCAGGGGGCCCGTCCTCTGCCCCCCACAACTCCCTGGGGTCCTAACGGTGCTGCATGTTACGGGTTATCCTTATTTTTTTAAAATGACTCAGCACAATGATAGGTGAAACGAACAAGAACAAAAACGGTCCTGATAAAGATCAAGCATATTAAGCTCAAAGGCTTGGTTTATGGCTTTGCTTTAACGTCTACTTATTTGGCTACGCTAGGTCTTAGCTCAGGCAGTTGGGGTCTTTGACCTTCATTACAGCATGTGAGCTCTTTGGTTGCAGCAGCTGCAACAAGTGGGACCCAGTTCCCTGACCAGGGATCAAACCCGGGCCCCCTGTGTTGGGAGCGTGATGTCTTAGCCACTGGACCACCAGGGAAGCCCCCGGCTCAGTTCAGTGTTTCCCACCTAATAGATGAATTTAAGGCTATAAAAGTGTTCACCCATCCCCATCACAACTGAGATGCCTTACCTGGTACTGTCACTACCCCTCATCTCTAAATAGCTCACACGTGCGCTGATTTACTGGTTAGCTGCCAACCTGAAGGGGAACAGGGTGTTCTGCTGGTTTTTTGTAAATCTCCAAGTGGATAGGACGTTTGTCTCCTTCTCAGCACCTTTGATTTGTAAGATGTTTTACAGTCAGAGGATGTGGCCTGCGGGATTTATGCACTTTGGAATCTGGTGAGATTTTCTTTCTGAGTCATTTTGAAAAAATAAGGATAACCCGTAACATGCAGCACCGTTAGGACCCCAGGGAGTTGTGGGGGGCAGAGGAGGGGCCCCCTGGACCCCAAGGAGCCACCCTTAGATAAGGTTGCACCCTAGTGCAGTTTCTTTCAGTTATTATGAATGCTCCATGAGGGTTTGTTGGCACAAAGTTCACAGACAGCCGATAGGTCAAGTTTGTTAACAGTGATGGTTGACTTTTGTCTAATTGATTTGCGGATTTCTGAGATATGAGGATTAATATATTCTGTTGTGGTCAGGAATTAATTTCTCACTGTACCTCTAAACACATAAAACTCTTTCAAAGCTATGTTTTTAGTTGAATAAAGGTACATAACTATTTACCTTGACAAACTATTCCCTGCATAAATGGACACGTTTTACCTTGCATTTTATTGGCAAGGCTGCCACCACTGGCTTTCTATTTTCCTGGTATGTTTTTTCACTTCCTTATTTTCAACCCTTTGTGTCACTTCTTTTTTGTACATGGTCTCTTATAATTAACCTGTACACGTATGTGTGGTGAAGTTTACTATTCAACTTGAAAATGTCCAGAAACAGCAAAATTTAATCCATTCATATTTATTATAATGAAAACTGAAAGTGTTAGTTGCTCAGTCAACTCTTTGCGATGCTGTGGACTATATAGCCCACGAAGCTCCTCTGTCCACGGAATTCTCCAGGCAAGAATACTGTAGTGAGTTGCCATTCCCTTTGCCAGGGTCTATTTCTGACCCAGGGATTGAACCCTTATCTCTTGCATTGCAGGCTAACTCTTTACAGTCTGAGCCACCAGGGCCTCACCATGATGAATACTATGTTGACATCTACTCCTGCTATCCTATTTTTAAGATTTTTTGGTGTGGGTCATTTTTAAAGTCTTTACTGAATTTGTCATAATTTTGCTTCTATTTTATGTTCTGGCTTTATGGCCCTGAGCCATGTGGGATCTTAGCTCCCCAACCAGGGATCAAACCTGCAACCACTGTGTTGGAAGGTGAAGTCTTGACCGCTGGACTGCCAGGGAAGTCCCTTGCCATCTTATTTTATACTTCTCTTTCTTTTGATTTCTTCTGATGTGTACTGGATCGAGTGAGCTGTCTTGGCATACAGTACATAGAAAACTGATTCTTCTCCAAACATTGTTGACAACAGTGACGCTGTGTGGCCCGCTGGTCTCTAGTCGAAATCTCCAGCTAATTCCTCACAAGATGTTAGCGGGGAGGACTTACCCTCTGAACTAAGTCCCTGTGGGCCTTGAGCTTATTTCAGAAAGGGAGGGGATATGCAAGGGCAGAGGAGCACCGGGGTAGAAAGGACACTTTGGGGAATAGACAGGCTGAAAGCTCAAGGTGATTGCCTTAACCATTAACAGGGAGATACTTCCTTAAACGGGTATACCAAGCAAGTGAAGGGGGACACAGAACTTAAACATGGAGGGACACGGCACCAACTATGCGAACAGGTTTATTTGAATCCAAGTACAGCCCACCCCAGCACTGGGGCCCTCACTCCAATCTTACATCAGGAATTGCCGCTCCTGCAACTAAGAGCCAGACTGAGTTGTGGCTCCGGCATTTTCCGTGCATGGAGCTGACTCCTTGCATGTCCAGCCGTTCCTTCTGAAGGACCCAGCTCTTCTCACCTACACACTCTCTCACACTGTTCACAGGGCTTTTCTCCTGAGCACAGGACACTGTATTGTGACACAGGCTTGCGCTGAGCCCACCGTAACAGGTACACACAGACCTTTCACCTTATGCCACAAGTGTCTTCTTACAACACAGCACAGGTTCCTTTTTTTCTTTTTTTGTTTTACTATTTACTACCCTGCTTTTGGCTCGTCTCAGTGACCCACCGCTGTTCTTTCCTCCTAGGTGTCCCTTTGCCCAAGGTACCCTGCACAACAAATAACTGTGTGGCTCAATCAGAAAGTTGTTCTCAATCAGTGTTCTTTATCCATTAGAGTCACAAGTTAAATTGAAAAGACTGCCTTCCTTGAAAAACGCCTATACCCACAGGTACACAAAACTCTGCATACAGTTTAAGAAGGTTCTGGATCTCTTTGAGATCCATAGATCCTGGGTTTAAAAACTCACCATGACACTCCCACGCTAATTCATGATGCAGAGAAGACCTGGGCCAAGACCAGCTTTACAGAGGAGGGGGCCAAGTCAGGGTGACCCCACTTTCTGAAGCAGTATGGGGGAGCAGGACTGATGGGGTACATGCAAAACAGGCTATAAACTATGTAAATTCACCTGAAAATCAGTAACAGCAACACACCTGTGCTATTATCTTATTCTAAAAATGTATTTTATTTGCATCTATTATACCTGTTTGCTGTTTAGTCACCAAGTCGTGTCTGACTTTCGACCCTGCAGACTACAGCCCATCAGGCTCCTCTGTCCATGGGATTTCCCAGGCAAGAATTCTGGAAGGGGTGGCCATCTCCTTCTCCAATATTATACTTACATCTGAACAATGAAAGCGCTTTGGTTCAATGGGTCACAGTCCACCAAGACCTCCGCTGACACATGTAACAAACACAGGGCCCTGGAATCTCCGGATTTGCTCATGTGCCTCTTAAGATTTTAAAACATAAGGTGAGAATGACTTATTAAAATGTCTTTGTGTCCTTCTGACCTCAGAATTACTCTACCTTATGCACACCAGGAGTGGGACCCAAGCGGTAACACCTGGAGGCCTACCTACCCGCAGGGTTTGGGTAACACTGGCCGGTGGGAGCTGGAAGCCCTCCCAGAATTTCTGAGACCCTTGGAGTGTGTCTCAGGGCTGCCCTCCCCTGGCCCCAGGACTACTGATGTGTGGTACTTAGGTGTTCTGCCCTACTTCAGTCTGGACATAGCATCTGGCCCTTCCATAAGTTTCCGTAAGAAATCCGCTCAGACTGAGGATCCCAAGACTTCAGGGGGAAGGATTCTGTGGTTGAAAGGGTCTATACAGGACATTGTGCAACCAGACGCCATCCTCCTCCACTGGATCCCTCTCTTCAACTCCCTTCCCAAGTCCACTCTGTATCTTCTCGTCTCAGACTATACTAGGACACTCGAGTTCTTTGCTTTCTCACCACGTGGAGCCATTCAGCCTTCTCCAGGTCCCACCCAAAATGCAGATGTCCAGACCCATCACAGTGCTCAACAGGACAAAAGGACTCTGATAACATGCCTCATCTTCCTTAATCCACTGATATTAATGTTATACTACTAAAGGTTAGGCACTTCATGGGCTTCCCAGGTGGCACTAGTGGTGAAGAATCTGCCTGCCAATGCAGGAGACGTTAAGGGATGCAGCCTCTATATGTGGGTCAAGAAGATCCCCTGGAGGAGGGCATGGCAACACACTCCAGTATTGTTGCCTGGAGAATCCCACAGAGAGGAGCCTGGTGGGCTACACTCCATAAGGTTGCAAAGAGTCAGGCACGACTGAAGCGACTTAGCACACAAGTACTTTATATGTGTTTATTTCATTTTCTCAAATGTATCTCCCAGGTTAGGTTATTTTCAAAACCATTTTACAAATGAGAAACCTGAGGTTCAGAGAAGTTAAGCTCAAGGTCACAGAGTAAGGGCTCTGTCACCTTCAGGTTCCCCACCCCTCTTCATCTCAGGCCACATACCAACTCGGCATTACTACTCATACTGATAATCTGCCTCCTGCCCTGTGATGGTATCAACCTCTTTGTCACCTCTTCCTCATGGTTTGATTTCACCATTGAGTATTTTTTCTACCTTTTGATATTTGCTTTCATTTATTATTTTCAAATTGCTGAGAATAACAGCGGGCTGTACAGAAAGTACTGCTTAATAATTTAAACTTGGGGGAATAACTGAACCAAGAGTTGGAAGGCCCCTGGGAAGGCATCAGGAAGCGAGCTGTGACTTCTCGCTCTCATACCTGAACCCCCAGCAGGCACAGGAGTGACGTGATGGGTGAATGTGAGTGCAACTGTGACCTCTCTGCCTCACCCACTGACACTGAAAGGGCTGTCTGGATTACTCCTGCCTCAACCAGAAGTGGAGCATAGACTCACCCCAAGAGGCAGATGGATGTCAGACCCACTATTGGAGATCGAGGCTCGGGTCTGGGCCACCACTGCTTAGCTGAGAGGTGTCAGGCCTCAGCAGGGTGGGTGACAGCCATCAAGGGCCCCAATAGGACTTGCAAAGTGAAACAGAGGCCTATGGGCAGCATGCAGATAACTCATTTAGTTGCTCAGTCATGTCACACTCTTTGCGACCCCACGGACATATAGCCCACGAGGCTCCTCTGGCCATGGGAGCTCCCAGGCAAGAATACTGGCGTGGGTGGCCATTTCCTTAATACAAACACCAAAATGGGTCACACAGGAGACGTGAATTCATTGCTAACCTTTAAAAATACTTAAATTTTAAGTAAAAATCTGGATTGTTGGTTTTTCCTTAAAAGAGCAGACCATGCAGGACCCTGAGGCCTGGTTTCCACTATGGAAACAAACAGCTACAGGAGGGTGGGCTTTCTCCAGTCTGCCACAGACCTCATGACTCCTTGGTCAACTGCTTGTCCCCTGGGCCAGGGTGTCCTCACAACTTGGTTTGCTGGGATGATTCCAGTTTAGGCTTGTTGTACATGTTTGAGTATTAACAGCAACCTCCTCACTATATCATATGGGTCACCTAGACATAAATGCACAAGCCCACCTCCACCAAACACACACATACAGACACAGACACACAGACACACACGCACACTGACCACCAAATTCATACCACCATTATGTCAAGCACAGAACCCTGTTATAAAGTGATTTTATTAAATTGATTTGGACATACTGTAGGTCAAATAATATTTTCCGAAGATAACAATTATGGACTTTAAAGCTCGACATAAAATTAGTAGCTTCAAAAGTGTTAGTCATATTCCCCAGCAACAGCATGATAAAATAATTCAACTATGTAGAAATATAGAACTCTAGGACTAGCTGGAAACTTGGAAATCATTTAGCCTAATGTCCTCATTTTGTTAAGTGAGAAAACTAGACTCAAAGATTAAGCGATTTTGCCCAAGCTCACATACCTAATAGTAATAAAGCTAGAAATCAAACCAATTTTTCCTAAAACTAAAATTCTATCAATGATATTTCAAACTGGCCCGCTATTAACTAAAAGTCTAGGCTTTTCTCTAATGCTCCACACTACTGTGACATGAAAGAGTGTTAAGACACTACAGTAAATCGTAGTTGAGGAATTCAGGCCTGGAAGGGGCTTTATCAAATAACTAGGCCAGCCCTCTCTTCGCAAAAAGGAGGCAAATTATGTGAAGTGACTTCCCAAAGGCTTGTTAACCAAGCTATCCAGATGAAAATTCAGATGGTGACACACGTACCCTGCCCCAAATCCCATCTTCTACTTTCACCCACTCAGTTATGTGCCCCCTTTAAATCTCCTTTATGCGCTGAGGTTTTAGTTATACAAAAACCCCTTCCAGTCAAACAGAAGAAATTTATTCAAATATGAAGAGAAAATCAAGCTTTGTTTCATATTTCGGTGACTATTTTGGGTAGTTCATTTTCCAACCTCTCAAGACAGTGGACAGACACTAACCTGATCACCCAATTCAGAGCTTTCAAAAAGCCTTAATTTCCCCCAAAGACTTCCTGAGCAAAAAGGACTACATGTGGGAAATTAACGAAAACAGGAATGAAGAGAGAAACAAAGGTCAAAATTAGTTGCTTTTTGTTGTCATTGGGGACTTTTGGTCTTCTAAACATTCCTGGAGTTCCTCCACATGAGTTTTTAATATCTAGCCAAAAAAAAAGGGCCTATAGAAGTCAGGATACTGAGCTTTCAGCATCTCCCCCGCCCTGCTGCTCACTACACTCACCGCCGGGCCGCGCCTTCTGCTCCGCCCAACGCGAACGGCAGGGCCGCCCCACCACGAAAGCTGGGCACCTGCACTCTGCAGCCACCCCTGCACCGCCCTGGCCAGCGCAAAGGCCTCCCTGACCGCTATCTACTGCCACCCCCCACCCCCACCCCCCGCCGCTCTAAATCATCACCCTAGGTTATTTTCTCCATAGCACTTAATCACTACCTCATACTACGTTATTTGTTTACTTGCTTATCGTCTGTCTCCTCCACCAGAAGTCAACTCCACGAGAGTAGGGCCCTTGTCTGTCTTACTCATGGTATCCCCCGCAAGGGGCACAGTGCCTGGCACATAGGAGGTGTTCAATAAATACTTGTCCATTGAATGAAGAAAGAAAAGGAGAGGTTAACAGAGACATTCCTGCCTACAAAGGAAGGGATATGTAACCCTACATGTTATTGCCCAAAATTACAGGAACAGAAACTATTATTAGGGACGCCTCCTACCATCTGCCTCTCCTAGGGGAAAGTGGCTCCACGTGTTACTAAAGGAGCCCCAGAGGGCAGTTCTGGATGGAGAAAAGTCCTAACTCCGCTCACTTCCTCCTATTTACATTCAGCTATCCCCCCCAAAAAATATTCAAGTTAAAAATATGTGATGTAGCCACTAGAAAATTAAGTCTAACATAGTGACACAGTGATAAGCAGAATTCACAAAATTAAAGTTCAAGGGTGTGTATGCTTGCCAATGATCTTCTCTGATAGGCAAAGTAAGTGGCCATCATGAGTCACCTAAAACCTAAAATGAAATTTGATGCCATCTAGGAAGGGGTGGATATTTATGGGCATTTGGAGGATACACGGGTAAAGTGGGTGCAGAAGTAACGGGACACATGGACAGATACGGAGAGGCTAAACCAAGTGGTAACCTTTCAAGTACCAGAACACTACTTGGTGGGAGCTGGCCGTTTTCAAATGCATTCACCGGTATGCTGGGATCAAGAGAAGGAAGGTCGTGAGTTCCCGAAATGGGGCAGTATCTGGGGTAGCTTTTGGGTAAAGTGTAGACAGAAGGTGATTTGGGAGGCTGCGCAACGACCATGGTTTCCTGTTTAATTATTCCACCAGAATCCCAGGAAACGCACACCCACGACTGGGACCTCACAGCCTGCCCTGGGCACACACTCACAGGAGCTCCAGATTCACAAGTTGTGCAACACACTTGGCATGAATCCAAAAACTCACCCTCACGCATGCCTCCTGGAAAACAATGTTCTGCTGGGTCCTGCTGTAAAAATTTCTTGGATCAATGTAGGTATTTACAGGGTTTTTCCTTCCTAGTGGCACTTATGGGTTTTAAGAATTTTTAACTCTTAGCAAAATGCTTTATATAACTGATATTTTGAGATGGTTTCTCTCCTTTGTGTGCACTCTCTGGTGGATGCAGAGGCTGGTGCTCTGACTGAAGGCCTTCCCACACTCATCGCACTTAAAAGGTTTCTCCCCGGTGTGCACTCTCTGATGGATGCAGAGGCTGGAGCTCTGGCTGAAGGCCTTCCCACACCCACAGCACCTATAGGGCTTCTCCCCGGTGTGCACTCTCTGATGGATGCAGAGGCTGGAACTCTGGCTGAAGGCCTTCCCACACTCATAGCATTTATAGGGCTTCTCTCCTGTGTGGACTCTCTGATGCATGCAGAGGCTGGAAGTGTGCCTGAAGGCCTTCCCACACTCTTCACATTTAAAGGGCTTCTCTCCGGTGTGTACTCTCTGATGCATGCAGAGGTTTGAACTATTGCTAAAGCCCCTTCCACACTCACTACATACATAGGGTTTCTCACCTGTATGAACTCTCATGTGAATCTGCAGGTGTGAGCTCCAATTGAAGGCTTTGCCACACTCGTAACACTTATAGGGCTTCTCCACTGTGTGGATTTTCTTATGTCTGTTAAGTTTGGTCGTAGTACTAAAATCCTTACCACAATCATCACATTTATAGACCTTCTCTCCTGTGTGGTCTCGCCAATGAATATGAAGTTCTGATATATGAAAGAAACCCTTGTCACACTTGTCACATTTATGGGGCTTCTCAGCAGTGTGAATTTTCTGATGCATAAAAAGATCTGCTCTCTCAGAGAAAAACTCCCTGCACATGGGGCACTTGTAGATCATGGTTCCTATTTGGTATCGTGATTTAGAGATTTCCTTACAACGACTACAGTTACAGGCGGCTGTCTCAGAGTCTCTCATTTGGCCATGTTGGCGTTTATCTCAAGCTGGCTCTATGCGGGAGGTCTGAGGTCGGCCTAAGCTTTTCCCTGCCTGTCTTTCTATGGAAGATTTCTTCCTGCATAGTGTTCCTCACTCAGTATTATTGATTATAAAGTGACATGTACATCCACATCAACTCTGGAACTCGTTAACACAGCACTTTCTTTTAGATCCTGAGCTGTCAACATTCCAAGAGGCTGCCAAGGTGCAAACCTTTGTGCTTTTAAGCCCCTGGAATCTTCCTCTTGTGGAATAATCTCGTTCGTCTCGCTTGCAGGGAAAGGCCTGCCCAGTGTCCCCTGCGGCCGAGGGCGCGATCCTGCGTGCTGGCCTCGGTCCCAGGGAGCCTCCCCTTGCAGAGTCACTATGACATCCTGCCTCCTTTGCATCAGACAGGAGCCTCCCAGGAAGCAAGCACCGCTGGTCCAGGTGTGTCAATCCTTCCTCGTGAGGCCTCCCTGCACAGCTGTCTCTCCAGTGGTCTCCTATAATAGAAACATAAACATAAACACTGAAAACTCCTTTCTCGTCCAGAAAATTGCCATGGATTCTATAATTAATTTCCAATAAGCAAGACAGCAGTGACACAGACCTTCTGTGATCTTGAGGAAGGAGCTCTATCTTCCACAGAGATGTGTCTCTTGGATTTGCAGGTCTGAAGAAAAGAATTTGTAGATATCATGCTCCTGTTCACAGCCCAAGTACATAATCCAATTACAACCGCTGACTGTAATTATCTGAGCAACACCAAGGGCTAATATTATTGAAAAAGAGAAGAAATCCTCAGAAGACCTACATGCAAGTATGAGAAGCAGCTGTCTACACAAAGGAGCAAGAAGGAAAACTCACTCCACTTGGAACCTCAGAAGGAACAATGCTGCTGCTTCTGGAGCTAAAACACAATACTGAGGAGCCCTCCAGTCCAAAGAAAGTAAATATATGACATGTTGGCATCAAGAGTCATTCCCTCGCTTAACGGTCCCAATAGTTTCCTGATGTTCTCAGAATCCCAATCTTTAACCTGAAACCCAAGGCCCTGCATGGCCCTGCCCCCACCCACCCCAACCTCACACATGGCTGGATGTGTCAGCTGCCTCTCTCGCCTCTTCCTCAAGAAGGCTCCTGGCTAAGACTCTATTGAAATCTCTTATTTGATTCCTTCAAAGTACAGAGACCTTGTAATTATCTAATTGTTCCTTGCTTTTTGCTCTGTCTCCTGTGCTAGAAAGTAAACACCAGGAGGGAGGTATGTTGCTCACTTACATTCTGGCCAAGCAGAGGTGTTCGGATACCTATTGGATGCATCCACAGGGTACTTAATAACACCTCCTCTCTCCTGCAGACACGTCCTGCTTCATTCTGGTACAGCGATAAAGGTATATTTTCTAGTGCCTTATTACCAGACTTTTGATAACCAACATGGGACAAAATATACACCAAATAGAAGGAGAGGACACAGAAGAAAATCCCCACATACTCTATCTGAAATCTTTTGAGGTTTAGGATGCCTTAGCTACATTTTCATGTCCTGTACTATGCTAAGCAAGTGATACTTCAGTTACTTAGTTAATGAAATAAACATCTTAGAATAACATTCTCAATAATATGTTCAATACAAAGACAGGATACACAAGGGCTTGAGGAGGTTTCTTTAACATTAAAATCACAAAATAAGGTGACCTCCCCGGTGGTCCAGCAGTTAAGATTCCAAACCTCCAATGCAAGGGATACGCGTTCAATCCCTGGTTGGTGACCAAGATCCTACATGCCGAGTAGCACGGCCAAAAAAAAAAAAATTGCAAAATAAACAGTACTGTTTCCAGATGGAAGTGTCAGGATAATGTAATTCATCTAAACAACCAAGGTTTCAGCAAAAGGAAATATAATCAGTGTGTGAAAAATTATATATGCATCTATCCTTTGATCTAGTAATCACATTTCTAGAGATCTATCCCAAGATATACTGGCAAAATAGGAGATGACCAGTTTATTCACCGATGTGGTACCTGTCACAGCAAAACTGCAGGCAGCCCAAGGCCCACCACTGGGGAGGGCCTGAATCAGCTATGGGGCTTCCTTACAGTGAGCTACTGCTCAGCCATCAAAAAGAGGGGATGGGGACGAGCACGAAGTACTGACACGAGTAAGCCCAGGTGCTGGTGCTGGTGGTTTGGTCACTCAGTCGTGTCCGACTCTTGTGACCCCATGGACTGTAGCCTGCCAGGCTCCTCTGTCCATGGGATTCTACAGGCAAGAGTGGGTTGCCATTCCCTTCTCCAAACCCAAGTAATACTGTCTAGGAAAAAAAAACAAGGCACAGATTAATATATCCAACCTGCTACCTTCTGTGCAAAAAAGGAGGGGAATGTGAATTATTACATATTTCTTTACGTGATGTATAAAAGTAAACATGGAGAAAGATAATACAAAATGAAATCTTTATTGAAGTATGATGTACAATGTCCTGTTAGTTTCAGGTGTACAAGTGACTGTTAGACATTTAGATGCATATTCCTTTCAGATTACGGTCACTGCAAGATGCTGAGTGTAGCTCCTTGTGCTACACAGTGGCCCTGCTGCTTTCTGTTCTATATGCAGCAGCATGCATGTGTTAGTCCCAAATGCCTATTTTATCTCCCCCACTCCTATTATCCTCTTTGGTAACAGTTTAGTTTGTTTTCTATATCTGAAAGTCTGTTTTTGTTTAATATAAAATGAATTTAAACAGAAGGAAGAAGAAAAGGATGAAGTAAAATTTCTCTGAATGTAACATTATGTTGTTTTGGCTTTGGAAACATATGTTTATATATTCAAAAAACAAAATTAAAAAAAAGAAAAAAGCAATTCCTAAAATTTTAAAACAAAATGAAGAAAATGATCCTCAACTTTCCCGTTATCCACAAAAAACTTTTAAGTACAAGAGACTGAGTGTCCATACTTAGAGGGAAATTCTGTTAATAAAGCCGCAAAGAAGTTAAACTTCTTTCATAGTTTAACTGAGTTATAACAAATATATTTTCATAAAGTAGGATAATGCAAATAACTCATTATGGTAATAATGTTAGGAACCAAGTTTCCAAGTGAAAGAAGTAAGATACTGACATAAAATCAAAATTATGGAAAAAAATCTTATAATGTAAAATTTGATTTAGAAATATCAGTTTGAATTCACATTTCCTTCCCTCTTTTTTTTTCAGGGTATCCACCAAAAAGCCCTGTAAGCAACGATAACCAACAGCAGTGGTCCCTTCTCTTGTGGAACCTTCTCCACCAAATGGCACAGGGATCTTTGCAGAGTGGCTGGTCTCAAGGCCAGAGCAGCACTTTATACAGTGAGCCCTGGGACATCTTGTTATGCCAGAATGCGAGGAGTCATGCCAAAGAACACAGATGCCAACTTACGAATAGACTCCCATTGGCCAAAACTGGGACAACTGAGCATCAGAAGGAATGATGAATGTAATCCATTGAAACACACTAAATATACAAAATCCCCTAATTCACAGTGATGACAAGGGGTGGGGAGGCACGGAGAGAGAGGGACAGACAAAGACAGAGAGACAGACTCAAGGCCCTAGACTAAACTGAAAGTTACAGAATACCAACTTTTACCTTTTTTGAAACTTGGCAATTAAAAGGAAAGAGTGAAGAATTCTTCCTCTATGAACTATCTTTCAAGAGAATGCAACAAGTCAGCTAGTAGATGTGCAACTGTAACGAAATGCATGATTCAGACCATGGCAAGAAATGGGTAAAAACATCAGATGAAAAGCCGATCAAGTTCTTACACTTTTGAGGATCTGGCTATCAACCCCTGACCCCTGATCAACTTCAGCATACTCCAAGAGGAGCGAGTACACACCCTGCCTCCTGGCCTGATGCCACAGGAACCACACAGGGTCACCTGAAACATTCTTGCCAAACGCCTCCTGGACTCCTTTTTATTTGAGGGAAGTAGGAGGGCTAGGGAACTACCAGGATACAAGCAGAAAAATATCAAAATGTGAGCCAGTCCACAGGACAACTGCCCATTTCTGCAACAAGGAAATGGTATGGAAAAGGTGTGGGGTGGGGGGTGGACTTCCCTGATGGTCCAGTGGTTAAGACTCTGCACTTTCAATGCAAGGGGCTTGGGTCTGACCCCTAATCAGGAAACTAAGATCCCACATGCTACACGCCACAGCCAAAAAACAAGAAAAAAAGAGTTGGGGGTGGGGGCTGCTCTAGACTAAAGACACCTGAGAAGTAACAAAGGTAACTTGAGGACCTACCTTCTTAGGAATTCTATTCAAATAAGCCAGCTGCTAAAACAGGACAACTGGGGAGATGCCCCTTAGGGGCTAGGTATCAGATTACACAAGGAACTGGGCTCACTGTATGAGGTGTGATGATACCCTTGCAGTTGTGTAAACCAATGTCTATTTGTATACTGAGGCTTGTAACAATGAAATGATGCCTGAGATGTGTCTTAAAAGGCTTGGGCTAAATGAAAATAATAGACAAAGCAAACATGGGAGGACTGTTGTAACTGTTCAATCTGGGTGATGGGTAAATAATGAATAAGACAGTCGATCTCTTCCTTTGTGTATGTCTGTCATTTTTCATGATAACAGAACTGGCTAATACAGGGAAACATTTTTTTCCTGCTCCTCTCACAGTGACAAACTGACCCCCAAACCTGGAACACTGCACAGATGTGCACGTGAACTAAGCAGATGCAATCCTCCGACGGCTGTGACCTTGGCAGTCCACCCGGAGTGCGTGGGTGTGGGCACACTGCAGAGGTCTCTGGGGAGCGGAGGGAGGGTGCTGCGGATGAGCAAGGAACATGGGGAGCAGTGCTGCCCTCAGCTCCTCCTTCCCCCACCAGCTCCTCAACAGAGAGCCGTGTGGTTCCCCTGGTGCCCTCCCTTGGAGAGGCAGCAGCCAGGGTCAGGGCATCCACCCAGACCAGCCTCAGACCGCCACCCAGACTGGCTGGCGACGTGAAACTCCTGTAGTTGTCGTGCGTGACCTTCCACCAGAGCACCTCTGGATGGGGAAATCGGGTACTGTGGTGCCTTCCAGGTCAAAGGCCTGGGCACAGCTATAAGTCTCAGGGCGCTGAGCACAAGCCATATTCTTCAGGTAAAAGGCCAGGCAAAGAACCTCCAGCAGACCTGCCATGTGACCACCAAGAGCAGGACAAAAAGGCACCAAGGATCCCCACCACAGCCTTTCCTAAAACAGCACCCGTCTCACTGCCTCTTCACAGACCAAGGAGACGGCAGGCCAAGAGAACAGGGAGGAAATCAGAATTCTACACACTGCAAGGGCACGGTGCTCCCAAGAATCTCTCCCTCGAAGCATGTTTCCTAGCCAGTGTCCTGTAAGGGTTTTCACAGGGACAGCGTGTATGACTGGGGGCCACCTGGGAGACCGGAGGAGGAAGGGGGCTTGCAGCTGAGGTCGCCAGGCACCACCACAGGCCACGTCCCGTTTCTCCATGAGACCTTGGGGTATCATCAGCAAGTCCGTGCCTTCAACCTGCATGTGAGGAGACCTTTGCAAATAGGAAAGGTGTAGGCTGGCAAAGAAGTGAGAGGAAAAGGGTTTTAAGTAGCCCAACCGCCCTGAACCCCACCTTTCACGAAAAGGAGTTTCTTCCCTCCCTGCAGTCTGTCCATCAGGAGATTTGCCTCATGTCAACCATGTGACACCAACAACACCTCATCAATACCTGTCCCCCAGGTCACTTAAAAATAAGGGATCTAGGTGAATAAACAACCGTGGCTGAAACGCAAGGAAGTTAAAAAACAAACGAGCCCTAAATACAAAGAAACTACATCCTGAAGGAACAAAAAGTTCTGGGCCCTGACACAGGATAAAAGTCACCTGGAGACGGAGATATAGGATTAATGGCCCGGGAGGACGGGGCTGTTGCCCTTGGAGCGCTGATCGGGCCACGTGCTCCCAAGTCTAGACACAGTTCAACTGGCACTGGGACTAGGAGGCAGCACCACTGCTGGACTGTGGGGTGAGGCCCGGCGTCTACTGCAGTGGCCTTGACCTTCCTTGCAGGCAGCACGCTTGTTTCCTGTGGTATCAGGCTTGGGCCGGGGGAGGAGGCACAGGGTCTGCTCATTTCTCTTCGAGTTTTGCTTACAGTGGTTAGTGGGCTCCAGGGTGGGAGAGGAACCCACTCTGGTCCCACCTGCAGGAGACAAACATCAAGAGGCAAGTACAGAATGGGGACACTGATTTTCTCTTCAAATTTCAGCCTGAATTTGTTGAAGAACTCAAAGGTAACAGTCCTTCTGCCCTGGGAAGAAGCCCATGAGGCTGTGCTAGGGAGGGAAAATTGGATGTGGACTTTGAAACAGGATTATTTAAACACACTTCTGTGTGTGCCTTTCATATATTACTGTCTTTTGCACAGCTGTCCTCAAAATACGATTCTACATAAGAAAAAACAGTGAACTCATTTTTCATGGATTTCTTGTTAAAACAATCCAGTGGTTACAGGAAAGAAGGACCCAGGCTCCACAAGGCAGGGGCTGGAGCTGAGAGGAGGGAGCGAGTAGGACACCGAGAGTCAGCATCCCACAGGGCCCGGTACTGGGCCAGCAGGAGGCGCCAGTGTGGCTGTGCTCAGAGGACAGCCAGCTCACCAACAGAGAGGCACAGACTGGGAAAGGAGACGAGTGCTCCAGATGCTCCAGAACGCTGACTCGGACCTGGACACACTCAGCACAGGCTGGCTGTGAAATCAAGACCAACCCCCCGATTTGGTAGGAGAGAAAGCCCTGCACACCTGTCATGGAGTTGGCAAACAGAAGCCTCGCCCTCAGACTCCGCATCAAGCCAGCTGCTGTGGTGTGCTGTGTTGCAGGTCTGTCTACACTGCTGTGGTTCCTATCGTGCATTAAGTATAGATAATCCCACTCTACCGTAACCAACTCTAATACCCCAGTCAAAGCTACGTCAACAGAAACCAAACTAACTTACTATCCAGAACCAGACCTGTCAGAACATGTGGGCTTATGGTTCTGACATTCAGAGGGACAAGGGCACCCTTCTTGGGAAAGATAAAAATGAATAAAACAAGAATTGGAAGGATGACATTCCAGTGCCTCCAGCATCAACCAAAGCTCCTACCACCAATGGCAGTGGGCTGCACCCGCCACTGATGTGTCTCCTCCCTACGTGCAGAGCAGGCAATTGTGTCCCTGGGCCTGGAGAAGGTTCTCAGAGATGATCAAAGGGCTGTAGCTCAGATGAGGATGCCCCAGGCTAGTCAGGGTGAAAGAATCCCAGTCAACTCCTAGTCTCTTAATTACTGGAAAGTGTTTTACAGGAAGATCCCAGTGTTCCCAGTTGCCCTAACATGTGTTGGTTCATGCCATGCTGTTGAGTGTTTGATATCTAAGTGATACTCAGAAAACCCAGCCCACCCAAAAGCAGGCCCAGAAGAAAGGTGTCCCTGATGCCAACAGTCCTGGAAACTGAACTCAGATGCAGGATCAGCCTGTGTGAGAGTGCAGGCCCATGTTCCACAAACACTCAGTCCCCAGTACTTGTTGGGCAGTGGGCTGCCCTCTGGAAGATCCTGTGATGAACAACACAGCCGTGGCTTCTGCCTTTGTGAGGCTGACAGTCTAGCAGGGGAAGGCGACGGGTCCAGAGCTGCACAAGTGGTGCTGTGGCCGAGCAGGGCCCTGGGGACACAGCTGCACGACTGAGGGGCAGTCCAACCAGTGTCACATCACAAGGAAGACGTCCAGTAAACTCTACTTTTAAACTGAAACCAAAAAGGAGGAACCCTTTAGAAGGAACTCACCCTGGGGAAGGGAAAGTGTCTAGAGACAGCCGGGATGACCAGCCCTAGGAGCGCACTTCAGCACATGGGAGGCAGAAGGGCGGGCGTGGTGGGGGACAGCTCTTGCCCCCCTCTCAGCTCTACCAGATTATGGTTTCCTGTATGATGGGGAAAGGCGCTTTCTTAAAATAAAACTCTAAGGTTTGAAATCGAAGTGGGGTGGGCAGCAATAGGCAATAATGTTGTGTCTGGAAACAGGAGGGGAGGCTTTCTAACTCACATGTAGCTTCTGCCATGGCCACATGGCCTCCGATGCCATAGGAATCCGTCCGCAGAGCCTGGTCAGTGAGGGAGTGAGGCTCCTTGTCACAGGACTGAGACCCAACTGGCCTGTGTGGACAGCCAGAACAGGGCGTGGAGCATAAATGCCTCCACTCATCTGTCCCTGCCATGTCCCTTTCCACGGCAGCCCGTGACTTCTACATCCCCCCAGATAACCACAAGCCCTGCCAGGGAATCATCTGCTAGCGAAGTCTTAAGACTGCACACCCTCTAGTGGGCCAAGACTATGAAGAAGCTCCAGCCTCTCATCGCCAAGCAAACATTTCAGAAAGAAGAAAGATTCCACTCTTCTTTCTACAGACATTAAAGCCTGTGAAACCTACCACCCATCCAACAGCCTGGTCCTGAGAGCGAGAGTCTCCGTGCGGCCCCGGCCCCGAGGCCCCGCAGCCCCAGCCCCCCTCACTCCTTCACACTCAGCCCACTGAAAGCCACCTCTCACTCCAGAATGGCACTTTCTGCCCTTTGTCATTCTGCAAAACACACACTTTGCAGCTCTCCCACTTATTCACAGTGTGATTTTAAGCAAGTCATTTCAGCCTAAGACTCAATGACCTTGAACATAAAAGAGAAATGCTGTTACTGCTCAGTCACTTCAGTCGTGTCTGACTCTGTTTGACCCCATAGACGGCAGCCCACCAGGCTCTCCCATCCCTGGGTTCTCCAGGCAAGAACACTGGAGTGGGGTGCCATTTTCTTCTCCAATGCATGAAAGTGAAAAGTGAAAGTGAAGTCACTCAGTCGTGTCTGACTCTTTGTGACCCCATAGACTGCAGCCCACCAGGCTCCCCTGTCCACGGGATTTTCCAGGCAAGAGTACTGGAGTGGGGTGCCATTGCCTTCTCCAAAGAGAAATGATACACCTCTATTTCTCGAGGCTGTTACAAACATGAAATGAGACCGCGCACAAGCCCAGGCGCCACGTGCACTCCCCTCTGATCTTCACTCAGCTTGCTGCACATCGGGAAGGCTTGCTGTTCACTGGAGGGCAGCTTTAGGAGGCTGCGGTGCTCGGTCAGCATCCGGTCACCTCCCTGCATCCATTCCCTCTCCGGACCACGTGCTCATCCCAGTTCTGGATCATCTCTCCCTGTTGATACAACTCTGAGGGGCCAATAACTCAGTGCTCTATCCTTCCAGAGTGAAAGCCAAGTTCCCAGATCTTTCTATCTTGAGTTGGGGAAAATGCTCATCAATACTGGCTGTAGAATGACAAAGAAACTCTTTTCCCTAAAAATTCCTCTTGGATCCAATTTTGTAGCTCAGAATAAGGCTTGGTCATTGTGTCCATCTCTGTCCTTCCTCTTTTCTCTGTGTCTCTGCTATCCACAGAAATGCACATTCTGCTTTCCTCACTTACTCCAGGTTTATGGCTCCTCCTCCAGCACACTAAGCCAAGAGCCTGACAAACAGCCTGGTCCATCTTACAACCACGCTCCAGCAACAGGCCAGAGGTCAGATGCCTTTGGGTTGGCTAGGGAATAGAGCCATGTGCTCTCGTCCACTTGAAGGCGTCGGGGGGGTGGGCCCTGGGCTCCTCCCACCTACTCCCCCTTAAGAGCATTCACTCCTACAAATACAATGTCATCAGGCTGAAAGTGGTCCACCAGCTAAAAGCCAAGTCTCTTGCAAAAAACCCAACCTGTGAGCACGGGACACCAAACCACCATCCAACCCTGGGAGGCTCAGTTCTTTGCAGCTGATGTCCTAGACCAGCAGTTCTCAAATACTCTTGAGGATTCCACACCCTTACAAAACAAGATCAAAATGATTTTAAAAATAATACTAAAATGTTGTGTGCTTTTTTTCACCATGCTGACATTTGCCTGGAGGATGCAAATGCACTGGCTGGCCAAGGTGTCCACTCCTTAGGTTCCTCACACAAAACCCTGTGGCAAAGGGACCAGTAGTTGAAAGATTCTTCACCTCCAGAGGCTAACAGTAAAAAAAAAAAAAAAAGTTTCACTTAAGAATATCCTTGAAGATGCAATAAAAAATAATTCTTTAAATCTAGACCCTTTTATTATACTTATAACATTTATGTTAAACATATCATATTCATTATTTATACTGATATAAAAAAACACATATATTTTAATGTATATTTATCATATTCCTGGTTAAAATGGAACCATATCAAGTCACATACCCAAGCACAGTGGTTGTCTCAAGGAAGAACACTTGCTAACTGTCTGAGCTGCAAACCCAACCGGCCTCTTCTGGACAGAACGTCCCTTTTACTTGAGTGACTACACACTTGCTCTGCTGACTGGGGTGCTGGGCAGACATCTCAGATAATAGGAAACTGATGGCATTTACTGCCAACTGTCAAATCTGAGCTTTCAAATGAAAACTGGGATCTGGGAAAACTCCTGTCTGTCACCAGGGGCTCTCTAGCTTCCTAAGACTTTAAGAACTGTCCTGATGAAACCAACAGCAACACTAACCATGAGTTTTCTGATATTACACATAATGAAATGTATGAACATTTCAGGCTCTGCAAAAAGTGAACTGATGTTGTTCAAACAACCCATGTGTCAGGTAATACATCATCGTGGGTAAAACATCTATTCAAAGTGTAGGAAGAGACCGGGAATTTTAACACAGGATTTCAGATTGCACACTGCAAATAATCTGCAGGAAACCACCACCTGTCAAGTTTGGTACCAGGTCACAAAGGAACTCACAAGTACCTGAAAAGGCTACTGAAACCCCCCTTTCAGCTCCTTTGTCTGTGAAGCTGGACGTCTTCACCTACTTCAGCTGAAACAACATACTGCAAGAGACTGAACACAGAAGCAGACATAAATATTTATACTACTCTTCCTACTAGATGTTTTTTGTTTTAGAAAATGTATTATTTTTCATAAAAATGTAATCTGTGTTAATGTGTAATGAGTTTGTCATTATTTTTAAATTAATACTTTGGTAAAATTTTAGTCTTCATTTCTATTATAAGTATTGATGCCTATAATCCACATAGACAGAAAGCCCTTTGAGGTCCTTAATAACACTTTTTAAGGTGTAAAAAGATCCAAAGCCCAAAAAAGGGTTGAGATTCTATCTCAAACTCAGTTTTCTTAAAGCTGAAAGTATGGGAACAAACTGTAAGATGAACAATTAATTGTAGTCAGTCCTTTCCACCACCAGTCGTCATTATTCTGGGTGCTAACGATACTCCTCTACAGATGTAACGATACTCCTCTAAAGTAACCCCAAAGTCAAGTTTTGTCCATAAGAAGACTGAAAAAATGAACACTTCAAGAAATAATTCTCTACCCAGAGAGACGCTTTTTAAAGGTTTCAGAAATTATCCCATTAGGCAGCAACCCCTGATGTGTTCCTGTAAGACCTTGATCTCTGGCCCAAGGGCCTTGCGATTTTTTACTATCTTAAATGGTTCCCCCCAGACATGCCAGATGCTGCTGTTAGTGAAGAGAGAACACAGAACCTGTCCCAGCGTGGCTAGGAACTCCCAGTCATCAGGAAGTCCCAGAAGTCAACTAGCTCAGACACTACTCTGGCTGCAGTACTATACCAAGGTACCTCTACTTGACCCTTTTCTACAAGTCTTGGAACAAAAGATAAATGAAAAGGCTGTTCAGGTGCCTGGTGTCTGCACACTGCCGAGGAACAGGCCACCCTCTCTGTATGCCACAAAGATCTGGGCAGGCAGCAGAGGTGGCGTCTACCTCCTCACTGACCCCACCATACCTTCAGAAAATTCCAGTCTAAACTACACATCACACAAGGTAGTATCGACCTAGATACTCAAGCTCCATGGGCCCAATCCACCTCATCTTTGCTCAGTTATCTACCTCAGAATAACTTAAGTAGTCAGTCACTCGTCACTCATTGATCAGGACTGTGAATGCCACACTTATCCTATCTTGCTTCTATGTCACCATTGGTCCTCAAACGGAAGACAGAGCAGCCTGGTAGACACCCACGCTGGCAGCCGAGGGCAGGCTCATGTTCCCAGAAAGCCTTTCCAATGTCCCACACTTTTCCCAGTACCTCATCCTAAGCTACCAAGGCCACTTATTCTGGTCCCTCCGCACATGCCCTGGGCTGCCTCAGTGGCAACAGGTCACAGGAAGCCCCACCTTGGAAGGTCCCAGACCGCCCAAGGCCCACCCTCCAGGCCACTCTTCTGAGGTGGTGCTCTCACTCACACAGATGAATGGAGGCATCCTCGTCTTTCCAGGCTAACTTCAGCTGAGAGGGGAGCTTCACTTACAGTGGTTCAGGCTCATATCTCTCTCCTGGGCGTAAATGTCCTGTGGTCAAATCCCTCTACAGCCTCAGAGGGCGAGCCAGACATCTGTCCACCCAAGGGCCTGTGCAGGTACTTACACACTGCATCCTGTCACTGGAGTGTCACGACCTCGGAGCAGGGCTCCTGAACTAGTCTGTCAGTCACTGGCCACTGGCTGCCGCTAGTGCAGCATCTACTCGGCAGCATGCCCTCACTTGTATTCCCACACTCCCGACCTGGCACTGGAGCGGCACTTCTGAATACACCGATCATCCGTAGCCTGAGTAATTTAGAAGGACAATTTCCCCAAGGGTAGTGAGGTCAACTTTTCAGGTCAGTCAAAAGGAGGTTCTGACTGAGCAGGAGTCCCCAACTCAACTTTAACAACGGTGGATTTCAGGACACTTTGGATGCCTCCCTCTTGTTTTGCTCCCTCCAGCTGGTGAGAAAAGACTCCAATCCAGTATGAGTCCTGAGCACTAGAGGAGGACCCTGATGCTGGTGCCCTTCAGCCACTTGGCCAAGATCTCCCAGGGAGGCCACTCTGTCCCCACCCCACCCACCTTTCCTACTTGGGGCCCCAGGTGTGTGGGCTCCCCTGTCCCCACCCGCTATTCCTGCCCACATGTCCCAAAGCCCTACACACTGCAAGTTCTAGGTTTCCCGCCCTCGCCCTTAACAAAGTCCAGTGGCCAAGGATGTGAGCTTTGGGTTTTACTGAGCTGTAGGGAAGAGAGCTGCCTTCCCCCTGTCCTTGGGATGACTGCTCTTTGTGTGACTTGGCCTAATGATTCCTAATGGAAAAAAGATAAAAGACAAAAGAAACCATGCCAGATTTTTCTTTAACTAGAAATTATCTCAGAAACTATGAAATGAGGTCTGGAGAAGGGCAACAAGTATGGAGGAAGTGATGCCAAGTTTTCTTCTGAGTCTGAGAAATAAGTCTCAACTGATGCCAAGTTTTCTTCTAAGTCTGCAAAGAACAACTAACTGCCTATGTGATTTCGGTGACAGAGCATGACATAGGGACACACTCCTCCGCTCCCCTCTAGCCAAGTCCTCCCACAAAAATGACCTACAAAGAGACAACAGGGTGTGGGCCTGGTGCTGCCATTCGCTATGTGACCCTGGCTGATCTCAGACTGATCTGTAAAAATATGGATAATAATGTCTACAACACTCGGCTGTGATAATTAAAGAAGATAATAAGTGTGAAAGTACTTATCAGGGTGCCCGCAGCCTTGCTGAAGCCAAATAAATATGAGTTTCCTTATTTCCCTTATTTTAATTAATGCATGACACACACATTCATTTGCCAAGAATGTCATTTCACAGGCAGAGGCTTCCCGAGCCCCAGCGGTGCCTCTCCCTGTAATTAGGGTTCCTCCTCTGCTCAGAGTCAAATGCTGCTTTCACACCCTCACATCTGTCTCCTGCGTCTCCCAGCACTTTTCCCTCTTGACCTTCTATTCAAGGGATAGTTTTAAAATCCACCTGACTGCAGTGACATCTCCTCACACTCTTGAGCTCCACCACCTCTTTCCTGCTCTTGAACACTGTACACACAGAAATGCCCGCAGGACGGGACAGAGTGTGACTTGTTTCAGTGATGTATCACATGAGTACCACATACAAGGCTCAAGTTCATCTTACCTATCTGGTAAATGTATAAACATCTCTATACATTAGGAATCATAATAATTTGGTGGGTGGAACACTGGGCTTGCATGCGGTACTAAGTTCAAATTCCTGATCCGTCACTAAACAGCTGTGTGACCACAGGTCGCTCACTCAGCCTTAGCTCACTCATCCACGAAATAGATGGTAAGACCTGGCATTAGTCACTCTGATGCTCACTCTCACTCACATCGTGGGGCTTAGAGGCCTCAATCTCATTTAGCCCTCGAGAAGGAGCAGTACTGATGGGGGAATGAAAACAAAATCTTCTTAGGACACAATGAGGACACTCAGTGACCGAAAGGGCCCAGCTAAGTAAAGGAAGAAAAAACACAGCCTGGATCCAGGGGACCTTGAGAGAAATGAAAAGTGGACTTTTAACAGGCCTGTCTCAAGTGACACTTGGATTGGGAGTGCCAGAGCAGTTGGTAGGTCAAAAGGTTTACAGATTGGGGATTCTAATTTTTAATTGTTAAAAAAAACACATAATAAAACTTACCTTCTTTACTATTTTGCAATGTAGAGTCCACGGCAGTGTTAAGCGTGTGCACGTTAGCGTGAAACATCTCTAGTAGAACCTTTCCATCTTGTAAAACTGAAACTCTGTGCCCGTTGAATAACTCCCCCTTCCATTCTGCTGTTTCTGTGACTTTGCCTATTTTAACTATCTCAGATTCTGGCTACTTTTACACCTGGGTCACTACCTGTAACTTGTTTTACTTGGGAAACCAAGGTGAGTGCGACTAGGGGAGATAGGTCTATGGAGCAGGCTCCCTCAGAAGCACGAACCTTCAAGGCAGCTCATGGCTTAGCTGTTGCCATAATCCCAGGCTGGATGCTCTCTGGCAGCCAGAATTCAGGACTGGCATGGCAAGAGATGCATCACCACCCCACTCTCAGAAAGGGCCCAGGAACAGTTACAGCAAACAGCACAGAGCTTCAACATTAACTGACACCCGAGGTGGGGATCAGTGTCATTTTAGAAACGTGTGCTAGCATACGACTACCAAATGTGGCCAGTGGTCTCAGCGAACACTCAACACCGGGTACTCTAGGAAGAAATGAGCACGGGACTGAACTGGAAATACAACACACATGAACACTTCATCATTAGCTAACACTTCATCATTAGCTAGGCCTGTGAAGCCCATTCCTAATGCAGCATTTCACAATGGGACTACATCACATGGAGACCTTCTTTTCCCTCTGTTAGTGGAAACCTTGAACTTAAGACCAAAGTCAGTATAGACAGAACAGGAATTCATATAAACCGAGGCCTGTATCTCCAGTCTGACCACTCACAACAAAGAAGGCTGGCTGGGGGCACCCAAGTCAGCACCAGAGAGAAAGAAGACAGATAGGGACAGAGTAGAGAGAAAACGCCTTTGCTGCCATGCCCAGGCAAACTCGCCCAGGCTTCCAAACAGGCCCGGGGCCTGGCAATCAATCTAGTCCCCGGAGAAAGGGAGGGGAGAGAGATGGCCAGAAGCAGCCCCTGCTTTCCCACCTGGGCCGTGCAGAGTCAAGAAGAGAAAGACACCACACCTGCCTCTGGGCTTAACCTTCTCACCAGGTACAGTAACTACACCCACTAGGACAGAGGCCACTGAAACTCCTTTATCTCACCCAGTCAGTGCTCCTCGTTCGGCTGGGAAGTGAAGTCAGGGCTGGGAGTGGCCTAGAGCTGAGAATTCAGTCTCTGGCAGTGAAGAGGGAAGACAAGAAACCACACGCCCCAGGCCAACAGCTACCATGGCAAGGACATAGAGTTTTCTCATGAATGTGAACCACAGCAATCCAGACTGTGGGTTCAACTGGAATATTCTGGATTTCACCAATGACCAAATGAAGAGGAACAAATACCTGTCCTATGTAAAATACATGTTGTCTTCTTGAGTTGAGCTGAAGAAGGAAAAAAAGTTATTTAAAAATGATCACAAATGCACAGGTTCAAAAGAAAATGAACGAAAAAATGCTTATGCTGGAAATGTGATGCTCTCAGAATTATGTCTGCATGGAGACTGATGTAACATCCTGCCTAAGGTAAGAAGACTTTCAGGAACTCAGATTTAAGGAGAAAGCTGATGTTCAGGCTTTGTAAACAAGAAAACACCAGAAACACACAGAGTAACAAACTCAGCTCAAAAGCAAGCTGTGATATCTCAATGAAGACAGGAACAATGGGAAAGACAACCAGGAGACCATCAGCCCAGAAACCAAGTTTCTGATCCAGCAGAGGGAAGTGGAACAGGCAAAGGAAAGCTTTAGTAACTAATGGTTCACATGAAATTGAGAAAATTAGACTCCAGAGGTACAAAGAGGAACCCTAGATGGGACAAAGATGCTTCTGCTGACTTCAGAGTTAAGGAAGGGTGCCTGAGGTCTACAGAAGTCAAAGCCAGATCCAGGCAAGAGTGTAAGAAAAACCATGAGTCAGGGAAACCTGCTTCCTCATTGAGCCCCAAAGGGAACACGCTTAGAAAGAACTCCAGAGACATTTTGGTTTAGAAATAGTTGAGAGTGATTCTCCATCTACAAAAATGGTGAAACAAGGGGAACACTTACCACAGTGACAGAAGTCAAAACCCCCAAGACATTCCAGAGGAAAAGGCAGGGCTCACTGTGGCTGAAGGGTAACAAGAGCCTCAGGATCCTGCGGGGTCAGAAACATGCGGAGAGAAAAGGAGAAGGTGTGTATCAGGGACTATTGAGGGTCACCAGGCTTTTCAAAGAACTGGATATCCTAGATACGGGATCCCAGCTGACCCTCTTATAATCAAGACTTATACTAAAATGTGGAATTCAAGGCATGAAGGGCCAAACAGAGGATGAGAAAACCCGAGAAACTCTATAAAGGAAAAATCAGGCACGTCTACACAACTTCACTTCAAGACACAAGAATCCTAATATCATAAATAGCCTCTTGTTAGGAATTTATCCACACTGAGTTCTAGGTTCATATTAGAGACCGAATAACTGACTGGGATTGGCTGGAATCCTAAAGAGTCTTAATCAGTATGTGAATCAATACTGTTTTTCTCACTTATTTTCCAGGTGAGAGGGTATTGAAGAAGTAGGGACTGAAGGCAGGTTGAGCCGGTTCATATCTTGGTTTTACCACATGCTGGCTGTACAGCCTTCATCTCAGAGGTTAAGAATGGGGTTAATGAAGATAAGAAAAAGTACCTGACCTTGTAAGGGACCATTATAAGGTAGTTTGAGGGTTAAATAAGTTAATGTATGACAAGTATTTAAAATAAGGCCTAGAAAATATTAAGGGCTGAACCACGGTTAGCTATCATTATCATTATCTTATTTATTCCATCTGCTCCCTCTCCCTCTGCTATATTCTAGAAGTGCTAAGAGTACTTTGCGTGTAGATTCCAAGGCCTACTTTAAAGTTTGGGGAAATCGCTTTTCCTTGGGAAGTCTGATGGCATATTGAGGAAGTCAGGTATCACGGCTGCCATTCAACGTTCAGATGGAACACTTCATTTGGAGACTGTGGGGCTGGTGCTAAGTTACCATATGTCTATATAGCTCCCCAGAACTTTGAGAGGAAGGAAACATGTGAATGACATGAGGCTTGAGTTGTCCAACTCTGCTAACAGCTATCTGAAGCAGCTCTATCATTTCAGCAGAAATCACTAATACAAGACATGGAATCCTACAGGTCGCCCTGAGTGACCTTGCAATATCTGAGACTGAATAAAACGGGGAGAAACGGGGAAAATGAAAATGCTTTCAATATATTTAGGGATTTCAGTTTCTCTACAGAAACAAAGTGTTGGCTCAGAATGAAGGTTGTTAATAGGATATATTTTAAAGGATAGAGATTTCAAATGGCGCTGATAGGGGGCCAGGTGTTTTTCTTCTCTGCTGAACTATACATGCCAATCACGGTGCCTGCTGGCCTGCAAACCCTGCTAATGGCAACTGCCTCAGCTTTAAGGGTAGGTCCAGCTGCCATGATGGACCACATGACCACCCCATCTCACGTCACCACAGCTTCTGAGAGCAGGTGCAGACACCTGACCCACGAGCTTAACAACGACCTCTGCTGTGGCCTGGAATAGCAGCAAAAGCTGCAACAGAGTCACATTCTCAATCTCTCCCTCAGGAATCTAAACAATACTGAGAACCAGGTGATGAGCCATGAGAGATGAAGCTGAAAGGTTAAGATATACAAAGGAGCTGGAGTAGCCATGCACAATCACAGCAAACCAAAGTCATGAGGGAGAAGAAACCCTGAGTAAGGCAGAAAAAAGACTGACGGGATAAGGGAAAAGGATAAGCCAGATGGCAGCATGAAGAAAAAGACACAGAGGAAAAACAGCAGCCCTGAGACCCCACTGTCTATGGGAAAGACTGCTTCTCTGAGCTGCCTTAGAGAACAACAGCTTTCTGGTCCAGGCGCATCCTTAACATCATATCCGGTTTCTTAAAATGGAATGGATCTCTGCTCTTTGTAACAAAAAAAAAGCACTAACTAAAGCAGTTACTTCAGCTCCTTTGAGAATGGAGTTTTCCCAGGAGGTAGCTCCTGGGAAACAGATTTCTGGCAAGTCCACCCTAACCAGACGTGCCTCAACATCTCAGCAGAAGAGGGATGTCTCATTCCCTATGCACCTTCAGTACAGGCCCCAAAGCTTATGAGCATCTTAATGGCCCATGAAAATGTTTTGAGACCTGAAAAAATAGTTATTGGATATAAAAATGAAAATGAAGTAGTAAAATCAAATTTAATAAATGTTTAATGTCTACAACTCGTCAAATGAAGCTTAACTCTCAGTTCTGTATAAGCTACTTTTACATGGGACATGGGCACATGTTTTTGTTTGACATGTGACATGCTAAAGGTTGCCAAAGACAAGAGTGCTGAGGTCTTCAGAGGCCTGCAAACCAGTCCTCATGCTTGAGCGTAAGCTGGAGCCCTCCCACCCTACCCTTTATAGAAGTTTACATGTTAAATATTATGCCTTACTATTCAAAACTGAGCAGTCTGAAGCTAGAAATCAACCCTCACCTTCCAAATTTAAACAGACTATAATTTTAGCACTTCTGAGTTAGGAGTCTATTATTTTTTCTTAATGAAATATTTTACAAAAAATGAAACCAAACAACTTCTAGTAGCTGTCCTGTGAGTTTTACCAAAAAAAAGGGAAATAATGTTTTTCAGGTTGCAAATGATCATGTACATTTAAAGGCCTCTGTCAGAATAATAAATAAAAAATTGATCACAGGTACTCTCTTCTTGTGCAAGAGTCCCCTCAAATTTCAGGAACAGATCCGAACATTCTTTTCCATTTGGCCAGATTCTCCCTCCCACTGGGCTTCCCTGGTGGCTCAGACAGTAAAAAAAAAAAAAAAAAAAAAAATCCGCCTGCAACGTAGGAGAACCAGGTTCGATCTTGCTTGGGAAGATCCCCTGGAGAAGGAAATGGCAACACACTCCAGTGTGTTGTTGCCTGGAAAATCCCATGGACAGAGGAGCCTGGAGGGTTACAGTCCATGGGGTTGCGAAGAATCGGACACGACTGGGCAACTAACACTTTCACTTTGAGAAAAACAGAATGAAGCACAGAAGTTACACAAGATTTAAATCTTACACCTGAAAAGCACAAAGGCAAATATAATTCTCTTTCTGCAGTCACTGCTTATTTGGGCTCTTACTGGGTAAGTACAGACAAGCTCCCCTTCTATTCCAGCTGTGACCACTTCCCCCTCCCCACTGTCTGCCAGCTGCCCCCGACACATGCGCTGCCCTGCTTCATCCCACCCCCACAATGCCTCCTCTACAAAACTGTTCCCTAGGAACTCACTGGAGGTCCAGTGGTTAGGACTGGCCGAGGGCCCAGGTTCCATCCCTAGTTGGGGAACTAAGATCCCAGAGACCATGCAGGGCAGCCAAACAAAACAAAACTGTTCCCCTCCCCTTCAGAGCTCAAAACCTTTGTTCACATTTCACTCTTTGACTCTAATTTACAAGCATCTCCTCGATCCCCAGTTCCCTGCACTTTCTCACCTCTCCTCAGGCCTTGACCTCTTCTTCTATTCCTTCTTTCTAAATTAGTGTCTGCTAAAGTTATGTCCTCACTCCATTATTTTTTTTTTTAAGCTCAACCTCCTGCTTGGCTTGAATGAGAACCATTTCCATAATGACAATTCCACATTCTCTCATAGCAGAAATCTTTCCCTATCATCCCACAATGAACTGAAAATCACTAATTCACCATCTACCAAGACCCTGTAAAAGGTAACATCTTCCCCAACAATTCTTCTAAGCCAGGAACTTTGAAGTCAACTTCCCCTGCCCCCCACACACATCCTTCCACCACATCTGATCTCTGCTTATTTTCTACTCTTGGCATTTAAACCCACACAAACTCTCTTCTACCTTAAGGAAAACCATACTTAGCCATCTCTAGCTGCCATATATTTTCTCCATTTTCCCATCCAGGCTTCTTAGAGACTTATCCTGATTTCTATCTTTTCGTTTCCCATTCATTCCTCAACCCACCACTACACCGCTGATGTTCATCTTGGCACCTTCTTCCTCATGCTGGTCACTCCCTTCTATGACTCCAATCTCACTACATCCACTGGTATCCTCAGTCCACTTGGAGACTCCTGCCCCTCTCCAAGTACTAGCATTCCTGTGGGTTCCATCCTGGCTCTCCTCGGCTCCCTACTCACACCCGGACGGACCAGTTAACAATCTATCTAGTCTTCTGGTTTTTAATTCTAGCTGTTAAAGAAAACCTTTTGTAGGAGTCTGTGTTTTAACTGTTCATAAGGCCTCCAGAGGGCACTCAAACACTTGCTCATAAATCTTCATGGATATTTAGGCTAAGGCATTAGAACTTGCAGCAAATTTCACAGTTGATTACTACCTCTGCTGCTGCTGCGAAGTCCCTTCAGTCGTGTCCGACTCCGTGCAACCCCTTAGATGGCAGCCCACCAGGCTCCTCCGTCCATGGGATTCTCCAGGCAAGAATACTGGAGTGGGTTGCCATTTCCTTCTCCAATGCATGAAAGTGAAAAGTGAAAGTGAAGTCACTCAGTTGTGTCCAACTCCTAGTGACCCCATGGACTGCAGCCTACGAGGCTCCTCCGTCCATGGGATTTTCCAGGCAAGAGTACTGGAGTGGGGGGCCACTGCCTTCTCTGATTACTACCTCTAACTAGTTACTAAGCACCATGAAGACTGGTACAGCCGGCTTTCTGCAGGTTCCCCGATCCTAATTATGAGTCTGTGGGCTTATCACAAGGTCCTAATTCTATCATGACAGAGAGATACAGTGATGAGTTACTGAATATTGGTTAACTAAAAACCTGACTTGTGTTTGCTGGCCGATGCCAAGTACTTTGAATCACTGAAACATTCTTAAATCCTATCAAGCTTAATCCTACATGTTTGAAATACACATCCAAAAATAATTTTGAAAGCCAGAGGGACATAATGAGGCTTACTCTGAGGAAAGAGTGTTCAGATTTTTTTTTATGAATTGTTTAATCATTTACCTAAAAAGGTAGAATTTATAACCTTCGGGACAGATTACTCTAGCTGGTACAAGGGCTTCCTCAGAAGATTTGGCACGTTACTATGGAAGGCAATGCAAAATAAGCTGTGGAAATAACCTATGACTATTTTATCAACCTGCAGCTTATAAAAAATAAATGAGCTGTAGAATAGCTTTATTGAATTTCTTATATCAGGTGACACAAGAGACACTGCATATTCTCAAGTTAGAATAAAGCTGTAGAAATGCTTTACTGTCAGCAACACAAATTACTGCTTTTACAAACTAAACTTTGAATTCTGCTGATACAACTCCAAAGTTACATTTCATTTTTTTTAAATCTCCCTTCTTCCAACCTCTGGATAAATGAGTATCTACCATAGCTGTGGGTTAGCTGTGGTAATTGTTTACACCTAGGCTAAATGACTTTGATTTGCCAAATCTAGGTTGACTCCTTATCCCTTTCTCACATCTCTGAGCCATTAAAACCTACTGTCCCTGCCAGTTCTGGAAACTTTCTCCTCAGCTGCCAGCGCACTGCCCTCTCCTGAGGCCTCCCACCTGCATTCACCACCTGGAGAATCTGCCCCTGTGGGCCCTGCAGCAGGAACCCAGTCAGCTGAGCTGAACCAATCAGATGCTCTTCCCTGAAAGTTCAGAACTGGGAGGTGGGAAGCCTGGGTCTACAAAGTGAACTGAGAAGGACAGTGACTCAGGAGAGACACAGGCAGAGAGAGCTGCACTGGCTTCTATGCCACTCCAGACGCTAGCGGGCCTCAGCCAAGATACAGCGTGGGGTGCCATGGCAGCCTCCTCAGAGATCCCCCTGCACTTACGCCACTTCAAACACATTTCCTTCTTTTAACTAAATGCTCTCTGGTGAAGACATCCTCCTCTTCTCTGATGAATTCTTCCACAGGCCCCATCTCCCCCACCTCTTCTTAGATGGACCACCCCCCAGCTCTGCTCTGGGCCTCACCTACCTCCAGGCCACACATTGTCACCCGGCCACAGCTTCCATGCCAGCCGTGAGGGGAGGACACTGTGAATGACTCTCCAACCTCTAGCTCTACTTCTGCAAGAGCCTGAATGTTTGTGTCCCCTCAAAATTCAGATACTGAAACCTCAATCCCAGTGCAATGGTGTAGGAGGTGGGGCCCTTAGGAGATGATTAGCTCATGAGGGTGGAGCCCTCATGATGGGATGTATGTCCTTATAAAAGAGACCCTGAGAACTCCCTCACCCCTCTGCCATGTGAGGACACAGCAAGAAGATGGCATCTATGACCAGGAGACAGGACCTCACAAAATATATATGAAAATAGCTCAGTCGTGTCCAACTCTTTGCAACCCCATGGACTATACAGTCCATGGAATTCTCCAGGCCAGAATACTGGAGTGAGTGGACTATCCCTTCTCCAGAGGATCTTCCCAACCAAGGGATCGAACCAGGGTCTCCTGGATTGTAGGTGGATTCTTTACCAGCTGAGCTACCAGGCAGGACCTCATCAAACACTAAATCTACCAGCTCCTTGACCTTGGATTTCCCAGCCTCCAGAACGATGAGAAGTAAGTGTTTGTTGTTGGAGCCACCTGGACTGTGATATTTTGTCATGACAGTCTATATGGACTAGGACAACTCTTCCAGTGGCCAGGTGAGCACTTGCAGCTGGATACAGACTCAGGGCACCACTCTGTGTCCTGGCCTACTTCTGTGTGGAACAGACCAGTACGGAAACATCAGTAGAAATCACTCCAATTGTTCAGCCATAACTGACAACAGGATAACTGACTACAGCACCATCACCTGCTCAGAGAGAGTCTAGCACAAAGGCAATCACAGTATTTCCCAAAGTCAGGGTCATGAAGTCTTAAATAACTCCATATGGAAGACATCAATAGTCCATCAATAGTTTAGTTTTAGTATCTAAACTAGAGAGATACTTCCCAAACTTAATATATAGATGTGTAGCTATATTCCAAAAAATAGTTACCACAGAAACACTATTTTAATAATGGATTTATATAGAACATTCATTCATAGAGCAAAGTATGTATTTGCAGCATAAAATCATTCTTTGCAAATTCCCTCAGGAAGAACCTACAAGTGGTATGTAGTTTCTCTACAGCCCTGTTCTGTCAGCACATCCAAAACTCAGTCTGTCATCTCCTCACCAAAGTCAACTCTCTTCTCAGCTGTAGTAAATGGGTCCACTGGTCACTCAACAACCTAAGCCAGAACCTGGTTACCATCAGCCCTCCTCCTGCTCACAAAGTCCATCTTCCCTGCTCCTGAATTTACCCACCCACCTCACTACACTCAGCTGTCACTGAGGCCACCATCTTCTCCCAGGACATCACAAAGCCTCCATGCCTGACTTCCTCTAATCCATTATACACGGTCATGTAATCTTTCTAAAATGCAAAATGGGATGTTCATGATCCTGCTTAAAGCTTTTCAATGGGTTCCATTAATTCTCAGTGTAGTTTTCAAATTTATTCATATGGCTTTTAAACTCTGATCAGTGTGAGCTACTGTTTACTTCTCCTGGTTGATCTCTTACCACTGCTCACTCCAATTTTAGTTCCAGCCAAACCAAACTTCTTCATGCTCCCCAGATCTAGTCTGCTTCTAGGCCTCAACCACTACCCCCATCCCCCACCCACATTCCTTTGACCTCTGACCCATCACACTTGCTGTTCCCTCCATTTACCTTCAGGTCTCACCACCAGATATCACTGTCTCCAGAAAGCTTACCCTCACCTCTGGATTCTGTATGACCTCTTCTTTTGTGCTCCCAGAGCTCTTCCAAGTCCACAGCTTCATCTCTATTATCACACTTCTTCGGCTTTGTCCTCCACTAAGCCCCATGCTATGCCACATCCACAGAATCCTGCAGGTCCATGGAACACTTGGCAAGAGAGCACATCTACCTGCCCTTGGCATAACCCCTTCAGTTCACCCACACTGCATGGCCTGAGGTACCTTGAGCTCTACTCTGCCAAGTCACTTGCAGGCCCTGCATAATAATCAGGCTCCCTATGCTTCTGTCCCTGGTCCCATGGCTAAGTCCTACTCACCCTGACTCAGTGAAAGGCAGCGTGCTTTACAACCCGATGTGTGTGTTAGAAACACAAAGAGTTAACAAACGTCAAACTAGGAAATCCCAGGGCCCATGTTTAAGTGTCTGCATTTATTCTACAATTATGAGAAATGAGAACTACTTGTATTCTGAATATTGCTAAGAAGAAAACTTTCCTCCAAAAGCTGGGAGCAACAAATATATCACTCAAAAAACATTCACTTTAGAGGATACTTTAATACATGACAGACGTTATTTTTTAAAGTGTACACATCTATTAACCATGCAGCTAACAAATGTCCTAGATATGATGTACTTTTAAAATAAATGCTCCATTATAAACAACAAATTATAGATGCAATGACATATAATCCTGGAAAAGTGAAAAAGTACTTAAATGTTCCAACATCCTACTACCCAAAGTCCATGATTTTTAAGATTTTCATTTAATTTCCTCCAAACATTTTACCATCATAGATTTTTGTGGAGGGCTGTTGGGACTTCTGTTTTTTAATAAGAATTTTAATCATATAATGTATGCAATTTTGTATCCTGATTTTCTTCCCTTAACACTGTCATAAGCACTTCAATACATTTTCTTCATAAATATTTTAATACCTAATAATATACTGCACAGTGGATAACTTAACCAGCCTGCAAATGCACCCTTAAAAATAATTCTATAATATGTATCTTTTATACATAAAGTCTCTCTGTATTTAAAAATATTCCTTTGATGGTTTCTAGGTGGTTGTTACATCAATGAATATGATAACTTTTAAGGCTCTTGATACATACAGCCGATGTAACATAAATGTGCGAGATTTTTGCTACACCCACTTAAGTACTAGGTATTAAAACTTTCTGTCTAAATTTGGGCTTTTATTAAGTGAGAAACTGTAACATCTTCATTACAGAAGTAAATACTGTTTAAAACAAACCTGCAACAATCCAAAAGCATGTAAAATAATTATAAAATCAGTCCCAGAAATAAAAATTCAATCTCCCCTATTCTCCTCCCCTCAGAAGAAGTAATCACAATACATTTTGCATGTATCTTTCTAGACCTATCTCTATTTTCATTCAGAACACACACACACAACCACATACATTATTGTTTTCTATCTTACAAAAAATGGAATTAAACTTGCTCAGAAGCATATTCTAGATATCCATCCAGGCTATGTCAATACATACAAATCTGCCTTTCCTTTTAAAAGCTAACTAACATTCACAGTGTAGAGGCAACAAACTTTCTGCATTCATCTTCAGCTTTTCCTTTTTATAAGTGATACTGTGACAGACTTTATTCATACTAACTTTAACTTGTATCCTCTTATTAGAACATTTCCAATTCCCTGAAGTGTATCTGGGGGATGAAAGCATATGGGTGTTTTTAAAATTTTGATAGGTTTAACCAAATTGTCATTGGAAAAGAGCAAACTAATTTCAGTCAGTTCTAAAGGAAATCAACCCTGAATACTGACTGGAAGGACTGATGCTGAAGCTCTAATACTTTGGGCAACCTGATGCAAAGAGCCAACTCACTGGAAAAGACTCTGATGTTGGGAAAGATTGAGGGAAGGAGAAGGGGGCGACAAGAGGATGAGATGGTTGGATGGCATCACCGACTCAGTGGACACAAGCTTGAGCAAACTCTGGGAGGTGGTGAAGGACAGGGAAGCCTGGCATGCTGCAGTCCATGGGGTCACAAAGAGTCGGACACAACTTACCAACTGAACAAAGACTGTTATCAGGTAGCTTTTCCCCTACATATTTGGATAGCATTTTAATTTGCCTGAGAGCCATTCTCTCCTCTACAAAATCTCACCATTTTAATTTCCATTTCCCTAATCACAAGTGAGGCTGAATTTCCTCTCATCGTTTTGACACTTTCATTTCTCTATGAGAACTATTCACATCCTCCATTCATTTCTTAACTATGTCAATTCTATTATCCTTTGTTTGTTTGAGAAGTGAAGTTGCTCAGTCATTGTTTGACTCTTTGCGTCCCCATGTACTGCAGCCTACCAGGCTTCTCTGTCTCCTCTGTCCTGGGATTTTCCAGGCAAGAGTACTGGAGTGGGTTGCTATTTCCTTCTCCATGAGATCTTCCCGACCCAGGGATCGAACCTGGGTTTCCCGCATTGTAGGCAGACGCTTTACCGTCTGATCCAACAGGGAAGTGGCTTTTTTTTAAATTTTTTTTTATTTGTTTGTACATGTTACCAGAACTTTTCCCCCAGTCTGTCAACTTATAATATTTTTACATCACACAGAAATATCAGCTTAGATGATGTTCAAACTTATCAGTCTTTTCTTTATGTTTTGGGGCCTTGGTCTTACCTATTAATAAACTGCTTACCCTAGAAACTTATTTTCCAACATAATAAACTCTCTTATATTTTCTTCTTATACTTTTACAGGTGTTTTTGTCTTTAAGCTCATTCTTTAATTCAAATAAGTCATTTTGAACACGGGGAAGTACAATCTTTCTTTCCAAATAATCATTTATCCCCCTACAACGTATCCAACTCAACTGTTTCAAAACACCAACTTTATTATATAATAAATTCCTCTCTATATAAATGGGTTACTGGACTCTACTCTGTTCCATGTACCAACCTCTCTATTCCTGTACTCACCATTTACATAACTGTACCATTACAGTATGTTTTGATATCTGGCATAGCAAATCCTTCATCAGTATTTTCCACTTGAAAAATTTCTTGGCCACTCGAGCACATTTAGTCCTCTGGACAAATTTTAGAAGCAATTTATCAAATGTCCAAAAGTAAATCTCACTGGGATTTCAACTGGAATTACATTGAAGTTACAGTTTAATTTGTAGAGTATTGCAATCTTTACAAAGATGCCGTCCCTTTCCAAAGCAATGTCTGCCCACTTATCTGGGTTAGCTTTTAAATTTTTCATGTATAGGTTTCTACTTTTTTCATAGAGCTTTTGTACGTTTGTGATAAATGTCTTCTGGTTTTGTTGCTATTGAGAATACAATCTTACTTCTCTACAGCAGCAATTACAAATTACTTGGTTATTAGTGAGATTACACATCTTTCTAAATGTCAAACAAATTATATTTCCATCCATTGAACTATCGAGCCACATCCTGCAACCATGTGTGTGGATTTTCATTTTCTCATTAATTTGTGTGAGTTCTTTACGTGTTGAAGATATTAACTCTTCACTTAGATTTGTCACAACTATTTTTTGACTTTGTGGTTTAGCTTTTGATCCTAGGATTTCGTTTTTCCTTTCTTCTTAAAGAAGTTTTAAATGTTTATGTAGTCCAATAGATTTTAACTAATAACAGATCTGAATGTCTCATGGGTGCCAGGACCTGTACCTCTCTCTCTCTCAACACCTGTACAATGGGTATCATTTTCCTTACTTAAATTCCAGTTCAAGTCTGTCTGATCGCTAAGCCTGTGCTCTGTTCACCTCGGCATGCAGAATTCCTTTTCCAGATGTTCACCTATTTTTTTTAAAGATTTTTTTAATGTGGGCTTATTTTAAAAGTCTTCATTGAATTCGTTAAGTATTGCTTCTGTTTTATGTTTTGTTTTTATGTTTTATGTTTTTGGCCCTGAGGCATGTGGGGTCCCTGACCAGGGATCAAACCCATACCTCCTACATTAGAAGATAAAGTCTTCACCACTGGACCGTCAGGGAAGTCCAGCCCACATATTTAATATTTACTTCCATATCTTCTCTGATTTGGAGGGCATTCATGGTGGTTTGTCACTTATTACACTTGCACATACAGTTTATCTTTGGAGTGCTGAATAGGTTCCAATGACCTGTTCAGATACTCTGAAGCCAGTGTGACATTGTTTAAACACAACTGGCTCTACAATATGTTTAAACAATTAGATAAACTTTGTTCTAGCTCATTACTCACTTTTCTTTCCAGTTCACCTGAAAAAGGGGATCTCTATAGCATTTAAACATCACATCCAGGAATATAGCCTATCCTTCAGTTTAAGACATTCTTTCTTATCTCTCAAGGTATTGTTTGGTCTCTTCCAGGCAGGTCAGTCGCACTTGTCTTGATGAGGCTGTGTTTACCTGTTTCATGGTTTTTGTTGCATTGTGATCAGAGCCTCCTTTTTTGTTTGTTTTTCCATTTTAGTTTCTGAAAAAGTTATTATTAGTATTCAAAAAGCTATAAATATTATATCCTCATTATGTGCCCAGTTGCTTTCTCAATTTTTTGGTCTAGTATTGTTTTTCTGTTATTCTCTTTTTTTTTCTTTTTTAGCCAATAGCATTTACAATATTTCCCTTCTTTCCATTTTAGAATCTCACCACACTCTTATTTCATGTATTTCTGCTTTGACAAAACTTACCAAAAATGTTAAATATCCCAAATTTTGACTCTCTCTGATCCTATTCTGTTAAACATAGTATAGTTTAACATACGTTGTGTTTTGCATAAAACAGTGCATCTTTATGCCTACTTTTTGAAAATAAAAAAATTTTTTATTTTTACCAACAAATACCTACTTTGACCTTAGTTTAGCTGGTAGTTTGAAGTCAATGTGAACTAGAAGGGAAAGACCATCTCTCGTCCAGAAAGACCTCTGACATTGCCTACCGGTCTCCCCCACTTTCACTCTCCACTCCCATATTCTGCAGGTAGCAGCTGGAGTGGTTGTTTAAAAAATGCAAATCTGATTAAGTCATTCCCCTGTTTAAAACCCAACCCTTGTAATGGTTTCCCATTTCATTCAGGATAAAATAAAACATCCTTAACCTGCCCTACAAAACCCTACATGATTTGGCCCCCTGCCTAGCCACACTTGCCCCTCACCCACCATAATCTATCCACAAGTCATTCTTTCAGTTCTCGGAACAGGCAAAGCTTTCCCCCTTCTGGGCCTTCCCACATGCCGTTCCCCTGCCTGGAAAATTATCCTCCATCTCATTCTATACTGACGCCTACTCACCCTTCAGATCTCAGCTCAAAGCTAATTTTTGCAAAAAAGTCTTTCCTGGGTCCTCTCTCTGCAACCTAAAATTTGGTCCCCTTTTTAACACTTTCTCATAGCCAATGCTACCTCACTTTCATAGCAGATACTGGTTTGTGATTATACGAGCAGCTGCGTGATTGTGTTTAATTTCTGATCCCTTCTGCCCCCATACATAAACTAGGAAAGAACAGGCGCAAGCTGATTTTGGTGGCCATGCTACAAACATTCATGTACATCTGAATAAAAGAAAAAAAAAATACCTAGATACCTATTAATTGTGCCTTTTACATCTTAATATGATGACCATCACATTATTGAATATGTATGCAAACTGTTAACACTCTGATACTGCTGGCAAATTCAGTAAGAATCTATTTTACTCAAAGGACATAAAACTAACCTGAATCTGTTGCAGTTACAGAAAAACACAAACAAATTTATATCACAAGGAAGTTCTGTTTACATATTATGAGAGTTTTATGTAGTGTTCAATTTGCTGGTGCTTTATTTACAGTCAACTAATTTTTATGCCTTATTTTTCAAAGCATGTAAAGCACTATGATAAATATGCCTTGTAAAACACCCCTTCAGAAGTCTAAAGAGGACTTGATAAAAATATGACAAAATCAGAAACTAAACAGCATTCAAAGTTGGCTACCTGTAGTATTTTATAACATACCTATCTGACCAAAGAAGGAAATATAAATTGTAGAGCAAATTAAAAAATCCCTTTGGATCACAAAATCAACATTATATACTACTTTATACTCTACAAAGACTCGCACACATTGTATCACTGAACTTGGTGGAGTAAATGGAGCAGATATTATCACTACTTACAGAAAAGAAAACTCAGGCTTAGAGTGATTAAATATCTTCCTCAAGGTCATAGGCCTTTAAAACAGGAGTCACAATTAAAACAGAGTCACAACTACAAGGGGGGGTTGTCCCCACATGTAAATTTCTGAACCAAAGAGAACATCCATCATAAACACTTAGTCTCTGTAATACTAAGTGTATATTTGTGCTCCCTTCACTAAAATTTCAATAAAGAACAACCAAAAAAGCTATTTTAAATGTAAAGTTAAATCATAAATTGCCATCAATTCAGGAAATGGCTAAATAAACTATGGTATCCTCAAACTGTGGAACATGATGCAGCAGTTCTGCAAAATGACTGAATGCATCCTATGCTAAAAACGGAAAGCTAGAGTGCACTCAATACTTGTTAAAACAGTAGAAGATAATACAAGTACACACTGGTGTAAAAACATTTTTAAGGATCTAGAAGGTTATACACAGTTGTTATCTCTGGGCACAGAGGTCTGTAGTCAAAGACATTAGCCATCTCTGTGATGTTTTAATTTTTACAAGGAAAAAGTTTTACTTTTCTGATTTAAAAGTAATTCTTAAGATTTAAATCAATCTGTGGGTTGAACAAGAAGATCATTTTTCTGGGTCTAAAAAACTGTACATCTGTAAAAGAAGGAGGAACCCCCACTTAAAAAAAAACATATATAGCAACAACAACAGTTCAATTCTCTTAAAGCAATAAACTATCACAAAACTTTCCTTAAAAAAAAAAAAAAAGGCAATAGCTTAGAATTTTTTAAAATATCTAGTCTCCTTTGTTGCAATAAGACAACCAGTAAACTATCAACTAGAGGAGTCCGGAACAGTCTCCTCTGGGAGAGATTTAGTTGTTAGAGCTGGGCAAGGAAGGTTTCACAAAGGAGCTGAGTTTTGAGGGAAATAAGAGGTGACTAGGCAGAGAGATGCGGGAAGATTAAGCCAGATGGGGAAATGCCTGGGAAGTGGATATACTGAGTTAATCAGAAGCAGGGCCCAGGAAGAACACTGGAGTAAAGTCCTGAAAGAGGAAAAGAGGATTCCTTTGGATGTGGGAGGTTAGAGGGAGCTCGACTGCGCTGCCATCCAGTTTACCTGGGTGAGAATCCGGCCCTTGTTATGGTCAAACAATGGAGGCGTCCAGCGGCAGCAGCGATCTGCGCTGGGTGCCTGGAGGCTTCCTCATCGCCTGAGTAGGATGCTCGGCTGGCTCTGCTGGGACGCGAGGCGCTCTTAAAAAAAAAAAAAAAAAGCACAACATCACACCGTGCAGCCAGGCTTCTCCGAGGCACAGCTCGGCTCTCTTGATCCCACGGCGCGGCCATTACCGCCTCTCCGGGGACCCGCCTGGAAAGGCTCCAAGGCGCGGCTTCACGGGTTTCTAAAGCTGTTTTGCTCCCCCTTCCCTCGGCTCCAGCAACAATGGAGCCCGGCTCGGGAGTCCGGCTCCCGCGGGGCCTCCGCCCGGCCTCGCCCCGGTCGCTGCCCCTCCGCCGCCGCGCGCCCCGGCCGCCATCTGTGACCCCCGCTCCCGGGCACTGCGGGCCCACGCCGGCTCGCCGAGGCCCAAAGCCAGGCTGCCCTCCCCCAGGCCGGCCCGGGGGGCCGCCGGGCCGCCCGGCTGCGCGGAGCCGCTCTGACCTTTCCCACACGAGGCCCCGGCGCTCGCGCCGGCTCCAGGCCCATCCGAAGTGATGGGTTGTTTTTCTTTTCTTTAATCCACTCATCCTCCTTCCGACCCAGACCCCTCTCCCCTGGCCAACCCTCCTCGCTCCCGCCTTGATCCCGAGAAGAAATAAAGACACTACAGCCCGGCCGCCCCAGAACTCACTCCAAGTGAGGGGTCCAAGCGCCCCAGGCCGCGGACTCGCGCACCCACCCTCCCTCTCCTCAAGGGACACCTCACAGGTGCGCCTCCGAGCCGCGCGCGCGCGCTCCGCACACCCAGACGCCTCCGGGGGACAGCGCGCGTGCGCACGCACGAGGCCGGCGAGCCCCGGGGGAGCGGGGCCGCACGCATGCGCGCCGCCGGGCCCTCGCCCCTTCCCCGCCCCCCCACCGCCTCTGCCCCGCCCCCGTCTGCTGCCCCGCGCGCCCTCCCCCTCCCCAACCCCAGGCCTGTCACGGGCACCCCCTCACCCCCACCGCCCAGCGCGCGCGCTCCCGCTCGCCCGCCTCGCTCCTCCTCCTCCCCCCCGCCCCCCCACCGGGCCCGCGTTACCCTGGGCAACCGCAGTGCGGCCGCACCTGAGCTGTGCGCCTGCGTCCCACCGGCCTGACCCTCCCTTCCCCCGGGTCGGTTCCCCAGCCCTGCACGGCTGCGGGAGAGTGGGGGCGGGGCGTCACCCCGTCCCCGCGAAGTGAGTATCGACCGGCCGCCCCCGCCCCTCCCCGCAGACACAGACCCGCCGCCGCCGCCTCGCCGGCGCCTCGGCCGCCCGCCGGGTCAGCGCGGCCCGGCCCGCTCGCCGCCCCGGCCCCCCGCTCCCAGCGTGCACCGCGGCGAGCGCTCGGGTGGGAGCCGGCGAGATGCGCGCGGCGGGCGGCGCCCACTGACCTCCCTCGGCGGCCCGGCCGGGGCAGGGCCGGAGCCCGGAGCCAGCCCCGCCCGCCGCCCCGCCCATGGGCCGCCGGCCCCCGCAGCCTCCTGCCGCGAGGAGCGCGCCGAGGGGGGGAGCCGCCTGAAGGACCGCGACGGCCGCGCCCGCAGGTGAGGCGGGGCCCGAGGTGTGACCGAGCCCAGCCCCGCTCACCTGGCGGTACCTGCGGGGAGGTTCGGCGGGGGGCGGCGGCACCTGTCGCAGCGGGGACTCCTGTAGATCATTTTTCAAGCCCTAGCTGCAAGGGGAGGGGTCCTCCAGACCCACGGGGTGGGGAAGGGTGTCCCTTTACGGAGACACCTCTGGGGAGGGGGTGGGAGCTGAGGAACGAGTAGGTGGGAAGGAGGGCAAGAGTGAGGCGCGGGGACCCAGCGCCGGCTGCCTGCAGGGTCTTCCAGCCCGTTATAGGGAGGGGGTTGCCCTTGCCAGGGCTACTGTCCAGGCTGGGGTGCGAACTCACCGCGCACCCAAGCCAATCCGAAGGGGGAGGAGGGGGCGGCCCAGGGGCCGCTCCTGCCAGCCCCGGGGTGGGATTGTAGGGTGAGGGATCCGCATTGCAGGTGCACTAGGAGCGCCTGAGGGCCTGGCCCTGCTTTGTCTGGGATGCCGTGGGGAGGCGGCCATCCGAATCCACATCGCCTTTTCAAATGCGTTTTACCACCCGGTGGACGTTAGAGACCCTCCCAGATAAGTTGCATTGTCTCCTGTCCTGATAACCCTTTACGTAAGTACTCTACCTTTAGAGCCCTTTTCTGAAGCTTTGGTGTGGGCTTTAGTTTACTCTAAATAACGATTTGTTTGTGATTCATGAAACTGAGCGGAATGCAAATATGCAGCAGGACTCCAGGCTCGGCTACAGAGCCGCTGTCTCCTACTGCGAGTTACTCTAGTTTATCTAACTTACCTGTTTTCATGCTAATCTGTGTTAATTACAAGCTTTGGTATTAGGCAGTACGATCTATTTCTATAATGAAACGAAGTGGCCTTAAGGGGAAGTATGATCGCGCTCTGTTAAGTTGCAGCAATCCGTCTTAGTAACAAAATACAAGCCGCCCGGCTGTCCTACCGTAATATATTACCCATTTCCAGAAACCTACCTGTAAGAGTGTTAATGCTAGAATTGCCGTTTTAAGACTTTTAAGTCTGAAATGTATTTCAAGAGCCTTATTATTGTTTTATTAAATGGGTTTTGTTTTGTTTTGCACAACCAAGAATTCCCCTGCATTGTCTTGCCATTGAATTGCAAGTAAAATAATGCTAACATTTAAAGTGACTTTTACCTCCAAACATGTTTTGAATTTATTTCTTTTGGCTAAATGTTCATTTTATGTGAAATATATTTTGGGAGAAGGTTTTAAGGTTTGTGGTAAATTTATATGTGTGTGTCTTTATACATATGTTTACATGTGCATAGACACTACTGGAAAACCTTAAGATAAAATAGTTTTTATTATTCCTTTGCATCATGATGTAATTACTCAATAAATTTAGTTTAGGTATACTTAATATCTAAAGTACTGGACAATAATTTGTGTATATGAGATAGTAATTACTGTAGCATTGGTAAATATAACAGTCTAACAAACAGGTTTATTGGCAATTAGATATTTTTATTGTTGATTCTTTTCAAAAAGAACAAATGAATCCTTTTACTTATGGCAGAAAATCACTCTTGTGGGTGCATAACTTTCATCTGTCATTCATTGGATAAATTCATTTTAGCATCATCATTACTTAATTGACAGAGTGCACTTGTGGCAATACTGATGTTAACAGCATCAAGACTTTTAAGACATACTTATTTTTATATTTATTTATCATTTTCTCATATGGCATGAAAAGAAAAGACCTTTTTTCTTTTATCTGGAACAAGGTCAGCCATAAAAAGTCCTTAAGACATAGTGGACACATTGTTAACCGAGATTAATTCTATCTACTGGATTGGGTATCCTTAAAGGGCAGAAACTAGGCGCCTTTATATGCTTCACTCACCAAGTGTGTAATAAATGTTTGACTCAGATTAACCATTCCAGACTAGTTAAGGTAGGTGCTAGCTTAATGATACCAATTTTCACATCTCCAGCTTTGATGTTTAAACCAGCAGAAAGGTTGGGCAAGGGAGTCAACGTGTCCTATTTGTCTTCAAATATTCAAGGTCTTTCAGGCAGCAGAGGGATTTTGTGTGTTTTAGAGTATTTCCATGAGTTCCAACGAAGGCAAGTAGTACTTGCAGGAAGACAGACTTCAGTTTGACATAAAAAGCACAAGTTGCTTATGATTAGAACGTCCAGTGGCAAGAAGGCTGTTCTTTCACTGCAGTTTCTGAATAATCTGGTTCCCCGCTAGGCAGGAATGGCTGCTAGGAGGTGCGCCCATTGCCATAAGAGAGGTCTTCTGAGGGGGGCTGAGGGACTGCAGTGGCAGTCTGATTGGAAGGCATCGTGATGTCTTTTTATTTCTTACTCTGACTTCTGTAGTTTGGGCATAACAACACCTCAGACACCTACTTCCATCCTCCGAAGATTGTTACCAGGGCAGAGGCCTACCTGATACCAGAGATGACTCTAAGACTACTTTCTTTGCATTTGTGTGGGGCTTTACAGCTAATAAAGCACTCTCACATCCCATGTCTTATTTTAAAAGACCTTTCTTAATTATGCATGATTTTTTCTCTTGGCTTTTATTTTCTATAATAAACATTTAATCAAGAGGAAAATTACCCTTTTCTAGGAAGACAAGGAGAGGCTTTTTTTTTTTTAATGGAATGATGTCAGTCATTCTTTCAAGAGTCAGCAGGTTGTCAAGGTGAATAGATTTTTATTTTCTTAGTTAAAATTATTTTTTGAAAGATACTAGTTAAGGACTGACTCTTGTGCTTGTGCTGCATTTTAGTTTGTTTATTTCATTACTCAAACATGAATCAAATTTCACAGCCAAAAGTCCAGTCATATCCACTGACAGTAAGTTGCACTGGACTTTTTTCCATATGTCTGCCTCATACATGTTGGCGGGCAAAACACAGCTGAGAAGAAGCAGAATCACAGTGGTTCAGAAAAATGAGGCAAATTAGAGTTTGTCTTTGAAGAAGGAAAAGATGTGTCCCATTTGTACTAAGCCCAGACCTGGGAATGATACTTTGTCAACAATAAGAATGATGCTCTGTCCCTTAAACAAAGATGAGGCTATTGACTGTCAATCACAGTACATGTATTAAGTGGATCAGTGGGGTTAGGACTCTGTCTGTGGCCCAGGAGCAGAGCTAGAGCTTCCTGTGAACGGTAGAGAACCCAATAATTACTGTCTGCACAAGGATTTTGGAGAAGGCGATGGCACCCCACTCCAGTAATCTTGCCTGGAAAATCCCATGGATGGGGGAGCCTGGTAGGCTGCAGTCCGTGGGGATGCTACGAGTTGGACTTCACTTTCACTTTTCACTTCCACGCATTGGAGAAGGAAATGGCAACCCACTCCAGTATTCTTGCCTGGATAATCCCAGGGACCGGGGAGCCTGCTGGGCTGCCATCTATGGAGTCACACAGAGTCGGACACGACTGAAGCGACTTAGCAGCAGCAGCAGCAGGATTTAAGTGGAACATGATGGTAATGAGGCCAATTGAGTTAGACCAGATTCTGAGCTCTCCAATTTAGGAAGAAGTTAGAGGGGGAAAAAACAGCTCTGAATTAATGTATGAAGTGAAGTCGCTCAGTTGTGGCCAACTCTTTGCGATCCATGGACTGTAGCCTACCAGGCTCCTCCATCCATGGGATTTTCCAGGCAACAGTACTGGAGTGGGGTGCCATTTCCTTCTCCAGGGGATCTTCCTGACCCAGGGATCGAACCCAGGTCTCCCTCATTGTAGACAGACGCTTCACCGTCTGAGCCACCGGGGAAGTCCTGAATTAATGCACACATGTAATTAATTTAAAAAAAAACCTTTAGGAAAACAGTTCCTCTCTTTTGTTCTTTAGCAGATGAGTTTGTCCCATGCTTTTGTGCCTGTTATCCAACAGTTGGATTTGGGTGTGACTATTTAAATAACATAAAGATTTGAAAAATTTGCTTGAACCAGTGATGCACTGTGTATTTATACTTTATGGATGAAAGGAAAAGAGAAGAATACCAAGTTCTTCTGGCCAACCAAAAAATCAAATAAGGACACCTTACGAGTATTGATTTATTCCTTGAGGGGAAAAAATTGCAGATGCTATTCTAAATATTATGATCAGGACAACAAATTATCAAGTAAGGCAACCAGTTAGAAAGCAGCCTTTTTGTAGGTGAAAGGTTACATTTTACAGAACCACGCCATAATCTCTGAAGGCATCACACAGATGTCTTAAAAGACCTCTTTGTTAATCAGAAAACCAGAGTTTATGTTTTTACACAAGTTTCCACATTGGGGAGCAGACAAATGAATACTTTTATGATTATCCCTGTATACCACTTTATCAGAAATAACCATTTGAAGCAAGAATTCTCTACTCCTCTGGGCGTATAAGGGAAGAGGGAATAAGTGTTGTCCTCTTTTAGAGATCCTTCCTACTAAGTGATTATCGGGAGTGAGCAGTGCAGTTCCATCAGCTAGCACATAAGAACAAGCCTGAGACGCTAAAAGCTACAATAAAGAAAAAATAGAGGAATGCTTTTAATAATAGAATTCTAGGCATACAATATTCTGCTGCTACAATCTCTTTGTTGCCTCTTTGACAACACTTAAGATGTTACATTTAGACCCATATAAGATCCATGATCCTTTGCTCTTCAGAGTTCCTCCTCACCCTGTTTCTAAATGCAGGCTGAACTCCTGTTATTTACTACATAGGTAAGAGGATTTATGAGGCATTTCTTTTTTATTTGTTTGGCTGCACTGCGTCTTAGTTTCTACACTTGGGATCTAGTTCCCTACCAGAGATCAAACCTGGGCCATTGGGAGTCTTGATTGGCCACCAGGAAAGTCCATCTGAGGCATTTATGTGACATTGCTGCCACATATTCATGATAATTCCCAGGATTATTACAATACTGATTTTCTTAAAGTCACACAGTCCACCTGGAAATGAGTGGCACCACACTCTGAAAGGGCCACCTTTAGTGTAACCTGTGAAGACACTGGCTCTCCGGTACAGGTCCATCCCTGTCATAGCTTAATCATCCAGAGGCCGCCATATTTTTCTAATGGTTTCTAATGTAATTTCTCTTACAATGACGAGTGTATATGATGAGGTTCCTGCCACACTCCAGACATTGAAGGAGCCCCCGTTTCCCCAACTATCACAAGCATCAACTCAGGTAAAGGACACTGGTGTCACGTCTCCCTCAGTGGCTGTGGCATGTGGGAATAGATCCAGCTTTTAGAAATATCTGTCTTACACATTGATGAGAAAGATGAAGAAAGGGTTTGCTATTTCTTTTTAATTTTCTGTTCTGGGAATATAGCAGAAGTTATTAGGCAGAGCCTGTCCTTTTCAAGGAGGGGTCAATCCTTGTCTTCGATAGTGAGTCATCTTTATCTTTTGGTTGAATCATGGTGAGCGGACTAGAAAATCCCTGGGGAGCAGAGCAGCAGCTTTCAGCCATTGAGATACTTGCTCACTGACATGTCCTATTGCACTGGATGGGGTTAGGGCTTGGGGAGGCTGGTAGGACATAGTCTTTGATGACAGAGGGAAAAGATACATCATCCTTCTTGGCCTCTGAATTGTGTGATGGGTTTCAAGTGAGGATTTTGTTCCCATCAAGAAAGTGCTGGAGTCAGTTTTCAACAGAAAGTGATTTCTCAGTACAGTGAGGCTGTGGTATTAGGACCTGGTTCAGAGATGAGCAAAGTGCAGCATTACTGTCTGAGGGCAGAGACATGGGGTTTTTGTGGGGGTGGGGGGGTGGGAAGAATCTAAATTGGAACAAATATGGCCAGAGGTGAGACCTTTCTGAAGACAGGTTGAGCATGCTGTGTGTTCGGTGGTGTTCTTGTGTCTCATTCAGTTGTAGAATGGAATTCAGCAGTTTGATGCTCATTGACTAAGTCTGGAACAGTGCCTCGACCTCTACCCACCAGCAGGCTATGGGCACAGTAGAGGGCCTTCCCATGTAGGTCCAGAGGCCCGTAGGACCTTCCTGGGTGGCTTTTCATCTTGAGTCTGAAACTCAAGTGGGAAGCAGATCATCCATCTCTGAACCTCAAAGGAAAACCGAGTGAAGTTAGGAGTTGTTAAGAAGTTGCGGCCAGTGTCTTTCCATCAGAGATGCTGTGAGGCCTTGGTACATTAGTATTAGTGGCCCACAGAAGTATAAATCCTTGTGGGAAGGTTGAACTGTTGAGCAGTGCGAACTGTTGAAGCCTAAGGTGAACTTCATCACCCAGGCTTCTTAGGCCTGTGAATGAAATGCTTCAATGCCCTTTATCAGGACTGCCCAGTGACAGAGCACAACTTCATCTAGCACATTAAAATTTTGCCTTTAGAAGTCTCATAAGGGACTTTGCTGGTGGTCCAGTGGTTAAGCCTTCCAGTGCAGGGGCTGCTGGTTGGATCCCTGGTCAGGGAGCTAAGACCCCACGTGCCTCAGGGCCAAAACGCAAAACAGAAGCAATATTGGAACAAATTCAATAAAGATTTTTAAAAATGGTCCACATTAAAAGAAAAAAATCTTAGAAAAAGGAAGTCTCATAGCCTACTGAGTTTTTTAGATGAAGGTCCCAGTTTTTTTGTCTGTTAAAGTTCTCGTGTTAACAATCTGTAAGTAGGGCACCTGGCTGCTTCCATCCAGTTCTGTAAAAGCCTGCCAGGTTTTCTTTTTTTTCCCTACAATTCCATCATGACAGTTAACTGCCTCTTCTGATTCGGAATGATACAGTGAATGTGTAGTGCCTTACAGCTTTATTTACAATCCAACCTGTAAATTGTAGAGTCCTGTTATACGCAGACACATTTAAAGTGCCAAATCCAGAAATAAAATATTTTAGAAGTCTTTTTGATGGTCATTGTGTCAGCCTTTTGTACGTGGGTACCCTCTACATCTGGTGGAATTACTAAGTGGTGGCATGAAAATCATTTTCCTTGTTTGAATCAGACAAATTTGAATATATGAACAAATCCCACCCCTCTAAAGGGGAGATAGCTAAGCCACTCTCTTGGGTGTACACATGCCCCCGCCCTCCTGCCCATGTGAGCCTGAACCATAATGTAGCTCATACAGTGCTGTGAACTGCTGAAGTTGGAGCATACCGCTTCTGCTGAATTATCCCCTGCAGCCCTTTACATGTGCTTGTACAAGGCCAGGGGCACAGGAGCAAGATGAGAAAATTAAATCGTTAGGAGCTGCTAAGGTGCTGCCTGGGGAAGGCCAAAATGTCTAGTTACAGGGACCCCTGACAGCCTTGGAAGGCCCTTGCACCATGGGTTACCTGATCGGGGATGAGTACAGCATGATGAAGAGCTGCCAGAAGGGACAAGTCAGGGACTTCCCTGGTGGTCCAGTGGTTAAGAATCCGCCTTCCAACGCAGGGGACTCGGGTTGATCCCTGGTCGGGGAACTAAGATCCTGCATGCCACAGGGCAACTAAGCCTGCTCTCCACAACAAAAACTCAGTGAAGCCAGAAAACAACAACAAAGGAGGGACTGAGGGACTGGTCAGTCCATAAAGGATGCCTGGCCAAAGACAGCCTTAACCATGTTATTCATTAAAGAGAGAATGTTTGTAAAATGGCCCCAACATAGAGTAGTAACATGAAGACTGTTAGAAATGTGAGTTCCTCCCCTAGTGAGGCTCCCTCACTGTTTTCACAATTGACCACAGTCAGAAGGAGAGTCAGAAAAAAAAAAAAAAAAAAAAGAAGAAAAAGCAGAATCACATGTTGCAGTGAGGGCAATACATCTTGTCTGTGGACAGACCAGGCAGAGGCAAAAGGAAGACAGATCCTGCGTTGTTGAGAACCATCTGCCTTCCAGGGACTAATGTTCTATTCTGTGAGCTACCAGTCTTCTCTCCTTAATTATACACAAGTTTTTAACTGATTTACTTTAATATACCTTGATTCACCCATACATACATACACGTGGTTGAAGGTACATTTAAACAGTATACTTAAATGACAATATATTATTTAGAGATTTTATATTGTAGTTTTCAAATATTATCAGACATACCAGAAGCCAATTATATATCAATTGATTTTACTGTCTTAATTTGGGCTTTAAAAATAAGTGTTCAAAAATACCTAGCATGTGTATACTTACAGCTGATTGACGTTGTTGTATGGCAGAAACCAATGCAGCATTGTAAAGCAATTATCCTAGAATTTGAAAAATAAAATTTAAAAAACCAAAGAGTTAACGACAACAAATATGGAGCAGATGGTTCGCAGGAATTCTGAGGTGATAAGGTGTGTTTTCCCTATATTTTAATTTCTTTACAAATCTTGAGGTAAAAAGTTAGCCAACTGCCTCACTATCAGACAAAAGAGAATTACGGATTTTAGAAAATAAATATTACTATAAGTTGCATTAAAGGATAATGCAATTGTTGATACTAAGAATTTGTCAGATAAGTATGGCATCTTAAAACATTACTCAAGAAAAAAATTGCTCAGCTAATGGAAGTAGAGCAGTTTTATAGGTTAACACAATGTAATATTGTCTGAGTTTTTAAGAGCAAATGATAGAGATAACAGTTTCATACATTATAGTTCGTTTTACTTGTATGCTCATGTTTAGAGCTTAAATAATGGTCGGTAAGGAATTTAATAACTTCATTTTAATGTAGCCTATTGGCAGAAATCCCACTTTTTTGGTATGAATTGATAATGTGTAGGATCATCTGTCCCTCCCCTGCTCAGGAATGTAAGCTCTAGTAGTGGCCCGGTTTGCATCTGTCTTACTTGTTGGCGTTTCTCAGCTGTCCTCCGAGAGGTGCCTCACTCAGAGAGGTGCTCAAAGAAAGGTTGTTTCTCCACTGAAAGACTGCACAGCGATACTTTATATCCCCCAACAGAGGGGAACAGAACCTTCATTTACAACCCCAAAGTCACTGAACAATGTATGAAAGGGTTTGCCTCAAGAGTATTTTAATAATTCTTCATGCATCTTCTGTGTTCTGTTGGAATACCTTCCTGTACTTAATACAGAAGCTTTTTAAAGAAGATAAGTAGCTTTTCAGTTTGCACCTGTATCTTATTTCTATACTGGGATTTATAACCAGAGTAACTGTCCTTTCAAATCTACCTTTTTTCAAGTAGAAGACCATTTTTAAAATGACCAGCTCAACACATTTCTTTAACTCCTCCAGTATATTTGTGTAAATTGCAAAGTTTAAATTATGGCCCTTTTTCTGTAAACAGGGTTTCCTGGTGGCCATGGGGCCTGTAGTTTCATTTCTCCCAGCCTAGAAATCTTTTCTAAAAGTGCCACCACATGTAAAAGATTAAGAGTTTGGGTATGGTTTCATAAATTTCTTAGGAGTCTTTAGAACCCTCGTAAGATATATGCAGGTATCTAGTGGTCTCCTGGGCTTGGGGCAGTCTCAATTCCTGGGGCGGGACAGTCCCCTGGAGAAGAAAATGGCAAGCCACTCCAGTATTGTTGCCTGGAGAATCCAGGGAAAGAGGAGCCTGGTGGGCTACAGTCCACGGGGTCGCAAAGAGTCAGACACGACTTAGTGACTAAAAAGAGGAACAAAAAGTGGTCTCCTTTAAAACAGGAATTCCTTTGCATTCAAGAAACATTAAAGCCTCTAAACAACATTTCCTAGGGGTGCCCTGAATATTTAGATCAAAGTACCCCCGTTGAAAGTTTATATTGGGTCAACTTGGATATATCCGTTTAATGTCTGCAGAAATATGCAGCTTTATCACTGTAAATTTGGAGTCCCCTTTGTGGGGTTCCAGAATTATCTTACATTCAGCCTCCCCATTTCCCAGTTCACTGAAGCATTCAAACAGAAAAAAATCTCAAACTGTTCAATAATGGGAAGAAAATGATTGTATTCTTATGCCAAGTTTACATACAGCTCCTTTCTTCTGAGCAAAAGGAAAAAAAAAAAGGAAATGCATATATCCTGACGCAAAACAGGGAGACGTATAAAGCAGTGCCTTTCTGCACACCTGCCTCACCAAGAGCTGAAGGTGTGGAGAAACCCTCTCAGCCAGGCAGCCTGGTGGTCTCTCACTAACAGTTGCCTCTCTTCCCACGTCAGGAGCCCTCTGTTATAGGAAGGAGGCTGCGTGGCTAGGACCTGTCCCTCCTGAGCGCTCTGTCACCCACAGTTTACTAGCAATCCCAGAACCCCAAGGAGAGCAGGATAAACCTCAAGTCAGAAGGGGGAAAAGGCCCGCCTCGGATTAGGCTGCCTCCAACCCAGTACTGTGACCTTCGGGGCAAGAGCATTCTGCCTTGAGGGGCGGCATCCTGTGTGTCATAGGGTGTTTAGTGGTACCCCAACCCCTACCCACCAGGTGCCGGAAGTGCCCCTTTCCCAGCCATAATGGCCCACAAGGTCTCCAGACTCAGCCAGTCTCCCCCAGGAGCACCACTGCCTGACTTGGTCAGACTCAAAAATGGGGTTTACCAGGAGGATGTGCCCCCTCGAATTCTGATTACCCTCACATGTCTCAAGTCATAAAATTTACATGCCTATTCTGTGTATTTTTTGAACCAAAACAACCAACAGTATCTTGCCTCAGCTATAAAATAATGACTGTGTAGATTCTCTGAGGAAGAATAAAATCTTCCATAGAGGGTGTTCCAAGCAGGTCAGTCAGACTGCAGAAGCAAACCAGCTCCTCAGCAGGACCTAGGTGATGTTACTTTCAGCGCTCTTGGCTGGATTGTATTTGTCTCAGGAAGGAGTCCCCATCCTCTCTCTCCCCTCCCCAGGCTGGTTAGCCATCCAATTGTTGATCTGAGCAGGCAGACTCAGTCTCTATCTGACTAAAGAAAGTGTTAGACTCTACACTTAATTCAACCTTCTGTATGAAGAGAGAAATCCCAAGCCCCCCTCTAATAAATCAGGAAACCCTAAAATTTTCTATGTCAGTAAAACAGAGATAATGATTTAAATTATATTACTAAGATGATAAATTATCAAGTAAGGCAAACAATTAGAAAAGCAAACTTACAGAAATTAGGTGATTTCATTTTAAGTGAGTCAGCAACAGTCTTGCAAGTCCAGATGTCTTAAAACACTTGTTTGATGATAAACCAAAGAAGTATATACCTTTACACACATTTCCACACTGAAGAGCAGAATAAGCTTATGGTTCCTTAATAGAACTAGCTTTTTACTCCAGAATAGTCCAGAATTTTCTGCAGGCCTAGGAGCAAAGAAACATGCTTTTTTCATGAGCATCAAGAAGCAGCCCTGGGGACTTTCCTGGTGGTCCATGGTTAAGACTTGCCTTCCAATGCAAGGGATATGAGTTCAATCCCTAGTCAGGGAGCTAAGACCCTGCATGTCTGGCAGCCAGAAAAAACAAAAGGTAAAACAGAAGTAATACTGTAACAAATTCAACAAAGACTTTTAAAAAATAGTCCATTCAAAAAACTCTTAAAAAAAACAACAACACTAGTATTCTCCTGGTTAGCCCAAGCCAAAAAAGAGTAAAAAAAAAAAAAGTCGACTAGAGAAGCTTAAAATATAGGAATAGGAAAGCAGAAGAGTTTTAACAAGTGGAATGTGGGGCAAAGGATGTTCTGCCCCCATAGGGCATGCACACTTTTCACCTTCACTTGCCAAGAAACTTGGAGCTCACTGCTGAGGATGTGGCCTCAGAGGGATGAAGCCCCACCCAGCCCCTAGCTAGTAGTGACTTTAAGGAACTCATTTAACCCTTCAGCTTGTTTGCTAGCTCTGTGAGATAGGAGGAGGCTCTCTAATCCTCAGAATGTTTGTAACACTCAGGGTACCTCAGGCCTGGCGTGTGAGCCCTCAGTACAAGGTGGTTCTGCCGTTGGCTTTGTTCACCCTGTCCCTGGCGCCTCTGTGGCTGCTGCCCTCCCCGTCCCCTCCCTTGCCCCCCGCATCATCCCTGCCAGATTCAGTTCCCTCTGGTAGCACTTTGGCTCTAATGAGTAAAAACTCAACTTTCCCCCCATTTCCTCTCTCTTCCAGCCCAGCTTTTCTGAGCAACTTTTAATAAGCAGCTCAAATCCAGCCCTCACTTTTCTATCTGACTCTATTTTCCACCACTCCCCGGAATGCTCTTCCATGTGGGACAGTATAGTGGTCTCTCTGTGACTCTCAAAACCTCATCCTCACCTCATCCTGTATAAACCCTGCCCATCCTCGAGGGTCAGCTTCAGTCCCGGCCTCTTGACACCTAGGTCACTGCAGCCTTAGCCACTCTATGTTTCTCAGGCAGCTCCACGTGCCCGGTGATTTGTCAGGTACCAGGAACACTAAAATGATTGGGATGCGGCCCCCACCTGTCTGGGATTCACAAAGCCTCGTACGGTAGACAGGCAGGTAAATGAGAAAGAGCTCCAGGTGCTGTGCTGGGTTATCCTTCCCCTGGCCCCTGACTTGGCATCCTCACAAGGACTTAATTATACTTTGTTTTCTTTGTACTCTGGTGGCTGAGCCTCCATCCCCCATAAGCTGTAGGCATAGGACTGAGTACACAGTGAGCACTTTAGAACATATGCTGGCTTGACCTTTAACCTCGATGCATATGTAAAAGGAAGCATGGTTGCGCGACCTGTTGTAATGGGCGTCCCAAACTTCAAAAGAAAAATTAGAAGACAAAATTGAGGGGACTTCTCTGGTGGTCCAGGGGTCAAGAATCTGCCTTGCAGTGCAGGGGATGCGGGTTTGATCCCTGGTCGGGGAGCTAATACCACATGCCTTGGAGCAACTAAGCTCATGAGCCACTGCTGGGGAGTCCACATGCAGCAAAAAGCCCTACCTGATGTGATGCAACGAACATCCCACATGCCACAACTAAGACCCAAGGCAGCCAATTAAATAAAAGTGAACTTCCGTAATACTGAATTATTAAAAAAAAAAAAAGATGATGATGTTAAGCTTCTGGCCATCACTATAAGCCTCTTAGGGACTCAAATGGTTTGTAGGCCTGCAGAATTCATGGAATGGTGCATTTTTCAGTTGGGAATTTCCAAAATGAAAATAAAGACTCACCCTCTGAACCAAATAAACTTAGCCTTATGGAAATGTCACCGCGTTGTCCTTTTTCTCTCATTCCATCACAGAACAGAAAAACCATCATCAAAGCTTGGCATGAGCATTTCCTGAATTTCTAAGTTTCTGCCTCCACTGAAGAGGTGAGAAAGCATGAAGCCAGCTCATTTCCCACGGGCAGAGCCACCTTTTGGGTTTGGCACTGTGCCCATCAGTGCTGGCGAACACACACAGTAGGCCCCTAACAGAACTAACTGTCCAGGTGTCAGTAAGCTGTGCCCAGTGGGATCCTGTATGTCACAGGCTCTGCAGAACGTCCTCAACAAGCCCTCCTTTCCCTGCCACTGAAATTAAACTATATTTCCTTTGTACGTTGCTTGAAAGTTTTCTGCATTTTTATTTGCAGACTTCCCAGAGGCCTGCGTGAACTAGCACTGCTTCTTCCCCTGCCTTATCCCCATGCCCGCCAAAGTAGTATTGATATTTCCAAGTCCTCTCATGTCACTAGTACAATAGCCACTACTGAATGTGGTGGGGGGTTGGGGGGAGTCAGACCAGAGATTGAGATTACCACTAATTCTCAACTAAAGAGAACCCTTTCTTATTAAAGGGCCAGCTCAGATTACTAGAGGGAGGCATCCCATGCTCGAATTCTAGTATTATAACTCCTGTTCTCATGGAGCTTGTATTCTAGTCCTGTAAGAAAGATCAACAAATGACCTAATTTTAGATAGTGGTAAGTGCTATAAAGACTCAAGATGGGATGGGATGATGATCATGACAAAATAAAATAGTTGGGACTTCCTTGTCAGTCCAGTGGTTAAGATTCCACGCTTCCACTTCAGGGGGTGTAGGCTCAGTCCCTGGTCGGGGAACTAAGATCCTGCATGTGGAGCAACCAAAAAAAGAAATTTTCTTGAACTGAATAAAAATGAGAATACAACCTGTCAACTTAAAAAAATTGTATTAAAAATTGTTCAAATGTTCTTGCAGTGCAGAGTGACAGCAGGCCACGGCAGACTCTGTAGTGGTGTTATCTGGGAGCCGGGGGAACACACGTGGATGGTGCTCCGTGTCAGGGTAGTAATGGCAGACAGCACATAGTTCCAGGCCCAGCTGTAAATGCTTTAAATCTGTAAAGCCTAGTATGGTTGCCCCAAGTCACGTTGTCATTTAGTTGCTAACTCATGTCTGATTCTTTGTGACCCCACGGACTGACTGTAGCCCACCAAGCTCCTCTGTCCATGGGGATTTCCAAGCAAGAATACAGGAGTAGGTTGCCATTTTTTCCTCCAGGGGATCTTCCCAATCCAGGGATCAAACGTGCATCTCCTGCATTAGCAGTGGGTTCTTTACCACTGAGGCACTAGGAAAGCCCTCCCTAGCCACATAGGGCAACTTAAATCTGAATTAATTCAAGTCAAAATAAATAAAACAAACTTTTCCTTTTCTCAGACATACCAGCTACCTGTGTGGCAGGGGCTCATGTGGCTGGTGGCCACATTGTTGGGCAGTAGAGAAAGGATTTCTACCACCGCAGGATGTTCTCTTGGATAGCGGCTCGTTAGATTAACTCATTTAATCTTCACAACCACCTGACTAAAGTAGATACTGTTTTCCCGTCTTGCAGATAAGGAAAATGAGGAACAGGGAGTTTATACATAACTCGTCCGAAGGCCCAGACTTAACACATGGCAGGGCCAGGATTCAAACCGGGGCCACCAAGCTCTGGATCCAGAGCCGAGGGGTTCATCCCTACCTGCCGAATCACTGTAGCTCATCCTCAAGTACAGCTCCCCTCTGCAGACCACTGCCAACAGGATTTTACATCTTGGTAAAATCTTATCCCTGAGTGCTTTACAGTTCAGCACAATGAAATTCTAAGCTAAGGGTTAGATCTTTCCTGATTTTAAAAGTGTTAGCACAGCTTCCCCTTCCTTAAAAAGAAAAAGAGGGACTTTCCTGGTGGTCCAGGGGCTAAGAGTTCATGCTCCCAATGCAGGGGGGCCCGGTTTTGATCCCTGCTCAAGGAACTAAGATCCCACATACCGCAATGAAAATTGAAGACCCCATGTGCCACAACTAAGACCTGGCACAGCCACATAAATATTTTTCAAAAAGAATTATGTAGTTATCTATGAGCCTGGCACATAAACAGTAAATAATACCCATAATGACTATTTTTGTGAATGATATTCAGCTTTACATGATTTAAAAAATGCCTTTGAGTATTATCTTGCCCCAAGTGCCTCAGACCAACCCAGAGGCTGTGTCGGGCCAGAGCTGGGGGAGACAGAGCAGACTGTCACCGACACCATTGCTGTCTGCAAGCTCGCTTCAGTCTGTGGTGGTCACCCCCTAGAAAATCAGAGTAAAGCCAGTGGAAAAGCATCTCTGTGCATCTGTTTTCACTGAGACAGGAACTGCCTCACACCCTCCCACAACCAGCAAAAGTAGTGCCCCACGTGATCCAGGGTGACCATCCAGTTATGGAAAAAACGGGAGGAAAAACAAATTCCACCAGCTCCCAAATGACTGATAGACTCCACCATATTTTGGTCCAACCAGAAGAAGCTGAAACACCCAAGAATTCTGGACTTCAAATGGAAAAATCTGGGCACTCTAAACCAAAATTGCCAAGTTCCAAGAATGTGGATACAGGGACTTCATTGGCGGTCCAGTGATGAAGACTCCATGCTCCCAATGCAGGGCGCCAAGTTTCAACCCCTAGTCAGGGAACGAGTTCCCACAAGTCGCAATCAAGAGTCCTAATGCTGCAACATTAAGATGGGAGATCCCGTATGCAACAACAAAGGCTTGGCTAGCACAGCCAAATCAGTATTTTAAAAAACACAAACATCTAGCTACATCTTATGCTTATTATTGAAAGTATCTGTTGGCAAAGTGAGCCCTGAAAGAGTGCCATGAATGGAGGATTATTATTAACCCCACGGAGGAAGCATGAGGTCAAATATGAAAGGAGAACAAAACAAAGGTCACTGTACAAATAGAAAAAGGGACACAAGAAAATAGTGTCAAGGTCAAGGACAGGAAGAGTGAGAAAATACTGAATTGCATCCCCTTCTCTGGAAAATCCAAATGAATATAAAATGCAGTGATTGTTTTCTTACCCCAATTCCTTCTTCTCTCCTCCCACAGCTGACAGCTAATCTATGAAATACAGTGGCCCTTCCTCTTATTTTACCTTTCTTTGTGTTTATTTATTTCTGCTGGGATAATGGCTCATACTGATGGCTTATTTATCTAAAATGAGCCAAATTCTGTTGCAAAGACAAACCCTAAATTACCTGCACAGCACCTGCCTCCGTTGCCTCGTTCTCACACGCGTCGGCTTCATCCGGATCTCAGCGTTGCTTGTTTGTTTTAAATGTCAGACCTTCTTAATAGATCAGTGTTTGGTGCGGAGTGTGTCTTCTCCCCCTGGAACTCAATGAGCAACCTACTAAAGAACTGGAATATAGGATTCTGATCCCTGACACAATAAAGAATCATTGTGAATAGAAAGAACTTCGCAGGAGACACCCTAAATGCCATCAGTAAACGTGCCTTATTTATTCTACATAGCACAGGAAGCTCACAGAAACGACACTTCTGAAGACTCGGATAATCAATGTCGGACCTGTCAGCTCAGTAGACAATCGAGGTCAAGCAACCTTAGGTGGACATGCTGCACCAGTCAAAAGGTTCTAGGGAATGAAGATCTAGGTAAATGCCTTTTTTAAAAGAATAAGTTTGTCTTCTTTTAAAACTATTTGAACTCACCTGAATGCAAAGAAAGCCCGAAAGAGAGAGGATATATGTGAATATATATGGCTGCTTTATTTTGCTTTACGGTAGAAACTGGGCTTCCCAGGTGGCACCAGTGATAAAGAACCTGCCTGACAATGCAGGAGATGAGTAAGAGATGTGGGTTCGACCCCTTGGTCAGGAAGTTCCCCTGGAGGAGGAGCACAGCAACCTACTCCAGTATTCTTGGCTCAAGAATCCCATGGATAGAGGAGCCTGGTGGGCTATGGTATATAGCGTCAAAAAGAGTCTGAAGCGACTTTGCACACATGTGGTAGAAATTAACACAACACTGTAAAGCAACTATACACCAATAAAAAATATTTTTAAAAAAGGAAAAACTCAATATTGTTTAAGGAAAAAGTCCCATAAAAATATTTTATTACTTATCACCAGAGGATATATAATTACTGAAACTGAATGCTTGACTTGTTGGACTGTTTTAATGACTTCAAAGATCTCTACATCCTTTAAACTTGTTGGAAATAACCCATGTAGGCCCATTTTGTAGAAGGGCAAGCTGGGAGGTGACTTGTTTTTGCTTGATTGCCTAGCTCAATTATAATGCTGTCCAGTATGACACAGAGGACAGTGGAGCCTGATGTGCTACAGTCCTTAGGGTTGCAGAGAGTTGGACATGACTGAACAACAGCAAAGGATGATAGGACTGGGACTGGGCAGAGCTTTCAAGAATAGCACAAGGATTGTTGTTGTTGAGTAGCTAAGTCGTATCTGACATTTTGTGATCCCATGGACTGCAGCACAACGGGCTTCCCTGTCCTTCACTGTCTCCCTGAATTTTCTCAAACTCATGTCCATCCAATCATCTCATCCTCTGTCATTCCCTTTTCCTCTTTCCCTCAATCTTTCCCAGCATCAGGGTATTTGCCAGTGAGTCAGCACTTCACATCAGGTGGCCAGAGTATTAGAGCTTCAACCTCAGCAACAATCCTTCCAGTGAATATTAAGGGTAGATTCCCTTTAGGATTGACTGGTTTGATCTCTTTGAGAGTTTCCAAGGGACTCTCAAGAGTCTTCTCTAGCACTACATTTTGAAAGCATCAATTCTTCAGCACTCTGTCGTCTTTATGGTCCAACTCTCACATCCTACATGAATACTGGAAAAAACATAGCTTTGAGTAGATGGACCTTTGTTGGCAAAGTGATGTCTCTGCTTTTTAATATGCTGTCTAGGTTGGTCATAGCTTTTCTTCCAAGGAGTAAGTGTCGTTTAATTTCATGGCTGCTATCACTGTCCGCAGTGATTTTGGAACCCAAGAAAATAAAATCTGTCACTGTTTCCACTTTTTCCCCATCTGTTTGCCAGGAAGTGATGGTACTGCATGCCATGACCTTAGTTTTCTGAATATTGAATTTTAAGCCAGCTTTTTCATTCTCTTCTTTCACGATTATCAGTTCTGTTCAGTTCATTCGCTCAATGATGTCCGACTCTTTGACCCCATGGACTGCAGCACGACAGGCTTCCCTGTCCATCACCAACTCACAGAGCTTACTCAAACTCATGTCCATTGAGTCAATGATGCCATCCAACCATCTCATCCTCTGTTGTCCCCTTCTCCTGCCTTCAATCTTTCCCAGCATCAGGGTCTTTTCAAATGAGTCAGCTCTTCGCTTCAGGTGGCCAAAGTTTGGGAGTTTCAGCTTCAATATCAGTCCTTCCAATGAACACCTAGGACTGATTTTCTTTAGGATGGACGGGTTGGATCTCCTTGCAGTCCAAGGGACTCTCAAGAGTCTTCTCCAGCACCACAGTTCAAAAGCATCATTCTTCGGCACTCAGCTTTCTTTATAGTCCAACTCTCACATCCATACATGACTACTGGAAAAACCATAGCTTTGAGTAGACAGACCTTTGTTGGCAAAGTAATGCTTTTTAATATGCTGTAAAGCTTTTTAATATGCTCTCTAGGTTGGTCATAACTTTCCTGCCAAGGAGCAAGCGTCTTTTAATTTCATGGCTGCAGTCACCATCTGCCGTGATTTTGGAGCCCCCCAAAATAAAGTCTGACGCTGTTTCCCCATCCGTTTGCCATGAAGTGATGAGACCAGATGTCATGATCTTAGTTTTCTGAATGTTGAGCTTTAAACCAACTTTTTCACTCTTCTCTTTCACTTTCATCAAGAGGTTCTTTAGTTATTCTTCACTTTCTGCCATAAGGGTGGTGTCATCTGCATATCTGAGGTTATTGATATTTCTCCCAGCAATCTTGATTCTAGCTTGTGCTTCATCCAGCTCAGTGTTTCTCATGATGTACACTGCATACAAGTTAAATAAGCAGGGTGACAATATACTCCTTTTCCTATTTGGAAACAGTCTGTTGTTCCATGTCCAGTTCTAACTGTTGTTTCCTAACCTGCATACAGATTTCTCAAGAGGCAGGTCAGGTGGTCTGGTATTCCTATCTATTGAAGAGTTTTCCACAGTTGTGATCCACACAGTCAAAGGCTTTGGCATATTCAATAAAGCAGAAGTTGATGTGTTTCTGGAACTCTCTTGTTTTTTTGATGATCCAACAGATGTTGGCAATTTGATCTCTGGTTCCTCTGCCTTTTCTAAAACCAGCTTGAACATCTGGAAGTTCATGGTTCATGTATTGTTGAAGCCTGGCTTGGAGAATTTTGAACATTACTTTATTAGCATGTGAGATGAGTGCAATTGTGCGGTAGTTTGAGCATTCTTTGGTATTGCCTTTCTTTGGGATTGGAATGAAAACTGACCTTTTCCAGTTCTGTGGCCACTGCTGAGCTTTCTGCCATTGGAGTGGCATCATCTGCATATCTCAGGATATGCACAAGGATAAAGGCTTGTGCTTTTGTGTATCAGTGGTCATCTTCTTAGATGCCCAGTGAGAGTTTGGCTAAATATGTTCTATTAGCACTACTGAAACAATTGACTGGTTTACTTTATTGTAAGTAGTAAAAGAAAAGTATGGCTAAATTAAAGTGTATAGAGCTTTGATTAATGATGCCTTTCTTTCCTTAAAACCTATACTCTTATTAATTAGGCCCACAGGATGGATAACCCTATCAGCTAAATCCATTGAAATGGTTCATCTGTTTGGCAAACCACACACAGAGAGAGTTTTTTTAAATCAGGTGTTCACTTGAACAAATTTCAGCCTCAGAAATACAGTTTAGGATAGTGATCATCAAGCAGTAACGTTTAAGAAGTATCTCCTATTTCATTAGTGTGAAAAGACAGTCTGACATTTGGGTCACCATAGCTTAGAGGTATCAACCCGCAGACAATTAAAATCTGCAGTAATCACAGTCAGATGTAGAAATGGAACCACCCATCAGATATGACCTGCTAATTTTCCTTTCTATTCAAAGGCAAATATCACTAGGTAGAACTAGGTGTGTGGTGAGCCATGGGGTTTTCTATGTCCCTAGATTGTTGGCTCAACCACAAGCTTGTCAGAATCTCACAAATGGCATCTCTATTTAGTTGCAAATGTTGTCTGCTCTTGCTTCTGAAATAAAGCTATTTGGGTCATCCTCGGGGAAGTCAGCTGGAGGCTGCCCAGAAAGAGCGGGAGGAGGACAGGAAGGGCCGAGTGGCGCCATCACAGCCCCACCAGCCGCGGCTGCCTCCTTCCTTAGAAGCACTGAGCTAACCGTGTGCTGACGTGATGCCCCGAGGGTCCCTCCTGGCCGGGGGTGGGGGGGGTGCTGATGCCCCTGCCTCCTGGGGTGGGGTCTGCCGCGGTGGGGGTGAGCATTGCGGCCAGGAAGTCACCCAGTTTTCCAGGAGGCCCCAGGCACTCCTGGAAGGTTCCGTATGGCTTCAGACCATGGGAGTGTATGTGCTTGTCTTTACCCAGCCTGCGCTGCCCACTCAGAGGCCCTTTTAGACAGCCTGAAACACAGACCTACTTTCTTCCTGAGACGTTTTCACAAGGAAGGGCCGAGCCCCTACCAGTGTACAGACACTTGACATGATTTTTTACATAGAAGCCCAACCCGTCCCCCCTTAACCTATGAGCTAACCAGACTGCAGAAAAACATGGTTCATAAATCCATCGTGTAGGCCTCCAGTGATTGCAGACTTCCCAGACGACCACATATCGTATTTCCCCACCTAATTGCGAATCCCTCTAATCACATCTATTACAGCTTTCATGTTAGGCTGTGCATTCTTTCAAGGAGGAAATGGCTGTCAGTGACTAAAGAACTATTGATGGGCCTTATATTTTATGATGGATAATGTCAGAGAATTGCAGGAAGGTGTAACACATGGGGGTGGGGAGGTACTCAAGGGCTCGTCACAATCATTTTCTGCATGTCTCAGGGACACTAAATTGCTGCTTTTACAAAAAACTGCCTTCCCATCAGTTTTTCTCCGTTCTGGTAAAGCAACCCAAGAGTACCCTGAAACAGCATAATTAAAACATACGATACCACTTTGCTAGTGGATAGTTAGTGGTTATGTTTTTTTAAGAAAAACTGCTTTATATTTTTCTCTGACTATAAAGTAATATATTTTCATCATTAAAGAAGCTTTGTGTGCTCAGTCATATCTGACTCTTTGCAACCCCACGGACTGTAGCCCACCAGGTTCCTCTGCCCATGGAATTTTCCAGGCAAGAAAAAACTGGAGCAGGTTGCCATTTCCTGCTCCAGAGGATCTCCATGACTCCGGGATCGAACCCACATCTCTTGAGTCTGCTGCATTGGCAGGTGGATTCTTTATCACTGTGCCACCTGGGAGGCTTACAGACCATCTATTAAAAGATGATATTCACTCTCCACCTAGACAGAGAACAGACCCCACAAAATATCTCCATCCAATTTCCACTCATGTGGATGAGTGCAAATTTAGTTCAGTAAAAACCACTTTGTGACAGTAGACCAGACATAGGTTAAATGCTTTATCTGAGACTCCCCTAGTCACTATGTCTTATAAGTACTGTTCTTGTTCCCTGTGTCATGGGAGGACACAATAGGGGCAGACAGAGGCTACAGTTAGAATGTGGCTGAGTCTGAATTGGAACCCAAGGTTCTGATTGGTTTGCTAAGCTCTCGACCCACCTGTTGTATTAGTTTTTAAAAATATCCCAATTCCTTAAGAACAATTAACGAACAAGATTTTTTTGTCACTTTAAAAACAGTTGCACCTTTTATTTCCAGTGTCTTTTTTGCTTCCACTTTTTAATGGTGTTCATTCCTTTTATCAGAATATTTTTGGAGTGGCTGCTGAAGGCTTTCGTCTCCTTGAAATGCCGTCCTTTTTCTTGGTGCCCCAACTCTTGCGGACTCTCAGATAACTTATTGGTTGAACTTCTTAAATATGTGCAAGTAGAAACAACAGGGTCCTGCAGCTCACAACAGTGTCTTTATCCAGGATGGTTGTGAATGCAGAATAACATCAGGATTCACTTCTCAGAGATGGTAAGTTTCCTTTCCTACAAGCAGGTATCCTGGATTGGGAGCTGATGGCCTAATTAGCCTTCGACCTTCTTGTAGCTTCTTGTAGAGTACTATAGATTGATTCAAAGTAGGAAGTAGGTTTTACTGTCCCTTAGGGTGCCTGGCTCTGCCTGCCTGTCTCTATTCACTTCCCTGAATGGCTTCTCTCCAGTGAAAATGGAAAAGGCCATCAGAAAATGCCCCATCTGATTTTATGTTTTCCTCTTTGGAAGGAACGCGAATCCTTTGCTAGTTCATTTTCAAACTTAGATGATGTTCAGGAAACATCATACCCTAGTGTGGAAGCAAGTACACAGTATTTATATACTGACCAACATTTACACAAAATAATACAGCTAACGTTTATGGAGGACTTACTACATGCCAGACACTGTAAGTGATTGCATTGATCACTTAACTCTTTTAATGTATTTGTTTATTTGGCTTTGCCATATCTTTGTTGTAACGCATGAGACCTTTGGTCTTCGTCGAGGCATGCTGGATCTTTAGTTGTGGCATGTGGGATCTAGTTCCCTGATTAGGGATTCAGCCCGAGTCTCCTGCATTGGGAGCTTGGACTCTTAGCCATTGGACTACCAGCAAAATCCCAGTACTGGGACTGGCTCTTTAAGTTAGATATTATGATGGTTTCAGTGACAAGATAGGGTTAGATTTAACCCCTGAACACTCTAGCATCTCATGACATTTGCCTTTCTGCTCCTTTTTTAAATCCCACTGTGCTAAGCAAATCTTTGGCTGCAGGTTCTTGACCTTGAAATACAGAATAGTTGGTTATGAGGGTCTCTTCCACCCTCAGCCTTTCCCGAGTGCATAAATCTACTTAGGGCACCACCTCAAGGCTGGAAACCATCTCTTCTCTTATACTTCATCACGACACTTGGCCACCTTTGTGCTCTGGCCAACCTTCATATTCACCATGACAGTGCTTCAGCTAAAGGACACCAGAGCCGCACAGAGTTCCCACAAGAAAAGCCGCAGAGGTGCTTGTGCACAAAAGGCTTGGACACTGAGGGTCTGGACAGAGCTAGGCAGCTCCTGCTGGGTCCCAGACTCTGCCGAGCACCTGCACAGGCAGCTGGACCCCCATCTTTCTGACAGTTCATGGCCTGAGAACCAGATGTGAATGGGTTATAACTTATTCATGACTAGAATCTAAAATAGCTTGTTATAACTAATTCACAGCACCACGTGAGTACTGGGTGTGCTATTTTTTTTTTAGATTCTAAAATTATTACCCTATTTCCACAAGCTTTGTGTCGAGTGAAAAGATAGGTCTACTTTCGATCACCCAGGAACAAAGAAATGTCCCACTTTTAAATGACGAGACCCTTCCCTAACAAAGATACTCCATTTCTTTTAGTCTAAGAAGTGTGGTCCAGGGATACTTTAAAATACTGCTTCTGGCATGTGAAGAAATTACGGGATGAGGTCACGTTCGAATCAGCACTGTGGCAGTGCTTTTTTATTAATGCCCTGCAATTCTTGTTGAGATTCCCCACTCGGCACCCTTGGGAAGCTGTAGAAAAGTATCCGAAGCTCGTACGTAATGTGGGAAGGAGTGCAGACATGGAGGAAGAGTGGGCGCAGAGGGGTGGGCGGTGGTTTGCCAGGATGGTGTAGACTGCAGGACTGGTGTGCAGAGGCCCTGTGCTGGGGTGGGGAGGGGGGCAGATGCCGAGGGTGAGAGGCCAGCAGCGTAGGCTTGCTGGGGGAGGCTGAGGGGAGGCAGCTGGCAGGCAGGGCCTCTGGGAATATGGAGTTGGACCCCAGGAACATCAGAGGGATATGACACAATCGGGGCTATGCCTCGAGAGGAGAACGTAGGCAAGATCTGAGTGTGCCTAGGAGAGCCGTCAAAGCAAAAGCAAGGTACCTGTTTAAAAGGGGAAAAGATGAATCTGGCTCCAGTGCCTCTGCCACTGAAGTCCTGGGGCCATTTCTGGCTGCTGGTGGCCAAGCTGAGGCACTGCTTTAGGCCCCAGAACAGGCTCCTTGCTGTCTTGGCCCCCAGAGGGCTCCTGTGAGCCTGGCCTTGGACAGGGAGACAGGGAGAGTGGCCCTGGGTCTCGGACTGGGCACCCGCCGGGATCAGGATGCACGCGTGACACGACAGTACCTTGTCCTCTCTTCCTGTGCCACCTGCCTGCTTTACAAAGAAAGGCTGGCTAAGCCCAGAACGCCCTCTCCCAACCTCCTGGAAACCTGGCTGGTATTAAGAGCAAGACTCAGAACTTCCCCAGGGCTTTGCCGGCGGTGCAGTGATTAAGACTCCTCACTAGCAATGCAGGGGGCGTGGGGTTCGATCCCTGGTAGGGATCGAGCAGTATGGCCAAAAATAAAAAAGCAGAACTCGTTGGTGAGTCTTTCTGCTGTATTGGATGGACAGCAGAGCCTTCTCTGGCACTGACCGTCTCACCTGAGTGTAGGCGTGCTGAATCCTGCCTGTGTGAGCAGTGGTGCTCAGGCCCATCCTGGTGGTCTGGCGGGGGGAGCCGGGAGGTGGTGGGCACTGCATCCCTTCCCAGCCAAGAGGCTTCTGCGACGGACGGTGTTCCTTTTCCCCTCGGCCACAGAGCACTACAAGACACATGCTTTGTGGAGAGCATCTGAATCCCTGAACGAAATTGAGATCCACGGATAGGACCCGAGGGCGAGGAGCAAGGCTCAGATGCAGCGTTTCTCCGAACCAGCCTTTCGCTTGTGGGTAGGAGGTTCCTGTTTGTCCCCAGGGGGGTGTTTGTGAAGTGACATAAGTGATGGGAAAGCACTCTGTGTGCGTGTGAGTGGAGACATTTCCATAAATAAGATCCTAATGTCATCATTCATACAGTAAAGTCCTGAAAGGGAGGAAGGGACATTAATTTTGAGTTAGGTTGAGAACTGGACGTTAGCTACTAACAGGCCATTTGTCCTCAGGCCGAGACAGAGCAGACCCAGCAAGGTCATGGTCCTCACATCTGATAACTGTCACAGAGAGCACATAATCACCAGGAGATGACGTAGGTGTCCCTCCCCACTCTGGGACCACCTTTATAGGTGCCCACCTTTATAGAACTCAGCCCTTTTTGAGTGTTAATTTTCTGAACATATAGAGGAAACAGTAAATTCACAGAAATCACAGAAATTTAATCCCTAGTGAATTTGCCATAGGGGGAAAATATGGATATGGCCTAACCTCCCAATACAATTAAGGTAACCGGTTCCGCAGGTGGGCCCACTTTGAGATGCCCAAGGCATCTGCTTCTGCCAGGGTTCCCTGGGGAAGATGTGGGCAGAGAGCAGGCTTGCCCTCTGACTGCTACCACGGCCGAAAGCTAGTCCTCTGCAGTGAGGACTGCATCTCCCCGGGGAGAAGAGAACCCGTGTCCAGGCCACACTGCCTTTGACCAAGCAAATAACTGTAAAATTGCCGATGGCTCCTGGTAACACTGAGAGAGGAAACGGGATCACCTCAAGACAAAAAGCTGCAGTACAAAGAGCCCACATGTAGCACGTGCCCTTTTGACCCGAAAGTGCAGTGTTTTGCCAACCACGCTTTACGGATGTCACCTCCATTACTGGCTGACACAGCTGAGGGGGCCTGAGTGCCTTTGCTCAAGCCGGATGCATTATTCATCTGCAGCAGACGCCTGAGTTTTCCCTTCATCCATCTCGCTGACCCTTTCAGAGAGGGGTCACGAATGCTCCTTCACGTCTCTGAATCCCACAGCGCCTCAGATGCTGAATTCAGCCTCCCCGGACCAATTCCACCCCTTCCTCCAGACTGTCTGCGTCTCTCAGTTGCGTCTCCTTGATCTAAACAGGATGCTTCTGTAGCTTCATTCATGTCAGCTTCTTGGAAGGATTAAGTCGTTGCGGTGATTCCATGTCATCAGTAGCCAAGGAGATGACATTAAACCATCACCTTCTCTCTTTTTAAATATTTATATTATTTATTTGGCTGTGCCAGGTCTTAGTTGCATCATGTCAGATGTTTAGTTGCACCGCATGAACTCTTAGTTGTAGCATGTAGGATCTAGTTCCCTGACCAGGGATGGAACCCAGACCCTCTGCACAGAGGACATGGAGTCTTAGCCACTGGACCACCAGGGCAGTCCCAAACCATCACCTTCTTTTAGGCAGCAGCAACTCTGTTCTCCAGAAGTCAGTGATACTGTTCACCTCTTTGCGCTGATGAGAAAATAATATATTGACAGTAATTTGGACCCCATTTGGAGATGAGACTTGTCTCCTTGGACCTAAGTGAACCTGCCTTTCTCATGGACATCTAACAACCAGAGGATGCCCTGCCCAGATGGTATCTCCTCTTCTGGGCCTTTTAAGTCCGTGAAGATTGTGGAAGAAGAGACCAGCATCCAGATGGAGTATCACAGGGCTGAAAAACCTTTGTCCTCCAACTGTCAGAGCTCCAAACAGTCCCGGCTTTGCACATCACATACTCACACTCCCGTTTGTCCTGTGTTCCTTCTTCTCCAGACTGCCTGCCCGCATGTGTGGGAAGCTTTGAGGGCACACTTTTATTTCTGTAGTTACGGTGATGAATTAATGAATAACAGATTTAGTGCAGCTCAAGTCGCTGACTCATGAAGGCAGCTAGAATGCGAATGCTTACTTAAATCATTAAATTTGTTACAAGTAAAACATGTTTTAATATTTATTTATTTATTTGACTGCCTCAGGTCTTAGTTGTGGCACACAGATCTTTGTTGTGGCTCAGGGGCTGCTGTAATTGTGGCAAGGGTTTAGTTGCCCTGTGGCCTGTGGGATTCGTAGTTCCCCGACCAGGGACTGAACCCGTGCATGCATGCTCAGTCGCTTCAGTCATGTCTGACTCTTTTGCTACCCCGTGGACTGTAGCCCAGCAGGCTCCTCTGTCCATAGGATTCTTCAGGCAAGAATACTAGAGTGGGTAGCCACGCCTGCCTCCAGAGGATCTTCCTGGCCCAGGGATCAAACCTGGGTCTCCTGCATTGCAGGCAGATCCTTTACCACTTGAGCTACCAGGGAAGCCCAAGATTGAACCTGAGTCCTCTGCATTGGAAAGCAGGTTCGTAACCACTGGACCACCAAGGACGTTCCCCACAAGTAAAACTGAACCCCACACTGTGATGTGGAAAAGAGATGCCTACGGAGGCCACATTTCCACTCCCCTCCCTGCCCCTGACGGTATGTCATGGAAGCACATATTTATTTTGGGGCATCTTATTTGTACCATCAGCACTGGACAAAAGCATTTTGCAATTTTACTATATCATGCTTTCTTTGCACAAGGCATGCCTGTAAATTAAGTCAGAAGCTTGTGGAAACAAAGGCTCTTCAGCCCCAAAGGCCTCGAGCTCCCCTGGTGCCGCACCCACGCTCGACAGCCTGGCGCTGGGGCCCGCTGGTTTAGCAAGTGCTGACAGCTGGCCTCTTGGGTGCCAGGCTCTGAGCAAGGGCTTGGGATCCAGCAGTGACCAAACCTGCAGTCCATGCGTGGAGGCAGGAGATAGTTGACTAGTTGTGGGCTGGTAGTGAAAGGCAGGAGGCGTGACCTCGCCCAGCCTGGAGCCAGGGCAGACGTGAACTTGAGCCAAGAAGTAAAGACATGCAGACCTCAGCTCATAGGAACGGTGGGCCGAAGGGAGGACACAAGAGAAGCCTTTTGGGCAGAGGAGCCCAAGACAGGCCCCCAGGGTGCAGAGGCCGACACCCCGGAGGCTCACTGAGCTGCTGGGCGCGGAGACCACAGGGCTGGTCCCGGGGCTTTGTGAACCCACCCCACTCAGAGCCGTGGAAGGTTCTGTTAACATCACTCTGCTCCTCTGTGGGGACGGAATCAACAAGGTGAGAGGACACAGAGGGAAGGTTCTATAGCAATCCAGGTGAGGGTGGTGTGGCTTAAGCGTAAGATGGAGAAAAGCAAGTGGCTTCAAGAACTGTTTTCTAAGTAGGGTCACCAGGACACAGCAGTGGCTGCTCCAGGTGGCAGAGCAGATGGACAGCAAGGGGGCTTTGGACGCCCAGTCTGTTCTTTATTTGCCTGGACCCACTAAGTTCTGGATGGAATGTAAATGGTTCTTTTTCATCAACGGCAAACTGCTAAAACACAGGCTGTGCTTTTCCCATTAGCCACATTAGTGCAGATTTAGGTCTGTCCTTTTAAAGTATTTTTGGCTGCACTGCACATGGGCTCTTAGTTCCCCAACTAGGGATCGAACCTGCGCCTCTTCCATTGGAAGCACAGTACCTTAACCACTGGACCAGGTCTGTCCTTTTAAAGAGGAGAACAACACATCTCCCCTGGAATTGCCACATGCGGAGCCCACCGTAGATCCTAGGAGTGGATGTTTCCAGTGAGATGATGGAACTGATGCCAGAGTGACAGATTCAGGTCTGCTGAGCAGAAGCAAACCTGGGCATCTTGACCGAAAGCTCCAGGAGTGGCCCTGCGGTTAGCATCTGTTTGACATCCAGGCCATTCAGCTTTGGGACGCTCTGCGGCCCTGCATAGCTCACACCCTGGACGTGCCTTGCTTGGAGCTGGTGCCTTGTTAGGTCAGTGTCCTTCTCCCAAGGCCACATCCTGACCACACCATCAGGATCTCAGACACCATGGGGCTCCAGTTAGAACTAGTGTCTGACCCGGGGGTCCCGTAGAAGAAGCTTGTGGCTGCAACAGGGAGACAATTCCAGGGGCGGCAGAAACCTTCCTTGCTCCCACAGGCAGGCTGCTCTCAGCTCCTCCGAGGGCAGCTCTGGAGGATGGAAACTCCACTCTGCCGTGGGCAGAACTTAGGTAGAGTTCCAGGCCTCTGGGAAGGTCGATCCTCCTTCCATAGAGATAACTCTCTATTTATTCAACCCGTTCCTTCTTGCTGGATTTTGTTTCCCGACTCAGTTCTGACCGTAAACTGCAGTGCAATGACTGTCCTTACAGCTCCATCTTCCTCACACGGAGGTTATTATTTCCCTCTGGTGGATTCCTAGAAATGGAATTGCTAAGTCAGAGGGAAGATAAATTCTAAGGCTCCAGGCAACACTTTCCCAGATCACTTCTTGTAATAAGGCGCAGTGAACACTCCCACCCAAAGCTGTGTGTTCCGTTTCCTCTTGTGTGTCTGCGTGTGCACTCAGTCGTGTGCGACTCTTTGCAACCTCGTGGACTGTAGCCTGCCAGGCTCCTCTGTCTGTGGGATTCTCTAGACAAGAATCCTGGAGTGGGTTGCCATTTCCTTCTCCAGGGGATCTTCCTGACCCAGAGTTTGAACCCCGTCTCCTGCGTTGGCAGGTGGGTTCTTTACCATTGGGCCACCGGGGGAGCCCCTCGGTTTCCTCTTACTCGTGGCTTTCTCTTGCCAGCTTCTCCCCTGATAGGCATGTCTTTCTTGGATGTGCTGGTGAGCATCCTCCTCCCAGGCTCTGTCTGGTGCATCCTCTGTCCTTCCCTGCATATCTTCACTTTCCTTTGGAGGAGCTTTCTCTTGTGAATAAAAATGCATGTCCTGGGGTTCTAAATACACCCCATTCTTAGCTCTAGAGTTGGGGTGTAAATTTTGCCATGGGACTTAAGTGATAACGGAGTAAGCTTGGTGTCACCCATTGCACTGCCACCTCCAGAGCGGACCCTCGAGCCACGCTGCTGCCCTACAACACACCCATCCACCGGAAGCCCCGAGAGGTGAGGTTTCCTCTGAGGGTGCTTGCTGGCCCACCAGACCTGGAAAAAAGCACCATGAGGCTCTGTATTCACAGGAATAATTGATAGACAGACAATCCACATTTCATCCTTAGCATTTTCCAGTGCTGTGCAAAGGTGTCTTGAATTACTCTGGTATCCTTTCCAGAAAGGCTGGCTGACTTCACTGCATTTCTCGAGTTATAGTCAGGCCAAGAGTCTGAGCCCTGGGTGAGCGGCTAATGATGGAAGATGGAAGCTGAGGGGCGGGGAATAAGGCAGGGTCTGAGTCTGGACTCCAGACTCCTCCTCGTGGTCCTGTGGGATCATTCTCAGGAAATCAGAAGAAAGGAGAAGGGTCTGGCTGGGGGGCTCCCCTCTGAAGTGCCCCTTCATCTCCCTCCTACTCCTGGCCTGGCAGCTCTAGGCATCACTTCCCGGGCACCTGGTTTTCCTGGGAGGAGGCAGCCAGGGCTTCACCTGCTCAAGGACGTCTTTCAGGAGTGAGTCTGGCCTCAGTCCGTCACAGTCGGGTAGCCCGTGGCGAGGCCAGGGTTTAGCCTCTGCTTCCGGAGCCGGACCTCACAGCGCCCTCCACCCTACAAAGCCACAGGGCAGGAGGTGGGGGGACAGGCTGCAGGCAGTGTCCTTTTCCTGCCTGTCACCCCGTGACACTCCTGCCACCAGGCCCTGTGTCCCCCGCAGGTCACCTGCATGTCATCATGGCAGCCACAAACCTGGAGAACCAGTTACACAGCGCACAGAAGAACCTCTTGTTCCTTCAGCGGGAGCACGCCAGCACGCTCAAGGGGCTGCACGCGGAGATCAGGCGGCTGCAGCAACATTGCACAGGTATGGGCATAGGGGTGCCCAGCAACCTTCAGAGACCGGGGCAGCAGGGTGGGGGGGGCAGTCCCAGGCCTGCCCGCCAGGGATGCAGAGCAAAGCAGAACCTGTCATAAGACAATTTCACATTGGCTGCCTCCAGAGCTGCGCCAGGGGAGTGAGAAGGGGGTTTCACTTCCCTCCTCTGGGTGGCTAACCCTGTCATCACTGGAGTCCCTCTGAGTGCCTTACCTCATCCTCTTTGCCAAGGCCACGTGCACCAAGCATAAAGCTGGAAAGCCAGTTCCCAGCTTACTGAGGACTTGAAGGATCCAAGTGCAATGGTTAAGAGTTTATTATTACATTGCATCTTGGAACCAATGACCAAAGTGTAACACACAGAGCAAGCTGCTTGGTAATTGTGGATGTTGGGGTACATATTAGGGGAAAGAAGGGTTCCCGCTGAACCCTAGTGAGGATAGTGGCCACTGATGGTTTCTGTTGTCACTTTTGCCTCTAATGCTGGCAATCCCTGCCCTATCTGGGCAGGACCCTTGGGCTGATCGTGGGAATCGGTTCTGCATTTTTAGAGCAGATAAAGGTTTTGAAGGTACAGTAAACATTCACAATGATTGTATATGATCTCCTTTTTAGATTTAACGTATGAGCTGACAGTCAAGAGTTCAGATCAGACAGGTAAGAACTCCCTTCCCCAAATTTGATGCCACTGTTGTTTCCTATTGTGGCAGATGTTGGTGCCACCTGTTTTCACTAATGACACATGTAGAAGAAAACACATTTGCTGTGAAGAGTTGCACGTGTGATCAGAGCTCTCCGAGAGGAGGGGGAGGGTAGTCTGGACCCCCTGGGTGTGACTAGGGGCTGTCAGTGGGGCAGGAGGGAGCGTGCTCTTACTTTTTTTTTTTTAATTGACACATGTATTTAGAATAGGCTTCCCTGGTGGCTCAGACCATAAAGAATCCACCTGCCATGCAGGAGACCCAAGTTTGATCCCTGGGTTGGGAAGATCCCCTGGAGAAGGGAATAGCTATCCACTCCAGTATTCTTGTCTAGAGAATTCCATGGATAGAGGAGACTGGCAGGCTACAGTCCATGGGGTTGCAAAGAGTCAGACACAACCGAAGTGACCAACACTTTCATTTAGAATGCCCATTCTCTGTGGGCTTCCCTGGTAGCTCAGTCAGTAAAGAATCTTCCTGCAGTGCAGGAGGCCAGGGTTCGATCCCTGGGTCAGGAAGATTCCCTGGAGAAGGAAATGGCAACCCACTCCAGTATCCTTGCCTGGAGAGTTCCATGGACAGAAGACCCTGGCAGGCTGCAGTCCATGGGGTTGCAAAGAGTTGGGCATGACTGAGCGACTTTCACTTCACTTCTCTGCTTTTCTAGGTTCTCTGGTTCTTTATTACAGTGAGTATGCATTCCTTCTGTAACCAAGAATGAGATGTGATATAAACCAGAAAGAGATGGAGCAGGGTTCCGTCTGTGTCCAGCGAGTTAGCATAGGACCTGGCACAGTATGCGCGCTCTCTACAGACTGGTTGAATGAGGGGGCATATTACCGGGTGGCCTCCAGAACAGCCCTGAACGTCTCTCTCTAGACTGTTGTCCCAGCAATGCTCCCCTGAAGCCAGAATCCTCAGGGACCCCAAAGCTACCAGCCTGATGGCAGCTGGGGCAGAGGGGACAGAAACCAGGGCCGCAAAAAAAAGTGAAAAGAAACCAGGACCGCTATGGCCTGTCCCAAATAGCTGCACAGGGTGAAGATTTTAAAAGTGCAGGAACCACACTGGAGTCAAGACGGCTTTTTCTAAATAGGCCTTCCCCCAGGGGTTATGGTTCAGGCTCTGAGAGATGCAGAGGGGACCTGAGGCAGGGGAAAGGTGGCAGCCTGGCACTGGGTCTTCCCTGCAACTTGAGAGCTTTTGTGCCTTAGACATGGAGAACGTCTACATCTGTCTTTCCAAACCATGCTTTGAATGGAGCAGACAGATGGCTCTGCTAACAGTGTAATCCTACGCCTTTGGAAAGGTCTAAGGCTTCCCAGGTGGTTCAGCAATAAAGAATCCGCCTGCCAATGCAGGAGACATGGGTGGTATCCCTGGGTCGGCAAGGTCCCCTGGAGGAGGAAATGGCAACCCACTCCAGTATTCTTGCTGGGAAATCTCATGGAAAGAGGAGCCAGGCGGGCTACAGTCCACAGTGTTGCAAAAAGAGTTGGACAGGACTCAGCAATTAAACCACAACCAACCAATACTCTGAAACTGCCCATTTTAACATCAGCGTGTTTTAAATTTGGAGATATCCTTTCATGCACTAAGCCACAGAACTGAACTGGACAGAGCCTCAAAGACCTCCTGATCACCCACCCTCTCCTGGGAGGAGAGGACACTGAAGCAGCATGAGGGGTGGGTACCACACCCATCTTGGGCAGGCATATCCCTCCCCCATGGGGAGGCGAGGCAAGCCTAGATCCCTGATCCTTGCAGGGAAGGTCTCCCTGCCCCCCCTTCCCCCCAAGCACCTAGCCGCCCTGCCCTTGGGTTCTCACTCTGCCCCCCCTCGGCTTGTCCATCCAGGGGACGGAGCTTCCAGAAGCAGTGAACTCAAGAAAAGATGTGAAGACCTGGAGGCGCAGCTGAAACTGAAAGAGGACGAGAACACGGAGTTGCTGAAGGAGCTGGAGCAGAAGAATGCAATGATCACAGTGCTGGAGAACACCATCAAGGAGCGCGAGCGCAAGTATCTGGAGGAGCTGAAGGTCAAGAGCCACAAGCTGGGCGTGCTGACCAGCGAGCTGGAGCAGCGCGCCGGCACCATCGCCTACCTGACCTCGCAGCTGCACGCCACCAAGAGGAAGCTCCTGAGCTCAGGCGGCACCTCGGACGGCAGCCCGGCCGGCAGCCCCGCGCTGGCCAGCTACAAGCCCGCGCCGCCCAAGGACAGGCTGCCCGAGACGCCCCGGCGCCGCATGAAGAAGAGCCTCTCAGCCCCGCTGCACCCGGAGTTCGAGGAGGTCTACAGATTCGGGGCTGAGAGCCGGAAACTGCTGCTGCGGGAGCCGGTGGACGCCATGCCGGACCCCACCCCGTTCCTGCTGGCCAGGGAGTCGGCCGAGGTCCACCTGATCAAGGAGCGGCCCCTCGTCATCCCCCCCATCGCCTCGGACCGCAGCGCGGGTGAGCAGCCCAGCCCCTCGCGTGAGAAGCCTCACAAGGCGCACGTGGGCGTGGCGCACCGCATCCACCACGTGGCCCCCGCGCAGGCCCCGCCCGAGGTGGAGACGCTGGCGGTGGACCAGGTGAACGGAGGCAAGGTGGTCAGGAAGCACTCAGGGACGGACAGAACTGTGTGAGCGCCCCCCCGCCGCCCCCGCCGGCGACCCTCCACCCCGCTGTCGAGGCACTGTGATCACCACTCGGAAAACACTTCATCCGCACCTCCTCTTTTGCTTTGTCTTTTTTTTTTTTTTGTTAATTCCCATGCATGCCAAATTTTTTTCACACTGTCAACAGATTCTTCGCCTCCTGCTCCTCTGGCCCTCTGACTTGACACCGAAACACGATCCTGCCCCTGCCGCGGAATCCGTATTTACTAATCGCTGAGGCCAAACACCTGCGTGCCCACTCGCTTGCTTCCAGCCCCGCACCGCGGAACCTCCGCGCACGCGCGCGCGCACAGCACGGGCCGCAGGCCGCGTTCCTGCTCGACGTTAACGAAATTATCCGATAGTCACACGCCTAATTCTAAAGTCGGAGCAACGCATATCGGCCTTGTCCTCACGCCTCCGGTTTCCGGGGCGGCCTTTCTGGAGCAGCCCTGCGCCGTCCTGGAGACCCCCTGACACACCCTCCCCGGGGGCGGCACAGATAAGCAGATGTATGTTATGTCACAGGAACTAAATAAGATGACATTACTCCTCATATCACCACGACCTGAATGTGTGTTCATATTTTTTGTTATTTTATCCACAATATTCAAGATCCCAACAAATTTTATTTTCTAAACCTGCCTTCTTTCTGTTTTGTGTCTTTTATTAAACCACCCCAGGGTGGGCCTGGAGGGGAGAGACAGTGGGAGGGGGAGAGAAAGCACACCCCTACCCTCACCCGTAACTGCTGCCCAGACAGTGGGCTTACCCAGGGTAGGTCCCGGGGTGGGGTTCTCTTCCGGAATGAGGAGCCCGTTAGCTTACACTACCCAAAGCAGGTCCCTAGAATGTTCTGCGTTTCTGGCAAAAGTCACTTTTCCGGGCCCTGCCCTTGTGTCCTGCTAGTGCTCAGCTCAGACCTGTCCCTCCCATGCAGAATTAAGCCACTCCTCGTCCCCAGAACAGCCTGGCCAGGGGTCCAGATGCACAGAAGGAAGGGACACCCAGGAGCCACTGGTCCTGGAAGTTTCTAAGTCTGCACCCTCACAAACCCAGGCAGTTGGGGGAAGGCGCTCAGACAGGGCTTAAACATCAGGGCCCCTGTCTTCGCCCACATGCTGGCAGGTCCGCACCACAAGAACTGGGCTGGAGAGTTGTGGAAAGGAGAGGCCCTGGGTGATTCTGTCCACCTCTGCTCCTCCTTGGCATCATCAGCCCAGGGAAGGGGCCCCTGCTGAACCCAAGGGGCAGCCCCTGCCTTCTACCCCACACCTTAGCACACAGCGCTTGCCCCAAAGAGGCAGCTGCTGAAACAGACCTGGATTATCAGAAAACCACCTTCCAGGGACTCCCGTGGCTAAACTCCCTGCTCCCAATGCAGGGGGCTGGGGTTCAATCCCTGGTCAGGGAACTAAACCCCACATACTGAAACTAAAGATCCTGCATGCTGCAACTAAGACCTGGCACAGCCAAATAAATGACTAAATAAGTAAATACTAAAAACAACATCAAAAAAAATATCTTTGACAACTGACATTAGAATTCTCACTTGTGTCATTGACACGCCAGCCAATTTTGTTGAGAAAGGGGAAAGAGAATTCGACACATCTTAAAAGGCTCTTTTTTATTTTACTTGTGAATATACAGAATCCTTAAAAAATATTTTTGAAAAAGCCATTCAGGTTAATTTATATGGAAAAAGATGAAAATGGCTGATTTCAAATGAAAGGAAAAAGCATGAAGGTCCTTCAAATGAAGGACCCCTCCTTCCTCCAGCGGTCGCAAGAAGTGACAGCAGATGATCAAGTCTTCTCTAACTCCCAGCATATCCACCGCTGACCACAAACTTAGAATCCACTGCTATGTTTCTTCAGCAGAGGGTTAATCAGAATTCAGGGTGAGGCACACCCCTTGCAGAACCCAGTGAGAAATGTGCTTTGTGGTAAAGAGGTCGGCTTCAAAAACCAAGCCGACCCCCATGGCATCCCTTCTGGTGGAGGTGGTGTAGACGGGCGTCCGGAAGGTATTCTGCACAGGAAAAGGTGTGAGGGCAGAATCAAAAGTGAAATTGAAAGCTGCTCAGTCGTGTCTGACTCTTTACGATGCCACGGACTATACAGTCCTAGAATTCTCCAGGCCAGAATGCTGGAGTGGGTAGCCATTCCCTTCTCCAGGGGGTCGTCCCAACCCAGGGATCAAACCCAGGTATCCCATATTGCAAGAGGATTCTTGACCAGCTGAGCCAGCAGAAGGGAGCGATAGCCCCAGAGAGTGGGTGGGAGGGCCGAAGGCTCATGGAAGAGCTAAGGATACAGAGGGCTCCCCCACTCAACCCCGTGAGGCACATCCAGGCTCTGCAAACACCCCTGAAAAGCGGGTAGGCGGCAGAGCGGGGGGCGCCTGCCGTCCACACAAGCAGTGCCCAGAGAATTTCACAGAAAGGGAGAAGTCACTCCTGAGCTGGCCTGGACCACAGCCTCCGACCTTGAACCAGTGCCCCCCTGAGGAAGGAAGGCTCTGCACACAGGCATGCACATGAGTACATTTCCCAAGGACGAGCTCAAGGGCTTCCCTCAGCCCTGAAAGGTGAAGGGCCCCTGTGCTAAAAGGCAAGAGTGTTGGAAACTGCCTGGTGTCTAACTCTAATCAGAGGAGACCAGAAGAGGAGAACCGGGGTGGGCATCAGCATTTCACCTGCAGTTTGAGGCGATGGGCTTCAATGGGGATGATCTTCAGGATGGGCAGGTCAACCACCAGCACCTTGGGTTTGCTCTTGATAAGACACCCTTTTTCTATGTCCCAGTCAGCACCTTCTAGATACAGCCCTGAGACAAAGCATCCTAGAGGCACAAGGAAGAGAGCTGGGCTTAGGCAGTTGTTTAGTCCCTCAGACATGTCTGACTCTTTTGCAACCCCACAGGCTCTGTCCATGGATTTCCCAGGCAAGAATACTGGAGTGGGTTGCCATTTCCTCCTGCAGGGGATCTTCCCAACCCAGGGATCAAACTCGCAGATTCTTTACCATTGAGCCATGCGGGAAACCCTGGACTCAGGCAGGGACACATATAATTATACTGTGTGGCTCTTAGGGGATGTGCATATCAATAAACAAAAAGGTAACTAACCGATTCTCCTTCCCCAGACACAGCCCACACCTGTTTCCAAAGACGTGGCCACCACTTCTACCTGGCCCACTTCCCCTTCGTAGAGGAACAGCACAGACACGATGTCCTGGAGACCCCATGACCCTCCCTACGGCCACCATGCCATGGGGGAGGGGTGGTCATCTCTCCCCAGTGATTTGGCACCCCAGACTTAGCGGCCTGGGGCCCCCAGAGTCAGCTGGCACCACAGCAATCCCAAGTCCCCCCAGAGCCAAAGTGACAGAAAAGCAGGGAGCTGAAGCCTCACAGAAGAAGTGGTCTAAGGGGAGGAGGACAGTGCATACTTGCCCAGGAGCGGAGAAGAGGATGGACACTTGGCCCAGAGAGGGTGGTGGTGCCAACACCGCCAGTCCCTCTGAGACCTCTCTGGGTCTTCTACAAAGGGGATGGAGCATTCCCGAATGTTCACTGTAAATCCCTGCTCCCCGAGCTATCAATAGCTCAGAAGGGCTTTTGTGCTTGCAGGGAAGTGTGCTCTAAGACAACAGTCCCCAACATTTTCAGCACCAGGGACCAGTTTTGTGGAAGACAGTTTTGCCATGGGCTGGGAGTCAGGGGCAATGTTTGGGGTGATGGTTTCAGGATGATTCAAGTGCACTGCATTTCTTGTGCAGTTTATTTCTACATCAGCTCTGCCTCAGATCATCAGAAACAGATCCCAGAGGTTGGAGACCACTGTTCTAAGATGTGACTCCCCCAAGAAATAGCAGTTTCCAGCTGTAGTTTGCAGACTGTAGCCAGTGTCTAAGGGACTTGAAGTTACAGCACAATTACACAGTCCACACCTCGCCTATCCCACACCCTGGCTTCCATGCCCCTGGTTCTCATGGTTCTGGGAAGCCACCTGGAGATCCAGTTCTTTGAAAGCTCACACTCTAACCCTAGGAGCCCATTTCCCATAGACGAGCAGAGCAAGTGTGGCTCAGCTCTCCCCTGACATCAGCCTGCATCTCAAAGGAAAAACCGGACAAGAAGCATCCAGACACAGCCTCAGAAATGCCAGGACCTACATGGACAGCGCACAGACACAGCCAGTGTTTGCAGCGGTCTGACCTTCAAACACTTCCTGGCCCCTCCGGGTCTACACTGTGCTCACCCCTTCAGCTCCAGGAGGGAGACCTTACAGGAGAGACTGTGGGTCTACAGGGAGCTGGCCATACCTTGTCCCGCCCGCTCATTCACTTCGTCTGCGTCCTGGAACTTGGTCACTTGGGTGAACAGAGTGGAGCGGTCCAGTGGCCAGCTGTTCCTCCGGCAGGTGGCCTGCACCAGGGCCGTGAGGTAGGATTCTGGGATGTGCAGCCCAGAGAGCCACATCACGCTGGGCTCGCCCTCGGTGACCTGGAGAGGGAGGAGATCAGGTGGTGGCAGCCTGGGGCTGCCATCAAATGCCAGGGTCACAGCTGACAAAAGAGGCAGTTCACCTTAGAGGGAGAAAGACGGTGTTGGGGCAGCTGTCCGCCCATTGGGAAAAACAAGCTGGATGGCCTAACTCCAGGTGGAGCAAAGACTTAAATATAAACAATAAACCACACTGAGACTCTCCGTTCTTACTGCAAGGGTCAAGGGTTCAATCTCTGGTCAGGGAACTAGGATCCTATATGCCATGGCGCAGCCAAAAACAAAACAAAAATGAATAAATAAATAAATCAACCACAAAAGTACCAAATGAGATCTCCAGCAAATGTTTTCAGAATCATGGACTGGGGAATACAAAATTCAGAAGCCATGAAAGCAAAGACTGGTCTATTTGACTACATTAAAATGTAAAATTCTCCTATGGGAAAAAAAAATCAGAAAATCAACAAGCTTTCTGCAAGCTGGGGAGGTATCTGCAACTCCAGCAGACAAAAAGGGTGAATCTCCTTGACGCACAAAGAGCTCTTAAAAATTAATTTTAAAAGGTGGAGAACATGATAAGAATAAAGTCCAAATACAAAAAGTCAAGTCACAGAAAAACACACAAGGTCTGTAAGCACGTCAAAGACATTCAGCCTCACCATAATTAAAGGAACATACATCCAAAATGTTGGATATTATTTTTTATCTATGAAGGACAAAATGGTCCAAAATATTAAGAACACACCATGTGGCAGAGAGGCAAGGAAATGATCATTCTTGTACATTGTGGTGTCAAGTTCTCTAGGAAACTATCTGACAAGGGCTGTCAGAATTTAAAATATACACACGCAGATCCAATCCTTCCATTGTACGCATGGACTATACTCATATGAGTCTCCAAAGGCACGTGCAACAGAATATTGTTTGTACTAGCAAAACCAAAAACCAAAAAAAGAAAAAGACAGGGACTTCCCTGGTGGTCCAGAGGCTAAGACTCCACACTCCCAACACAAGGGGCCAGGGTTCAGAGAACTAAATCCCATATGCCACAACTAAGACCGAGTGTGCCCAAATTTTAAAAGTTGACTTAAAATAAAAAAACTCCAATAGTAACCACCTAAATGTCCATCAGGGAAAAGGATACAGGATATCTGTGAGCTGGAGTTGCCTAGAGAAATCTCAGTGTAATACTTAGATGGAACAATTGCCAAGACAGACTCTTAGATGAGTAAGTCGTGCATAGTATGCTTCAGACTCTTTAAAAGAAAGAAAGAAAAGAGGAAAAAAATACAGATATGCTTGCAGAGTCAGGGACCATTTCCAGAGCACCTAATCAGCTCCGGACAGAGGTACTGCCGGGAATGGGAGGAGGAGCTGGGAGGTGCTGTGAGGGAGTCCCAGCCAAGCCTTGAACCAGCGAGCAGACCACTGCCCTCACTCACCCATGTCGTGTACTGGTTGAACCTCCGCAGGAAGTAGAGCATCCAGTTTCCAAGGGACTTTAAGGTGTCAGGGGCAAGCTTTCTCCAGATGTTAGGGATTTGCCCAAGAAAGAGAGACCTGGCTACATCATCTAATTCACTGCTCATCCCAACTTCTCCAGCCAAGGCCTGTTGACAGAATCAAGAGCAATCAGGCAAGACTAGGAGAAGACCAGGCACTCCACCCGGGCAGGAATCTGCACTTGAGGATAGGGGCTTACCCTCTGAAGTTCAGCCAGGGACCTGGTCATCCGTACAACAAGCTTGTTGAAGCGCTCCAGCTCCTGCAGGAGGACCACTGAGGTGGGGGAGATGCCCGGCCCAAGGTGCTTCCTGACCAGGTCCAAGTCAAAGACTTTAGGCATCTTGTTTTCTATGTCCTTGGCCACCTGGCCGATGTAATCATCTCGGCTGATGCCAGCACTGGATTCCCCTGAAACCACAACTCGTTTTTAGAGAGAGCAAGGTACCTGAGCACAAGACTGGGGCATCCAGCATCTTCTGGTTTTCAGAAAGACACCAGCGATGTGGAAACTACCAGAAACCAAAGCAGCACGCTTGGTGCCAACGCGCTTGGTCCCCCACCTGAGGAGCACACTCGTCTGCAAGGGACTTTACCCATCTGGGGCTGCAGCTCCAGCAGGTGAGCCCACATGTCTCGAGCCGCCTGAGTGTAATATCCAATCTCAGCATTGGGGTGAAGACCAAACACTTCAGGCGTGTTGGCCAGTGGGAGGGCCTCAATGGCTTCTATAAATGTAGAGAACATACAGCGGTTACACAGATGTGCCGACCGCCCACCCCCAATTTCTAAAGACCCACAGCCTTAACCTCCTCAGACACGTTATATTACTTTCCACTTCTTAAAGGGGTTCCGTTCAGTTCAGTCGCTCAGTCATGTCCGACTCTTTGCAACCCCATGAACCGCAGCACGCCAGGCCTCCCTGTCCATCACCAACTCCCGGAGTCCACCCAAACCCATGGCCATCGAGTCGATGATGCCATCTAGCCATCTTATCCTCTGTCATCCCCTTCTCCTCCTGCCCTCAAACTTTCCCAGCATCAGGGTCTTTTCAAATGAGTCAGCTCTTCACTTCAGGTGGCCAAAGTATTGGAGTTTCAGCTTCAACATCAGTCCTTCCAATGAACACCCAGGACTGATCTCCTTTAGGATGGATTGGTTGGATCTCCTTGCAGTCCAAGGGACTCTCAAGAGTCTTCTCCAACACCACAGTTCAAAAGCATCAATCCTTTGGCATTCAGCTTTCTTCACAGTCCAACTCTCACATCCATACATGACTACTGGAAAAACCATAGCCTTGACTAGACGGACCTTTGTTGACAAAATAATGTCTCTTCTTTTCAATGTGCTATCTAGGTTGGTCATAACTTTCCTTCCAAAGAGTAAGTGTCTTTTAATTTCATGGCTGCAATCACCATCTGCCGTGATTTTGGAGCCCCCAAAAATAAAGTCTGACACTGTTTCCACTGTTTCCCCATCTATTTCCCATGAAGTGATGGGACCAGATGCCATGATCTTAGTTTTCTGAATGTTGAGCTTTAAGCCAACTTTTTCACTCTCCTCTTTCACTTTCATCAGGAGCCTCTTTAGTTCTTTTTCACTTTCTGCCATAAAGGTGGTGTCATCTGCATATCTGAGGTTATTGATATTTCTCCCAGCAATCTTGATTCCAACTTGTGCTTCTTCTAGCCCAGCATTTCTCATGATATACTCTGCATATAAGTTAAATAAGCAGGGTGACAATATACAGTCTTGACATACTCTTTTTCCTATTTGGAACCAGTCTGTTGTTCCACGTCCAGTTCTAACTATTGCTTCCTGACCTGCATACAGGTTTCTCCTCAAGAGACAGGTCAGCCATGCCTTGCAGGATCCTAATTCTCCAATCAGGGGTCACACCCAGGCCCACAGTAGTGAAAGCCCAGAGTCCTCACCACTGGACCACCAGGGAACTCCCTCTATGCACAGCTTTTATGAAAATAGCCCAGTGAGGGAACTTCCCTGGTGGTCCAGTGGTTAAGAATCTGCCTTCCAATGCAGGGGATGTGGGTTTGATCCCTGGTCAGGGAACTCACATCCTCTAGGCTTTGGAGCAACTAAGCCCACGTGCCTCAACTACTGAGCCCATACACCCCGAAGAAAGATCTTGCATGAAAGAACAAAGATACCACATTCCATGACTAAGACCTGATGCAGCTAAATAAATGAATAATTTTTTTAAAATAAACAAAAATATATAAATCATATTAAAAAGAACATTTAAGATCATTAGATATATTCTAACAATAAATATATGAATTATAATAAACTGGGTTATTCAGATGTATTCTTCAAAAATTTATATAAACTCTAAGCTTCCCTGATGGCGCAGGTGGTAAAGAATCTGCCCACATTGCAGGTGACCCAGGTTCAATCCCTGAGTTGAGAAGATCCTCTGGAAAAGGGAATGACAACCCTCTCCAATATTCTTGCATGATGAATTCCATGGACAGAGGAGCCTGGTGGGCTACAGTCCATGGGGTCGCAAAGAACGGACAGTACTGAGCAACTAACACACACACATATATATCTTTGATCACCTTCTCTTATCAGTATATTCAGGAGATATGTACAAATATGTATGTATTTGAGTATAATAAAATGCTTTGCTTTCAAAAACTAAATTTTTTTTTAAAATTAGAAGAAAGAAAAGAAAATGACTCTCTGAGTTTCCCAGGGGCCACTCTGCCCTTCCAGGGAGAATCTGATATATGTACCATCATTCTAGGACAGAAAGTCTGAACTAACTCCATCAGCTCTGAAGCTAGGAAGAGCCTGCTGCACTCCCCCTAAAAGGCATAAGAAAACACCCCTGACCAGACAAGGAACCCCACCAGGGGAGGTGTCAGAAGAACCATCAAGCCAAACGCAGAAACCAGAACAGCTGAAATGTATGGGCTCCCTTAGGATAAAACATTTAGCATATTTTCTAATGACTGAGAAATCTCACCAACAAATTTTTCCTTGGCATCCCCCGGGGGGATTTTATAGTCCACTTCCTTATTCCGGAAGAAGTGGAATGGCTGGAAAATATCGAAGAGGAAGTCTCCCAAGTACTCATCCATGTAGATGGTCAGGATACGCCGGTCAAAGCTGTCAATGGCCCGTCCTCCGTACATAACCTGACGGTAAAAAGAGTCAGAGCCAGTGGGAACCCAGACTTCCAGGGTGAACCCTAAGGTCCCAGCAGATGGCCCAGGGTCAAGCCCAGATGCACCCTCCATGAGACTCCTGCTGTCTGGCTGCCATGCAGCTCAAACCATACTCACCCACAGTGCCTTTGGGCCACTCTATACAAGAGGGCTTGTGTGCAAACTCACAGAGCCCAAGGTGATAGCAGTTCTCATGAAATGCTGAGATCCACTGTGCAATTGGCCAAACCCCCCAAAGCACAGCAAATAAGCAACAAAATAATGCAGGAAGCTAGTAGCCCCTTTTGTCTCTGGAATGGTGATGTCTCTGAGCCACGCGCAGGCCACTGGAAGCTCTCCCACAAGCGCTGTATAAGGTCGTGGCCTCCAGAATCAGCCTCCAGGCCAGCTGAACAGGAGCAGGGCTCCAGTGATGTGCCTGAGGCATCCTAGGTGAGGAACATGAGTCCCCAGGACAATGAGTCCAGGGCCCCCAGGTGAAGCTTGCTCACTTAGAATGAGGAATACTGGAGTGATGAACTGCGGTATTTCATAGAGACCCAGGGGCCTTTGACGGAAGGGCAGCAGGAGCAAGAGGAGAGTCCCAGGGCTTCCCTGGTGGCTCAGTGATAAAGGATCCGCCTGCCAAAGCAGGGGACACAGGTTCAATCCTGGTCTGGGACGATCCCACATGCTATGGAACAACTAAGTCCCATGTGCCACAACTACTGAGCTTGTGCTCTAGAGCCCAGGAGCTGCAACTCCTGAGCCTGCATGCTGCAACTACTGAAAACCGTGTACCTAGAGCCTGTGCTCCACAACAAGCGAAGCCACCTCAATGAGAACCCTGCGTACTGCACCGAAGAGTCGCCCCCATTCTCCGCAACTAGAGAAAGCCCAAGCAGCAACGAAGACTCAGCATAGCCAAAGACAAATATCAATTTTTTTTTAAAGAAGGGAGTCCCAGAGGGCTCAGAGGCCATAGACCAGGGGTGCCAGGCCATAGCCCTGCCCGCCCCAGTGGGGGTGGGGGTGGAGAGGTGCAGAGGGTCCCCAGGATGCTCCTACCTCTCCAATGAGGTACTTGAGGCTGCCCCACGGGACCCGAGGGTCATGCTGCTGGAAGGCTTTTGTCAAATATGTGTTCAGAATTTCCATGCAGACCTTAAAAGAGGAGGAACAGGCCTGGGTATCCACAAAGTCACCACCATCCGGGCTCTGACCGTTTTCTGAAAACATGGGCAGGAACCACTGAGGGAGGAGAGTCCCCGGGCAGAGGCAGCAGCCGTGTCTTCACCTGGAAGTCAGACTCATTGAAGTCGTAGTACACGTTCCAGCCGATCTTCCCGAACTTTCTCCTCTCCTGCACCACTGCGTGGAAGAAGGCCAGCACATAGACCAGGGACTTGAAAGCAGGGTGTGGGCACTGGTCCAGCATTTCGGGAGAGATCTTGAAGTACGTGGCTCTCATGTTGAGTTTCAGCCCATTGGGTGGCTCAGTGACAACCTGTCAAGAGGGGAGACAGATGGGAACGGAGACCCCAGACCCAGGAGCCGGGCGCTGAAGAATGGCCTTCTCTCCATCCTAACGGGGCGTCTTCCCTGTTTCACTAACAGTGAAAGTCAAGGACCCAGGCGAATGAGTTTAAAAAAAAAAAAAACACCTAGGTATTGGGGCCTTTCCTGGTGCCCATTGGTTAAGGATCCACCTTCCAATTCAGGGGACAAGGGTTTGATCCCTGGTTGGGGAACTAAGATCCCACATGCCACAGGTCAATTAACCCCATGCAGAAATGGTAACCCACTCCAGTATTCTTGCCCATGGACAGAGGAGCCTGGTGGACTACAGTCCATGGAGTCGCAAAGAGTCGGACACAGCTGAAGCAACTGAGCCACAAGAGAAGCCCGTGCACCACAGTGAAGATCCAGCCCAGCCACAACACACACACACACACACACACACACACACACACACACACACACACA